>CM051547.1:3460135-4133932 GCA_028022735.1 Gypaetus barbatus
GGGCCCTAAACACCTAAAGGCGGAGCTTGTTGCCTGGCAACATGCGCCTAGCAGTCTGTGGGGAGTCAGGGGACCCAGGACAGCCAATCGCATTTGAGGAGGTGGGGGCAAGGCACGTGATTGATATGGTAGCCAAGCAATCAAAGCTTCGAGGCCTGCAGGAAAGGGGGGCAAGAGTCGAAAAAGCTGGGCAACGTGGTGGGGGCGGGGCATGCTGGCTCCACCAGTCACACCTGGTGGGAGAGCAGCACACGGATGATTGATAAACTGTCTGACCCATCATTTGATGGGAGGAGCAAGGGGGAAAATCCCAGGCAGCCAGTCAGATGAAACATCGCCTCAGGGAAGGGCGGGCACTGTTGGTGGCGGGAGGGTGAGCCCCCAGGCAGGCCAGATCAGAGGCAGCATCACCTCAGGGATGGGATGTGCGAGCCCCAAACCAGGTCAGAGTGACAGCCCAGTGGGCCAATCAGGGAGAGCATCACCTCAGGTGAACTGCACCTGGGCAGCCTGACCACCTGGGACTGCTCCGAGGCAGCCCTCAGGGAAGGGCAGGCATCAAACCAGGGCAGAGTGACAGCCTAGGCGACCAATCAGAGGCAGCATCACCTCAGGAGAGGAGACTGACAGCCCCCCAGACCTATGCCGGCAAAGACCGATGTGAGAAGAAGGGCGGGCTCTGCTGGCGGCCAGGCCGAAGCCCTCAACATGGCACGCATGGGGCCTGCCCCGAGGCCCAGCAGCCCTGGGCCCAGACCTGCGGCCCCCTCTTCCCCCCCTCCATCCCTCCCCCCCACTCCCTCACCCACACCCCCATGCTCCAGAACCCCCAGTCTCCATGGGAGCCCCCGGCTCACAGAGAGTCAGTATCCCACGCCGTGCCGCTAGACAGCAGCTATGGGCCACCAGGCTTCTCGGCCGCTATCGCCTGCCGGCACTCGACAGATGGTGATGAGGACGTGACGGTGAGGCCACCGGTGTGGCGGTGGAGCACGCGAGCAGGGTGTGGGGGTGATGCTTGCCGTGGGGCTGCCCGCCACCACCTCACCCACGTCCCCTCCCCGCAGCCGAGGCATCCTCCACAGGGATGGTCCCCATCCAGCGTCTCCCCCCTGAGATGGTGAGTTGAGTAGTGGGGGATGGTGGGGGCTGGGGTCTCCCCCTCAAAGCAGGGGGGGGTCACAGGGTTGATGCTCTCCTCCCCCCTCCCCACAGCCACTGCACATCGTCTCCTTCCTGACGCTGCCGCGACCTGCTGAGACTGGGCCAGGCCCTGCCGAGACTGGGCCAGACTTGCCGCTACCGTCCACGAGGCATGCGACAGCGAGGCCGCCTGGCGGCCACCTCTGCACCCCCTCTCCCCCCCCGCCGCCAACAGCGCCGGCCCTGCAAATATACAGCTAAATGTTGATCTTAAGGTGATTTTCTTTTTGTAGCGTGGCTTATGTTTTGCACTCTAGATACCGGGACAGCAGCCTAAGACTGGGCCTCTTGGACATTTCTCATTTGAAAATTGGTTAGGTGACTGCCGCCATTACTTCTGACAGTAAACGATGTTACATTTTGATAACAGATAACTGCAATTGTTCGCTTGCTTCAGGAAGTCTTCAAGTAGTGAAGTACTTTCAGTAAGAACTTAGCCCCAGTGAGATTGCCCCATTTATTAAAATAGCTCAGGACTACACACAGTGGTTTAGGTTAAATTAGGTTATCAAATAAAATACTTTAACCATTGCTTCAGTAACAAGAGTGCTTGACACTCTCTTGTCAAGCCAGAGCTTTCTCCTCTCTTACAGAAGGGAGTGATGGGCCATCACACAGGGGGACTCCTGTGAGTACAGACAGACTTCTCTGAAAGACAAGGTGGCTTGCAGAAAAGTGCGATGTGAGTGGGGTTACCTTGCGTGCTAGTTACTTGCTTCTTTATGTCTTTGCTCTTAACACTTCCTTACCAGGTGATTACACAGAGAAATTTGTGGTGTAAGTGACAATCAGTGCAAATGCCTAATTGGGCTAGTAATCAGATGCAAGGACTGTGGATGGAAAGGAGGTTGGCCAGGAGTTAGTGAAATGAGAGAAGTACTTTCTTGCACATGAGCAAAAGGCAGCAGCCCTTTTCCAAAGCTGTGTGTGGCGGGGGTGAAGGGAGAATGGCAGCGCTAAGGCTGCCTCTACTCTGTGAGTGCGGGTTATAGATGAGGAGCTGGTTCTTCTGGGTGCTCCTGTGCAGAGGACTGCTTTCTAAAAAAGCCTTTCTTCAGCCACAAGACTAGCACTCCTTTAGCATCTGATTTCCTTGCAGGCATTAGTGAAGAGAACGGCTTTGCCGCGAGAGGGTGCTGCTTCCTCCACGGAAGATTTGCATGGCCTGGCAGAAAGCAGGCAGTGTCGGAGCGGGCTGCTACAACCTGGACAATGTGTGCTTCCTCAGCCCGAGGCCCCCCTTACTCACCAGCTGGTCCAGCTTGAAGTTTGCTGGTGAATGCACCCCCCGCCCCACCCCCCCCACCATGCGCACCGGGTTTGGGGAAGATACAGACGCTCACAGAGCCTCTCACACACCTCACTCGTGCCGGTCCCCCCCCAGTGGGTGGTTTGCAGGACACACACCGTTCCTGCCCCAGTGCCTGGTGGCCGAGACCCCCACTCGCTGCAGTGGGCTGCACTAAGGCCCCCCCCGCCACTCACTCCACTAGCTGCACTGGGACCCACTCCAGTAGCTGGCACCACAAGCCAGGGAGGTGCCTGCACCCCCTGCGTGACGCCAGTAGCTGGCGCATAGTGCTTTCAGTTCACATACACACAGGAGAAGGAGTGAGAGTACACAGAGAGATAGTTAAGATTTAATAAGAAGGTATAAGAAGACAGGACAGGCGTCATCTGTGTCCTGCTACCCAGTCCCTTGTATCTGGAGACTCTGGTGTCACCAGGTGGTCATCTGAAACTTCTTCAACAAGATTAGAGGGGACAAATCCTCTTGTGCCGCCGGTCAGCTCTCCCACATAGCTACCGTCTTCATCCATGTCTCCAAAGATGTAAACATATTGTCCAAGCGACTAGAGGGAGCTCTAGTGCAGGGCGCTCATTGAGACTGTATCGAGCAGATGAAATGCTCGAGGCACTGCCGGTTGTTTTCTCATAGCCTCCAGGAGGATGGATTCCTTGTTTACTCCCAGGGTAGCCTGGCGCGGCCTGGCAACGGTACGGTTGGATCGTTCTCTTTTCTTTCTCTTTTTGCCTTTCTTTGTCGGGTGAGTTCGTTTGTCATCTCCATAAGCTGCACCTGTAACTCCTCATAGAGCTTGGCAGTGGCTGCTCACGTAGTAGGAGCCTTCTTCATCTGCCAGCCGCTTGGGCCTGAAGCTCCTCAGCTGCCTTCTGTGAGAAGTCCACCTGCTCATCCTTGTGCCAGGGAAGCCTCTGGCAGGCTCTTCCAATTTCTCCAGCCCTCTGCTGAGGAGACGATGTCATACGCAGTTCCTCAGTGGAGCTTTGGATGGGCAAGTGCACTTGAGTATTGACCAGGCAACGGCTGGTCTGCAGCTGCCTGGCTCTTTCTTGCAGCTGCTTGGCAATGAGAGCCAGCTTAGCAGTCTTCTGCTTGATCCTCTCCTGCTCCTCCCGCACTTCAGGAGAGCTTGCCTTCGTCAGAAGACAGTTCTCCTCTTGAAGGACGCGCTGCATCGCCTCTCGAGGTCCTTCAGGGCACTCTGGAGGTGGGCGTTCTGCTCCTGCAGCCAGCTGTGAGTGCTACCAGGGAGCCTGTCCTCCTGCTGCCCTACAGTCTGAACACCCCACCTCTGCCACAGACGGCCTGCTGGCGGGTCGTTCCTTGCGGCGGGGAGTCCAAGCAGTGCGGCGTCAAGTCTTGCCCCACAGCCTCGAGCAAAGACTCCATGGCTGTTCCCTTCCTCCTGGAGGCGAGTGTCTTTTAAGCTGTGGTGGGTTTTCCGCTGCCCTTCTCCATCACGGGAGGAAGATGCCATAAGGCTCTCCAAAGAGCAGGGCCCGATGGCCCCGGTGCCCAGGAGGGTCTGGCAGGCGGTGCCAGGCCATGGCCTTGACCTGGCCTCATTGCAGGAAGCAGGCTGTCTCGCCATCGAACCGCTCCAAGATGTACTTTAGGAAGAGTCTTCTCTGCAGCAGCAGTTCGTCTTGGAGGCGGAGGATGTGAGGCAGCCTCCTCGCTATTGGTCTCCCAACGCAGCTTGCTGAGGACGTCCTGGAGCTTAATGTGGGGCTCGCTGCTGCTCGAGGCTCCTCTCACCAACTCCTTGGCCAGCTTGCTGCTGCAGGTCCCGTGCCTGACGGATGGTGTCGTCGCGCTGCTGCAGCAGCACACCCCCTGCACCTCGTGCAGCTCAGCCTCCTTCGAGCGCAGCAGCTGGCGGATCTCCACCTCCCGCTGCCGCTGGTTCAGCTCCCGCAGCCCGCTGAAGCTCCCGTGCCTGCCGCTGCTCCCATTTGGAGTGTAGCCGTTTGGCCAGGGAGCTGCCGATCCCGCTCTGCGGCCTCCTTCAGCTTGCGAGTTTCGGCGTCAAAGTGGCGGCAGAGCTCTTGGGAGCGGAGTCGCTCAGCCTCCAGCTCAGCCTGCAGCCTCTCCAGCTGCCGCTTGTGCTCATCCTTCTGCGCCGGGCCCCGGCAGGGCGAGGGGCGGCTGCGCGCCCCGGGCCCCCGTCCCGCACTGTCCCGGCTCATGGCTGCAGGGATGGCAACCAAACGCTGCCACCAACAGCCACCAACGTCACGCGTCACTCCCTCTCAGCAGCTGCAGCCTCCCTTGACCATGCAGGAGCAGAGACAGCGTCTGCAATCAGTCAGGGGTGGGCGAGTATGGCCTCATATACGTGTCCTGGCCCCGCCCGCACCACCAGCACACAAAGGAGGGGTGGGGCTGTGTGGCCTTATGAGGTATGTCCTGCCCACGCCCCGCCCCATCACACAAAGGAGGGGTGGGGCTGTGTGGCCTTATGAGGTATGTCCTGCCCACCCCCAGCACACAAAGTTTGTGTCACCTAATGCCATCTCCTGTGAATGTGCAATTGCGTTCATCGTCTTGTTGAGTCCTTTTGACTAGTGTGGCTTGGAACATCATGAGACGTTTTGGTTATTTTAATTAAAAATGACCCCTCCTCTCATTTTGAGGGTCCAAAGCCCTCTTTTACGGCTGGAAGCCTCCATTGGAGTGCCCAAAGCCCTGTATTTGCGACCAAAGCTTCCTTTCTGGGGGTCACAGAGGAACCAAGAGGTTCCCCTCCTTTTCAGGGTCCAAAGCTTCCTTTTTAGCACCTAGCCCATTCTTTTGAGTGCCCAACACCCCTTTTTTAGGGCCAAAATCCTCATTTTTAGGGTCCAAACCTGTCTTTTATTACCCACAGCCTTTTTTTAGGGCCCGCGGTTTCAAGTTGAGGGCCTAAACCCTAAAGGCGGAGCTTGTTGCCTGGCAACATGCGCCTAGCAGTCTGTGGGGAGTCAGGGGACCCAGGACAGCCAATCGCATTTGAGGAGGTGGGGGCAAGGCACGTGATTGATATGTAGCCAAGCAATCAAGCTTCGAGGCCTGCAGGAAAGGGGGCAAGAGTCGAAAAAGCTGGGCAACGTGTGGGGGCGGGGCATGCTGGCTCCACCAGTCACACCTGGTGGGAGAGCAGCACACGGATGATTGATAAACTGTCTGACCCATCATTTGATGGGAGGAGCAAGGGGGAAATCCCAGGCAGCCAGTCAGATGAAACATCGCCTCAGGGAAGGGCGGGCACTGTTGGTGGCGGGAGGGTGAGCCCCCAGGCAGCCAGTCAGAGGCAGCATCACCTCAGGGATGGGATGTGCGAGCCCCAAACCAGGTCAGAGTGACAGCCCAGTGGGCCAATCAGGGAGAGCATCACCTCAGGTGAACTGCACCTGGGCAGCCTGACCACCTGGGACTGCTCCGAGGCAGCCCTCAGGGAAGGGCAGGCATCAAACCAGGGCAGAGTGACAGCCTAGGCGACCAATCAGAGGCAGCATCACCTCAGGAGAGGAGACTGACAGCCCCCCAGACCTATGCCGGCAAAGACCGATGTGAGAAGAAGGCGGGCTCTGCTGGCGGCCAGGCCGAGCCTCAACATGGCGCGCATGGGGCCTGCCCCGAGGCCCAGCAGCCCTGGGCCCAGACCTGCGGCCCCTCTTCCCCCCCTCCATCCCTCCCCCCCACTCCCTCACCCACCCCCATGCTCCAGAACCCCCAGTCTCCATGGGAGCCCCCGGCTCACAGAGAGTCAGTATCCCACGGCCGTGCCGCTAGACAGCAGCTATGGGCCACCAGGCTTCTCGCCGCTATCGCTGCCGGCACTCGACAGATGGTGATGAGGACGTGACGGTGAGGCCACCGGTGTGGCGGTGGAGCACGCGAGCATGGGTGGGGGGTGATGCTTGCCGTGGGGCTGCCCGCCACCACCTCACCCACGTCCCCTCCCCGCAGCCGAGGCATCCTCCACAGGGATGGTCCCCATCCAGCGTCTCCCCCCTGAGATGGTGAGTTGAGTAGTGGGGGATGGTGGGGCTGGGGTCTCCCCCTCAAAGCAGGGGGGGGTCACAGGGTTGATGCTCTCCCCCCCTCCCCACAGCCACTGCACATCGTCTCCTTCCTGACGCTGCCCGACCTGCTGAGACTGGGCCAGGCCTGCCGAGACTGGGCCAGACTTGCCGCTACCTCCACGAGGCATGCGACAGCGAGGCCGCCTGGCGCCACCTCTGCACCCCTCTCCCCCCCGCCGCCAACAGCGCCCGGCCCTGCAAATATTACAGCTAAATGTTGATCTTAAGGTGATTTTCTTTTTGTAGCGTGGCTTATGTTTTGCACTCTAGATACCGGACAGCAGCTAAGACTGGGCCTCTTGACATTTCTCATTTGAAATTGGTTAGGTGACTGCCGCCATTACTTCTGACAGTAAACGATGTTACATTTGATAACAGATAACTGCAATTGTTCGCTTGCTTCAGGAAGTCTTCAAGTAGTGAAGTACTTTCAGTAAGAACTAGCCCCAGTAAGATTGCCCATTTATTAAAATAGCTCAGGACTACACACAGTGGTTTAGGTTAAATTAGTTATCAAATAAAATACTTTAACCATTGCTTCAGTAACAAGAGTGCTTGACACTCTCTTGTCAGCCAGAGCTTTCTCCTCTCTTACAGAAGGGAGTGATGGCCATCACACAGGGGGACTCCTGTGAGTACAGACAGACTTCTCTGAAAGACAAGGTGGCTTGCAGAAAAGTGCGATGTGAGTGGGGTTACCTTGCGTGCTAGTTACTTGCTTCTTTATGTCTTTGCTCTTAACACTTCTTACCAGGTGATTACACAGAGAAATTTGTGGTGTAAGTGACAATCAGTGCAAATGCCTAATTGGGCTAGTAATCAGATGCAAGACTGTGGATGGAAAGGAGGTTGGCCAGAGTTAGTGAAATGAGAGAAGTACTTTCTTGCACATGAGCAAAAGGCAGCAGCCCTTTTCCAAAGCTGTGTGTGGCGGGGTGAAGGAGAATGGCAGCGCTAAGGCTGCCTCTACTCTGTGAGTGCGGGTTATAGATGAGAGCTGGTTCTTCTGGGTGCTCCTGTGCAGAGGACTGCTTTCTAAAAAGCCTTTCTTCAGCCACAAGACTAGCATCTCCTTTAGCATCTGATTTCCTTGCAGGCATTAGTGAGAGAACGGCTTTGCCGCGAAGGGTGCTGCTTCCTCCACGGAAGATTTGCATGGCCTGGCAGAAAGCAGGCAGTGTCGGAGCGGGCTGCTACAACCTGGACAATGTGTGCTTCCTCAGCCCGAGGCCCCCTTACTCACCAGCTGGTCCAGCTTGAAGTTTGCTGGTGAATGCACCCCCCGCCCCCCCCCCCACCATGCGCACCGGGTTTGGGGAAGATACAGACGCTCACAGAGCCTCTCACACACCTCACTCGTGCCGGTCCCCCCCAGTGGGTGGTTTGCAGGACACACACCGTTCCTGCCCCAGTGCCTGGTGGCCGAGACCCCCACTCGCTGCAGTGGCTGCACTAAGGCCCCCCCCCGCCACTCACTCCACTAGCTGCACTGGGACCCACTCCAGTAGCTGGCACCACAAGCCAGGGGTGCCTGCACCCCCTGCGTGACGCCAGTAGCTGGCGCATAGTGCTTTCAGTTCACATACACACAGGAGAAGGAGTGAGAGTACACAGAGAGATAGTTAAGATTTAATAAGAAGGTATAAGAAGACAGGACAGGCGTCATCTGTGTCCTGCTACCAGTCCCTTGTATCTGGAGACTCTGGTGTCACCAGGTGGTCATCTGAAACTTCTTCAACAAGATTAGAGGGGACAAATCCTCTTGTGCCGCCGGTCAGCTCTCCCACATAGCAACCGTCTTCATCCATGTCTCCAAAGATGTAAACATATTGTCCAGCGACTAGAGGGAGCTCTAGTGCAGGGCGCTCATTGAGACTGTATCGAGCGATGAATGCTCGAGGCACTGCCGGTTGTTTTCTCATAGCCTCCAGGAGGATGGATTCCTTGTTTACTCCCAGGGTAGCCTGGCGCGGCCTGGCAACGGTACGGTTGGATCGTTCTCTTTTCTTTCTCTTTTTGCCTTTCTTTGTCGGGTGAGTTCGTTTGTCATCTCCATAAGCTGCACCTGTAACTCCTCATAAGCTTGGCAGTGGCTGCTCACGTAGTAGGAGCCTTCTTCATCTGCAGCCGCTTGGGCCTGAAGCTCCTCAGCTGCCTTCTGTGAGAAGTCACCTGCTCATCCTGTGCCAGGGAAGCTCTGGCAGGCTCTCCAATTTCTCCAGCCCTCTGCTGAGGAGACGATGTCATACGCAGTTCCTCAGTGGAGCTTTGGATGGGCAGTGGCACTTGAGTATTGACCAGGCAACGGCTGGTCTGCAGCTGCCTGGCTCTTTCTTGCAGCTGCTTGGCAATGAGAGCCAGCTTAGCAGTCTTCTGCTTGATCCTCTCCTGCTCCTCCCGCACTTCAGGAGAGCTTGCCTTCGTCAGAAGACAGTTCTCCTCTTGAAGGACGCTGCATCGCCTCTCGAGGTCCTTCAGGGCACTCTGGAGGTGGGCGTTCTGCTCCTGCAGCCAGCTGTGAGTGCTACCAGGGAGCCAGTCCTCCTGCTGCCCTACAGTCTGAACACCCACCTCTGCCACAGACGGCCTGCTGCGGGTCGTTCCTTGCGGCGGGGAGTCCAAGCAGTGCGGCGTCAAGTCTTGCCCCACAGCCTCGAGCAAAGACTCCATGCTGTTCCCTTCCTCCTGGAGGCGAGTGTCTTTTAAGCTGTGGTGGGTTTTCCGCTGCCCTTCTCCATCACGGGAGGAAGATGCCATAAGGCTCTCCAAAGAGCAGGGCCCGATGGCCCCGGTGCCCAGGAGGGTCTGCAGGCGGTGCCAGGCCATGGCCTTGACCCTGGCCTCATTGCAGGAAGCAGGCTGCTCGCCATCGAACCGCTCCAAGATGTACTTTAGGAAGAGTCTTCTCTGCAGCAGCAGTTCGTCTTGGAGGCGGAGGATGTGAGCAGCCTCCTCGCTATTGGTCTCCCAACGCAGCTTGCTGAGGACGTCCTGGAGCTTAATGTGGGGCTCGCTGCTGCTCGAGGCTCCTCTCACCAACTCCTTGGCCAGCTGCTGCTGCAGGTCCCGTGCCTGACGGATGGTGTCGTCGCGCTGCTGCTGCAGCACCCCCTGCACCTCGTGCAGCTCAGCCTCCTTCGAGCGCAGCAGCTGGCGGATCTCCACCTCCCGCTGCCGCTGGTTCAGCTCCCGCAGCCGCTGAAGCTCCCGTGCCTGCCGCTGCTCCCATTTGGAGTGTAGCCGTTTGGCCAGGAGCTGCCGATCCCGCTCTGCGGCCTCCTTCAGCTTGCGAGTTTCGGCGTCAAAGTGGCGGCAGAGCTCTTGGGAGCGGAGTCGCTCAGCCTCCAGCTCAGCCTGCAGCCTCTCCAGCTGCCGCTTGTGCTCATCCTTCTGCGCCGGGCCCCGGCAGGGCGAGGGGCGGCTGCGCGCCCCGGGCCCCCGTCCCGCACTGTCCCGGCTCATGGCTGCAGGGATGGCAACCAAACGCTGCCACCAACAGCCACCAACGTCACGCGTCACTCCCTCTCAGCAGCTGCAGCCTCCCTTGACCATGCAGGAGCAGAGACAGCGTCTGCAATCAGTCAGGGGTGGGCGAGTATGGCCTCATATACGTGTCCTGGCCCCGCCCGCACCACCAGCACACAAAGGAGGGGTGGGGCTGTGTGGCCTTATGAGGTATGTCCTGCCCACGCCCCGCCCCATCACACAAAGGAGGGGTGGGGCTGTGTGGCCTTATGAGGTATGTCCTGCCCACCCCCAGCACACAAAGTTTGTGTCACCTAATGCCATCTCCTGTGAATGTGCAATTGCGTTCATCGTCTTGTTGAGTCCTTTTGACTAGTGTGGCTTGGAACATCATGAGACGTTTTGGTTATTTTAATTAAAAATGACCCCTCCTCTCATTTTGAGGGTCCAAAGCCCTCTTTTACGGCTGGAAGCCTCCATTGGAGTGCCCAAAGCCCTGTATTTGCGACCAAAGCTTCCTTTCTGGGGGTCACAGAGGAACCAAGAGGTTCCCCTCCTTTTCAGGGTCCAAAGCTTCCTTTTTAGCACCTAGCCCATTCTTTTGAGTGCCCAACACCCCTTTTTTAGGGCCAAAATCCTCATTTTTAGGGTCCAAACCTGTCTTTTATTACCCACAGCCTTTTTTTAGGGCCCGCGGTTTCAAGTTGAGGGCCTAAACCCTAAAGGCGGAGCTTGTTGCCTGGCAACATGCGCCTAGCAGTCTGTGGGGAGTCAGGGGACCCAGGACAGCCAATCGCATTTGAGGAGGTGGGGGCAAGGCACGTGATTGATATGTAGCCAAGCAATCAAGCTTCGAGGCCTGCAGGAAAGGGGGCAAGAGTCGAAAAAGCTGGGCAACGTGTGGGGGCGGGGCATGCTGGCTCCACCAGTCACACCTGGTGGGAGAGCAGCACACGGATGATTGATAAACTGTCTGACCCATCATTTGATGGGAGGAGCAAGGGGGAAATCCCAGGCAGCCAGTCAGATGAAACATCGCCTCAGGGAAGGGCGGGCACTGTTGGTGGCGGGAGGGTGAGCCCCCAGGCAGCCAGTCAGAGGCAGCATCACCTCAGGGATGGGATGTGCGAGCCCCAAACCAGGTCAGAGTGACAGCCCAGTGGGCCAATCAGGGAGAGCATCACCTCAGGTGAACTGCACCTGGGCAGCCTGACCACCTGGGACTGCTCCGAGGCAGCCCTCAGGGAAGGGCAGGCATCAAACCAGGGCAGAGTGACAGCCTAGGCGACCAATCAGAGGCAGCATCACCTCAGGAGAGGAGACTGACAGCCCCCCAGACCTATGCCGGCAAAGACCGATGTGAGAAGAAGGCGGGCTCTGCTGGCGGCCAGGCCGAGCCTCAACATGGCGCGCATGGGGCCTGCCCCGAGGCCCAGCAGCCCTGGGCCCAGACCTGCGGCCCCTCTTCCCCCCCTCCATCCCTCCCCCCCACTCCCTCACCCACCCCCATGCTCCAGAACCCCCAGTCTCCATGGGAGCCCCCGGCTCACAGAGAGTCAGTATCCCACGGCCGTGCCGCTAGACAGCAGCTATGGGCCACCAGGCTTCTCGCCGCTATCGCTGCCGGCACTCGACAGATGGTGATGAGGACGTGACGGTGAGGCCACCGGTGTGGCGGTGGAGCACGCGAGCATGGGTGGGGGGTGATGCTTGCCGTGGGGCTGCCCGCCACCACCTCACCCACGTCCCCTCCCCGCAGCCGAGGCATCCTCCACAGGGATGGTCCCCATCCAGCGTCTCCCCCCTGAGATGGTGAGTTGAGTAGTGGGGGATGGTGGGGCTGGGGTCTCCCCCTCAAAGCAGGGGGGGGTCACAGGGTTGATGCTCTCCCCCCCTCCCCACAGCCACTGCACATCGTCTCCTTCCTGACGCTGCCCGACCTGCTGAGACTGGGCCAGGCCTGCCGAGACTGGGCCAGACTTGCCGCTACCTCCACGAGGCATGCGACAGCGAGGCCGCCTGGCGCCACCTCTGCACCCCTCTCCCCCCCGCCGCCAACAGCGCCCGGCCCTGCAAATATTACAGCTAAATGTTGATCTTAAGGTGATTTTCTTTTTGTAGCGTGGCTTATGTTTTGCACTCTAGATACCGGACAGCAGCTAAGACTGGGCCTCTTGACATTTCTCATTTGAAATTGGTTAGGTGACTGCCGCCATTACTTCTGACAGTAAACGATGTTACATTTGATAACAGATAACTGCAATTGTTCGCTTGCTTCAGGAAGTCTTCAAGTAGTGAAGTACTTTCAGTAAGAACTAGCCCCAGTAAGATTGCCCATTTATTAAAATAGCTCAGGACTACACACAGTGGTTTAGGTTAAATTAGTTATCAAATAAAATACTTTAACCATTGCTTCAGTAACAAGAGTGCTTGACACTCTCTTGTCAGCCAGAGCTTTCTCCTCTCTTACAGAAGGGAGTGATGGCCATCACACAGGGGGACTCCTGTGAGTACAGACAGACTTCTCTGAAAGACAAGGTGGCTTGCAGAAAAGTGCGATGTGAGTGGGGTTACCTTGCGTGCTAGTTACTTGCTTCTTTATGTCTTTGCTCTTAACACTTCTTACCAGGTGATTACACAGAGAAATTTGTGGTGTAAGTGACAATCAGTGCAAATGCCTAATTGGGCTAGTAATCAGATGCAAGACTGTGGATGGAAAGGAGGTTGGCCAGAGTTAGTGAAATGAGAGAAGTACTTTCTTGCACATGAGCAAAAGGCAGCAGCCCTTTTCCAAAGCTGTGTGTGGCGGGGTGAAGGAGAATGGCAGCGCTAAGGCTGCCTCTACTCTGTGAGTGCGGGTTATAGATGAGAGCTGGTTCTTCTGGGTGCTCCTGTGCAGAGGACTGCTTTCTAAAAAGCCTTTCTTCAGCCACAAGACTAGCATCTCCTTTAGCATCTGATTTCCTTGCAGGCATTAGTGAGAGAACGGCTTTGCCGCGAAGGGTGCTGCTTCCTCCACGGAAGATTTGCATGGCCTGGCAGAAAGCAGGCAGTGTCGGAGCGGGCTGCTACAACCTGGACAATGTGTGCTTCCTCAGCCCAAGGCCCCCTTACTCACCAGCTGGTCCAGCTTGAAGTTTGCTGGTGAATGCACCCCCCGCCCCCCCCCCCACCATGCGCACCGGGTTTGGGGAAGATACAGACGCTCACAGAGCCTCTCACACACCTCACTCGTGCCGGTCCCCCCCAGTGGGTGGTTTGCAGGACACACACCGTTCCTGCCCCAGTGCCTGGTGGCCGAGACCCCCACTCGCTGCAGTGGCTGCACTAAGGCCCCCCCCGCCACTCACTCCACTAGCTGCACTGGGACCCACTCCAGTAGCTGGCACCACAAGCCAGGGGTGCCTGCACCCCCTGCGTGACGCCAGTAGCTGGCGCATAGTGCTTTCAGTTCACATACACACAGGAGAAGGAGTGAGAGTACACAGAGAGATAGTTAAGATTTAATAAGAAGGTATAAGAAGACAGGACAGGCGTCATCTGTGTCCTGCTACCAGTCCCTTGTATCTGGAGACTCTGGTGTCACCAGGTGGTCATCTGAAACTTCTTCAACAAGATTAGAGGGGACAAATCCTCTTGTGCCGCCGGTCAGCTCTCCCACATAGCAACCGTCTTCATCCATGTCTCCAAAGATGTAAACATATTGTCCAGCGACTAGAGGGAGCTCTAGTGCAGGGCGCTCATTGAGACTGTATCGAGCGATGAATGCTCGAGGCACTGCCGGTTGTTTTCTCATAGCCTCCAGGAGGATGGATTCCTTGTTTACTCCCAGGGTAGCCTGGCGCGGCCTGGCAACGGTACGGTTGGATCGTTCTCTTTTCTTTCTCTTTTTGCCTTTCTTTGTCGGGTGAGTTCGTTTGTCATCTCCATAAGCTGCACCTGTAACTCCTCATAAGCTTGGCAGTGGCTGCTCACGTAGTAGGAGCCTTCTTCATCTGCAGCCGCTTGGGCCTGAAGCTCCTCAGCTGCCTTCTGTGAGAAGTCACCTGCTCATCCTGTGCCAGGGAAGCTCTGGCAGGCTCTCCAATTTCTCCAGCCCTCTGCTGAGGAGACGATGTCATACGCAGTTCCTCAGTGGAGCTTTGGATGGGCAGTGGCACTTGAGTATTGACCAGGCAACGGCTGGTCTGCAGCTGCCTGGCTCTTTCTTGCAGCTGCTTGGCAATGAGAGCCAGCTTAGCAGTCTTCTGCTTGATCCTCTCCTGCTCCTCCCGCACTTCAGGAGAGCTTGCCTTCGTCAGAAGACAGTTCTCCTCTTGAAGGACGCTGCATCGCCTCTCGAGGTCCTTCAGGGCACTCTGGAGGTGGGCGTTCTGCTCCTGCAGCCAGCTGTGAGTGCTACCAGGGAGCCAGTCCTCCTGCTGCCCTACAGTCTGAACACCCACCTCTGCCACAGACGGCCTGCTGCGGGTCGTTCCTTGCGGCGGGGAGTCCAAGCAGTGCGGCGTCAAGTCTTGCCCCACAGCCTCGAGCAAAGACTCCATGCTGTTCCCTTCCTCCTGGAGGCGAGTGTCTTTTAAGCTGTGGTGGGTTTTCCGCTGCCCTTCTCCATCACGGGAGGAAGATGCCATAAGGCTCTCCAAAGAGCAGGGCCCGATGGCCCCGGTGCCCAGGAGGGTCTGCAGGCGGTGCCAGGCCATGGCCTTGACCCTGGCCTCATTGCAGGAAGCAGGCTGCTCGCCATCGAACCGCTCCAAGATGTACTTTAGGAAGAGTCTTCTCTGCAGCAGCAGTTCGTCTTGGAGGCGGAGGATGTGAGCAGCCTCCTCGCTATTGGTCTCCCAACGCAGCTTGCTGAGGACGTCCTGGAGCTTAATGTGGGGCTCGCTGCTGCTCGAGGCTCCTCTCACCAACTCCTTGGCCAGCTGCTGCTGCAGGTCCCGTGCCTGACGGATGGTGTCGTCGCGCTGCTGCTGCAGCACCCCCTGCACCTCGTGCAGCTCAGCCTCCTTCGAGCGCAGCAGCTGGCGGATCTCCACCTCCCGCTGCCGCTGGTTCAGCTCCCGCAGCCGCTGAAGCTCCCGTGCCTGCCGCTGCTCCCATTTGGAGTGTAGCCGTTTGGCCAGGAGCTGCCGATCCCGCTCTGCGGCCTCCTTCAGCTTGCGAGTTTCGGCGTCAAAGTGGCGGCAGAGCTCTTGGGAGCGGAGTCGCTCAGCCTCCAGCTCAGCCTGCAGCCTCTCCAGCTGCCGCTTGTGCTCATCCTTCTGCGCCGGGCCCCGGCAGGGCGAGGGGCGGCTGCGCGCCCCGGGCCCCCGTCCCGCACTGTCCCGGCTCATGGCTGCAGGGATGGCAACCAAACGCTGCCACCAACAGCCACCAACGTCACGCGTCACTCCCTCTCAGCAGCTGCAGCCTCCCTTGACCATGCAGGAGCAGAGACAGCGTCTGCAATCAGTCAGGGGTGGGCGAGTATGGCCTCATATACGTGTCCTGGCCCCGCCCGCACCACCAGCACACAAAGGAGGGGTGGGGCTGTGTGGCCTTATGAGGTATGTCCTGCCCACGCCCCGCCCCATCACACAAAGGAGGGGTGGGGCTGTGTGGCCTTATGAGGTATGTCCTGCCCACCCCCAGCACACAAAGTTTGTGTCACCTAATGCCATCTCCTGTGAATGTGCAATTGCGTTCATCGTCTTGTTGAGTCCTTTTGACTAGTGTGGCTTGGAACATCATGAGACGTTTTGGTTATTTTAATTAAAAATGACCCCTCCTCTCATTTTGAGGGTCCAAAGCCCTCTTTTACGGCTGGAAGCCTCCATTGGAGTGCCCAAAGCCCTGTATTTGCGACCAAAGCTTCCTTTCTGGGGGTCACAGAGGAACCAAGAGGTTCCCCTCCTTTTCAGGGTCCAAAGCTTCCTTTTTAGCACCTAGCCCATTCTTTTGAGTGCCCAACACCCCTTTTTTAGGGCCAAAATCCTCATTTTTAGGGTCCAAACCTGTCTTTTATTACCCACAGCCTTTTTTTAGGGCCCGCGGTTTCAAGTTGAGGGCCTAAACCCTAAAGGCAGAGCTTGTTGCCTGGCAACATGCGCCTAGCAGTCTGTGGGGAGTCAGGGGACCCAGGACAGCCAATCGCATTTGAGGAGGTGGGGGCAAGGCACGTGATTGATATGTAGCCAAGCAATCAAGCTTCGAGGCCTGCAGGAAAGGGGGCAAGAGTCGAAAAAGCTGGGCAACGTGTGGGGGCGGGGCATGCTGGCTCCACCAGTCACACCTGGTGGGAGAGCAGCACACGGATGATTGATAAACTGTCTGACCCATCATTTGATGGGAGGAGCAAGGGGGAAATCCCAGGCAGCCAGTCAGATGAAACATCGCCTCAGGGAAGGGCGGGCACTGTTGGTGGCGGGAGGGTGAGCCCCCAGGCAGCCAGTCAGAGGCAGCATCACCTCAGGGATGGGATGTGCGAGCCCCAAACCAGGTCAGAGTGACAGCCCAGTGGGCCAATCAGGGAGAGCATCACCTCAGGTGAACTGCACCTGGGCAGCCTGACCACCTGGGACTGCTCCGAGGCAGCCCTCAGGGAAGGGCAGGCATCAAACCAGGGCAGAGTGACAGCCTAGGCGACCAATCAGAGGCAGCATCACCTCAGGAGAGGAGACTGACAGCCCCCCAGACCTATGCCGGCAAAGACCGATGTGAGAAGAAGGCGGGCTCTGCTGGCGGCCAGGCCGAGCCTCAACATGGCGCGCATGGGGCCTGCCCCGAGGCCCAGCAGCCCTGGGCCCAGACCTGCGGCCCCTCTTCCCCCCCTCCATCCCTCCCCCCCACTCCCTCACCCACCCCCATGCTCCAGAACCCCCAGTCTCCATGGGAGCCCCCGGCTCACAGAGAGTCAGTATCCCACGGCCGTGCCGCTAGACAGCAGCTATGGGCCACCAGGCTTCTCGCCGCTATCGCTGCCGGCACTCGACAGATGGTGATGAGGACGTGACGGTGAGGCCACCGGTGTGGCGGTGGAGCACGCGAGCATGGGTGGGGGGTGATGCTTGCCGTGGGGCTGCCTGCCACCACCTCACCCACGTCCCCTCCCCGCAGCCGAGGCATCCTCCACAGGGATGGTCCCCATCCAGCGTCTCCCCCCTGAGATGGTGAGTTGAGTAGTGGGGGATGGTGGGGCTGGGGTCTCCCCCTCAAAGCAGGGGGGGGTCACAGGGTTGATGCTCTCCCCCCCTCCCCACAGCCACTGCACATCGTCTCCTTCCTGACGCTGCCCGACCTGCTGAGACTGGGCCAGGCCTGCCGAGACTGGGCCAGACTTGCCGCTACCTCCACGAGGCATGCGACAGCGAGGCCGCCTGGCGCCACCTCTGCACCCCTCTCCCCCCCGCTGCCAACAGCGCCCGGCCCTGCAAATATTACAGCTAAATGTTGATCTTAAGGTGATTTTCTTTTTGTAGCGTGGCTTATGTTTTGCACTCTAGATACCGGACAGCAGCTAAGACTGGGCCTCTTGACATTTCTCATTTGAAATTGGTTAGGTGACTGCCGCCATTACTTCTGACAGTAAACGATGTTACATTTGATAACAGATAACTGCAATTGTTCGCTTGCTTCAGGAAGTCTTCAAGTAGTGAAGTACTTTCAGTAAGAACTAGCCCCAGTAAGATTGCCCATTTATTAAAATAGCTCAGGACTACACACAGTGGTTTAGGTTAAATTAGTTATCAAATAAAATACTTTAACCATTGCTTCAGTAACAAGAGTGCTTGACACTCTCTTGTCAGCCAGAGCTTTCTCCTCTCTTACAGAAGGGAGTGATGGCCATCACACAGGGGGACTCCTGTGAGTACAGACAGACTTCTCTGAAAGACAAGGTGGCTTGCAGAAAAGTGCGATGTGAGTGGGGTTACCTTGCGTGCTAGTTACTCGCTTCTTTATGTCTTTGCTCTTAACACTTCTTACCAGGTGATTACACAGAGAAATTTGTGGTGTAAGTGACAATCAGTGCAAATGCCTAATTGGGCTAGTAATCAGATGCAAGACTGTGGATGGAAAGGAGGTTGGCCAGAGTTAGTGAAATGAGAGAAGTACTTTCTTGCACATGAGCAAAAGGCAGCAGCCCTTTTCCAAAGCTGTGTGTGGCGGGGTGAAGGAGAATGGCAGCGCTAAGGCTGCCTCTACTCTGTGAGTGCGGGTTATAGATGAGAGCTGGTTCTTCTGGGTGCTCCTGTGCAGAGGACTGCTTTCTAAAAAGCCTTTCTTCAGCCACAAGACTAGCATCTCCTTTAGCATCTGATTTCCTTGCAGGCATTAGTGAGAGAACGGCTTTGCCGCGAAGGGTGCTGCTTCCTCCACGGAAGATTTGCATGGCCTGGCAGAAAGCAGGCAGTGTCGGAGCGGGCTGCTACAACCTGGACAATGTGTGCTTCCTCAGCCCGAGGCCCCCTTACTCACCAGCTGGTCCAGCTTGAAGTTTGCTGGTGAATGCACCCCCCCCCCCCCCCCCCCCCCCCCCCCATGCGCACCGGGTTTGGGGAAGATACAGACGCTCACAGAGCCTCTCACACACCTCACTCGTGCCGGTCCCCCCCAGTAGGTGGTTTGCAGGACACACACCGTTCCTGCCCCAGTGCCTGGTGGCCGAGACCCCCACTCGCTGCAGTGGCTGCACTAAGGCCCCCCCCGCCACTCACTCCACTAGCTGCACTGGGACCCACTCCAGTAGCTGGCACCACAAGCCAGGGGTGCCTGCACCCCCTGCGTGACGCCAGTAGCTGGCGCATAGTGCTTTCAGTTCACATACACACAGGAGAAGGAGTGAGAGTACACAGAGAGATAGTTAAGATTTAATAAGAAGGTATAAGAAGACAGGACAGGCGTCATCTGTGTCCTGCTACCAGTCCCTTGTATCTGGAGACTCTGGTGTCACCAGGTGGTCATCTGAAACTTCTTCAACAAGATTAGAGGGGACAAATCCTCTTGTGCCGCCGGTCAGCTCTCCCACATAGCAACCGTCTTCATCCATGTCTCCAAAGATGTAAACATATTGTCCAGCGACTAGAGGGAGCTCTAGTGCAGGGCGCTCATTGAGACTGTATCGAGCGATGAATGCTCGAGGCACTGCCGGTTGTTTTCTCATAGCCTCCAGGAGGATGGATTCCTTGTTTACTCCCAGGGTAGCCTGGCGCGGCCTGGCAACGGTACGGTTGGATCGTTCTCTTTTCTTTCTCTTTTTGCCTTTCTTTGTCGGGTGAGTTCGTTTGTCATCTCCATAAGCTGCACCTGTAACTCCTCATAAGCTTGGCAGTGGCTGCTCACGTAGTAGGAGCCTTCTTCATCTGCAGCCGCTTGGGCCTGAAGCTCCTCAGCTGCCTTCTGTGAGAAGTCACCTGCTCATCCTGTGCCAGGGAAGCTCTGGCAGGCTCTCCAATTTCTCCAGCCCTCTGCTGAGGAGACGATGTCATACGCAGTTCCTCAGTGGAGCTTTGGATGGGCAGTGGCACTTGAGTATTGACCAGGCAACGGCTGGTCTGCAGCTGCCTGGCTGTTTCTTGCAGCTGCTTGGCAATGAGAGCCAGCTTAGCAGTCTTCTGCTTGATCCTCTCCTGCTCCTCCCGCACTTCAGGAGAGCTTGCCTTCGTCAGAAGACAGTTCTCCTCTTGAAGGACGCTGCATCGCCTCTCGAGGTCCTTCAGGGCACTCTGGAGGTGGGCGTTCTGCTCCTGCAGCCAGCTGTGAGTGCTACCAGGGAGCCAGTCCTCCTGCTGCCCTACAGTCTGAACACCCACCTCTGCCACAGACGGCCTGCTGCGGGTCGTTCCTTGCGGCGGGGAGTCCAAGCAGTGCGGCGTCAAGTCTTGCCCCACAGCCTCGAGCAAAGACTCCATGCTGTTCCCTTCCTCCTGGAGGCGAGTGTCTTTTAAGCTGTGGTGGGTTTTCCGCTGCCCTTCTCCATCACGGGAGGAAGATGCCATGAGGCTCTCCAAAGAGCAGGGCCCGATGGCCCCGGTGCCCAGGAGGGTCTGCAGGCGGTGCCAGGCCGTGGCCTTGACCCTGGCCTCATTGCAGGAAGCAGGCTGCTCGCCATCGAACCGCTCCAAGATGTACTTTAGGAAGAGTCTTCTCTGCAGCAGCAGTTCGTCTTGGAGGCGGAGGATGTGAGCAGCCTCCTCGCTATTGGTCTCCCAACGCAGCTTGCTGAGGACGTCCTGGAGCTTAATGTGGGGCTCGCTGCTGCTCGAGGCTCCTCTCACCAACTCCTTGGCCAGCTGCTGCTGCAGGTCCCGTGCCTGACGGATGGTGTCGTCGCGCTGCTGCTGCAGCACCCCCTGCACCTCGTGCAGCTCAGCCTCCTTCGAGCGCAGCAGCTGGCGGATCTCCACCTCCCGCTGCCGCTGGTTCAGCTCCCGCAGCCGCTGAAGCTCCCGTGCCTGCCGCTGCTCCCATTTGGAGTGTAGCCGTTTGGCCAGGAGCTGCCGATCCCGCTCTGCGGCCTCCTTCAGCTTGCGAGTTTCGGCGTCAAAGTGGCGGCAGAGCTCTTGGGAGCGGAGTCGCTCAGCCTCCAGCTCAGCCTGCAGCCTCTCCAGCTGCCGCTTGTGCTCATCCTTCTGCGCCGGGCCCCGGCAGGGCGAGGGGCGGCTGCGCGCCCCGGGCCCCCGTCCCGCACTGTCCCGGCTCATGGCTGCAGGGATGGCAACCAAACGCTGCCACCAACAGCCACCAACGTCACGCGTCACTCCCTCTCAGCAGCTGCAGCCTCCCTTGACCATGCAGGAGCAGAGACAGCGTCTGCAATCAGTCAGGGGTGGGCGAGTATGGCCTCATATACGTGTCCTGGCCCCGCCCGCACCACCAGCACACAAAGGAGGGGTGGGGCTGTGTGGCCTTATGAGGTATGTCCTGCCCACGCCCCGCCCCATCACACAAAGGAGGGGTGGGGCTGTGTGGCCTTATGAGGTATGTCCTGCCCACCCCCAGCACACAAAGTTTGTGTCACCTAATGCCATCTCCTGTGAATGTGCAATTGCGTTCATCGTCTTGTTGAGTCCTTTTGACTAGTGTGGCTTGGAACATCATGAGACGTTTTGGTTATTTTAATTAAAAATGACCCCTCCTCTCATTTTGAGGGTCCAAAGCCCTCTTTTACGGCTGGAAGCCTCCATTGGAGTGCCCAAAGCCCTGTATTTGCGACCAAAGCTTCCTTTCTGGGGGTCACAGAGGAACCAAGAGGTTCCCCTCCTTTTCAGGGTCCAAAGCTTCCTTTTTAGCACCTAGCCCATTCTTTTGAGTGCCCAACACCCCTTTTTTAGGGCCAAAATCCTCATTTTTAGGGTCCAAACCTGTCTTTTATTACCCACAGCCTTTTTTTAGGGCCCGCGGTTTCAAGTTGAGGGCCTAAACCCTAAAGGCGGAGCTTGTTGCCTGGCAACATGCGCCTAGCAGTCTGTGGGGAGTCAGGGGACCCAGGACAGCCAATCGCATTTGAGGAGGTGGGGGCAAGGCACGTGATTGATATGTAGCCAAGCAATCAAGCTTCGAGGCCTGCAGGAAAGGGGGCAAGAGTCGAAAAAGCTGGGCAACGTGTGGGGGCGGGGCATGCTGGCTCCACCAGTCACACCTGGTGGGAGAGCAGCACACGGATGATTGATAAACTGTCTGACCCATCATTTGATGGGAGGAGCAAGGGGGAAATCCCAGGCAGCCAGTCAGATGAAACATCGCCTCAGGGAAGGGCGGGCACTGTTGGTGGCGGGAGGGTGAGCCCCCAGGCAGCCAGTCAGAGGCAGCATCACCTCAGGGATGGGATGTGCGAGCCCCAAACCAGGTCAGAGTGACAGCCCAGTGGGCCAATCAGGGAGAGCATCACCTCAGGTGAACTGCACCTGGGCAGCCTGACCACCTGGGACTGCTCCGAGGCAGCCCTCAGGGAAGGGCAGGCATCAAACCAGGGCAGAGTGACAGCCTAGGCGACCAATCAGAGGCAGCATCACCTCAGGAGAGGAGACTGACAGCCCCCCAGACCTATGCCGGCAAAGACCGATGTGAGAAGAAGGCGGGCTCTGCTGGCGGCCAGGCCGAGCCTCAACATGGCGCGCATGGGGCCTGCCCCGAGGCCCAGCAGCCCTGGGCCCAGACCTGCGGCCCCTCTTCCCCCCCTCCATCCCTCCCCCCCACTCCCTCACCCACCCCCATGCTCCAGAACCCCCAGTCTCCATGGGAGCCCCCGGCTCACAGAGAGTCAGTATCCCACGGCCGTGCCGCTAGACAGCAGCTATGGGCCACCAGGCTTCTCGCCGCTATCGCTGCCGGCACTCGACAGATGGTGATGAGGACGTGACGGTGAGGCCACCGGTGTGGCGGTGGAGCACGCGAGCATGGGTGGGGGGTGATGCTTGCCGTGGGGCTGCCCGCCACCACCTCACCCACGTCCCCTCCCCGCAGCCGAGGCATCCTCCACAGGGATGGTCCCCATCCAGCGTCTCCCCCCTGAGATGGTGAGTTGAGTAGTGGGGGATGGTGGGGCTGGGGTCTCCCCCTCAAAGCAGGGGGGGGTCACAGGGTTGATGCTCTCCCCCCCTCCCCACAGCCACTGCACATCGTCTCCTTCCTGACGCTGCCCGACCTGCTGAGACTGGGCCAGGCCTGCCGAGACTGGGCCAGACTTGCCGCTACCTCCACGAGGCATGCGACAGCGAGGCCGCCTGGCGCCACCTCTGCACCCCTCTCCCCCCCGCCGCCAACAGCGCCCGGCCCTGCAAATATTACAGCTAAATGTTGATCTTAAGGTGATTTTCTTTTTGTAGCGTGGCTTATGTTTTGCACTCTAGATACCGGACAGCAGCTAAGACTGGGCCTCTTGACATTTCTCATTTGAAATTGGTTAGGTGACTGCCGCCATTACTTCTGACAGTAAACGATGTTACATTTGATAACAGATAACTGCAATTGTTCGCTTGCTTCAGGAAGTCTTCAAGTAGTGAAGTACTTTCAGTAAGAACTAGCCCCAGTAAGATTGCCCATTTATTAAAATAGCTCAGGACTACACACAGTGGTTTAGGTTAAATTAGTTATCAAATAAAATACTTTAACTATTGCTTCAGTAACAAGAGTGCTTGACACTCTCTTGTCAGCCAGAGCTTTCTCCTCTCTTACAGAAGGGAGTGATGGCCATCACACAGGGGGACTCCTGTGAGTACAGACAGACTTCTCTGAAAGACAAGGTGGCTTGCAGAAAAGTGCGATGTGAGTGGGGTTACCTTGCGTGCTAGTTACTTGCTTCTTTATGTCTTTGCTCTTAACACTTCTTACCAGGTGATTACACAGAGAAATTTGTGGTGTAAGTGACAATCAGTGCAAATGCCTAATTGGGCTAGTAATCAGATGCAAGACTGTGGATGGAAAGGAGGTTGGCCAGAGTTAGTGAAATGAGAGAAGTACTTTCTTGCACATGAGCAAAAGGCAGCAGCCCTTTTCCAAAGCTGTGTGTGGCGGGGTGAAGGAGAATGGCAGCGCTAAGGCTGCCTCTACTCTGTGAGTGCGGGTTATAGATGAGAGCTGGTTCTTCTGGGTGCTCCTGTGCAGAGGACTGCTTTCTAAAAAGCCTTTCTTCAGCCACAAGACTAGCATCTCCTTTAGCATCTGATTTCCTTGCAGGCATTAGTGAGAGAACGGCTTTGCCGCGAAGGGTGCTGCTTCCTCCACGGAAGATTTGCATGGCCTGGCAGAAAGCAGGCAGTGTCGGAGCGGGCTGCTACAACCTGGACAATGTGTGCTTCCTCAGCCCGAGGCCCCCTTACTCACCAGCTGGTCCAGCTTGAAGTTTGCTGGTGAATGCACCCCCCCCCCCCCCCCCCCCCCCCCATGCGCACCGGGTTTGGGGAAGATACAGACGCTCACAGAGCCTCTCACACACCTCACTCGTGCCGGTCCCCCCCAGTAGGTGGTTTGCAGGACACACACCGTTCCTGCCCCAGTGCCTGGTGGCCGAGACCCCCACTCGCTGCAGTGGCTGCACTAAGGCCCCCCCCGCCACTCACTCCACTAGCTGCACTGGGACCCACTCCAGTAGCTGGCACCACAAGCCAGGGGTGCCTGCACCCCCTGCGTGACGCCAGTAGCTGGCGCATAGTGCTTTCAGTTCACATACACACAGGAGAAGGAGTGAGAGTACACAGAGAGATAGTTAAGATTTAATAAGAAGGTATAAGAAGACAGGACAGGCGTCATGTGTGTCCTGCTACCAGTCCCTTGTATCTGGAGACTCTGGTGTCACCAGGTGGTCATCTGAAACTTCTTCAACAAGATTAGAGGGGACAAATCCTCTTGTGCCGCCGGTCAGCTCTCCCACATAGCAACCGTCTTCATCCATGTCTCCAAAGATGTAAACATATTGTCCAGCGACTAGAGGGAGCTCTAGTGCAGGGCGCTCATTGAGACTGTATCGAGCGATGAATGCTCGAGGCACTGCCGGTTGTTTTCTCATAGCCTCCAGGAGGATGGATTCCTTGTTTACTCCCAGGGTAGCCTGGCGCGGCCTGGCAACGGTACGGTTGGATCGTTCTCTTTTCTTTCTCTTTTTGCCTTTCTTTGTCGGGTGAGTTCGTTTGTCATCTCCATAAGCTGCACCTGTAACTCCTCATAAGCTTGGCAGTGGCTGCTCACGTAGTAGGAGCCTTCTTCATCTGCAGCCGCTTGGGCCTGAAGCTCCTCAGCTGCCTTCTGTGAGAAGTCACCTGCTCATCCTGTGCCAGGGAAGCTCTGGCAGGCTCTCCAATTTCTCCAGCCCTCTGCTGAGGAGACGATGTCATACGCAGTTCCTCAGTGGAGCTTTGGATGGGCAGTGGCACTTGAGTATTGACCAGGCAACGGCTGGTCTGCAGCTGCCTGGCTGTTTCTTGCAGCTGCTTGGCAATGAGAGCCAGCTTAGCAGTCTTCTGCTTGATCCTCTCCTGCTCCTCCCGCACTTCAGGAGAGCTTGCCTTCCTCAGAAGACAGTTCTCCTCTTGAAGGACGCTGCATCGCCTCTCGAGGTCCTTCAGGGCACTCTGGAGGTGGGCGTTCTGCTCCTGCAGCCAGCTGTGAGTGCTACCAGGGAGCCAGTCCTCCTGCTGCCCTACAGTCTGAACACCCACCTCTGCCACAGACGGCCTGCTGCGGGTCGTTCCTTGCGGCGGGGAGTCCAAGCAGTGCGGCGTCAAGTCTTGCCCCACAGCCTCGAGCAAAGACTCCATGCTGTTCCCTTCCTCCTGGAGGCGAGTGTCTTTTAAGCTGTGGTGGGTTTTCCGCTGCCCTTCTCCATCACGGGAGGAAGATGCCATGAGGCTCTCCAAAGAGCAGGGCCCGATGGCCCCGGTGCCCAGGAGGGTCTGCAGGCGGTGCCAGGCCGTGGCCTTGACCCTGGCCTCATTGCAGGAAGCAGGCTGCTCGCCATCGAACCGCTCCAAGATGTACTTTAGGAAGAGTCTTCTCTGCAGCAGCAGTTCGTCTTGGAGGCGGAGGATGTGAGCAGCCTCCTCGCTATTGGTCTCCCAACGCAGCTTGCTGAGGACGTCCTGGAGCTTAATGTGGGGCTCGCTGCTGCTCGAGGCTCCTCTCACCAACTCCTTGGCCAGCTGCTGCTGCAGGTCCCGTGCCTGACGGATGGTGTCGTCGCGCTGCTGCTGCAGCACCCCCTGCACCTCGTGCAGCTCAGCCTCCTTCGAGCGCAGCAGCTGGCGGATCTCCACCTCCCGCTGCCGCTGGTTCAGCTCCCGCAGCCGCTGAAGCTCCCGTGCCTGCCGCTGCTCCCATTTGGAGTGTAGCCGTTTGGCCAGGAGCTGCCGATCCCGCTCTGCGGCCTCCTTCAGCTTGCGAGTTTCGGCGTCAAAGTGGCGGCAGAGCTCTTGGGAGCGGAGTCGCTCAGCCTCCAGCTCAGCCTGCAGCCTCTCCAGCTGCCGCTTGTGCTCATCCTTCTGCGCCGGGCCCCGGCAGGGCGAGGGGCGGCTGCGCGCCCCGGGCCCCCGTCCCGCACTGTCCCGGCTCATGGCTGCAGGGATGGCAACCAAACGCTGCCACCAACAGCCACCAACGTCACGCATCACTCCCTCTCAGCAGCTGCAGCCTCCCTTGACCATGCAGGAGCAGAGACAGCGTCTGCAATCAGTCAGGGGTGGGCGAGTATGGCCTCATATACGTGTCCTGGCCCCGCCCGCACCACCAGCACACAAAGGAGGGGTGGGGCTGTGTGGCCTTATGAGGTATGTCCTGCCCACGCCCCGCCCCATCACACAAAAGAGGGGTGGGGCTGTGTGGCCTTATGAGGTATGTCCTGCCCACCCCCAGCACACAAAGTTTGTGTCACCTAATGCCATCTCCTGTGAATGTGCAATTGCGTTCATCGTCTTGTTGAGTCCTTTTGACTAGTGTGGCTTGGAACATCATGAGACGTTTTGGTTATTTTAATTAAAAATGACCCCTCCTCTCATTTTGAGGGTCCAAAGCCCTCTTTTACGGCTGGAAGCCTCCATTGGAGTGCCCAAAGCCCTGTATTTGCGACCAAAGCTTCCTTTCTGGGGGTCACAGAGGAACCAAGAGGTTCCCCTCCTTTTCAGGGTCCAAAGCTTCCTTTTTAGCACCTAGCCCATTCTTTTGAGTGCCCAACACCCCTTTTTTAGGGCCAAAATCCTCATTTTTAGGGTCCAAACCTGTCTTTTATTACCCACAGCCTTTTTTTAGGGCCCGCGGTTTCAAGTTGAGGGCCTAAACCCTAAAGGCGGAGCTTGTTGCCTGGCAACATGCGCCTAGCAGTCTGTGGGGAGTCAGGGGACCCAGGACAGCCAATCGCATTTGAGGAGGTGGGGGCAAGGCACGTGATTGATATGTAGCCAAGCAATCAAGCTTCGAGGCCTGCAGGAAAGGGGGCAAGAGTCGAAAAAGCTGGGCAACGTGTGGGGGCGGGGCATGCTGGCTCCACCAGTCACACCTGGTGGGAGAGCAGCACACGGATGATTGATAAACTGTCTGACCCATCATTTGATGGGAGGAGCAAGGGGGAAATCCCAGGCAGCCAGTCAGATGAAACATCGCCTCAGGGAAGGGCGGGCACTGTTGGTGGCGGGAGGGTGAGCCCCCAGGCAGCCAGTCAGAGGCAGCATCACCTCAGGGATGGGATGTGCGAGCCCCAAACCAGGTCAGAGTGACAGCCCAGTGGGCCAATCAGGGAGAGCATCACCTCAGGTGAACTGCACCTGGGCAGCCTGACCACCTGGGACTGCTCCGAGGCAGCCCTCAGGGAAGGGCAGGCATCAAACCAGGGCAGAGTGACAGCCTAGGCGACCAATCAGAGGCAGCATCACCTCAGGAGAGGAGACTGACAGCCCCCCAGACCTATGCCGGCAAAGACCGATGTGAGAAGAAGGCGGGCTCTGCTGGCGGCCAGGCCGAGCCTCAACATGGCACGCATGGGGCCTGCCCCGAGGCCCAGCAGCCCTGGGCCCAGACCTGCGGCCCCTCTTCCCCCCCTCCATCCCTCCCCCCCACTCCCTCACCCACCCCCATGCTCCAGAACCCCCAGTCTCCATGGGAGCCCCCGGCTCACAGAGAGTCAGTATCCCACGGCCGTGCCGCTAGACAGCAGCTATGGGCCACCAGGCTTCTCGCCGCTATCGCTGCCGGCACTCGACAGATGGTGATGAGGACGTGACGGTGAGGCCACCGGTGTGGCGGTGGAGCACGCGAGCATGGGTGGGGGGTGATGCTTGCCGTGGGGCTGCCCGCCACCACCTCACCCACGTCCCCTCCCCGCAGCCGAGGCATCCTCCACAGGGATGGTCCCCATCCAGCGTCTCCCCCCTGAGATGGTGAGTTGAGTAGTGGGGGATGGTGGGGCTGGGGTCTCCCCCTCAAAGCAGGGGGGGGTCACAGGGTTGATGCTCTCCCCCCCTCCCCACAGCCACTGCACATCGTCTCCTTCCTGACGCTGCCCGACCTGCTGAGACTGGGCCAGGCCTGCCGAGACTGGGCCAGACTTGCCGCTACCTCCACGAGGCATGCGACAGCGAGGCCGCCTGGCGCCACCTCTGCACCCCTCTCCCCCCCGCCGCCAACAGCGCCCGGCCCTGCAAATATTACAGCTAAATGTTGATCTTAAGGTGATTTTCTTTTTGTAGCGTGGCTTATGTTTTGCACTCTAGATACCGGACAGCAGCTAAGACTGGGCCTCTTGACATTTCTCATTTGAAATTGGTTAGGTGACTGCCGCCATTACTTCTGACAGTAAACGATGTTACATTTGATAACAGATAACTGCAATTGTTCGCTTGCTTCAGGAAGTCTTCAAGTAGTGAAGTACTTTCAGTAAGAACTAGCCCCAGTAAGATTGCCCATTTATTAAAATAGCTCAGGACTACACACAGTGGTTTAGGTTAAATTAGTTATCAAATAAAATACTTTAACCATTGCTTCAGTAACAAGAGTGCTTGACACTCTCTTGTCAGCCAGAGCTTTCTCCTCTCTTACAGAAGGGAGTGATGGCCATCACACAGGGGGACTCCTGTGAGTACAGACAGACTTCTCTGAAAGACAAGGTGGCTTGCAGAAAAGTGCGATGTGAGTGGGGTTACCTTGCGTGCTAGTTACTTGCTTCTTTATGTCTTTGCTCTTAACACTTCTTACCAGGTGATTACACAGAGAAATTTGTGGTGTAAGTGACAATCAGTGCAAATGCCTAATTGGGCTAGTAATCAGATGCAAGACTGTGGATGGAAAGGAGGTTGGCCAGAGTTAGTGAAATGAGAGAAGTACTTTCTTGCACATGAGCAAAAGGCAGCAGCCCTTTTCCAAAGCTGTGTGTGGCGGGGTGAAGGAGAATGGCAGCGCTAAGGCTGCCTCTACTCTGTGAGTGCGGGTTATAGATGAGAGCTGGTTCTTCTGGGTGCTCCTGTGCAGAGGACTGCTTTCTAAAAAGCCTTTCTTCAGCCACAAGACTAGCATCTCCTTTAGCATCTGATTTCCTTGCAGGCATTAGTGAGAGAACGGCTTTGCCGCGAAGGGTGCTGCTTCCTCCACGGAAGATTTGCATGGCCTGGCAGAAAGCAGGCAGTGTCGGAGCGGGCTGCTACAACCTGGACAATGTGTGCTTCCTCAGCCCGAGGCCCCCTTACTCACCAGCTGGTCCAGCTTGAAGTTTGCTGGTGAATGCACACCCCCCCCCCCCCCCCCCCCCCCCCATGCGCACCGGGTTTGGGGAAGATACAGACGCTCACAGAGCCTCTCACACACCTCACTCGTGCCGGTCCCCCCCAGTAGGTGGTTTGCAGGACACACACCGTTCCTGCCCCAGTGCCTGGTGGCCGAGACCCCCACTCGCTGCAGTGGCTGCACTAAGGCCCCCCCCGCCACTCACTCCACTAGCTGCACTGGGACCCACTCCAGTAGCTGGCACCACAAGCCAGGGGTGCCTGCACCCCCTGCGTGACGCCAGTAGCTGGCGCATAGTGCTTTCAGTTCACATACACACAGGAGAAGGAGTGAGAGTACACAGAGAGATAGTTAAGATTTAATAAGAAGGTATAAGAAGACAGGACAGGCGTCATGTGTGTCCTGCTACCAGTCCCTTGTATCTGGAGACTCTGGTGTCACCAGGTGGTCATCTGAAACTTCTTCAACAAGATTAGAGGGGACAAATCCTCTTGTGCCGCCGGTCAGCTCTCCCACATAGCAACCGTCTTCATCCATGTCTCCAAAGATGTAAACATATTGTCCAGCGACTAGAGGGAGCTCTAGTGCAGGGCGCTCATTGAGACTGTATCGAGCGATGAATGCTCGAGGCACTGCCGGTTGTTTTCTCATAGCCTCCAGGAGGATGGATTCCTTGTTTACTCCCAGGGTAGCCTGGCGCGGCCTGGCAACGGTACGGTTGGATCGTTCTCTTTTCTTTCTCTTTTTGCCTTTCTTTGTCGGGTGAGTTCGTTTGTCATCTCCATAAGCTGCACCTGTAACTCCTCATAAGCTTGGCAGTGGCTGCTCACGTAGTAGGAGCCTTCTTCATCTGCAGCCGCTTGGGCCTGAAGCTCCTCAGCTGCCTTCTGTGAGAAGTCACCTGCTCATCCTGTGCCAGGGAAGCTCTGGCAGGCTCTCCAATTTCTCCAGCCCTCTGCTGAGGAGACGATGTCATACGCAGTTCCTCAGTGGAGCTTTGGATGGGCAGTGGCACTTGAGTATTGACCAGGCAACGGCTGGTCTGCAGCTGCCTGGCTGTTTCTTGCAGCTGCTTGGCAATGAGAGCCAGCTTAGCAGTCTTCTGCTTGATCCTCTCCTGCTCCTCCCGCACTTCAGGAGAGCTTGCCTTCGTCAGAAGACAGTTCTCCTCTTGAAGGACGCTGCATCGCCTCTCGAGGTCCTTCAGGGCACTCTGGAGGTGGGCGTTCTGCTCCTGCAGCCAGCTGTGAGTGCTACCAGGGAGCCAGTCCTCCTGCTGCCCTACAGTCTGAACACCCACCTCTGCCACAGACGGCCTGCTGCGGGTCGTTCCTTGCGGCGGGGAGTCCAAGCAGTGCGGCGTCAAGTCTTGCCCCACAGCCTCGAGCAAAGACTCCATGCTGTTCCCTTCCTCCTGGAGGCGAGTGTCTTTTAAGCTGTGGTGGGTTTTCCGCTGCCCTTCTCCATCACGGGAGGAAGATGCCATGAGGCTCTCCAAAGAGCAGGGCCCGATGGCCCCGGTGCCCAGGAGGGTCTGCAGGCGGTGCCAGGCCGTGGCCTTGACCCTGGCCTCATTGCAGGAAGCAGGCTGCTCGCCATCGAACCGCTCCAAGATGTACTTTAGGAAGAGTCTTCTCTGCAGCAGCAGTTCGTCTTGGAGGCGGAGGATGTGAGCAGCCTCCTCGCTATTGGTCTCCCAACGCAGCTTGCTGAGGACGTCCTGGAGCTTAATGTGGGGCTCGCTGCTGCTCGAGGCTCCTCTCACCAACTCCTTGGCCAGCTGCTGCTGCAGGTCCCGTGCCTGACGGATGGTGTCGTCGCGCTGCTGCTGCAGCACCCCCTGCACCTCGTGCAGCTCAGCCTCCTTCGAGCGCAGCAGCTGGCGGATCTCCACCTCCCGCTGCCGCTGGTTCAGCTCCCGCAGCCGCTGAAGCTCCCGTGCCTGCCGCTGCTCCCATTTGGAGTGTAGCCGTTTGGCCAGGAGCTGCCGATCCCGCTCTGCGGCCTCCTTCAGCTTGCGAGTTTCGGCGTCAAAGTGGCGGCAGAGCTCTTGGGAGCGGAGTCGCTCAGCCTCCAGCTCAGCCTGCAGCCTCTCCAGCTGCCGCTTGTGCTCATCCTTCTGCGCCGGGCCCCGGCAGGGCGAGGGGCGGCTGCGCGCCCCGGGCCCCCGTCCCGCACTGTCCCGGCTCATGGCTGCAGGGATGGCAACCAAACGCTGCCACCAACAGCCACCAACGTCACGCGTCACTCCCTCTCAGCAGCTGCAGCCTCCCTTGACCATGCAGGAGCAGAGACAGCGTCTGCAATCAGTCAGGGGTGGGCGAGTATGGCCTCATATACGTGTCCTGGCCCCGCCCGCACCACCAGCACACAAAGGAGGGGTGGGGCTGTGTGGCCTTATGAGGTATGTCCTGCCCACGCCCCGCCCCATCACACAAAGGAGGGGTGGGGCTGTGTGGCCTTATGAGGTATGTCCTGCCCACCCCCAGCACACAAAGTTTGTGTCACCTAATGCCATCTCCTGTGAATGTGCAATTGCGTTCATCGTCTTGTTGAGTCCTTTTGACTAGTGTGGCTTGGAACATCATGAGACGTTTTGGTTATTTTAATTAAAAATGACCCCTCCTCTCATTTTGAGGGTCCAAAGCCCTCTTTTACGGCTGGAAGCCTCCATTGGAGTGCCCAAAGCCCTGTATTTGCGACCAAAGCTTCCTTTCTGGGGGTCACAGAGGAACCAAGAGGTTCCCCTCCTTTTCAGGGTCCAAAGCTTCCTTTTTAGCACCTAGCCCATTCTTTTGAGTGCCCAACACCCCTTTTTTAGGGCCAAAATCCTCATTTTTAGGGTCCAAACCTGTCTTTTATTACCCACAGCCTTTTTTTAGGGCCCGCGGTTTCAAGTTGAGGGCCTAAACCCTAAAGGCGGAGCTTGTTGCCTGGCAACATGCGCCTAGCAGTCTGTGGGGAGTCAGGGGACCCAGGACAGCCAATCGCATTTGAGGAGGTGGGGGCAAGGCACGTGATTGATATGTAGCCAAGCAATCAAGCTTCGAGGCCTGCAGGAAAGGGGGCAAGAGTCGAAAAAGCTGGGCAACGTGTGGGGGCGGGGCATGCTGGCTCCACCAGTCACACCTGGTGGGAGAGCAGCACACGGATGATTGATAAACTGTCTGACCCATCATTTGATGGGAGGAGCAAGGGGGAAATCCCAGGCAGCCAGTCAGATGAAACATCGCCTCAGGGAAGGGCGGGCACTGTTGGTGGCGGGAGGGTGAGCCCCCAGGCAGCCAGTCAGAGGCAGCATCACCTCAGGGATGGGATGTGCGAGCCCCAAACCAGGTCAGAGTGACAGCCCAGTGGGCCAATCAGGGAGAGCATCACCTCAGGTGAACTGCACCTGGGCAGCCTGACCACCTGGGACTGCTCCGAGGCAGCCCTCAGGGAAGGGCAGGCATCAAACCAGGGCAGAGTGACAGCCTAGGCGACCAATCAGAGGCAGCATCACCTCAGGAGAGGAGACTGACAGCCCCCCAGACCTATGCCGGCAAAGACCGATGTGAGAAGAAGGCGGGCTCTGCTGGCGGCCAGGCCGAGCCTCAACATGGCACGCATGGGGCCTGCCCCGAGGCCCAGCAGCCCTGGGCCCAGACCTGCGGCCCCTCTTCCCCCCCTCCATCCCTCCCCCCCACTCCCTCACCCACCCCCATGCTCCAGAACCCCCAGTCTCCATGGGAGCCCCCGGCTCACAGAGAGTCAGTATCCCACGGCCGTGCCGCTAGACAGCAGCTATGGGCCACCAGGCTTCTCGCCGCTATCGCTGCCGGCACTCGACAGATGGTGATGAGGACGTGACGGTGAGGCCACCGGTGTGGCGGTGGAGCACGCGAGCATGGGTGGGGGGTGATGCTTGCCGTGGGGCTGCCCGCCACCACCTCACCCACGTCCCCTCCCCGCAGCCGAGGCATCCTCCACAGGGATGGTCCCCATCCAGCGTCTCCCCCCTGAGATGGTGAGTTGAGTAGTGGGGGATGGTGGGGCTGGGGTCTCCCCCTCAAAGCAGGGGGGGGTCACAGGGTTGATGCTCTCCCCCCCTCCCCACAGCCACTGCACATCGTCTCCTTCCTGACGCTGCCCGACCTGCTGAGACTGGGCCAGGCCTGCCGAGACTGGGCCAGACTTGCCGCTACCTCCACGAGGCATGCGACAGCGAGGCCGCCTGGCGCCACCTCTGCACCCCTCTCCCCCCCGCCGCCAACAGCGCCCGGCCCTGCAAATATTACAGCTAAATGTTGATCTTAAGGTGATTTTCTTTTTGTAGCGTGGCTTATGTTTTGCACTCTAGATACCGGACAGCAGCTAAGACTGGGCCTCTTGACATTTCTCATTTGAAATTGGTTAGGTGACTGCCGCCATTACTTCTGACAGTAAACGATGTTACATTTGATAACAGATAACTGCAATTGTTCGCTTGCTTCAGGAAGTCTTCAAGTAGTGAAGTACTTTCAGTAAGAACTAGCCCCAGTAAGATTGCCCATTTATTAAAATAGCTCAGGACTACACACAGTGGTTTAGGTTAAATTAGTTATCAAATAAAATACTTTAACCATTGCTTCAGTAACAAGAGTGCTTGACACTCTCTTGTCAGCCAGAGCTTTCTCCTCTCTTACAGAAGGGAGTGATGGCCATCACACAGGGGGACTCCTGTGAGTACAGACAGACTTCTCTGAAAGACAAGGTGGCTTGCAGAAAAGTGCGATGTGAGTGGGGTTACCTTGCGTGCTAGTTACTTGCTTCTTTATGTCTTTGCTCTTAACACTTCTTACCAGGTGATTACACAGAGAAATTTGTGGTGTAAGTGACAATCAGTGCAAATGCCTAATTGGGCTAGTAATCAGATGCAAGACTGTGGATGGAAAGGAGGTTGGCCAGAGTTAGTGAAATGAGAGAAGTACTTTCTTGCACATGAGCAAAAGGCAGCAGCCCTTTTCCAAAGCTGTGTGTGGCGGGGTGAAGGAGAATGGCAGCGCTAAGGCTGCCTCTACTCTGTGAGTGCGGGTTATAGATGAGAGCTGGTTCTTCTGGGTGCTCCTGTGCAGAGGACTGCTTTCTAAAAAGCCTTTCTTCAGCCACAAGACTAGCATCTCCTTTAGCATCTGATTTCCTTGCAGGCATTAGTGAGAGAACGGCTTTGCCGCGAAGGGTGCTGCTTCCTCCACGGAAGATTTGCATGGCCTGGCAGAAAGCAGGCAGTGTCGGAGCGGGCTGCTACAACCTGGACAATGTGTGCTTCCTCAGCCCGAGGCCCCCTTACTCACCAGCTGGTCCAGCTTGAAGTTTGCTGGTGAATGCACCCCCCGCCCCCCCCCCCCCCCCCCCCCCCTGCGCACCGGGTTTGGGGAAGATACAGACGCTCACAGAGCCTCTCACACACCTCACTCGTGCCGGTCCCCCCCAGTAGGTGGTTTGCAGGACACACACCGTTCCTGCCCCAGTGCCTGGTGGCCGAGACCCCCACTCGCTGCAGTGGCTGCACTAAGGCCCCCCCCGCCACTCACTCCACTAGCTGCACTGGGACCCACTCCAGTAGCTGGCACCACAAGCCAGGGGTGCCTGCACCCCCTGCGTCACTCCAGTAGCTGGCGCATAGTGCTTTCAGTTCACATACACACAGGAGAAGGAGTGAGAGTACACAGAGAGATAGTTAAGATTTAATAAGAAGGTATAAGAAGACAGGACAGGCGTCATCTGTGTCCTGCTACCAGTCCCTTGTATCTGGAGACTCTGGTGTCACCAGGTGGTCATCTGAAACTTCTTCAACAAGATTAGAGGGGACAAATCCTCTTGTGCCGCCGGTCAGCTCTCCCACATAGCAACCGTCTTCATCCATGTCTCCAAAGATGTAAACATATTGTCCAGCGACTAGAGGGAGCTCTAGTGCAGGGCGCTCATTGAGACTGTATCGAGCGATGAATGCTCGAGGCACTGCCGGTTGTTTTCTCATAGCCTCCAGGAGGATGGATTCCTTGTTTACTCCCAGGGTAGCCTGGCGCGGCCTGGCAACGGTACGGTTGGATCGTTCTCTTTTCTTTCTCTTTTTGCCTTTCTTTGTCGGGTGAGTTCGTTTGTCATCTCCATAAGCTGCACCTGTCACTCCTCATAAGCTTGGCAGTGGCTGCTCACGTAGTAGGAGCCTTCTTCATCTGCAGCCGCTTGGGCCTGAAGCTCCTCAGCTGCCTTCTGTGAGAAGTCACCTGCTCATCCTGTGCCAGGGAAGCTCTGGCAGGCTCTCCAATTTCTCCAGCCCTCTGCTGAGGAGACGATGTCATACGCAGTTCCTCAGTGGAGCTTTGGATGGGCAGTGGCACTTGAGTATTGACCAGGCAACGGCTGGTCTGCAGCTGCCTGGCTGTTTCTTGCAGCTGCTTGGCAATGAGAGCCAGCTTAGCAGTCTTCTGCTTGATCCTCTCCTGCTCCTCCCGCACTTCAGGAGAGCTTGCCTTCCTCAGAAGACAGTTCTCCTCTTGAAGGACGCTGCATCGCCTCTCGAGGTCCTTCAGGGCACTCTGGAGGTGGGCGTTCTGCTCCTGCAGCCAGCTGTGAGTGCTACCAGGGAGCCAGTCCTCCTGCTGCCCTACAGTCTGAACACCCACCTCTGCCACAGACGGCCTGCTGCGGGTCGTTCCTTGCGGCGGGGAGTCCAAGCAGTGCGGCGTCAAGTCTTGCCCCACAGCCTCGAGCAAAGACTCCATGCTGTTCCCTTCCTCCTGGAGGCGAGTGTCTTTTAAGCTGTGGTGGGTTTTCCGCTGCCCTTCTCCATCACGGGAGGAAGATGCCATGAGGCTCTCCAAAGAGCAGGGCCCGATGGCCCCGGTGCCCAGGAGGGTCTGCAGGCGGTGCCAGGCCGTGGCCTTGACCCTGGCCTCATTGCAGGAAGCAGGCTGCTCGCCATCGAACCGCTCCAAGATGTACTTTAGGAAGAGTCTTCTCTGCAGCAGCAGTTCGTCTTGGAGGCGGAGGATGTGAGCAGCCTCCTCGCTATTGGTCTCCCAACGCAGCTTGCTGAGGACGTCCTGGAGCTTAATGTGGGGCTCGCTGCTGCTCGAGGCTCCTCTCACCAACTCCTTGGCCAGCTGCTGCTGCAGGTCCCGTGCCTGACGGATGGTGTCGTCGCGCTGCTGCTGCAGCACCCCCTGCACCTCGTGCAGCTCAGCCTCCTTCGAGCGCAGCAGCTGGCGGATCTCCACCTCCCGCTGCCGCTGGTTCAGCTCCCGCAGCCGCTGAAGCTCCCGTGCCTGCCGCTGCTCCCATTTGGAGTGTAGCCGTTTGGCCAGGAGCTGCCGATCCCGCTCTGCGGCCTCCTTCAGCTTGCGAGTTTCGGCGTCAAAGTGGCGGCAGAGCTCTTGGGAGCGGAGTCGCTCAGCCTCCAGCTCAGCCTGCAGCCTCTCCAGCTGCCGCTTGTGCTCATCCTTCTGCGCCGGGCCCCGGCAGGGCGAGGGGCGGCTGCGCGCCCCGGGCCCCCGTCCCGCACTGTCCCGGCTCATGGCTGCAGGGATGGCAACCAAACGCTGCCACCAACAGCCACCAACGTCACGCGTCACTCCCTCTCAGCAGCTGCAGCCTCCCTTGACCATGCAGGAGCAGAGACAGCGTCTGCAATCAGTCAGGGGTGGGCGAGTATGGCCTCATATACGTGTCCTGGCCCCGCCCGCACCACCAGCACACAAAGGAGGGGTGGGGCTGTGTGGCCTTATGAGGTATGTCCTGCCCACGCCCCGCCCCATCACACAAAGGAGGGGTGGGGCTGTGTGGCCTTATGAGGTATGTCCTGCCCACCCCCAGCACACAAAGTTTGTGTCACCTAATGCCATCTCCTGTGAATGTGCAATTGCGTTCATCGTCTTGTTGAGTCCTTTTGACTAGTGTGGCTTGGAACATCATGAGACGTTTTGGTTATTTTAATTAAAAATGACCCCTCCTCTCATTTTGAGGGTCCAAAGCCCTCTTTTACGGCTGGAAGCCTCCATTGGAGTGCCCAAAGCCCTGTATTTGCGACCAAAGCTTCCTTTCTGGGGGTCACAGAGGAACCAAGAGGTTCCCCTCCTTTTCAGGGTCCAAAGCTTCCTTTTTAGCACCTAGCCCATTCTTTTGAGTGCCCAACACCCCTTTTTTAGGGCCAAAATCCTCATTTTTAGGGTCCAAACCTGTCTTTTATTACCCACAGCCTTTTTTTAGGGCCCGCGGTTTCAAGTTGAGGGCCTAAACCCTAAAGGCGGAGCTTGTTGCCTGGCAACATGCGCCTAGCAGTCTGTGGGGAGTCAGGGGACCCAGGACAGCCAATCGCATTTGAGGAGGTGGGGGCAAGGCACGTGATTGATATGTAGCCAAGCAATCAAGCTTCGAGGCCTGCAGGAAAGGGGGCAAGAGTCGAAAAAGCTGGGCAACGTGTGGGGGCGGGGCATGCTGGCTCCACCAGTCACACCTGGTGGGAGAGCAGCACACGGATGATTGATAAACTGTCTGACCCATCATTTGATGGGAGGAGCAAGGGGGAAATCCCAGGCAGCCAGTCAGATGAAACATCGCCTCAGGGAAGGGCGGGCACTGTTGGTGGCGGGAGGGTGAGCCCCCAGGCAGCCAGTCAGAGGCAGCATCACCTCAGGGATGGGATGTGCGAGCCCCAAACCAGGTCAGAGTGACAGCCCAGTGGGCCAATCAGGGAGAGCATCACCTCAGGTGAACTGCACCTGGGCAGCCTGACCACCTGGGACTGCTCCGAGGCAGCCCTCAGGGAAGGGCAGGCATCAAACCAGGGCAGAGTGACAGCCTAGGCGACCAATCAGAGGCAGCATCACCTCAGGAGAGGAGACTGACAGCCCCCCAGACCTATGCCGGCAAAGACCGATGTGAGAAGAAGGCGGGCTCTGCTGGCGGCCAGGCCGAGCCTCAACATGGCGCGCATGGGGCCTGCCCCGAGGCCCAGCAGCCCTGGGCCCAGACCTGCGGCCCCTCTTCCCCCCCTCCATCCCTCCCCCCCACTCCCTCACCCACCCCCATGCTCCAGAACCCCCAGTCTCCATGGGAGCCCCCGGCTCACAGAGAGTCAGTATCCCACGGCCGTGCCGCTAGACAGCAGCTATGGGCCACCAGGCTTCTCGCCGCTATCGCTGCCGGCACTCGACAGATGGTGATGAGGACGTGACGGTGAGGCCACCGGTGTGGCGGTGGAGCACGCGAGCATGGGTGGGGGGTGATGCTTGCCGTGGGGCTGCCCGCCACCACCTCACCCACGTCCCCTCCCCGCAGCCGAGGCATCCTCCACAGGGATGGTCCCCATCCAGCGTCTCCCCCCTGAGATGGTGAGTTGAGTAGTGGGGGATGGTGGGGCTGGGGTCTCCCCCTCAAAGCAGGGGGGGGTCACAGGGTTGATGCTCTCCCCCCCTCCCCACAGCCACTGCACATCGTCTCCTTCCTGACGCTGCCCGACCTGCTGAGACTGGGCCAGGCCTGCCGAGACTGGGCCAGACTTGCCGCTACCTCCACGAGGCATGCGACAGCGAGGCCGCCTGGCGCCACCTCTGCACCCCTCTCCCCCCCGCCGCCAACAGCGCCCGGCCCTGCAAATATTACAGCTAAATGTTGATCTTAAGGTGATTTTCTTTTTGTAGCGTGGCTTATGTTTTGCACTCTAGATACCGGACAGCAGCTAAGACTGGGCCTCTTGACATTTCTCATTTGAAATTGGTTAGGTGACTGCCGCCATTACTTCTGACAGTAAACGATGTTACATTTGATAACAGATAACTGCAATTGTTCGCTTGCTTCAGGAAGTCTTCAAGTAGTGAAGTACTTTCAGTAAGAACTAGCCCCAGTAAGATTGCCCATTTATTAAAATAGCTCAGGACTACACACAGTGGTTTAGGTTAAATTAGTTATCAAATAAAATACTTTAACCATTGCTTCAGTAACAAGAGTGCTTGACACTCTCTTGTCAGCCAGAGCTTTCTCCTCTCTTACAGAAGGGAGTGATGGCCATCACACAGGGGGACTCCTGTGAGTACAGACAGACTTCTCTGAAAGACAAGGTGGCTTGCAGAAAAGTGCGATGTGAGTGGGGTTACCTTGCGTGCTAGTTACTTGCTTCTTTATGTCTTTGCTCTTAACACTTCTTACCAGGTGATTACACAGAGAAATTTGTGGTGTAAGTGACAATCAGTGCAAATGCCTAATTGGGCTAGTAATCAGATGCAAGACTGTGGATGGAAAGGAGGTTGGCCAGAGTTAGTGAAATGAGAGAAGTACTTTCTTGCACATGAGCAAAAGGCAGCAGCCCTTTTCCAAAGCTGTGTGTGGCGGGGTGAAGGAGAATGGCAGCGCTAAGGCTGCCTCTACTCTGTGAGTGCGGGTTATAGATGAGAGCTGGTTCTTCTGGGTGCTCCTGTGCAGAGGACTGCTTTCTAAAAAGCCTTTCTTCAGCCACAAGACTAGCATCTCCTTTAGCATCTGATTTCCTTGCAGGCATTAGTGAGAGAACGGCTTTGCCGCGAAGGGTGCTGCTTCCTCCACGGAAGATTTGCATGGCCTGGCAGAAAGCAGGCAGTGTCGGAGCGGGCTGCTACAACCTGGACAATGTGTGCTTCCTCAGCCCGAGGCCCCCTTACTCACCAGCTGGTCCAGCTTGAAGTTTGCTGGTGAATGCACCCCCCGCCCCCCCCCCCCACCATGCGCACCGGGTTTGGGGAAGATACAGACGCTCACAGAGCCTCTCACACACCTCACTCGTGCCGGTCCCCCCCAGTGGGTGGTTTGCAGGACACACACCGTTCCTGCCCCAGTGCCTGGTGGCCGAGACCCCCACTCGCTGCAGTGGCTGCACTAAGGCCCCCCCCGCCACTCACTCCACTAGCTGCACTGGGACCCACTCCAGTAGCTGGCACCACAAGCCAGGGGTGCCTGCACCCCCTGCGTGACGCCAGTAGCTGGCGCATAGTGCTTTCAGTTCACATACACACAGGAGAAGGAGTGAGAGTACACAGAGAGATAGTTAAGATTTAATAAGAAGGTATAAGAAGACAGGACAGGCGTCATCTGTGTCCTGCTACCAGTCCCTTGTATCTGGAGACTCTGGTGTCACCAGGTGGTCATCTGAAACTTCTTCAACAAGATTAGAGGGGACAAATCCTCTTGTGCCGCCGGTCAGCTCTCCCACATAGCAACCGTCTTCATCCATGTCTCCAAAGATGTAAACATATTGTCCAGCGAATAGAGGGAGCTCTAGTGCAGGGCGCTCATTGAGACTGTATCGAGCGATGAATGCTCGAGGCACTGCCGGTTGTTTTCTCATAGCCTCCAGGAGGATGGATTCCTTGTTTACTCCCAGGGTAGCCTGGCGCGGCCTGGCAACGGTACGGTTGGATCGTTCTCTTTTCTTTCTCTTTTTGCCTTTCTTTGTCGGGTGAGTTCGTTTGTCATCTCCATAAGCTGCACCTGTAACTCCTCATAAGCTTGGCAGTGGCTGCTCACGTAGTAGGAGCCTTCTTCATCTGCAGCCGCTTGGGCCTGAAGCTCCTCAGCTGCCTTCTGTGAGAAGTCACCTGCTCATCCTGTGCCAGGGAAGCTCTGGCAGGCTCTCCAATTTCTCCAGCCCTCTGCTGAGGAGACGATGTCATACGCAGTTCCTCAGTGGAGCTTTGGATGGGCAGTGGCACTTGAGTATTGACCAGGCAACGGCTGGTCTGCAGCTGCCTGGCTCTTTCTTGCAGCTGCTTGGCAATGAGAGCCAGCTTAGCAGTCTTCTGCTTGATCCTCTCCTGCTCCTCCCGCACTTCAGGAGAGCTTGCCTTCCTCAGAAGACAGTTCTCCTCTTGAAGGACGCTGCATCGCCTCTCGAGGTCCTTCAGGGCACTCTGGAGGTGGGCGTTCTGCTCCTGCAGCCAGCTGTGAGTGCTACCAGGGAGCCAGTCCTCCTGCTGCCCTACAGTCTGAACACCCACCTCTGCCACAGACGGCCTGCTGCGGGTCGTTCCTTGCGGCGGGGAGTCCAAGCAGTGCGGCGTCAAGTCTTGCCCCACAGCCTCGAGCAAAGACTCCATGCTGTTCCCTTCCTCCTGGAGGCGAGTGTCTTTTAAGCTGTGGTGGGTTTTCCGCTGCCCTTCTCCATCACGGGAGGAAGATGCCATGAGGCTCTCCAAAGAGCAGGGCCCGATGGCCCCGGTGCCCAGGAGGGTCTGCAGGCGGTGCCAGGCCGTGGCCTTGACCCTGGCCTCATTGCAGGAAGCAGGCTGCTCGCCATCGAACCGCTCCAAGATGTACTTTAGGAAGAGTCTTCTCTGCAGCAGCAGTTCGTCTTGGAGGCGGAGGATGTGAGCAGCCTCCTCGCTATTGGTCTCCCAACGCAGCTTGCTGAGGACGTCCTGGAGCTTAATGTGGGGCTCGCTGCTGCTCGAGGCTCCTCTCACCAACTCCTTGGCCAGCTGCTGCTGCAGGTCCCGTGCCTGACGGATGGTGTCGTCGCGCTGCTGCTGCAGCACCCCCTGCACCTCGTGCAGCTCAGCCTCCTTCGAGCGCAGCAGCTGGCGGATCTCTACCTCCCGCTGCCGCTGGTTCAGCTCCCGCAGCCGCTGAAGCTCCCGTGCCTGCCGCTGCTCCCATTTGGAGTGTAGCCGTTTGGCCAGGAGCTGCCGATCCCGCTCTGCGGCCTCCTTCAGCTTGCGAGTTTCGGCGTCAAAGTGGCGGCAGAGCTCTTGGGAGCGGAGTCGCTCAGCCTCCAGCTCAGCCTGCAGCCTCTCCAGCTGCCGCTTGTGCTCATCCTTCTGCGCCGGGCCCCGGCAGGGCGAGGGGCGGCTGCGCGCCCCGGGCCCCCGTCCCGCACTGTCCCGGCTCATGGCTGCAGGGATGGCAACCAAACGCTGCCACCAACAGCCACCAACGTCACGCGTCACTCCCTCTCAGCAGCTGCAGCCTCCCTTGACCATGCAGGAGCAGAGACAGCGTCTGCAATCAGTCAGGGGTGGGCGAGTATGGCCTCATATACGTGTCCTGGCCCCGCCCGCACCACCAGCACACAAAGGAGGGGTGGGGCTGTGTGGCCTTATGAGGTATGTCCTGCCCACGCCCCGCCCCATCACACAAAGGAGGGGTGGGGCTGTGTGGCCTTATGAGGTATGTCCTGCCCACCCCCAGCACACAAAGTTTGTGTCACCTAATGCCATCTCCTGTGAATGTGCAATTGCGTTCATCGTCTTGTTGAGTCCTTTTGACTAGTGTGGCTTGGAACATCATGAGACGTTTTGGTTATTTTAATTAAAAATGACCCCTCCTCTCATTTTGAGGGTCCAAAGCCCTCTTTTACGGCTGGAAGCCTCCATTGGAGTGCCCAAAGCCCTGTATTTGCGACCAAAGCTTCCTTTCTGGGGGTCACAGAGGAACCAAGAGGTTCCCCTCCTTTTCAGGGTCCAAAGCTTCCTTTTTAGCACCTAGCCCATTCTTTTGAGTGCCCAACACCCCTTTTTTAGGGCCAAAATCCTCATTTTTAGGGTCCAAACCTGTCTTTTATTACCCACAGCCTTTTTTTAGGGCCCGCGGTTTCAAGTTGAGGGCCTAAACCCTAAAGGCGGAGCTTGTTGCCTGGCAACATGCGCCTAGCAGTCTGTGGGGAGTCAGGGGACCCAGGACAGCCAATCGCATTTGAGGAGGTGGGGGCAAGGCACGTGATTGATATGTAGCCAAGCAATCAAGCTTCGAGGCCTGCAGGAAAGGGGGCAAGAGTCGAAAAAGCTGGGCAACGTGTGGGGGCGGGGCATGCTGGCTCCACCAGTCACACCTGGTGGGAGAGCAGCACACGGATGATTGATAAACTGTCTGACCCATCATTTGATGGGAGGAGCAAGGGGGAAATCCCAGGCAGCCAGTCAGATGAAACATCGCCTCAGGGAAGGGCGGGCACTGTTGGTGGCGGGAGGGTGAGCCCCCAGGCAGCCAGTCAGAGGCAGCATCACCTCAGGGATGGGATGTGCGAGCCCCAAACCAGGTCAGAGTGACAGCCCAGTGGGCCAATCAGGGAGAGCATCACCTCAGGTGAACTGCACCTGGGCAGCCTGACCACCTGGGACTGCTCCGAGGCAGCCCTCAGGGAAGGGCAGGCATCAAACCAGGGCAGAGTGACAGCCTAGGCGACCAATCAGAGGCAGCATCACCTCAGGAGAGGAGACTGACAGCCCCCCAGACCTATGCCGGCAAAGACCGATGTGAGAAGAAGGCGGGCTCTGCTGGCGGCCAGGCCGAGCCTCAACATGGCGCGCATGGGGCCTGCCCCGAGGCCCAGCAGCCCTGGGCCCAGACCTGCGGCCCCTCTTCCCCCCCTCCATCCCTCCCCCCCACTCCCTCACCCACCCCCATGCTCCAGAACCCCCAGTCTCCATGGGAGCCCCCGGCTCACAGAGAGTCAGTATCCCACGGCCGTGCCGCTAGACAGCAGCTATGGGCCACCAGGCTTCTCGCCGCTATCGCTGCCGGCACTCGACAGATGGTGATGAGGACGTGACGGTGAGGCCACCGGTGTGGCGGTGGAGCACGCGAGCATGGGTGGGGGGTGATGCTTGCCGTGGGGCTGCCCGCCACCACCTCACCCACGTCCCCTCCCCGCAGCCGAGGCATCCTCCACAGGGATGGTCCCCATCCAGCGTCTCCCCCCTGAGATGGTGAGTTGAGTAGTGGGGGATGGTGGGGCTGGGGTCTCCCCCTCAAAGCAGGGGGGGGTCACAGGGTTGATGCTCTCCCCCCCTCCCCACAGCCACTGCACATCGTCTCCTTCCTGACGCTGCCCGACCTGCTGAGACTGGGCCAGGCCTGCCGAGACTGGGCCAGACTTGCCGCTACCTCCACGAGGCATGCGACAGCGAGGCCGCCTGGCGCCACCTCTGCACCCCTCTCCCCCCCGCCGCCAACAGCGCCCGGCCCTGCAAATATTACAGCTAAATGTTGATCTTAAGGTGATTTTCTTTTTGTAGCGTGGCTTATGTTTTGCACTCTAGATACCGGACAGCAGCTAAGACTGGGCCTCTTGACATTTCTCATTTGAAATTGGTTAGGTGACTGCCGCCATTACTTCTGACAGTAAACGATGTTACATTTGATAACAGATAACTGCAATTGTTCGCTTGCTTCAGGAAGTCTTCAAGTAGTGAAGTACTTTCAGTAAGAACTAGCCCCAGTAAGATTGCCCATTTATTAAAATAGCTCAGGACTACACACAGTGGTTTAGGTTAAATTAGTTATCAAATAAAATACTTTAACCATTGCTTCAGTAACAAGAGTGCTTGACACTCTCTTGTCAGCCAGAGCTTTCTCCTCTCTTACAGAAGGGAGTGATGGCCATCACACAGGGGGACTCCTGTGAGTACAGACAGACTTCTCTGAAAGACAAGGTGGCTTGCAGAAAAGTGCGATGTGAGTGGGGTTACCTTGCGTGCTAGTTACTTGCTTCTTTATGTCTTTGCTCTTAACACTTCTTACCAGGTGATTACACAGAGAAATTTGTGGTGTAAGTGACAATCAGTGCAAATGCCTAATTGGGCTAGTAATCAGATGCAAGACTGTGGATGGAAAGGAGGTTGGCCAGAGTTAGTGAAATGAGAGAAGTACTTTCTTGCACATGAGCAAAAGGCAGCAGCCCTTTTCCAAAGCTGTGTGTGGCGGGGTGAAGGAGAATGGCAGCGCTAAGGCTGCCTCTACTCTGTGAGTGCGGGTTATAGATGAGAGCTGGTTCTTCTGGGTGCTCCTGTGCAGAGGACTGCTTTCTAAAAAGCCTTTCTTCAGCCACAAGACTAGCATCTCCTTTAGCATCTGATTTCCTTGCAGGCATTAGTGAGAGAACGGCTTTGCCGCGAAGGGTGCTGCTTCCTCCACGGAAGATTTGCATGGCCTGGCAGAAAGCAGGCAGTGTCGGAGCGGGCTGCTACAACCTGGACAATGTGTGCTTCCTCAGCCCGAGGCCCCCTTACTCACCAGCTGGTCCAGCTTGAAGTTTGCTGGTGAATGCACCCCCCGCCCCCCCCCCCCCCCCCCCCCCCATGCGCACCGGGTTTGGGGAAGATACAGACGCTCACAGAGCCTCTCACACACCTCACTCGTGCCGGTCCCCCCCAGTAGGTGGTTTGCAGGACACACACCGTTCCTGCCCCAGTGCCTGGTGGCCGAGACCCCCACTCGCTGCAGTGGCTGCACTAAGGCCCCCCCCGCCACTCACTCCACTAGCTGCACTGGGACCCACTCCAGTAGCTGGCACCACAAGCCAGGGGTGCCTGCACCCCCTGCGTGACGCCAGTAGCTGGCGCATAGTGCTTTCAGTTCACATACACACAGGAGAAGGAGTGAGAGTACACAGAGAGATAGTTAAGATTTAATAAGAAGGTATAAGAAGACAGGACAGGCGTCATCTGTGTCCTGCTACCAGTCCCTTGTATCTGGAGACTCTGGTGTCACCAGGTGGTCATCTGAAACTTCTTCAACAAGATTAGAGGGGACAAATCCTCTTGTGCCGCCGGTCAGCTCTCCCACATAGCAACCGTCTTCATCCATGTCTCCAAAGATGTAAACATATTGTCCAGCGACTAGAGGGAGCTCTAGTGCAGGGCGCTCATTGAGACTGTATCGAGCGATGAATGCTCGAGGCACTGCCGGTTGTTTTCTCATAGCCTCCAGGAGGATGGATTCCTTGTTTACTCCCAGGGTAGCCTGGCGCGGCCTGGCAACGGTACGGTTGGATCGTTCTCTTTTCTTTCTCTTTTTGCCTTTCTTTGTCGGGTGAGTTCGTTTGTCATCTCCATAAGCTGCACCTGTCACTCCTCATAAGCTTGGCAGTGGCTGCTCACGTAGTAGGAGCCTTCTTCATCTGCAGCCGCTTGGGCCTGAAGCTCCTCAGCTGCCTTCTGTGAGAAGTCACCTGCTCATCCTGTGCCAGGGAAGCTCTGGCAGGCTCTCCAATTTCTCCAGCCCTCTGCTGAGGAGACGATGTCATACGCAGTTCCTCAGTGGAGCTTTGGATGGGCAGTGGCACTTGAGTATTGACCAGGCAACGGCTGGTCTGCAGCTGCCTGGCTCTTTCTTGCAGCTGCTTGGCAATGAGAGCCAGCTTAGCAGTCTTCTGCTTGATCCTCTCCTGCTCCTCCCGCACTTCAGGAGAGCTTGCCTTCCTCAGAAGACAGTTCTCCTCTTGAAGGACGCTGCATCGCCTCTCGAGGTCCTTCAGGGCACTCTGGAGGTGGGCGTTCTGCTCCTGCAGCCAGCTGTGAGTGCTACCAGGGAGCCAGTCCTCCTGCTGCCCTACAGTCTGAACACCCACCTCTGCCACAGACGGCCTGCTGCGGGTCGTTCCTTGCGGCGGGGAGTCCAAGCAGTGCGGCGTCAAGTCTTGCCCCACAGCCTCGAGCAAAGACTCCATGCTGTTCCCTTCCTCCTGGAGGCGAGTGTCTTTTAAGCTGTGGTGGGTTTTCCGCTGCCCTTCTCCATCACGGGAGGAAGATGCCATGAGGCTCTCCAAAGAGCAGGGCCCGATGGCCCCGGTGCCCAGGAGGGTCTGCAGGCGGTGCCAGGCCGTGGCCTTGACCCTGGCCTCATTGCAGGAAGCAGGCTGCTCGCCATCGAACCGCTCCAAGATGTACTTTAGGAAGAGTCTTCTCTGCAGCAGCAGTTCGTCTTGGAGGCGGAGGATGTGAGCAGCCTCCTCGCTATTGGTCTCCCAACGCAGCTTGCTGAGGACGTCCTGGAGCTTAATGTGGGGCTCGCTGCTGCTCGAGGCTCCTCTCACCAACTCCTTGGCCAGCTGCTGCTGCAGGTCCCGTGCCTGACGGATGGTGTCGTCGCGCTGCTGCTGCAGCACCCCCTGCACCTCGTGCAGCTCAGCCTCCTTCGAGCGCAGCAGCTGGCGGATCTCCACCTCCCGCTGCCGCTGGTTCAGCTCCCGCAGCCGCTGAAGCTCCCGTGCCTGCCGCTGCTCCCATTTGGAGTGTAGCCGTTTGGCCAGGAGCTGCCGATCCCGCTCTGCGGCCTCCTTCAGCTTGCGAGTTTCGGCGTCAAAGTGGCGGCAGAGCTCTTGGGAGCGGAGTCGCTCAGCCTCCAGCTCAGCCTGCAGCCTCTCCAGCTGCCGCTTGTGCTCATCCTTCTGCGCCGGGCCCCGGCAGGGCGAGGGGCGGCTGCGCGCCCCGGGCCCCCGTCCCGCACTGTCCCGGCTCATGGCTGCAGGGATGGCAACCAAACGCTGCCACCAACAGCCACCAACGTCACGCGTCACTCCCTCTCAGCAGCTGCAGCCTCCCTTGACCATGCAGGAGCAGAGACAGCGTCTGCAATCAGTCAGGGGTGGGCGAGTATGGCCTCATATACGTGTCCTGGCCCCGCCCGCACCACCAGCACACAAAGGAGGGGTGGGGCTGTGTGGCCTTATGAGGTATGTCCTGCCCACGCCCCGCCCCATCACACAAAGGAGGGGTGGGGCTGTGTGGCCTTATGAGGTATGTCCTGCCCACCCCCAGCACACAAAGTTTGTGTCACCTAATGCCATCTCCTGTGAATGTGCAATTGCGTTCATCGTCTTGTTGAGTCCTTTTGACTAGTGTGGCTTGGAACATCATGAGACGTTTTGGTTATTTTAATTAAAAATGACCCCTCCTCTCATTTTGAGGGTCCAAAGCCCTCTTTTACGGCTGGAAGCCTCCATTGGAGTGCCCAAAGCCCTGTATTTGCGACCAAAGCTTCCTTTCTGGGGGTCACAGAGGAACCAAGAGGTTCCCCTCCTTTTCAGGGTCCAAAGCTTCCTTTTTAGCACCTAGCCCATTCTTTTGAGTGCCCAACACCCCTTTTTTAGGGCCAAAATCCTCATTTTTAGGGTCCAAACCTGTCTTTTATTACCCACAGCCTTTTTTTAGGGCCCGCGGTTTCAAGTTGAGGGCCTAAACCCTAAAGGCGGAGCTTGTTGCCTGGCAACATGCGCCTAGCAGTCTGTGGGGAGTCAGGGGACCCAGGACAGCCAATCGCATTTGAGGAGGTGGGGGCAAGGCACGTGATTGATATGTAGCCAAGCAATCAAGCTTCGAGGCCTGCAGGAAAGGGGGCAAGAGTCGAAAAAGCTGGGCAACGTGTGGGGGCGGGGCATGCTGGCTCCACCAGTCACACCTGGTGGGAGAGCAGCACACGGATGATTGATAAACTGTCTGACCCATCATTTGATGGGAGGAGCAAGGGGGAAATCCCAGGCAGCCAGTCAGATGAAACATCGCCTCAGGGAAGGGCGGGCACTGTTGGTGGCGGGAGGGTGAGCCCCCAGGCAGCCAGTCAGAGGCAGCGTCACCTCAGGGATGGGATGTGCGAGCCCCAAACCAGGTCAGAGTGACAGCCCAGTGGGCCAATCAGGGAGAGCATCACCTCAGGTGAACTGCACCTGGGCAGCCTGACCACCTGGGACTGCTCCGAGGCAGCCCTCAGGGAAGGGCAGGCATCAAACCAGGGCAGAGTGGCAGCCTAGGCGACCAATCAGAGGCAGCATCACCTCAGGAGAGGGGATTGACATGCTTGACTCCAGTAGCTGGCACCCAGTCCACCCAGGCCAGACCCCCCAGTAGCCGGTGCATAGTACTTTCAGTTCACATACACATAGGAGAAAGAGTGAGAGTACACAGACTACACAGGGTCCTCCTTCTGCCCTACCACTTAGAGCAGTCATTGCTGACATCAGAAGCACCTGCATAACCCAGCCGCATACTCATGGCCTATCAGCTACTCAATCGTCAGTGAGAAGAGAAGCAGCTGCAGAAGCCAGGTGCCTTCTCGAGCTCTGCCAACTCCTCAGGCACCTCTGACATCACAATGAGCTGCACAGGGAATGTCTCTGCTCCAGCCCTATCACCTACTCAAGCACATGTGACATCATCAGAACCTGCACAAGCCAGCTGCATGCTCCTGCTGTACCAGCTACACTACCACCAGTTGCATCACAAGGAGATGCACGCGCCAGGGGCCACCTCTGGTCCTATACCCTACTTGGCATCATGTGATATCACAAGCACCTGAATAAGCCAGCTGTTCATTTATACCCAAACGGTTATGGAGCCACCAGTGACACCACATGCACCTGAACAGGCCATGTGCATGTTCCTGCCCAGTCACCTACTTAGTCGCCTATGACATCACAAGTAGCTGCCCAAACCAGGGGCCTGCTCGTGCTCTGATACACACTCAGTCACCAGTGACATCCCAAAGCAGCTGCCCAAGCCAGGGGATCACTCCGGACCCATCACCCACTTGGGGTGAAGAGACATCACAAGCACCTGCATGAGCAAAGGGCCTGCTCCTCCACTAAAACTTCTCTAGGCACTTATGACCTCAAACGCACCTGCACAAGCCAGCTGCATGCTCTTGCCTGAAGAATTACAGAGCCACCTTTGACATCACAAGCACCTCAACACGCCAGGTGTTCATTCACACACAAACAGCTGCTTAAGCACCAGTGACATCAGAAGCAGCTGGACAAGCCAGGTCCTGCTCCTGCCTTATCAACTCCTCAGGCACATGCGATACCAGAAGCAGCTGCCCAGAGAAGGTTCCTGCTCCAGTCCTGTCACCTCATCAGGCATACGTGACATCGCAAGCACAGGAACAAGCCAAGTGCCTCCTTCTACCCTATCAGCTACTCATCCAACTATGATCCAACCCAACGGGCTTCCCTTGTCCAGCTCTCAGTTGGGTTGTGTTTTTTTTTCAGGGGTGTGCCTGTGAAAGAACCTTTGTGATCTGTCCCTTGACTCTCAGATGGGGCAACAAAGAGTTTGGGAAAGTCATGGATGTTTTTGATATTCCCTAAAGCTGTTTTTTCTTATGCAGCTTGTAGCCAGAGTTTGAATATTTGCAGTCAAATTTTGCATCAGCTTTTGTACAGTGCCTAGGAACCTTTTTTCCTGCATGACACTTGTGCACAGGTGTTGTCTCTTCCATTGACATGGTCATCTCTGTAGGTAGATGCTGCACACTTTTATACAGATGCTGGACAGACTAGAAGTAGTAATGCCAGTACAGAACAGCAGCTTGATGCTGGGATCATACTGTATCTCCCACAAGTAAGGAGATTTTTGTTTATTTGTTGTCATTGTGTTAAAGGAATTTCCTGTTTGGTATTAAGTGTGAAACCAGAGGAATCCTGCAGTTTGTCAGGTCTGGTTAAATGATGCTCCGTATCAAGGTGACTGCCTGAGTTTGGGGGTTTCAGTCCATGCTCACTAAATTGCTTGCAGGCAATTAGCACCCTGCAGGGGGGAGTAATGCTCCTGGCTGCAGGTTACACACCATGGTTAGATTGTCTCTTCTCCAGAGCTTTCCAGTATGTGGCATTAGACAGAGCTTTAGCGTGGGACAGCTTCCCGTGCTGAGAGGAGAGGGAAGAGGAACTTAATTCATTGCTGGGATTGCTGTGACCTGCCCTGGTGCTCAGAGGTGTTGATGTTGGAGGAACTTGCACCAGACACCCCATGCAGGATGCAGAAACTCAGCATTTCTGACCGCTGTTCAGACTGAAAGCATAGGAAGAAAAATCTGGGTGATCACTACCTACCTCCTTTTTTTTTTATTCCCCTTGTCCTCTTTTTTCTGAAGCATTTTTTTGTCACTGATTTGTTTTCCCCTTTCTCCTGGCCTTCTCTCACAGGCTTTGAAGCAGCATTGCCACAGATGAAGCAAGACTGGTGGCTTCTTTTTCCCTGCATGTGTTTTTTTCTACTTGTGACCACCTTTTTGTCCTGGCTGTTTCCCTGGCAGATGGTGTCATCCACAGGGTGCCTACTTGCTTGGGGCAGAGCTTACTCTAATGCTTTAATGTGGAGGGAATTCAGCCCTTAGTGCCACATGCCTCGCGTGCAGCTGTTCCTTGTGAAAGGCCATTCAGTTTCGTAGGATCCTCTAGTTTTGCTCCTTGGGTATGGGCTGTAGTGCACTCTTCTGTCTCTGCTGTCCTCGTGTCCATTTAACCAGCAGTCTTACCTGAGCACGAATCAAAAGCTGGGGCACTACAAAACTGTTTCGATTTGACCAGAATTTGGTGGTTTCCAAAGAAGCTATTGAATTTGTACGCTCTCTGACCTTAAATTTCAGCAGAGTCTTTACTAACTCCTGTTTGGTGCAGGTAGTACCCAGGCTGAGGACCCTTGAGCTGCCAGCACTGAGTGCTGCTTGGTCCAGTGCTGGGTGCCTGGGATAACAAGTGGAAGGAGTGACTTTTGGGATAGCATGTAGGCAATGAATGATCACTGACTTTTGCTTTGTTTCTCCCACCAGCTGGCATGATTCCCCAGTACAAGGGTAAAGAAGGAAAAGGAAAAGTCCGATGCAGGTCTGAGCACCTCCTCTACCTGTACCGGTGTCTCTGCCTGGGAACAGACACATCAGGAAGCAGCAGGGGGCGTGTGATAGTGCTCTGTGAGCAGATGCTGGTAAGCTAACATCGTATTCCCTCTCTCTGTGCACCAGTCTTGTCTGCTTTCTGTGGCAATTTCTCTACAGCAAGTAGTCCAACAGATTTCCTTGAGGCCCTGTCTCTCTGCAGAGAGGACTTAGGGGGAGCTGTGTAGACAGCTTAGCCCTGGGTTGTCTGATAAGCCCTAAACTAAACAGGGTGGTGGCTGCACCATTCAAAGGACCAAAACCTGAACTGAGCGTTGAAATCCCTTAACAAAGAGTATGCCCTGAGTCTCAGTCCAACCACTTGCCTGAGGAAGCAAGGTAAAGAAAAGCTGGAGGGTTTCAGCTTCAGTTTCAAAGGACAACCTTATGTACTCAAATGATCACAGACCAGCAAAAGAAAGAAAGGTAAGGGGAAACTCCCCTCAGATATACATAATCCCCTCTGGTATATATCCTAATCCACTCAGACATAGTCTTACACACCATTCCACAAGTCAGGGGATAAAAACCCTAAGATTCAGGTTGGAAATGGGGAGTCACTTGGCCAGCTATACAGTTGGCTTGTGAAGGAGACCCTTCCCTGCCTTGATCAGGATGCCGGTTGAGGTAGCCTCCCTGGGATTGAGAGCCCTTACCTGGAGGGGTAAGTGAATATTTTTTATGCTTTAAGTTTGTAAATGCATGTGTGCTTGTGGTTGTCTGTGAATCGCTTGTGGTTGTAATAGTGTACTACTCTTGCTTTTAAAATTGCAATAGTGCATTCCTCCATTGTATCTATAAAACCTGCAATAGTGGCGTGTTAAGTCTCTAAGTGAAGTTCAAATAAGTCATTTGCTTGAACCTTGCAGTTAAATCTGCAAGTGAAGTTCAAGTCGTTTGCTTGAACCTCACAGTTAAGTCTCTTTCTGCCACAACACCGTGACCAGACTCCGTGATATCACCACAGGGATAAGGAACTGGAACTACTGGAACCAGAATGGAAGATCCCTGCGTTGGATCCACTGAAGCAAGGAGGTGAAACAATGGGGTTCTGTCAATGCTATGGCCTTACTTCTGATTTATATCATCAGTACCCATTTCTGGAGTAGTGACACGCTAAATCATATTTTCTGGGTGAACTTTGCTCATTATAATACTAAAACACACGTCCCTCCCCAAAGCTACCTGCCTCCAAGGTACAACCACCCCTCATTGAGCATGCGCTCTGAATTTTTTCTGGCATGTACCTTTAAAAGTAAAACGAGAGACATTTATACCAATCAAAGTAAAGGTATTTATGACTAGAGTCACTCAAGCTCCACCTAAAAAATAAGAAAATATAAAAGGGCTTAAGAGAGGAGGAATTTTAGGGAAGATACCATCATAGACAAGTTGGGAGGACATCACTGACTTCTGGGATCAGTTGATGGGCTGAACCTCTCTTCCCTACAGGGACGCCTATTGGGTAAGATTCGAACCCTCGGTTATACCGAGTGCTTCCCCAGGAAACTTAGAAATCTCTATAGAGTTTTTCCATAATTTAGTGTGCTTGTAGTCAACTGTATTATTATTTGCACATGATTTGCAGGCAGTGTATTTATCACTGGCAATCCAAAAGAACCTGTACTGTTGCTTTAATGAACTGTGCTGCTCATTAATCTAGTCGTGGTAGTTCGTTAATGCAACCAAACTCCCTAAGTCTGGTAATTCTTGTGCCTTGAATGCGGCTAAGCCGAGAGTGCAGTAAGCTATTAAGTGCATCCATCATCGTGATAGTTCAGCATATTGAACATGACCGGACTTATAGCATTGAATTGGACATCACTCAGAAATTAAACCTAGCCGCCCCCAGCCCCTGTGACATCTGAGGATAAGCTGGAATGCAAGGGGGTTTATTTTCTGCCAAACTTCTTTAACCTTTAAATGCAACACAAGTGCCTGAGGAGTTGATAAGGCAGGAGCAAGCTCCTGGCCTGTGCAGCTGCTTGTGATGTCACAGGAGGCTGAGTAGTGATAGGGCAGGAGCAGGACCTGGCTTGTCCAGCTGCTTCTGATGTCACCAGTGGCTAAGCAGCTGTTTTGGTATGAATGAACACCTTGCTTGTTGAGGTGCTTGTGACGTCAATGGTGGCTCTGTAGCTCTTAGGGCAGGAGCATGCAGCTGGCTTGTGCAGGTTCTGATGATGTCATGTGTTTGAGTAGGTGATAGGGCTGGAGCAGAGACATTCCCTGTGCAGCTCATTGTGATGTCAGAGGTGCCTGAGGAGTTGGCAGAGCTCGAGAAGGCACCTGGCTTCTGCAGCTGCTTCTGTTGTCACTGACGATTGAGTAGCTGATAGGCCATGAGTATGCGGCTGGGTTATGCAGGTGCTTCTGATGTCACCGATGACTGCTTAAGAGGTAGGGCAGAAGCAGGCCCCTGCCTTGCAAACTTGCTTTTGAGGTAACTGCTGTCTGAGGATGCGACTGGGAATGGAAGGACACATGGCTTGTGGAGGTGCTTGTGCAGTCCTATTTACATGCAGATGTGATAATGCATGAGGATGCAGCTGGCTTGTGAAGGTGCGTTTGATGTCATAAGTGCCTGAGAAGGTTTTAGCGGAGGAGCAGGCCGTTTGCTTGTGCAGGTGCTTGTGAAGTCTTATCAGCCAAAGCAGATGATGGGTCAGGAGCAATCCCCTTGCTTGGGCAGCTGCTTTGGGATGTCTCTGGTGGCTGAGTCCATGTCAGAGCAGGAGCAGGCCTCTGTCTTGTCTAATAGTACCAACACTTTCTCTCACTGTATTCAGAGCCCTGCTTAAAACTGCAAACATCTAGCAACTGCTCCCAGACCAGAAGCACCAGCACTGAAAGCTGTTGCTGGCCCTCACCTTTCCTTGGCAGCCCTTTCACAGCCCCACCAAGACTGGTTCTCCATGCTTGCCTAGTGACCTAAACATCCTGTTACTCTTTCTGATTCTCTGCACAGTCTCTTTCCAAAATTGAAAACATCCAGGGACTGCTCCCACATTGATGATGCCAGGAGTGAAAGCATTTATTGTCCCTCACAAAATTAGGAAAGCTGAAGCCCAAACAGAATTGCACCTGGCCAGGGATATCAAAGACAGCAAGAAGGGTTTCTGTAAAGTAGAAGGCAAAAGGCAGACTCGGGAATATGTGCACCCATTGCTCAGGGAGGTGGGTGTGGGTGTGGGGGGTTGGTTACTCAGGACATGGGAAAAGCTGAGGTATTGAATGCTTTCTTTGCCTCAGTCTTTACTAGCAAGACTGGCCTTCAGGAATCCAAGGTCCCAGAGACAGGGCTGGGGAAGTCTGGAGCAAGGAAGACATACCCTTGTTGGAAAAGGATCAGCTCAGAGAATACTTAAGCAAACTAGACATACATAAGTCCATGGGCCCTGGTGGGATGTAGCCACAAGTGCTGAGGGAACTGGCTGATGTCATGAAGGCACTCTCTATTATCTTTGATCAGCCATGGCAAGTGCAAGAAGTGTCTGAAGACTGGGAAGGCCACCCTCATCTTCCAGAAGAGCAAGAAGGAGGACACAGGGAACTACAGGCCTCGATGGAGCTGACGGAGCAGCTAATCTGGGAAACAAAGGGGAAGTCATGCTTGACCAACTTGATAAACTTCTACAACACAATGACTGGCCTGGTAGATGAGGGGAGAGCCGTGGGTATTGTCTACCTGGACTTCAGTAAGGCCTTTGACACTGTCTCCCATAAGATCCTCCTCCTAGAGAAGCTGTTGATGAACAGAGAGATGAGCAGACAGCAGGTGGAGTGAAAACTGGCTGAACGGCCAGGCCCAGAGGGTGGTGATCAGCAGCACAATGTCTAGCTGCAGGCTAGTAACTGGCAGTGTGCCCCAGAGGTCAATACTGGGTCCAGTCTTGTTTAACATTTTCATTAATGATTTGGATGGTGGGGAAGAGTGTACCCTCAGCAAGTTTGCAGAGGACGCCACACTGGAAGGAGTGGCTGATATGCCAGTTGATCAGGCTGCCATCCAGAGGGACCTCTGGATGACAGTAACCTCATGAAGTTACAGCAAGGACAAGTGATATGTCCTGCACCTGGGAACAAACAACCCCATGCAACAATATATATGCTGGGGACCACCTGGCTGGAAGCAGCTCAGCCAGATAGGCCCTGAGGGGGTCCTGGTGGACACCAAGTTGACCATGAGCCAGCAATGTGCCCTTCCTGCAAAAAAAAGGTGAATGACATCCTCAGCTGCATTAGGCAGTAAGGCCAGCAAATTGAGGGAGGTGGTCCTTCCCTGTTGGGTTAGGCAGCTGGTCTGATGACAACCAGATGGAAGAACACAAGTCTGGCCTTGAGAAGATCCCGGTGTATCCTTGAGAGAACAAGAAAGAACGAGAAGCATGCCTGAGAAACTAAGTTTAAGGAATGTGTTGACCAGTTGCAGTTGTGATAACGAACTTAAAAAAGTCACCCAATGAGAATGTTAAAAACAACTTTTCAACCAACTATATTGTAACACGCTGGCTTTAGAAATATATAAAAGAGCACGCTTGTAATAAAAGTAGTAACTGCTTGATCATATTGATGTGTGTGCGTGTCGCTTTGTCCATCTCTACAGCGACATCTGGTGACCCCGAAGTGATCCAGGATCGGTGATCTGCGATCTAGCAAAGGAGGGCTGCAGGGCGACGTGCAGTGGAGACAGAGCCCGGTGAAGCTGAGAGCAGTGGGAGGCTGCCTGGTCCGGACCTGACTGCTGACACCTGATAAGGTGAGCCACCGGGAACAGTTTAAAATGGGGCAAAATATAACAAAAGAAGAGCGGTCTGTTTTGTCCACATGGAAAACCTTGTTAGCTCAAAAAGGCATTAAGGCTAGTGATTATGGGCTGCAATGCATACTTTTATGGAGCAAACAAAAGGGTTTCGAGGCGGCACCAGCCGTAGCATTTAGTGTTTCAGCATGGAAGGATGTAGGTGATAAACTGTGGGACGAAAATTCTAAAGGATCAAAAGATGTAATCGATCTAGCTACGACATGGCGGTTGTTATATGAAACTTTAAAAAGTTGGAAAAATGAGCGTGATGAAAAAGAAAAGGAGCTAGAGGCAGCTGAGACCAATGGGGCCAGAACAGAAGGGCCGGTTATAAAGGAAGAGAAGGATCTGCAGGCTATCAGGGAAAAGTTAGAAAAAATGCAAATCCCTGAAAAGCCAGGGTGGAGCTCGGGTCAACGATCAGATCAGACTCCACCTGAGCAAAGAAATATGGAGAAAAAATGGAAGCTGCCTAAAGACTGTTTAACAGATGAACTGCCAACATATAAAACTCCAGCACAACAGCTGGAAGAGGCAGCAAAAACCAGCCAATTTGATCCCGCCTTGCCTTCTGCTCCTCCTAATCTGGAGGAAGGATATGACCCTCCTCGGCCCCCTGATCTGCTCTACCCACCTCTACCAGGTAGTGAGGAGAGTGAAGAGGAAGAAGAAATAATCTTACAATCCACAATGCAGTCCAGGGGGCCAGCGTGCCAACCAAAAAACCGCTCCTTAGCTGCTCCCTGGACGCTACCCCCTGTCTCAGTAACTGTTATGCCACGGCAACCGGGGCATTTCTGGCAACAAGTCAGACAAAAGGCAGCTGAAGTTGGGAACTGGGATTTAGTGGAAAAGCTTGATTTACCGAAGGAAAAACACCTTGACTTGGAACAAGGCACTGTGGAGCCAAGGGCATTTCCAGTTTTTAAAGCAGCTGCAGGAACAGGGCAACATGATGAACATTCCCTATTTTCGTGGCGGGTGGTTCAAGACTTGCAGACAAAGATTGCCAAGTTTGGAATTAACTCATCGGAAGTTATGCAATTATTGCGAATCATAAATACAGATTTGTTGGCTCCGTGTGATATCATCCATCTTGCTCAGATCATGTTTGCTCCAATTCAATATGCAGTGTTTCAGTCAAATTGGAAGCAACTTGCGGAAAAAACTGCTTTAGCAAACATGCAATTGCCCCAGGGGGATCCCAGATTGGGTGCAGGGGTTGACACTTTAATGGGAACTGGCAATGTTTATTCTAATCCGCAAGCCCAGGCACAGTGGCCCCCAATGGTGCTAGAGCAAAGTCAACAGGTTGGAATGACTGTGTTAATAAAAACCATGGAAATGTCAGCACCTTGTCAAAAATACACTGTTATAAAGCAGGGGCCGTGAGAACTGTTTTTGCAGTTTGTTGAAAAAATCGCCGCAGCAATAGAAAAGCAGGTCGAGGACGGAAATTTGCAACACATTTTATGTAAGCAATTAGCCAAAGATAATGCCAGTGAGGATTGTCAGAAAATAATTGAAGCTTTACCAGGCGACCCCTCTATGACCGATATGGTTGCCGCTTGTTCTAAAGTTGGCACTGTGGAGCATAAAATGGCTGCCCTCACCGCTGCTATAAAAGGCAAATCATGCCCAAAATGCTACGATTGTGGACAAGAAGGGCATTTAAAGGCTAATTGTCCTAAGAAGCAAAGGAGTGGTAATTTGCAAAAAATAACATGTAAGCAATGTGGAAAATCTGGGCATTTTGCTAAACAATGCCGCTCAAAATTCCATGTTAATGGCCAGCAGATTCAGGGAAATGTCAAGAAGAGCGCGAGGGGGCACGCTCAGACACAAGTGTCCTACAGTCCTGGCAATCCTTCTGCAGGAGCAATGACACAATTCAATCCACAGACCAACTCACAACCTTGTGTGACAAATTATCAGGCAAAACCAGCGGCTCAGCTGGAGTGGATGTATCCACTTCCCACACAGTAACCATTGATACGCAGGGGGTGCATAAAGTACCCCTTGATGCATGGGGACCAATCGGTAAAGGACTTAGTGCTTTGTTAATAGGGCAGTCTAGTAGTACCTTGCAAGGATTAATCGTACTCGTGGGGGTAATTGATGCTGATTATACAGGACAAATTTGTGCTATGGTTTCTACTGCAACACCTCCGGTGACGATTAATGCAGGAACACGAATTGCTCAACTTGTGCCTTTTGTGAGTTGTGTTCCCAAAACAGAACAGGTTACCCGTGGCAATCGAGGGTTCGGATCTACGGGGAAGCCACTTGTCCTTTGGTCTCAGACTGTTTCAAATAGAAGACCACAGATGAGTTGCACGCTTGCAATGGACCATGCCACTCCTTCTCAGGTGAAAATAACAGGTTTGCTGAACACAGGAGCTGACGTCACAATCATTTTGCATCGCGACTAGCCATCTACCTGGCCATTGATATCAAACACTATGGGAGTGGTTGGTCTCGGGGGAATTGCAAACAGTTTCATGGCTGCTAAGCCTGTCCTCATCAGCAACCCCGAGGGTCAAAAAGCCACTATCAGACCATATGTAACCACGGCACCTCTGAACTTGTGGGGCAGGGACTGTCTTGGACAATGGGGGGTGAGGATCACAATGGATTTTCAGTAGGGGTCACTATGCTGCAGGGTGTGAGATGACGCACACTGGCTTTGAAATGGTTAACGGAAAAGCCAGTGTGGGTAGATCAGTGGCCCCTCACTCAAGAAAAACTCATGGCCCTGCATCTTTTAGTTGAGGAACAATTAGCTGCAGGACATATTGAACCCTCCCACAGTCCCTGGAACTCATCCGTGTTTGTAATCAAGAAGAAATCAGGGAAATGGCATTTGTTGCATGATTTGAGACAAATTAATGAAGTGATGGCCACCATGGGGGCTTTGCAACCAGGGATGCCGTCACCAACCATGATTCCAATGCAATCGGAAATTGTAATCATTGATCTCAAAGAATGTTTTTTTACTATTCCTTTACGTGAACAGGACATGGAGAAATTCGCATTCACAATACCATCAGTGAACAACGGTGAACCCGCAAAAAGGTATCATTGGAGACTGTTCCCCCAAGGTATGAAAAATTCACCTACCAGTTGCCAGTGGTTTGTGGCCAAGGGTTTGAGCCCTGTCTGTGTTGAATTTCCATCGGGATACTGTTACCATTATATGGATGACATTTTGCTAGCTGCACCGTCAGAGGTAATGCTAGCTGAGATGGAAAGCAGAACACGTGAGTCATTGCAGCAATATGGGCTGATCGTTGCCCCAGAAAAGGTACAGCGTCAACAGCCATGGTTATACCTAGGCATGAAAGTGCTAGATCAAATAGTCATGCCACAACCAATTCAATTGCAGATCGAGGTGAAAACCCTAAATGATGTAAAAAAAATAGCTGGAATTATTAATTGGGTTCGACCATATTTGGGCTTGACATCTTCTAAATTGCAGCCACTTTTGGAGCTGTTAAAAGGGCACTCAGACATTGCTGCACCCCGAGTTCTCACTCCAGAAGCAAAACAGGTAATTAAAGAAGTGGAACAAGCAATCATGCAAAAACATGTGTGGAGAATTGATCTAACAATGTCAGTACAGGTATTCATCTTAATAGACATGATGATACCTTTTCCAATGCTCCCACAGTGGAACTCTGATTGGAAAGACCCCTTGCATATTTTGGAATGGACCTTCTTACCCTTTAAGGCCAGGAAAACAGCCCCTGGTCTGTTTGAGCTTCTAGCTCAAATTATTATTAAAACCAGAACACGTTGTGTGGAATTGTTGGCAAGAGATCCTGAAACTATTGTTATACCTGTGAAAAATGAGTACTTTGAATGGTGCCTTGCCAACAGTTCAGCACTTCAAGCAGCATTGAGGAATTTTACAGGTCAAATTAGTTACCATCTGCCCTCACATCCACTATTGAAAATGAGTAGTCAAATTTGGTTTGCACAGAAACAATTAAGCCAATCAGAGCCAGTGAATGGTATCACAGTGTTCACTGATGGTTCGGGAAAAACAGGAAAAGCTGCCATGGTATGGCACGATGGCCATGAGTGGCAGCAAAAAATAGAATATCAAGAAGGCTCTCCTCAGATTGTTGAATTAAGAGCTATGGTGATGGTATTTCAGCATTTTACTTGTCCTGTGAATATTGTTACTGATTCGGCTTATGTAGCTGGGTTGGTACAACGGTTAGACAAAGCTGTCTTGGGTCAAATTAATCAGGAAAAACTTTTTGGAATTTTAAAATTATTATGGATCACAATCCAGAAGCGACAGCATCCTTATTACGTTTTGCATATTAAAAGTCACACATCCCTCCCTGGGTTTTTGGTGGAAGGGAATGCAAAAGCAGATGCACTTGTATCGGGCGTAGCTATGGGACCGACACCAAATATCAAGCAGCAAGCAATTGCTTCTCATCAATTTTTCCACCAAGGCTACCGTGCTTTGAAACGGCAATTTCATCTATCGAATGCCGAGGCTCGTGCCATTGTGGCTGCCTGCCCTGATTGCCAGGGTCAACATATCCCTCACTATTACGGAACTAACCCCAGAGGGCTGCGAGCTCTTCAGATTTGGCAAACAGATATCACTCATATTACTGAATTTGGCAGATTGAAATTTGTTCATGTTACTATTGATACCTTTTCTTCGGTCATCATTGCTACTGCTCACACAGGTGAAAGTGCCAAAGATGTTATCCGTCATTGGCAACGGGCTTTTTCCATTGCGGGTGTTCCCTCTCAGATAAAAACGGACAATGGTCCAACCTATCTTTCTCATAAGGTAAGCTCCTTCTTACAGCTGTGGGGTGTTACTCATGTTACTGGTATCCCACATTCTCTCACTGGACAAGGTATTGTGGAACGTGCTCATGGTACCTTGAACCAGCTGCTTCAAAAACAAAAAGGGGGAATGATAGGGGACCCTCCGGAGGCATGCTTAAATAAAGTTATGTATGTGTTAAATTTTTTGCAGGTTTCTGATGAATATCAAGACCCTCCGGTGGTGCGACATTTTGGGTCTTTAACCGCCACCTGTGGAGTGTCTCCTGGGGTCAAGGTTCAGATGCGGGATCCGCAGACAGGCCAGTGGTCAGGCCCTCATGGTTTACTAACTTGAAGAAGGGGGTATGCTTGTGTTTCCACAGATGACGGCCCCTGCTGGTGCCCTGCTCGCTGTGTTCAGCCTGTGGTGGATCGGGCATCCTCCTGAGGTGCAGAGTATGCCTTTCCCACGAGGATACTGGGAAAATAATAATGTGTGGTTAACACTAGCTAACGTGACACATAGTGAGACTATATGTGTCTCATTGGCTACGCCAACGGACCCATTCCGGACCTGCCTTGTAGGCGTACCGTTGGGGAAAAAACGATGGGCAATGCTATATAATGAGACAGTGCGGCAAGAATGTACTGCACCAGGAATTTTACAGCCTCAATGGTGGTGCGAGGGGAGTTGGCGCAATTCCACTGGTATGAATGAAACATGGTATCAGCACAGTCTCAATGGGGGGACAAACAATTTTCCCGCTTTACCTATGCCTCCTCCAGAACTTGACATTCTAGGACCCTTACAAGCAGAGTGGTGTTTCTATTTGAATTTTACTTCTGGTCATTATATCAATGAGCCTTATGGTATTAACGTTTCCCCACATGGGTTTTATACCAATGCGTCATTGTGGTGCAATGCCACAGCAGGACAGCAAATTGCCCCTGGGAAGGATGCAATTGGGTTACCCGCTGACGTGTTTCTAATTTGTGGGCAGCGGGTGTGGAAAGGAATCCCAGGAAAGGCTGTAGGTGGTCCTTGCACATTTGGACAACTCACACTGTTCACCCCAAACAGTAAATTGTTACACAAAATGATACAGACACATAGAAGATTGAAAAGAAATGCACAACAGTTTGCTGAGAGATGTGAGGACACAGTGACTTTTTGGAATGCAGGTGATATTATTGCAGCCTCTGCTTTGGCACCAGGAGTTGCTGCTGCAGCTGCACTCAAAAAATTAACTAGTCTAGGCTGCTGGTTAAGTAAGGAGATTAATGCTACGTCAGCGCTTTCTGGCTTACTAGCTGATGTTGATAGTGTTAGACATGCAACATTGCAAAATTGGGCTGCCATAGAATTCTTGCTACTTATCCAAGGTCATGGATGTGAAGATTTTGAAGGGATGTGCTGCATGAATTTGTCAGACCACTCAGTCTATACATAAAAGCATTCAATTATTAAGAGACGGAGTTGGAAAATTAAGAATGGATGGCGGATGGGATTGGCTAAACAACATGTTTAAAGAATGGGGGTTATCCGGTTGGATTTTGGCTTTAATGAAGACTGGGTTGTTAATGTTGTTTATTGTTGTAATTGTGCTATTGATGTTGCCTTGCCTTGTCAGTTTGCTGCAAAGGGCCCTGCAGAAAACTGTGCATGTGGTATTTCTAGCTCAAATACAAAAAGGGGGAATTGTTGGGGTAGGCAGCTGGTCTGATGACAACCAGATGGAAGAACACAAGTCTGGCCTTGACAAGACCCTGGTGTATCCTTGAGAGAACAAGAGAGAACGAGAAGGATGCCTGAGAAACTAAGTTTAAGGAATGTGTTGACCAGTTGCAGTTGTGATAACGAACTTAAAAAAGTCACCCAATGAGAATGTTAAAAACAACTTTTCAACCAATTATATTGTAACACGCTGGCTTTAGAAATATATAAAAAGAGCACGCTTGTAATAAAAGTAGTAACTGCTTGATCATATTGATGTGTTTGTGTGTCACTTTGTCCGTCTCTACAGCGACACTTCCCCTCTACTCAGCCCTGGTGAGGCCACACCTCATGGCTGGAAGTGCTGTGTCCAGTTCTGGGCTCCCCAGTAAAAGAGAGGCATGGACATATTTTGTCCAACAAAGGGCTTCAAAGTTGATGAAGGGACTGGAACACCTCTACATATGAGGAAAGGCTGAGACAATTTAGCCTGGAGAAGAGAAGGCTCAGGGTGGATCTTATTAATGTCTACAAATACCTGAAGGGAGAATGCAAAGACAATGGAGCCTCTTTTCAGTGGTGTGCAGTGACAGGAAAAGAGGCAATGGGCACAAATTGAAACACAGGAGGTACCCTTTGAACATCAGGAAACACTATTTCACTGTGATGATGACTAAACACTGGCACAAGTTACCCAGGGAAGTGGTGGGTTCTCCAAACTCAGACATGTTAAAAAGGTGTCTGTAGATGGTCTTGGGAAACCAATTAGAGGTGGCCCTGCTTGAGCATGGAGGCTGGACCAGACCATCTCTAGAGGTCCATTTCAACCTCACCGATCCTGTGATTCTGAGGAAAAGAAACAAGAACAGGGGGTGGAGGAAGAATCAGATGAAAACAAAAAGGGTGATAAAAATAACTAGGAGAAGGTAAAGGATGAGAAAAAAATTGTGGGAGAAAAAAGTTGTGGAAGAAAAAGAGGAGAAAGATGAGTAGAGACAGGAGGAACAGGAGAAAAAAGACATTGAGAGGGAGAAAAACAACAAAAGAAACAGGAAGCGGAAAGAGAAAGAGGAGGAGGAAAACCACAAAAAAGACAAACAGGAGGAAGAGGAGGAAGAACTGGAGGAACAGGAAGAAGAGGAAAAGGAGAAAGAAGAGGATTCGGAGGAAAATACGGAAGAGGAAACCCAGATAGTGAAAGAGGTTGAAGAGGAGTAAGAGGAGAAGGAGCAGGATGTCTTCAACTTCCGTTTGCAAAATATGCACAGGCACAACAGCACTTGGGATCTCTGCTTGCCCAGACACGGAACATCTCTATGCTCTCATTCTAAGCAGAGTCTGTTTCTGAAATGGCAAGCACCAGGCTAGTTCTCCCACAAGGAAAGTGCCAGCCCTGAAAGCTGTTGCTGGTCTTCCCCTTCCCTTGGCAGCCTATTCACAGGCACAACAGCACTGGGGATCTGTGCTTTCCCAGAGAAGGAACATCTCATCGTTCTCGTCCTCGGCAGAGGCTTTCTCTGATATGGGAAATGTCTGTCCCCTTCTCCCACAAGGAAGGTGCCAGCCCTGAAAGCTGTTGCTGGTCTTCACCTTTCCTTGGCAGCCTACTCACAGGCACAACAGCACTGGGGATCTGTGCTTTCCCAGACACGGAACCTCTCATCGTGCCCATTCTCGGCAGAGCCTTTTTCCGAATTGGCAAACGTCCGTCTCCTTCTCCCACAAGGAAGGTGCCAGCCCGGAAAGCTGTTGCTGCTCTTCCCCTTCCCTTGGCAGCCTACTCACAGGCACAACAGCACTGGGGATCTGGGCTTTCCGAGAGATGGAACATCTCATCGTGCCCGTTCTCGGCAGAGCCTTTTTCCAAAATGGGAATCGTCGGGCTCCTTCAACCACAAGGAAGGTGCCAGCCCTGAAAGCTGTTGCTGCTCTTCCTCTTCCCTTGGCAGCCTATTCACAGGCACAGCAGCACTGGGGATCTGTGCTTTCCGAGAGACGGAACCTCCCATCGTGCCCGTTCTCGGCAGAGCCTTTTTCCGAATTGGCAAACGTCCGGCTCCTTCCCCACAAGGAAAGTGCCAGCCCGGAAAGCTGTTGCTGCTCTTCCCCTTCGCTTGGCAGGCTCTTCACAGGCACAACAGCACTGGGGATCTGTGCTTTCCCAGAGACGGAACATCTCATCGTGCCCGTTCTGTGCAGAGACTTTTTCTGAAACGGAAAACGTCCGGCTCCTTCTCCCACAAGGAAGGTGATAGCCCTGAAAGCTGTTGCTGGTATTCCCCTTCCCTTGGCAGCCTACTCACAGGCACAACAGCACTGGGGATCTGTGCTTTCCGAGAGACGGAACATCTCATCGTACCCGTTCTCGGCAGAGCCTTTTTCCAAAAAGGCAAACGTCCGTATAGTTCTCCCACAAGGAAGGTGCCAGTCCTGAAAGCTGTTGCTGCTCTTCCCCTTCCCTTGGCAGGCTATTGACAGGCACAACAGCACTGGGGATCTGTGCCTTCCGAGAGACGGAACATCTCATCGTGCCCATTCTCGGCAGAGCCTTTTTCCGAAATCGGAAACGTCCGGCTCCTTCTCCCACAAGGAAGGTGCCAGCCCTGAATGCTGTTGCTGGTCTTCACCTTCCCTTGGCAGCCTACTCACAGGCACAACAGCACTGGGGATCTGTGCTTTCCAAGGGTCGGAAGGTCTCATTCTCCCCGTTCTGGCAGAGCCTTTTTCCGAATTGGCAAACGTCCGTCTCCTTCTCCCACAAGGAAGGTGCCAGCCCTGAAAGCTGTTGCTGGTCTTCCCCTTCCCTTGGCAGCCTACTCAGAGGCACAACAGCACTGGGGATCTGTGCTTTCCGAGAGACGGAAACTCTCATCGTGCCAGTTCTGTGCAGAGAGTTTTTCTGAAACGGGAAGCGTCCGTCTCCTTCGCCCACAAGGAAGTTGATAGCCCGGAAAGCTGTTGCTGCTCTTCCCCTTCCCTTGGCAGCCTATTCACAGGCACAACAGCACTGGGGATCTGTGCTTTCCCAGACACGGAGCATCTCGTCGTGCCCATTCTCGGCAGAGCCTTTTTCCGAATTGGCAAACGTCCGTCTCCTTCTCCCACAAGGAAGGTGCCAGCCCGGAAAGCTGTTGCTGGTCTTCATCTTCCCTTGGCAGCCTATTCACAGGCACAACAGTGCTGGGGATCTGTGCTTTCCCAGGGTCGGAAGGTCTTATTCTGCCCGTTCTGGCAGAGACATTTTCTGAAATGGCAAACGTCCGGCTCCTTCTCCCACAAGGAAGGGGACAGCCCTGAAAGCTGTTGCTGCTCTTCACCTTCCCTGGGCAGCCTATTCACAGGCACAGCAGCACTGGGGATCTGTGCTTTCCGAGAGACGGGACATCCCATCGTGCCCGTTCTCGGCAGAGCCTTTTTCAGAATTGGGAAATGTCCGTCTACTTATCCCACAAGGAAGGTGCCAGCCCGGAAAGCTGTTGCTGGTCTTCCCCTTCCCTGGGCAGCCTACTCACAGGCACAACAGCACTGGGGATCTGTGCTTTCCGAGAGACGGGACATCTCATCGTGCCCGTTCTCGGCAGAGCCTTTTTCCGAATTGGCAATCGCCCTGCTCCTTCTCCCACAAGGAAGGTGCCAGCCCGGAAAGCTGTTGCTGTTCTTCCCCTTCCCTTGGCAGCGTATTGACAGGCACAACAACACTGGGGATCTGTGCTTTCCCAGGGTCGGAAGGTCTCATTCTGCCCGTTCTGGCAGAGACTTTTTTTAAAACGGGAATCGTCGGGCTTCTTCTCCCACAAGGAAGGTGCCAGACCTGAAAGCTGTTGCTGGTCTTCATCTTCCCTTGGCAGCCTATTCACAGGCACAGCAGCACTGGGGATCTGTGCTTTCCGAGAGACGGAACCTCCCATCGTGCCCGTTCTCGGCAGAGCCTTTTTCCGAATTGCCAAACGTCCGTCTCCTTCCCCAAAAGGAAAGTGCCAGCCCGGAAAGCTGTTGCTGCTCTTCCCCTTCCCTTGGCAGGCTATTGACAGGCACAACAGCACTGGGGATCTGGGCTTTCCCAGGATCGGAAGGTCTCATTCTGCCCGTTCTGTGCAGACACTTTTTCTGAAAAGGAAAACGTCCGGCTCCTTCTCCCACAAGAAAGGTGATAGCCCTGAAAGCTGTTGCTGGTCTTCCCCTACCCTTGGCAGCCAACTCACAGGCACAACAGCACTGGGGATCTGTGCCTTCCGAGAGACGGAACATCTCATCGTACCCGTTCTCGGCAGACCCTTTTTCCAAAATGGCAAAAGTCCGGCTCCTTCTCCCACCAGGAAGGTGCCAGCCCTAAAAGATGTTGCTGCTCTTCCCGTTCCCTGGGCAGCCTATTCACAGGCACAACAGCACTGGGGATCTGTGCTTTCCGAGAGACGGAACATCTCATCGTGCCCGTTTTGTGCAGAGACTTTTTCTGAAACGGAAAAGGTCCGGCTCCTTCTCGAACAAGGATGGTGCCAGCCCTGAAAGCTGTTGCTGGTCTTCCCCTTCCCTGGGCAGGCTCTTCACAGGCACAACAGCACTGGGGATCTGGGCTTTCCGAGAGACGGAACATCTCATCGTGTCCATTCTCGGCAGAGCCTTTTTCCGAAACGGCAAACGTCCGGCTCCTTCTCCCACAAGGGAGGTGCCAGCCCTGAAAGCTTTTGCTGGTCTTCATCTTCCCTTGGCAGCCTATTCACAGGTACAGCAGTACTGGGGATCTGTGCTTTCTGAGAGACGGAACATCTCCTCGTGCCCATTCTCGGCAGACCCTTTTTCCGAAATCGGAAACGTCCGGCTCCTTCTCCCACAAGGAAGGTGCCAGCCCTGAAAGCTGTTGCTGCTCTTCCCCTTCGCTGGGTAAGCTACTCACAGGCACAACAGCACTGGGGATTTGTGCTTTCCGAGAGACGGAACATCTCATCGTGCCCATTCTCGGCAGAGCCTTTTTCCAAATTGGTAAACGTCCGTCTACATATCCCACAAGGAAGGTGCAAGCCCGGAAAGCTGTTGCTGGTTTTCCCCATCCCTTGGCAGCCTATTCACAGGCACAACAGCACTGGGGATCTGTGCTTTCCCAGAGACGGAACATCTCATCGTGCCCGTTCTGTGCAGAGACTTTTTCTGAAACGGAAAACGTCCGGCTCCTTCTCCCACAAGGAAGGTGATAGCCCGGAAAGCTGTTGCTGGTATTCCCCTTCCCTTGGCAGCCTACTCACAGGCACAACAGCACTGGGGATCTGTGCTTTCCGAGAGACGGAACATCTCATCGTACCCGTTCTCGGCAGAGCCTTTTTCCAAAAAGGCAAACGTCCGTATAGTTCTCCCACAAGGAAGGTGCCAGTCCTGAAAGCTGTTGCTGCTCTTCCCCTTCCCTTGGCAGGCTATTGACAGGCACAACAGCACTGGGGATCTGTGCCTTCCGAGAGACGGAACATCTCATCGTGCCCATTCTCGGCAGAGCCTTTTTCCGAAATCGGAAACGTCCGGCTCCTTCTCCCACAAGGAAGGTGCCAGCCCTGAATGCTGTTGCTGGTCTTCACCTTCCCTTGGCAGCCTACTCACAGGCACAACAGCACTGGGGATCTGTGCTTTCCAAGGGTCGGAAGGTCTCATTCTCCCCGTTCTGGCAGAGCCTTTTTCCGAATTGGCAAACGTCCGTCTCCTTCTCCCACAAGGAAGGTGCCAGCCCTGAAAGCTGTTGCTGGTCTTCCCCTTCCCTTGGCAGCCTACTCAGAGGCACAACAGCACTGGGGATCTGTGCTTTCCGAGAGACGGAAACTCTCATCGTGCCAGTTCTGTGCAGAGAGTTTTTCTGAAACGGGAAGCGTCCGTCTCCTTCGCCCACAAGGAAGTTGATAGCCCGGAAAGCTGTTGCTGCTCTTCCCCTTCCCTTGGCAGCCTATTCACAGGCACAACAGCACTGGGGATCTGTGCTTTCCCAGACACGGAGCATCTCGTCGTGCCCATTCTCGGCAGAGCCTTTTTCCGAATTGGCAAACGTCCGTCTCCTTCTCCCACAAGGAAGGTGCCAGCCCGGAAAGCTGTTGCTGGTCTTCATCTTCCCTTGGCAGCCTATTCACAGGCACAACAGTGCTGGGGATCTGTGCTTTCCCAGGGTCGGAAGGTCTTATTCTGCCCGTTCTGGCAGAGACATTTTCTGAAATGGCAAACGTCCGGCTCCTTCTCCCACAAGGAAGGGGACAGCCCTGAAAGCTGTTGCTGCTCTTCACCTTCCCTGGGCAGCCTATTCACAGGCACAGCAGCACTGGGGATCTGTGCTTTCCGAGAGACGGGACATCCCATCGTGCCCGTTCTCGGCAGAGCCTTTTTCAGAATTGGGAAATGTCCGTCTACTTATCCCACAAGGAAGGTGCCAGCCCGGAAAGCTGTTGCTGGTCTTCCCCTTCCCTGGGCAGCCTACTCACAGGCACAACAGCACTGGGGATCTGTGCTTTCCGAGAGACGGGACATCTCATCGTGCCCGTTCTCGGCAGAGCCTTTTTCCGAATTGGCAATCGCCCTGCTCCTTCTCCCACAAGGAAGGTGCCAGCCCGGAAAGCTGTTGCTGTTCTTCCCCTTCCCTTGGCAGCGTATTGACAGGCACAACAACACTGGGGATCTGTGCTTTCCCAGGGTCGGAAGGTCTCATTCTGCCCGTTCTGGCAGAGACTTTTTTTAAAACGGGAATCGTCGGGCTTCTTCTCCCACAAGGAAGGTGCCAGACCTGAAAGCTGTTGCTGGTCTTCATCTTCCCTTGGCAGCCTATTCACAGGCACAGCAGCACTGGGGATCTGTGCTTTCCGAGAGACGGAACCTCCCATCGTGCCCGTTCTCGGCAGAGCCTTTTTCCGAATTGCCAAACGTCCGTCTCCTTCCCCAAAAGGAAAGTGCCAGCCCGGAAAGCTGTTGCTGCTCTTCCCCTTCCCTTGGCAGGCTATTGACAGGCACAACAGCACTGGGGATCTGGGCTTTCCCAGGATCGGAAGGTCTCATTCTGCCCGTTCTGTGCAGACACTTTTTCTGAAAAGGAAAACGTCCGGCTCCTTCTCCCACAAGAAAGGTGATAGCCCTGAAAGCTGTTGCTGGTCTTCCCCTACCCTTGGCAGCCAACTCACAGGCACAACAGCACTGGGGATCTGTGCCTTCCGAGAGACGGAACATCTCATCGTACCCGTTCTCGGCAGACCCTTTTTCCAAAATGGCAAAAGTCCGGCTCCTTCTCCCACCAGGAAGGTGCCAGCCCTAAAAGATGTTGCTGCTCTTCCCGTTCCCTGGGCAGCCTATTCACAGGCACAACAGCACTGGGGATCTGTGCTTTCCGAGAGACGGAACATCTCATCGTGCCCGTTCTGTGCAGAGACTTTTTCTGAAACGGAAAAGGTCCGGCTCCTTCTCGAACAAGGATGGTGCCAGCCCTGAAAGCTGTTGCTGGTCTTCCCCTTCCCTGGGCAGGCTCTTCACAGGCACAACAGCACTGGGGATCTGGGCTTTCCGAGAGACGGAACATCTCATCGTGTCCATTCTCGGCAGAGCCTTTTTCCGAAACGGCAAACGTCCGGCTCCTTCTCCCACAAGGGAGGTGCCAGCCCTGAAAGCTTTTGCTGGTCTTCATCTTCCCTTGGCAGCCTATTCACAGGTACAGCAGTACTGGGGATCTGTGCTTTCTGAGAGACGGAACATCTCCTCGTGCCCATTCTCGGCAGACCCTTTTTCCGAAATCGGAAACGTCCGGCTCCTTCTCCCACAAGGAAGGTGCCAGCCCTGAAAGCTGTTGCTGCTCTTCCCCTTCGCTGGGTAAGCTACTCACAGGCACAACAGCACTGGGGATTTGTGCTTTCCGAGAGACGGAACATCTCATCGTGCCCATTCTCGGCAGAGCCTTTTTCCAAATTGGTAAACGTCCGTCTACATATCCCACAAGGAAGGTGCAAGCCCGGAAAGCTGTTGCTGGTTTTCCCCATCCCTTGGCAGCCTATTCACAGGCACAACAGCACTGGGGATCTGTGCTTTCCCAGAGACGGAACATCTCATCGTGCCCGTTCTGTGCAGAGACTTTTTCTGAAACGGAAAACGTCCGGCTCCTTCTCCCACAAGGAAGGTGATAGCCCGGAAAGCTGTTGCTGGTATTCCCCTTCCCTTGGCAGCCTACTCACAGGCACAACAGCACTGGGGATCTGTGCTTTCCGAGAGACGGAACATCTCATCGTACCCGTTCTCGGCAGAGCCTTTTTCCAAAAAGGCAAACGTCCGTATAGTTCTCCCACAAGGAAGGTGCCAGTCCTGAAAGCTGTTGCTGCTCTTCCCCTTCCCTTGGCAGGCTATTGACAGGCACAACAGCACTGGGGATCTGTGCCTTCCGAGAGACGGAACATCTCATCGTGCCCATTCTCGGCAGAGCCTTTTTCCGAAATCGGAAACGTCCGGCTCCTTCTCCCACAAGGAAGGTGCCAGCCCTGAATGCTGTTGCTGGTCTTCACCTTCCCTTGGCAGCCTACTCACAGGCACAACAGCACTGGGGATCTGTGCTTTCCAAGGGTCGGAAGGTCTCATTCTCCCCGTTCTGGCAGAGCCTTTTTCCGAATTGGCAAACGTCCGTCTCCTTCTCCCACAAGGAAGGTGCCAGCCCTGAAAGCTGTTGCTGGTCTTCCCCTTCCCTTGGCAGCCTACTCAGAGGCACAACAGCACTGGGGATCTGTGCTTTCCGAGAGACGGAAACTCTCATCGTGCCAGTTCTGTGCAGAGAGTTTTTCTGAAACGGGAAGCGTCCGTCTCCTTCGCCCACAAGGAAGTTGATAGCCCGGAAAGCTGTTGCTGCTCTTCCCCTTCCCTTGGCAGCCTATTCACAGGCACAACAGCACTGGGGATCTGTGCTTTCCCAGACACGGAGCATCTCGTCGTGCCCATTCTCGGCAGAGCCTTTTTCCGAATTGGCAAACGTCCGTCTCCTTCTCCCACAAGGAAGGTGCCAGCCCGGAAAGCTGTTGCTGGTCTTCATCTTCCCTTGGCAGCCTATTCACAGGCACAACAGTGCTGGGGATCTGTGCTTTCCCAGGGTCGGAAGGTCTTATTCTGCCCGTTCTGGCAGAGACATTTTCTGAAATGGCAAACGTCCGGCTCCTTCTCCCACAAGGAAGGGGACAGCCCTGAAAGCTGTTGCTGCTCTTCACCTTCCCTGGGCAGCCTATTCACAGGCACAGCAGCACTGGGGATCTGTGCTTTCTGAGAGACGGGACATCCCATCGTGCCCGTTCTCGGCAGAGCCTTTTTCAGAATTGGGAAATGTCCGTCTACTTATCCCACAAGGAAGGTGCCAGCCCGGAAAGCTGTTGCTGGTCTTCCCCTTCCCTGGGCAGCCTACTCACAGGCACAACAGCACTGGGGATCTGTGCTTTCCGAGAGACGGGACATCTCATCGTGCCCGTTCTCGGCAGAGCCTTTTTCCGAATTGGCAATCGCCCTGCTCCTTCTCCCACAAGGAAGGTGCCAGCCCGGAAAGCTGTTGCTGTTCTTCCCCTTCCCTTGGCAGCGTATTGACAGGCACAACAACACTGGGGATCTGTGCTTTCCCAGGGTCGGAAGGTCTCATTCTGCCCGTTCTGGCAGAGACTTTTTTTAAAACGGGAATCGTCGGGCTTCTTCTCCCACAAGGAAGGTGCCAGACCTGAAAGCTGTTGCTGGTCTTCATCTTCCCTTGGCAGCCTATTCACAGGCACAGCAGCACTGGGGATCTGTGCTTTCCGAGAGACGGAACCTCCCATCGTGCCCGTTCTCGGCAGAGCCTTTTTCCGAATTGCCAAACGTCCGTCTCCTTCCCCAAAAGGAAAGTGCCAGCCCGGAAAGCTGTTGCTGCTCTTCCCCTTCCCTTGGCAGGCTATTGACAGGCACAACAGCACTGGGGATCTGGGCTTTCCCAGGATCGGAAGGTCTCATTCTGCCCGTTCTGTGCAGACACTTTTTCTGAAAAGGAAAACGTCCGGCTCCTTCTCCCACAAGAAAGGTGATAGCCCTGAAAGCTGTTGCTGGTCTTCCCCTACCCTTGGCAGCCAACTCACAGGCACAACAGCACTGGGGATCTGTGCCTTCCGAGAGACGGAACATCTCATCGTACCCGTTCTCGGCAGACCCTTTTTCCAAAATGGCAAAAGTCCGGCTCCTTCTCCCACCAGGAAGGTGCCAGCCCTAAAAGATGTTGCTGCTCTTCCCGTTCCCTGGGCAGCCTATTCACAGGCACAACAGCACTGGGGATCTGTGCTTTCCGAGAGACGGAACATCTCATCGTGCCCGTTTTGTGCAGAGACTTTTTCTGAAACGGAAAAGGTCCGGCTCCTTCTCGAACAAGGATGGTGCCAGCCCTGAAAGCTGTTGCTGGTCTTCCCCTTCCCTGGGCAGGCTCTTCACAGGCACAACAGCACTGGGGATCTGGGCTTTCCGAGAGACGGAACATCTCATCGTGTCCATTCTCGGCAGAGCCTTTTTCCGAAACGGCAAACGTCCGGCTCCTTCTCCCACAAGGGAGGTGCCAGCCCTGAAAGCTTTTGCTGGTCTTCATCTTCCCTTGGCAGCCTATTCACAGGTACAGCAGTACTGGGGATCTGTGCTTTCTGAGAGACGGAACATCTCCTCGTGCCCATTCTCGGCAGACCCTTTTTCCGAAATCGGAAACGTCCGGATCCTTCTCCCACAAGGAAGGTGCCAGCCCTGAAAGCTGTTGCTGCTCTTCCCCTTCGCTGGGTAGGCTACTCACAGGCACAACAGCACTGGGGATTTGTGCTTTCCGAGAGACGGAACATCTCATCGTGCCCATTCTCGGCAGAGCCTTTTTCCAAATTGGTAAACGTCCGTCTACATATCCCACAAGGAAGGTGCAAGCCCGGAAAGCTGTTGCTGGTTTTCCCCATCCCTTGGCAGCCTATTCACAGGCACAACAGCCCTGGGGATCTGTGCTTTCCGAGAGACGGAACATCTCATCGTGCCTGTTCTGTGCAGAGACATTTTCTGGAACAGAAAACCTCTGGCTCCTTCTCCCACAAGGAAGGTGATAGCCCGGAAAGTGGTTGCTGCTCTTCCCCTTCCCTGGGCAACCTACTCACAGGCACAACAGCACTGGGGATCTCTGCTTTCTGAGAGACGGGACATCTCATCGTACCCAATCTCGGCAGAGCCTTTTTCCAAAATGGCAAATGTCCGGCTCCTTCTCCCACAAGAAAGGTGCCAGCCCGGAAAGCTGTTGCTGCTCTTCCCCTTCCCTTGGCAGCCTACTCACAGGCACAACAGCACTGGGGATCTGTGCTTTCCCAGGGTCGGAAGGTCTCATTCTCCACGTTCTGGCAGAGCCTTTTTCTGATATGGGAAACGTCCGTCTCCTTCTCCCACAAGGAAGGTGCCAGCCCTGAATGCTGTTGCTGGTCTTCCCCTTCCCTTGGCAGGCTACTCACAGGCACAACAGCACTGGTGATCTGGGCTTTCCGAGAGACGGAACATCTCATCGTGCCCGTTCTGTGCAGAGACTTTTTCTGAAATGGGAAACGTCCGGCTCCTTATCCCAGAAGGAAGGTGATAACCCTGAAAGCTGTAGCTGCTCTTCCCCTTGCCTGGGCAGCCTACTCACAGGCACAGCAGCACTGGGGATCTGTTCTTTCCCAGAGTCGGAATATGACTTCATGCTTGTTCTCAGCAGAGCCTTTTTCCGAATTGGCAAACGTCCGGCTCCTTCTCCCACAAGGAAGGTGCCAGTCGTGAAAGCTGTTGCTGGTCTTCCCCTTCCCTTGGCAGGCTATTCACAGGCACAACAGCACTGGGGATCTGTGCTTTCCCAGGGTCAGAAGGTCTCATTCTGCCTGTTCTGGCAGAGCCTTTTTCTAAAACGGGAATCGTCGGGCTCCTTCTCCCACAAGGAAGGTGCCAGTCCTGAAAGCTGTTGCTGGTCTGCATCTTCCCTTGGCAGCCTATTCACAGGCACAATAGCACTGAGGGCTGTGCTTTCCAAGAGACGGAACATCTCATCGTGCCCATTCTCGGCGGAGCCTTTTTCCGAATTTGCAAACGTCCGTCTCCTTCTCCCACAAGAAGTTGATAGCCCTGAAAGCTGTTGCTGCTCTTCCCCTTCCCTGGGCAGCCTACTCACAGGCACAATAGCACTGGGGATCTGTGCTTTCCCAGAGACGGAACCTCTCATCGTGCCCGTTCTCGGCAGAGACTTTTTCCGAAACGGGAATCGTCTGGCTCCTTCAACCACAAGGAAAGAGCCAGCCCTGAAAGCTGTTGCTGGTCTTCCCCTTCCCTGTGCAGCCTACTCACAGGCACAACGGCACTGGGGATCTGTCCTTTCCGAGAGAGGGAACATCTCATCGTGCCCGTTCTGTGCAGAGACTTTTCTGAAACAGAAAACTTCCTGCTCCTTCTCCCACAAGGAAGGTGCCAGCCCTGAAAGCTGTTGCTGCTCTTCCCCTTCCCTTGGCAGCCTATTCACAGGCACAACAGCACTGGGGATCTGTGCTTTCCCAGACACGGAGCATCTCATTGTGCCCTATCTCGGCAGAGCCTTATTGCCAATTGGCAAACGTCCTGCTCCTTCTCCCACAAGGAAGGTGCCAGCCCGGATAGCTGTTGCTGGTCTTCCCCTTCCCTTGGCAGCCTACTCACAGGCACAACAGCACTGGGGATCTGTGCTTTCCGAGAGACGGAACATCTCATCGTGCCTGTTTTGTGCAGAGCCTTTTTCTGAAATGGTAAACGTCCGTCTCCTTCTCCCACAAGGAAGGAGCCAGCCCTGAAAGGTGTTGCTGGTCTTCCCATTCCCTTGGCAGCCTACTCACAGGCACAACAGCACTGGGGATCTGTGCTTTCCGAGAGACGGAACATCTCATCGTGCCTGTTCTGTGCAGAGACATTTTCTGGAACAGAAAACCTCTGGCTCTTTCTCCCACAAGGAATGTGATAGCCCGGAAAGTGGTTGCTGCTCTTCCCCTTCCCTGGGCAACCTACTCACAGGCACAACAGCACTGGGGATCTCTGCTTTCTCAGAGACGGGACATCTCATCGTACCCAATCTCGGCAGAGCCTTTTTCCAAAATGGCAAATGTCCGGCTCCTTCTCCCACAATGAAGGTGCCAGCCCGGAAAGCTGTTGCTGCTCTTAACCTTCCCTTGGCAGGCTATTGACAGGCACAACAGCACTGGGGATCTCTGCTTTCCCAGGGTCGGAAGGTCTCATTCTCCACGTTCTGGCAGAGCCTTTTTCTGATATGGAAAACGTCCGTCTCCTTCTCCCACAAGGAAGGTGCCAGTCCTGAATGCTGTTGCTGGTCTTCCGCTTCCCTTGGCAGGCTACTCACAGGCACAACAGCACTGGTGATCTGTGCTTTCCGAGAGACGGAACATCTCATCGTGCCCGTTCTGTGCAGAGACTTTTTCTGAAATGGGAAACGTCCGGCTCCTTATCCCAGAAGGAAGGTGATAACCCTGAAAGCTGTAGCTGCTCTTCCCCTTGCCTGGGCAGCCTACTCACAGGCACAGCAGCACTGGGGATCTGTTCTTTCCCAGAGTCGGAATATGACTTCGTGCTTGTTGTCAGCAGAGCCTTTTTCTGATTTGGCAAACGTCCGGCTCCTTCTCCCACAAGGAAGGTGCCAGTCGTGAAAGCTGTTGCTGGTCTTCCCCTTCCCTTGGCAGGCTATTCACAGGCACAACAGCACTGGGGATCTGTGCTTTCCCAGGGTCGGAAGGTCTCATTCTGCCCGTTCTGGCAGGGCCTTTTTCTAAAACGGGAATCGTCGGTCTCCTTCTCCCACAAGGAAGCTGCCAGCCCTGAAAGCTGTTGCTGCTCTTCCCCTTCCCTTGGCAGCCTATTCACAGGCACAACAGCACTGGGGATCTGTGCTTTCTGAGAGACGGAACATCTCATCGTGCCCGTTTTGTGCAGAGACTTTTTCTGAAACGGAAAATGTCTGGCTCCTTCTCCAACAAGGAAGGTGATAGCCCTGAAAGCTGTTGCTGGTCTGCACTTTCTCTGGGCAGCCTACTCACAGGCACAACAGCACTGGGGATCTGTGCTTTCCCAGAGACGGAACATCTCATCGTACCCGTTCTCGGCAGAGCCTTTTTCCAAAATGGCAAAATCCGGCTTCTTCTCCCACAAGGAAGGGGCCAGCCCGGAAAGCTGTTGCTGGTCTTCCCCTTCCCTTGGCAGCCTACTCACAGGCACAACAGCACTGGGGATCTGGGCTTTCACAGAGACGGAACATCTCATCGTACCTGTTCTCAGCAGAGCCTTACTCTGAAAAGGGAATCGTCCGTCTCCTTATCCCACAAGGAAGGTGCCAGCCCTGAATGCTGTTGCTGGTCTTTACCTTCCCTTGGCAGGCTACTCACAGGCACAACAGCACTGGGGATCTGGGCTTTCCGAGAGACGGAACATCTCATCGTGTCCGTTCTGTGCAGAGACTTTTTCTGAAATGGGAAATGTCCCGCTCCTTCTCCCACAAGGAAGGTGATAACCCTGAAAGCTGTTGCTGGTCTTCCCCTTCCGTCGGCAGCCTACTCACAGGCACAGCAGCACTGCGATCTGTTCTTTCCCAGAGTCGGAATATGACTGCGTGGTTTTTCTCGGCAGAGCCTTTTTCTGATTTGGCAAACGTCCGGCTCCTTCTCCCACAAGGAAGGCGCCAGCCCGGAAAGCTGTTGCTGGCCTTCATCTTCCGTTGGCAGCCTACTCACAGGCACAACAGCACTGGGGATCTGTGCTTTCCCAGGGTCGGAAGGTCTCATTCTGCCCGTTCTGGCAGAGCCTTTTTCTAAAATGGGAATCGTCGAGCTCCTTCTCCCACCAGGAAGGTGCCAGCCCGGAAAGCTGTTGCTGGCCTTCATCTTCCGTTGGCAGCCTACTCACAGGCACAACAGCACTGGGGATCTGGGATTTCCCTGGGTCGGAAGGTCTCATCGTGCCCGTTCTCGGCAGATCCTTTTTCCGAAACGGTAATCGTCGGGCTCCTTCTCCCACAAGGAAGGTGCCAGCCCTGAAAGCTGTTGCTGCTCTTCCCCTTCCCTGGGCAGCCTACTCACAGGCACAACAGCACTGGGGATCTGGGCTTTCCCAGACACGGAGCATCTCAACGTTCCAGTTCTCAGCAGAGCCTTCTTTTGAAATGGCAAACGTCCGGTTCCTTCTCCCACAAGGAAGGCGCCAGCCCTGAAATCTGTTGCTGGTCTTCCCCTTCCCTGGGCAGCCTACTCACAGGCACAACAGCACTGGGGATCTGTGCTTTCCCAGACACGGAACATCTCATCGTACCCGTTCTCAGCAGAGCCTTTTCTGAAATGGGAATCGTCCGTCTCCTTCTCCCACAAGGAAGGTGCCAGCCCTGAATGCTGTTGCTGGTCTTCCCCTTCCCTTGGCAGGCTATTCACAGGCACAACAGCACTGGGGATCTGTGCTTTCCCAGGGTCAAAAGGTCTCATTCTGCCCGTTCTGGCAGAGACTTTTTCTGAAACGGGAATCGTCGGGCTCCTTCTCCCACAAGGAAGGTGCCAGTCCTGAAAGCTGTTGCTGGTCTGCATCTTCCCTTGGCAGCCTATTCACAGGCACAACAGCACTGGGGATGTGGGATTGCCCTGGGTCGGAAGGTCTCATCGTCCCCGTTCTCGGCAGAGCCTTTTTCCGAAACGGGAATCGTCGGGCTCCTTCTCCACAAGGAAGGTGCCAGCCCTGAAAGCTGTTGTTGTTCTTCATCTTCCGTTGGCAGCCTATTCACAGGCACAACAGCACTGGGGATCTGTGCTTTCCGAGAGACAGAAACTCTCATCGTGCCAGTTCTCGGGAGAGCCTTTTTCTGAAATGGGAAACGTCCGTCTCCTTCTCCCACAAGGAAGGTGCCAGCCCGGAAAGCTGTTGCTGCTCTTCCCCTTCCCTTGGCAGCCTACTCACAGGCACAACAGCAGTGGGGATCTGTGCTTTCCCAGGTTCGGAAGGTCTCATTCTGCCAGTTCTCTCAGAGACATTTTCTAAAACATGAATCGTCGGGCTCCTTCTCCCACAAGGAAGGAGCCAGCCCTGAAAGCTGTTGCTGGTCTTCATCTTCCCTCGGCAGCCTACTCACAGGCACAACAGCACTGGGGATCTGTGCTTTCCGAGAGACGGAACATATCATCGTGCCCGTTTTCAGTAGAGCCTTTTTCGAAAATGGCAAAAGTCCGTCTTCTTCTCCCACAAGGGATGTGCAAGCCCGGAAAGCTGTTGCTGGTTTTCCCCTTCCCTGGGCAGCCTATTCACAGGCACAACAGCACTGGGGATCTGTTGTTTCCCAGACACGGAGCATCTCATCGTGCTAGTTTTGTGCAGAGCCTTTTTCTGAAATGGTAAACGTCCGTCTCCTTCTCCCACAAGGAAGGAGCCAGCCCTGAAAGGTGTTGCTGGTCTTCCCATTCCCTTGGCAGCCTACTCACAGGCACAACAGCACTGGGGATCTGTGCTTTCCGAGAGACGGAACATCTCATCGTGCCTGTTCTGTGCAGAGACATTTTCTGGAACAGAAAACCTCTGGCTCCTTCTCCCACAAGGAAGGTGATAGCCCGGAAAGTGGTTGCTGCTCTTCCCCTTCCCTGGGCAACCTACTCACAGGCACAACAGCACTGGGGATCTCTGCTTTCTCAGAGACGGGACATCTCATCGTACCCAATCTCGGCAGAGCCTTTTTCCAAAATGGCAAATGTCCGGCTCCTTCTCCCACAATGAAGGTGCCAGCCCGGAAAGCTGTTGCTGCTCTTAACCTTCCCTTGGCAGCCTACTCACAGGCACAACAGCACTGGGGATCTCTGCTTTCCCAGGGTCGGAAGGTCTCATTCTCCACGTTCTGGCAGAGCCTTTTTGTGATATGGGAAACGTCCGTCTCCTTCTCCCACAAGGAAGGTGCCAGCCCTGAATGCTGTTGCTGGTCTTCCCCTTCCCTGGGCAGCCTACTCACAGGCACAACAGCACTGGTGATCTGGGCTTTCCGAGAGACGGAACATCTCATCGTGCCCATTCTGTGCAGAGACTTTTTCTGAAATGGGAAACGTCCGGCTCCTTATCCCAGAAGGAAGGTGATAACCCTGAAAGCTGTAGCTGCTCTTCCCCTTGCCTGGGCAGCCTACTCACAGGCACAGCAGCACTGGGGATCTGTTCTTTCCCAGAGTCGGAATATGACTTCGTGCTTGTTCTCAGCAGAGCCTTTTTCTGATTTGGCAAACGTCCGGCTCCTTCTCCCACAAGGAAGGTGCCAGTCGTGAAAGCTGTTGCTGGTCTTCCCCTTCCCTTGGCAGGCTATTCACAGGCACAACAGCACTGGCGATCTGTGCTTTCCCAGGGTCGGAAGGTCTCATTCTGCCCGTTCTGGCAGAGCCTTTTTCTAAAACGGGAATCGTCGGGCTCCTTCTCCCACCAGGAAGGGGCCAGTCCTGAATGCTGTTGCTGCTCTTCCCCTTCCCTTGGCAGCCTATTCACAGGCACAATAGCACTGAGGGCTGTGCTTTCCGAGAGACGGAACCTCTCATCGTGCCCATTCTCGGCGGAGCCTTTTTCCGAATTTGCAAACATCCGTCTCCTTCTCCCACAAGAAGTTGATAGCCGGGAAAGCTGTTGCTGCTCTTCCCCTTCCCTGGGCAGCCTACTCAAAGGCACAACAGCACTGGGGATCTGTGCTTTCCGATAGACGGAACATCTCATCGTGCCCGTTCTCGGCAGAGACATTTTCTGAAACGGAAAACGTCCGGCTCCTTCTCCCACAAGGAAGGTGCCAGCCCGGAAAGCTGTTGCTGCTCTTCCCCTTCCCTGGGCAGCCTACTCACAGGCACAACAGCACTGGGGATCTGGGATTTCTGAGAGACGGAACATCTCATCGTGCCCGTTCTCGGCAGAGCCGTTTTCCGAATTGGCAAACGTCCTGCTTCTTCTCCCACAAGGAAGGTGCCAGCCCGGAAAGCTGTTGCTGCTCTTCCCCTTCCCTGGGCAGCCTGCTCACAGGCACAACAGCACTGGGGATCTGGGCTTTCTGAGAGACGGAACATCTCATCGTGCCTGTTCTGTGCAGAGACTTTTTCTGAAACGGAAAACGGCTGGCTCCTTCTCCCACAAGGAAGGTGCCAGCCCTGAAAGCTTTTGCTGCTCTTCACCCTCCCTGGGCAGCCTACTCACAGGCACAACAGCACTGGGGATCTGTGCTTTCCGAGAGACGGAACATCTCATCGTGCCCGTTCTCATCAGAGTCTTTTTCTGAAATGGGAATAGTCCGTCTCCTTCTCCCACAAGGAAGGAGCCAGCCCTGAAAGCTGTTGCTGGTCTTCCCCTTCCCTTGGCAGCCTACTCACAGGCACAACAGCACTGGGGATCTGTGCTTTCCGAGAGACGGAACATCTCATCGTGCCCGTTCTGTGCAGAGACTTTTTGTGAAACGGAAAACGTCTGGCTCCTTCTCCAACAAGGAAGGTGATAGCCCTGAAAGCTGTTGCTGCTCTTCCCCTTCCCTTGGCAGCCTACTCACAGGCACAACAGCACTGGGGATCTGTGCTTTCCCAGGGTCGGAAGGTCTCATTCTGCCCGTCCTGGCAGAGCCTTTTTCTGAAACGGGAAACGTCTGGCTCCTTCTCCCACAAGGAAGGCGCCAGCCCTGAAAGCTGTTGCTGCTCTTCCCCTTCCCTGTGCAGCCTACTCACAGGCACAACAGCACTGGGGATCTGGGCTTTCACAGAGACGGAATATCTCATCGTGCCCGTTCTCGGCAGAGCCTTTTTCCGAATTGGCAAACGTCCTGCTTCTTCTCCCACAAGGAAGGAGCCAGCCCTGAAAGCTGTTGCTGCTCTTCCCCTTCCCTGGGCAGCCTACTCACAGGCACAACAGCACTGGGGATCTGTGCTTTCCGAGAGACGGAACATCTCATCGTGCCCGTTCTCGGCAGAGCTTTTTTCCGAATTGGCAAACGTCCTGCTCCTTCTCCCACAAGGAAGGTGCCAGCCCTGAAAGCTGTTGCTGCTCTTCCCCTTCCCTTGGCAGGCTATTCACAGGCACAAGAGCACTGGCGATCTGTGCTTTCCCAGGGTCGGAAGGTCTCATTTTGCCCGTTCTGGCAGAGACTTTTTCTGAAATGGGAAACGTCTGGCTCCTTTTCCCACCAGGAAGGGGTCAGCCCTGAAAGCTGTTGCTGGTCTTCCCCTTCCCTGGGCAGCCTACTCACAGGCACAACAGCACTGGGGATCTGTGCTTTCCGAGAGACGGAACATCTCATCGTGCCTGTTCTGTGCAGAGACTTTTTCTGAAACGGGAAAACGTCTGGCTCTTTCTCCCACAAGGAAGGTGCCAGCCCTGAAAGCTGTTGCTGCTCTTCCCCTTCCCTTGGCAGCCTACTCACAGGCACAACAGCACTGGGGATCTGGTCTTTCAGAGAGACGGAACATCTCATCGTACCCGTTCTCGGCAGAGCCTTTTTCTGAAATGGGAATCGTCGGTCTCCTTATCCCACAAGGAAGGTGCCAGCCCGGAAAGCTGTTGCTGCTCTTCCCCTTCCCTTGGCAGCCTATTCACAGGCACAACAGCACTGGGGATCTGTGCTTTCCCAGGGTCGGAAGGCCTCATCGTGCCTGTTCTCGGCAGAGCCTTTTTCCGAAACGGGGATCGTCGGGCTCCTTCTCCCACAAGGAAGGCGCCAGCCCTGAAAGCTGTTGCTGGTCTTCATGTTCCCTAGGTAGCGTATTCACAGGCACAACAGCACTGTGGATCTGTGCTTTCCCAGACACGGAGCATCTCAACGTTCCAGTTCTCAGCAGAGCCTTCTTTTGAAATGGCAAACGTCCGGTTCCTTCTCCCACAAGGAAGGTGCCAGCCCTGAAAGCTGTTGCTGCTCTTCCCCTTCCCTGGGCAGCCTACTCACAGGCACAACAGCACTGGGGATCTGTGCTTTCCGAGAGACGGAACATCTCATCGTGCCCGTTCTCGGCAGAGCCTTTTTCTGAAACGGAAAACGTCTGGCTCCTTCTCCCACAAGGAAGGTGATAGCCCTGAAAGCTGTTGCTGCTCTTCCCCTTCCCTGGACAGCCTACTCACAGGCACAACAGCACTGGGGATCTGGGATTTCTGAGAGACGGAACATCTCATCGTGCCCGTTCTCGGCAGAGCCTTTTTCCGAATTGGCAAACGTCATGCTCCTTCTCCCACAAGGAAGGTGCCAGCCGTGAAAGCTGTTGCTGGTCTTCCCCTTCCCTGGGCAGCCTACTCAGAGGCACAACAGCACTGGGGATCTGGGATTTCCCAGGGTCGGAAGGTCTCTTTCTGCCCGTTCTGGCAGAGCCTTTTTCTGAAACGGGAAACGACTGGCTCCTTCTCCCACCAGGAAGGGGCCAGTCCTGAATGCTGTTGCTGCTCTTCCCCTTCCCTGGGCAGCCTACTCACAGGCACAACAGCACTGGGGATCTGTGCTTTCCGAGAGACGGAACATCTCATCGTGCCCATTCTGTGCAGAGACTTTTTCTGAAATGGGAAACGTCCGGCTCCTTATCCCAGAAGGAAGGTGATAACCCTGAAAGCTGTAGCTGCTCTTCCCCTTGCCTGGGCAGCCTACTCACAGGCACAGCAGCACTGGGGATCTGTTCTTTCCCAGAGTCGGAATATGACTTCGTGCTTGTTCTCAGCAGAGCCTTTTTCTGATTTGGCAAACGTCCGGCTCCTTCTCCCACAAGGAAGGTGCCAGCCCTGAAAGCTGTTGCTGCTCTTCCCCTTCCCTGGGCAGCCTATTCACAGGCACAACAGCACTGGGGATCTGTGCTTTCCCAGGGTCGGAAGGTCTCATTCTGCCCGTTCTGGCAGAGCCTTTTTCTAAAACGGGAATCGTCGGGCTCCTTCTCCCACCAGGAAGGGGCCAGTCCTGAATGCTGTTGCTGCTCTTCCCCTTCCCTGGGCAGCCTACTCACAGGCACAATAGCACTGAGGGCTGTGCTTTCCAAGAGACGGAACCTCTCATCGTGCCCATTCTCGGCGGAGCCTTTTTCCGAATTGGCAAACATCCGTCTCCTTCTCCCACAAGAATTTGATAGCCGGGAAAGCTGTTGCTGCTCTTCCCCTTCCCTGGGCAGCCTACTCACAGGCACAACAGCACTGGGGATCTGTGCTTTCCGATAGACGGAACATCTCATCGTGCCCGTTCTCGGCAGAGACATTTTCTGAAACGGAAAACGTCCGGCTCCTTCTCCCACAAGGAAGGTGCCAGCCCGGAAAGCTGTTGCTGCTCTTCCCCTTCCCTGGGCAGCCTACTCACAGGCACAACAGCACTGGGGATCTGGGATTTCTGAGAGACGGAACATCTCATCGTGCCCGTTCTCGGCAGAGCCTTTTTCCGAATTGGCAAACGTCCTGCTTCTTCTCCCACAAGGAAGGTGCCAGCCCGGGAAGCTGTTGCTGCTCTTCCCCTTCCCTGGGCAGCCTACTCACAGGCACAACAGCACTGGGGATCTGGGCTTTCTGAGAGACGGAACATCTCATTGTGCCTGTTCTGTGCAGAGACTTTTTCTGAATCGGAAAACGTCTGGCGCCTTCTCCCACAAGGAAGGTGCCAGCCCTGAAAGCTTTTGCTGCTCTTCACCCTCCCTGGGCAGCCTACTCACAGGCACAACAGCACTGGGGATCTGTGCTTTCCGAGAGACGGAACATCTCATCGTGCCCGTTCTCATCAGAGTCTTTTTCTGAAATGGGAATAGTCCGTCTCCTTCTCCCACAAGGAAGGAGCCAGCCCTGAAAGCTGTTGCTGCTCTTCCCCTTCCCTTGGCAGCCTACTCACAGGCACAACAGCACTGGGGATCTGTGCTTTCCGAGAGACGGAACATCTCATCGTGCCCGTTCTGTGCAGAGACTTTTTGTGAAACGGAAAACGTCTGGCTCCTTCTCCATCAAGGAAGGTGATAGCCCTGAAAGCTGTTGCTGCTCTTCCCCTTCCCTTGGCAGCCTACTCACAGGCACAACAGCACTGGGGATCTGTGCTTTCCCAGGGTCGGAAGGTCTCATTCTGCCCGTCCTGGCAGAGCCTTTTTCTGAAACGGGAAACGTCTGGCTCCTTCTCCCACAAGGAAGGCGCCAGCCCTGAAAGCTGTTGCTGCTCTTCCCCTTCCCTGTGCAGCCTACTCACAGGCACAACAGCACTGGGGATCTGGGCTTTCACAGAGACGGAATATCTCATCGTGCCCGTTCTCGGCAGAGCCTTTTTCCGAATTGGCAAACGTCCTGCTTCTTCTCCCACAAGGAAGGTGCCAGCTGTGAAAGCTGTTGCTGCTCTTCAACTTCCCTGGGCAGCCTACTCACAGGCACAACAGCACTGGGGATCTGGGCTTTCCGAGAGACGGAACATCTCATCGTGCCCGTTCTCGGCAGAGCTTTTTTCCGAATTGGCAAACGTCCTGCTCCTTCTCCCACAAGGAAGGTGCCAGCCCTGAAAGCTGTTGCTGCTCTTCCCCTTCCCTTGGCAGGCTATTCACAGGCACAAGAGCACTGGCGATCTGTGCTTTCCCAGGGTCGGAAGGTCTCATTCTGCCCGTTGTGGCAGAGACTTTTTCTGAAACGGGAAACGTCTGGCTCCTTCTCCCACCAGGAAGGGGTCAGCCCTGAAAGCTGTTGCTGGTCTTCCCCTTCCCTTGGCAGCCTACTCACAGGCACAACAGCACTGGGGATCTGTGCTTTCCGAGAGACGGAACATCTCATCGTGCCTGTTCTGTGCAGAGACTTTTTCTGAAACGGGAAAACGTCTGGCTCTTTCTCCCACAAGGAAGGTGCCAGCCCTGAAAGCTGTTGCTGCTCTTCCCCTTCCCTTGGCAGCCTACTCACAGGCACAACAGCACTGGGGATCTGGTCTTTCAGAGAGACGGAACATCTCATCGTACCCGTTCTCGGCAGAGCCTTTTTCTGAAATGGGAATCGTCGGTCTCCTTCTCCCACAAGGAAGGTGCCAGCCCGGAAAGCTGTTGCTGCTCTTCCCCTTCCCTTGGCAGCCTATTCACAGGCACAACAGCACTGGGGATCTGTGCTTTCCCAGGGTCGGAAGGCCTCATCGTGCCTGTTCTCGGCAGAGCCTTTTTCCGAAACGGGGATCGTCGGGCTCCTTCTCCAACAAGGAAGGCGCCAGCCCTGAAAGTTGTTGCTGGTCTTCATGTTCCCTAGGTAGCGTATTCACAGGCACAACAGCACTGTGGATCTGTGCTTTCCCAGACACGGAGCATCTCAACGTTCCAGTTCTCAGCAGAGCCTTCTTTTGAAATGGCAAACGTCCGGTTCCTTCTCCCACAAGGAAGGTGCCAGCCCTGAAAGCTGTTGCTGCTCTTCCCCTTCCCTGGGCAGCCTACTCACAGGCACAACAGCACTGGGGATCTGTGCTTTCCGAGAGACGGAACATCTCATCGTGCCCGTTCTCGGCAGAGCCTTTTTCTGAAACGGAAAACGTCTGGCTACTTCTCCCACAAGGAAGGTGATAGCCCTGAAAGCTGTTGCTGCTCTTCCCCTTCCCTGGACAGCCTACTCACAGGCACAACAGCACTGGGGATCTGGGATTTCTGAGAGACTGAACATCTCATCGTGCCCGTTCTCGGCAGAGCCTTTTTCCGAATTGGCAAACGTCATGCACCTTCTCCCACAAGGAAGGTGCCAGCCGTGAAAGCTGTTGCTGGTCTTCCCCTTCCCTGGGCAGCCTACTCACAGGCACAACAGCACTGGGGATCTGGGATTTCCCAGGGTCGGAAGGTCTCTTTCTGCCCGTTCTGGCAGAGCCTTTTTCTGAAACGGGAAACGACTGGCTCCTTCTCCCACCAGGAAGGGGCCAGTCCTGAATGCTGTTGCTGCTCTTCCCCTTCCCTGGGCAGCCTACTCACAGGCACAACAGCACTGGGGATCTGGTCTTTCAGAGAGACGGAACATCTCATCGTACCCGTTCTCGGCAGAGCCTTTTTCTGAAAGGGGAATCGTCCGTCTCCTTATCCCACAAGGAAGGTGCCAGCCGTGAAAGCTGTTGCTGCACTTCCCCTTCCCTTGGCAGCCTATTCACAGGCACAACAGCACTGGGGATCTGGGATTTCCCTGGGTCGGAAGGTCTCATCGTGCCCGTTCTCGGCAGAGCCTTTTTCCGAAACGGGAATCGTCGGGCTCCTTCTCCCACAAGGAAGGGGCCAGCCCTGAAAGCTGTTGCTGCACTTCCCCTTCCCTGGGCAGCCTACTCACAGGCACAACAGCACTGGGGATCTGGGCTTTCCGAGAGACGGAACATGTCATCGTGCCTGTTCTGTGCAGAGAATTTTTCTGAAACAGAAATCGTCGGGCTCCTTCTCCCACCAGGAAGGTGCCAGCCCTGAAAGCTGTTGCTGCTCTTCCCCTTCCCTTGGCAGCCTACTCCCAGGCACAACAGCACTGGGGATCTGTGCTTTCCCAGAGACGGAACATCTCATCGTGCCCGTTCTGTGCAGAGCCTTTTTCTGAAACGGAAAATGTCCGGCTCCTTCTCCCACAAGGAAGGTGATAGCCCTGAAAGCTGTTGCTGCTCTTCCCCTTCCCTTGGCAGCCTACTCACAGGCACAACAGCACTGGGGATCTGGGCTTTCCGAGAGACGGAACATCTCATCGTGCCCGTTCTCGGCAGAGCCTTTTTCCGAATTGGCAAACGTCCTGCTCCTTCTCCCACAAGGAAGGTGCCAGCCCTGAAAGCTGTTGCTGCTCTTCCCCTTCCCTTGGCAGCCTACTCACAGGCACAACAGCACTGGCGATCTGTGCTTTCCCAGGGTCGGAAGGTCTCATCGTGCCCGTTCTCGGCAGAGCCTTTTTCCGAAACGGGGATTGTCCGGCTCCTTCTCCCACAAGGAAGGTGCCAGCCCTGAAAGCTGTTGCTGCTCTTCCCCTTCCCTGGGCAGCCTACTCACAGGCACAACAGCACTGGGGATCTGTGCTTTCCCAGGGTCGGAAGGTCTCTTTCTGCCCGTTCTGGCAGAGCCTTTTTCTGAAACGGGAAACGACTGGCTCCTTCTCCCACCAGGAAGGGGCCAGTCCTGAATGCTGTTGCTGCTCTTCCCCTTCCCAGGGCAGCCTACTCACAGGCACAACAGCACTGGGGATCTGGTCTTTCAGAGAGACGGAACATCTCATCGTACCCGTTCTCGGCAGAGCCTTTTTCTGAAAGGGGAATCGTCCGTCTCCTTATCCCACAAGGAAGGTGCCAGCCCTGAAAGCTGTTGCTGCACTTCCCCTTCCCTTGGCAGCCTATTCACAGGCACAACAGCAGTGGGGATCTGGGATTTCTCTGGGTCGGAAGGTCTCATCGTGCCCGTTCTCGGCAGAGCCTTTTTCCGAAACGGGAATCATCGGGCTCCTTCTCCCACAAGGAAGGCGCCCGCCGTGAAAGCTGTTGCTGCACTTCCCCTTCCCTGGGCAGCCTACTCACAGGCACAACAGCACTGGGGATCTGGGCTTTCCGAGAGACGGAACATCTCATCGTGCCTGTTCTGTGCAGAGAATTTTTCTGAAACAGAAATCGTCGGGCTCCTTCTCCCACAAGGAAGGTGCCAGCCCTGAAAGCTGTTGCTGCACTTCCCCTTCCCTTGGCAGCCTACTCACAGGCACAACAGCACTGGCGATCTGTGCTTTCCCCGGGTCGGAAGGTCTCATTCTTCCCGTTCTGGCAGAGACTTTTTCTAAAACGGGAATCGTCGGGCTCCTTCTCCCACAAGGAAGGTGCCAGTCCTGAAAGCTGTTGCTGCTCTTCCCCTTCCCTGGGCAGCCTACTCACAGGCACAACAGCACTGGGGATCTGGGCTTTCCGAGAGACGGAACATCTCATCGTGCCCGTTCTCGGCAGAGCCTTTTTCCGAATTGGCAAACGTCCTGCTCCTTCTCCCACAAGGAAGTTGGCAGCACTGAAAGCTGTTGCTGCTCTTCCCCTTCCCTTGGCAGCCTATTCACAGGCACAACAGCACTCGGGATCTGTGCTTTCCCAGGGTCGGAAGGCCTCATCGTGCCTGTTCTCGGCAGAGCCTTTTTCCGAAACGGGGATCGTCGGGCTCCTTCTCCCACAAGGAAGGCGCCAGCCCTGAAAGCTGTTGCTGGTCTTCATGTTCCCTAGGTAGCGTATTCACAGGCACAACAGCACTGTGGATCTGGGCTTTCCCAGACACGGAGCATCTCAACGTTCCAGTTCTCAGCAGAGCCTTCTTTTGAAATGGCAAACGTCCGGTTCCTTCTCCCACAAGGAAGGTGCCAGCCCTGAAAGCTGTTGCTGCTCTTCCCCTTCCCTGGGCAGCCTACTCACAGGCACAAGAGCACTGGGGATCTGTGCTTTCCGAGAGACGGAACATCTCATCGTGCCCGTTCTCGGCAGAGCCTTTTTCTGAAACGGAAAACGTCTGGCTCCTTCTCCCACAAGGAAGGTGCCAGCCCTGAAAGCTGTTGCTGCTCTTCCCCTTCCCTGGGCAGCCTACTCACAGGCACAACAGCACTGGGGATCTGGGATTTCTGAGAGACGGAACATCTCATCGTGCCCGTTCTCGGCAGAGCCTTTTTCCGAATTGGCAAACGTCCTGCTCCTTCTCCCACAAGGAAGGTGCCAGCCCGGAAAGCTGTTGCTGGTCTTCCCCTTCCCTTGGCAGCCTACTCACAGGCACAACAGCGCTGGGGATCTGGTCTTTCAGAGAGACGGAACATCTCATCGTACCCGTTCTCGGCAGAGCCTTTTTCTGAAATGGGAATCGTCCGTCTCCTTATCCCACAAGGAAGGTGCCAGCCCTGAAAGCTGTTGCTGCACTTCCCCTTCCCTTGGCAGCCTATTCACAGGCACAACAGCACTGGGGATCTGGGACTTCCCTGGGTCGGAAGGTCTCATCGTGCCCGTTCTCGGCAGAGCCTTTTTCCGAAACGGGAATCGTCGGGCTCCTTCTCCCACAAGGAAGGCGCCCGCCGTGAAAGCTGTTGCTGCACTTCCCCTTCCCTGGGCAGCCTACTCACAGGCACAACAGCACTGGGGATCTGGGCTTTCCGAGAGACGGAACATCTCATCGTGCCTGTTCTGTGCAGAGAATTTTTCTGAAACAGAAATCGTCGGGCTCCTTCTCCCACAAGGAAGGTGTCAGCCCTGAAAGCTGTTGCTGCTCTTCCCCTTCCCTGGGCAGCCTACTCACAGGCACAACAGCACTGGGGATCTGTGCTTTCCGAGAGACGGAACATCTCATCGTGCCCGTTCTGTGCAGAGCCTTTTTCTGAAACGGCAATCGTCCGGCTCCTTCTCCAACAAGGAAGGTGATAGCCCTGAAAGCTGTTGCTGCTCTTCCCCTTCCCTTGGCAGCCTACTCACAGGCACAACAGCACTGGGGATCTGGGCTTTCCGAGAGACGGAACATCTCATCGTGCCCGTTCTCGGCAGAGCCTTTTTCCGAATTGGCAAACGTCCGGCTCCTTCTCCCACAAGGAAGGTGCCAGCCCTGAAAGCTGTTGCTGCTCTTCCCCTTCCCTTGGCAGCCTACTCACAGGCACAACAGCACTTGGGATCTGTGCTTTCCGAGAGACGGAACATCTCATCGTGCCCATTTTCGGCAGAGCCTTTTTCCGAATTGGCAAACGTCCTGCTCCTTCTCCCACAAGGAAGGTGCCAGCCCTGAAAGCTGTTGCTGCTCTTCCCCTTCCCTTGGCAGCCTACTCACAGGCACAACAGCACTGGGGATCTGTGCTTTCCCAGGGTCGGAAGGCCTCATCGTGCCTGTTCTCGGCAGAGCCTTTTTCCGAAACAGGGATCGTCGGGCTCCTTCTCCCACAAGGAAGGCGCCAGCCCTGAAAGCTGTTGCTGGTCTTCATGTTCCCTAGGTAGCGTATTCACAGGCACAACAGCACTGTGGATCTGTGCTTTCCCAGACACGGAGCATCTCAACGTTCCAGTTCTCAGCAGAGCCTTCTTTTGAAATGGCAAACGTCCGGTTCCTTCTCCCACAAGGAAGGTGCCAGCCCTGAAAGCTGTTGCTGGTCTTCCCCTTCCCTGGGCAGCCTACTCACAGGCACAACAGCACTGGGGATCTGGGCTTTCCCAGACACGGAGCATCTCAACGTTCCAGTTCTCAGCAGAGCCTTCTTTTGAAATGGCAAACGTCCGGTTCCTTCTCCCACAAGGAAGGTGCCAGCCCTGAAAGCTGTTGCTGCTCTTCCCCTTCCCTGGGCAGCCTACTCACAGGCACAACAGCACTGGGGATCTGTGCTTTCCCAGGGTCGGAAGGTCTCTTTCTGCCCGTTCTGGCAGAGCCTTTTTCTGAAACGGGAAACGACTGGCTCCTTCTCCCAACAGGAAGGGGCCAGTCCTGAATGCTGTTGCTGCTCTTCCCCTTCCCTGGGCAGCCTACTCACAGGCACAACAGCACTGGGGATCTGGTCTTTCAGAGAGACGGAACATGTCATCGTACCCGTTCTCGGCAGAGCCTTTTTCTGAAAGGGGAATCGTCCGTCTCCTTATCCCACAAGGAAGGTGCCAGCCCTGAAAGCTGTTGCTGCACTTCCCCTTCCCTTGGCAGCCTATTCACAGGCACAACAGCACTGGGGATCTGGGACTTCCCTGGGTCGGAAGGTCTCATCGTGCCCGTTCTCGGCAGAGCCTTTTTCCGAAACGGGAATCGTCGGGCTCCTTCTCCCACAAGGAAGGCGCCCGCCGTGAAAGCTGTTGCTGCACTTCCCCTTCCCTGGGCAGCCTACTCACAGGCACAACAGCACTGGGGATCTGGGCTTTCCGAGAGACGGAACATCTCATCGTGCCTGTTCTGTGCAGAGAATTTTTCTGAAACAGAAATCGTCCTGCTCCTTCTCCCACAAGGAAGGTGTCAGCCCTGAAAGCTGTTGCTGCTCTTCCCCTTCCCTGGGCAGCCTACTCACAGGCACAACAGCACTGGGGATCTGTGCTTTCCGAGAGACGGAACATCTCATCGTGCCCGTTCTGTGCAGAGCCTTTTTCTGAAACGGCAAACGTCCGGCTCCTTCTCCAACAAGGAAGGTGATAGCCCTGAAAGCTGTTGCTGCTCTTCCCCTTCCCTTGGCAGCCTACTCACAGGCACAACAGCACTGGGGATCTGGGCTTTCCGAGAGACGGAACATCTCATCGTGCCCGTTCTCGGCAGAGCCTTTTTCCGAATTGGCAAACGTCCTGCTCCTTCTCCCACAAGGAAGGTGCCAGCCCTGAAAGCTGTTGCTGCTCTTCCCCTTCCCTTGGCAGCCTACTCACAGGCACAACAGCACTTGGGATCTGTGCTTTCCGAGAGACGGAACATCTCATCGTGCCCATTTTCGGCAGAGCCTTTTTCCGAATTGGCAAACGTCCTGCTCCTTCTCCCACAAGGAAGGTGCCAGCCCTGAAAGCTGTTGCTGCTCTTCCCCTTCCCTTGGCAGCCTACTCACAGGCACAACAGCACTGGGGATCTGTGCTTTCCCAGGGTCGGAAGGCCTCATCGTGCCTGTTCTCGGCAGAGCCTTTTTCCGAAACAGGGATCGTCGGGCTCCTTCTCCCACAAGGAAGGCGCCAGCCCTGAAAGCTGTTGCTGGTCTTCATGTTCCCTAGGTAGCGTATTCACAGGCACAACAGCACTGTGGATCTGTGCTTTCCCAGACACGGAGCATCTCAACGTTCCAGTTCTCAGCAGAGCCTTCTTTTGAAATGGCAAACGTCCGGTTCCTTCTCCCACAAGGAAGGTGCCAGCCCTGAAAGCTGTTGCTGCTCTTCCCCTTCCCTGGGCAGCCTACTCACAGGCACAACAGCACTGGGGATCTGTGCTTTCCCAGGGTCGGAAGGTCTCTTTCTGCCCGTTCTGGCAGAGCCTTTTTCTGAAACGGGAAACGACTGGCTCCTTCTCCCACCAGGAAGGGGCCAGTCCTGAATGCTGTTGCTGCTCTTCCCCTTCCCTGGGCAGCCTACTCACAGGCACAACAGCACTGGGGATCTGGTCTTTCAGAGAGACGGAACATCTCATCGTACCCGTTCTCGGCAGAGCCTTTTTCTGAAAGGGGAATCGTCCGTCTCCTTATCCCACAAGGAAGGTGCCAGCCCTGAAAGCTGTTGCTGCACTTCCCCTTCCCTTGGCAGCCTATTCACAGGCACAACAGCAGTGGGGATCTGGGATTTCTCTGGGTCGGAATGTCTCATCGTGCCCGTTCTCGGCAGAGCCTTTTTCCGAAACAGGAATCATCGGGCTCCTTCTCCCACAAGGAAGGCGCCCGCCGTGAAAGCTGTTGCTGCACTTCCCCTTCCCTGGGCAGCCTACTCACAGGCACAACAGCACTGGGGATCTGGGCTTTCCGAGAGACGGAACATCTCATCGTGCCTGTTCTGTGCAGAGAATTTTTCTGAAACAGAAATCGTCGGGCTCCTTCTCCCACAAGGAAGGTGCCAGCCCTGAAAGCTGTTGCTGCACTTCCCCTTCCCTTGGCAGCCTACTCACAGGCACAACAGCACTGGCGATCTGTGCTTTCCCCGGGTCGGAAGGTCTCATTCTTCCCGTTCTGGCAGAGACTTTTTCTAAAACGGGAATCGTCGGGCTCCTTCTCCCACAAGGAAGGTGCCAGTCCTGAAAGCTGTTGCTGCTCTTCCCCTTCCCTGGGCAGCCTACTCACAGGCACAACAGCACTGGGGATCTGGGCTTTCCGAGAGACGGAACATCTCATCGTGCCCGTTCTCGGCAGAGCCTTTTTCCGAATTGGCAAACGTCCTGCTCCTTCTCCCACAAGGAAGTTGGCAGCACTGAAAGCTGTTGCTGCTCTTCCCCTTCCCTTGGCAGCCTATTCACAGGCACAACAGCACTCGGGATCTGTGCTTTCCCAGGGTCGGAAGGCCTCATCGTGCCTGTTCTCGGCAGAGCCTTTTTCCGAAACGGGGATCGTCGGGCTCCTTCTCCCACAAGGAAGGCGCCAGCCCTGAAAGCTGTTGCTGGTCTTCATGTTCCCTAGGTAGCGTATTCACAGGCACAACAGCACTGTGGATCTGTGCTTTCCCAGACACGGAGCATCTCAACGTTCCAGTTCTCAGCAGAGCCTTCTTTTGAAATGGCAAACGTCCGGTTCCTTCTCCCACAAGGAAGGTGCCAGCCCTGAAAGCTGTTGCTGCTCTTCCCCTTCCCTGGGCAGCCTACTCACAGGCACAAGAGCACTGGGGATCTGTGCTTTCCGAGAGACGGAACATCTCATCGTGCCCGTTCTCGGCAGAGCCTTTTTCTGAAACGGAAAACGTCTGGCTCCTTCTCCCACAAGGAAGGTGCCAGCCCTGAAAGCTGTTGCTGCTCTTCCCCTTCCCTGGGCAGCCTACTCACAGGCACAACAGCACTGGGGATCTGGGATTTCTGAGAGACGGAACATCTCATCGTGCCCGTTCTCGGCAGAGCCTTTTTCCGAATTGGCAAACGTCCTGCTCCTTCTCCCACAAGGAAGGTGCCAGCCCGGAAAGCTGTTGCTGGTCTTCCCCTTCCCTTGGCAGCCTACTCACAGGCACAACAGCGCTGGGGATCTGGTCTTTCAGAGAGACGGAACATCTCATCGTACCCGTTCTCGGCAGAGCCTTTTTCTGAAATGGGAATCGTCCGTCTCCTTATCCCACAAGGAAGGTGCCAGCCCTGAAAGCTGTTGCTGCACTTCCCCTTCCCTTGGCAGCCTATTCACAGGCACAACAGCACTGGGGATCTGGGACTTCCCTGGGTCGGAAGGTCTCATCGTGCCCGTTCTCGGCAGAGCCTTTTTCCGAAACGGGAATCGTCGGGCTCCTTCTCCCACAAGGAAGGCGCCCGCCGTGAAAGCTGTTGCTGCACTTCCCCTTCCCTGGGCAGCCTACTCACAGGCACAACAGCACTGGGGATCTGGGCTTTCCGAGAGACGGAACATCTCATCGTGCCTGTTCTGTGCAGAGAATTTTTCTGAAACAGAAATCGTCGGGCTCCTTCTCCCACAAGGAAGGTGTCAGCCCTGAAAGCTGTTGCTGCTCTTCCCCTTCCCTGGGCAGCCTACTCACAGGCACAACAGCACTGGGGATCTGTGCTTTCCGAGAGACGGAACATCTCATCGTGCCCGTTCTGTGCAGAGCCTTTTTCTGAAACGGCAATCGTCCGGCTCCTTCTCCAACAAGGAAGGTGATAGCCCTGAAAGCTGTTGCTGCTCTTCCCCTTCCCTTGGCAGCCTACTCACAGGCACAACAGCACTGGGGATCTGGGCTTTCCGAGAGACGGAACATCTCATCGTGCCCGTTCTCGGCAGAGCCTTTTTCCGAATTGGCAAACGTCCGGCTCCTTCTCCCACAAGGAAGGTGCCAGCCCTGAAAGCTGTTGCTGCTCTTCCCCTTCCCTTGGCAGCCTACTCACAGGCACAACAGCACTTGGGATCTGTGCTTTCCGAGAGACGGAACATCTCATCGTGCCCATTTTCGGCAGAGCCTTTTTCCGAATTGGCAAACGTCCTGCTCCTTCTCCCACAAGGAAGGTGCCAGCCCTGAAAGCTGTTGCTGCTCTTCCCCTTCCCTTGGCAGCCTACTCACAGGCACAACAGCACTGGGGATCTGTGCTTTCCCAGGGTCGGAAGGCCTCATCGTGCCTGTTCTCGGCAGAGCCTTTTTCCGAAACAGGGATCGTCGGGCTCCTTCTCCCACAAGGAAGGCGCCAGCCCTGAAAGCTGTTGCTGGTCTTCATGTTCCCTAGGTAGCGTATTCACAGGCACAACAGCACTGTGGATCTGTGCTTTCCCAGACACGGAGCATCTCAACGTTCCAGTTCTCAGCAGAGCCTTCTTTTGAAATGGCAAACGTCCGGTTCCTTCTCCCACAAGGAAGGTGCCAGCCCTGAAAGCTGTTGCTGGTCTTCCCCTTCCCTGGGCAGCCTACTCACAGGCACAACAGCACTGGGGATCTGGGCTTTCCCAGACACGGAGCATCTCAACGTTCCAGTTCTCAGCAGAGCCTTCTTTTGAAATGGCAAACGTCCGGTTCCTTCTCCCACAAGGAAGGTGCCAGCCCTGAAAGCTGTTGCTGCTCTTCCCCTTCCCTGGGCAGCCTACTCACAGGCACAACAGCACTGGGGATCTGTGCTTTCCCAGGGTCGGAAGGTCTCTTTCTGCCCGTTCTGGCAGAGCCTTTTTCTGAAACGGGAAACGACTGGCTCCTTCTCCCAACAGGAAGGGGCCAGTCCTGAATGCTGTTGCTGCTCTTCCCCTTCCCTGGGCAGCCTACTCACAGGCACAACAGCACTGGGGATCTGGTCTTTCAGAGAGACGGAACATGTCATCGTACCCGTTCTCGGCAGAGCCTTTTTCTGAAAGGGGAATCGTCCGTCTCCTTATCCCACAAGGAAGGTGCCAGCCCTGAAAGCTGTTGCTGCACTTCCCCTTCCCTTGGCAGCCTATTCACAGGCACAACAGCACTGGGGATCTGGGACTTCCCTGGGTCGGAAGGTCTCATCGTGCCCGTTCTCGGCAGAGCCTTTTTCCGAAACGGGAATCGTCGGGCTCCTTCTCCCACAAGGAAGGCGCCCGCCGTGAAAGCTGTTGCTGCACTTCCCCTTCCCTGGGCAGCCTACTCACAGGCACAACAGCACTGGGGATCTGGGCTTTCCGAGAGACGGAACATCTCATCGTGCCTGTTCTGTGCAGAGAATTTTTCTGAAACAGAAATCGTCCTGCTCCTTCTCCCACAAGGAAGGTGTCAGCCCTGAAAGCTGTTGCTGCTCTTCCCCTTCCCTGGGCAGCCTACTCACAGGCACAACAGCACTGGGGATCTGTGCTTTCCGAGAGACGGAACATCTCATCGTGCCCGTTCTGTGCAGAGCCTTTTTCTGAAACGGCAAACGTCCGGCTCCTTCTCCAACAAGGAAGGTGATAGCCCTGAAAGCTGTTGCTGCTCTTCCCCTTCCCTTGGCAGCCTACTCACAGGCACAACAGCACTGGGGATCTGGGCTTTCCGAGAGACGGAACATCTCATCGTGCCCGTTCTCGGCAGAGCCTTTTTCCGAATTGGCAAACGTCCTGCTCCTTCTCCCACAAGGAAGGTGCCAGCCCTGAAAGCTGTTGCTGCTCTTCCCCTTCCCTTGGCAGCCTACTCACAGGCACAACAGCACTTGGGATCTGTGCTTTCCGAGAGACGGAACATCTCATCGTGCCCATTTTCGGCAGAGCCTTTTTCCGAATTGGCAAACGTCCTGCTCCTTCTCCCACAAGGAAGGTGCCAGCCCTGAAAGCTGTTGCTGCTCTTCCCCTTCCCTTGGCAGCCTACTCACAGGCACAACAGCACTGGGGATCTGTGCTTTCCCAGGGTCGGAAGGCCTCATCGTGCCTGTTCTCGGCAGAGCCTTTTTCCGAAACAGGGATCGTCGGGCTCCTTCTCCCACAAGGAAGGCGCCAGCCCTGAAAGCTGTTGCTGGTCTTCATGTTCCCTAGGTAGCGTATTCACAGGCACAACAGCACTGTGGATCTGTGCTTTCCCAGACACGGAGCATCTCAACGTTCCAGTTCTCAGCAGAGCCTTCTTTTGAAATGGCAAACGTCCGGTTCCTTCTCCCACAAGGAAGGTGCCAGCCCTGAAAGCTGTTGCTGCTCTTCCCCTTCCCTGGGCAGCCTACTCACAGGCACAACAGCACTGGGGATCTGTGCTTTCCCAGGGTCGGAAGGTCTCTTTCTGCCCGTTCTGGCAGAGCCTTTTTCTGAAACGGGAAACGACTGGCTCCTTCTCCCACCAGGAAGGGGCCAGTCCTGAATGCTGTTGCTGCTCTTCCCCTTCCCTGGGCAGCCTACTCACAGGCACAACAGCACTGGGGATCTGGTCTTTCAGAGAGACGGAACATCTCATCGTACCCGTTCTCGGCAGAGCCTTTTTCTGAAAGGGGAATCGTCCGTCTCCTTATCCCACAAGGAAGGTGCCAGCCCTGAAAGCTGTTGCTGCACTTCCCCTTCCCTTGGCAGCCTATTCACAGGCACAACAGCAGTGGGGATCTGGGATTTCTCTGGGTCGGAATGTCTCATCGTGCCCGTTCTCGGCAGAGCCTTTTTCCGAAACAGGAATCATCGGGCTCCTTCTCCCACAAGGAAGGCGCCCGCCGTGAAAGCTGTTGCTGCACTTCCCCTTCCCTGGGCAGCCTACTCACAGGCACAACAGCACTGGGGATCTGGGCTTTCCGAGAGACGGAACATCTCATCGTGCCTGTTCTGTGCAGAGAATTTTTCTGAAACAGAAATCGTCGGGCTCCTTCTCCCACAAGGAAGGTGCCAGCCCTGAAAGCTGTTGCTGCACTTCCCCTTCCCTTGGCAGCCTACTCACAGGCACAACAGCACTGGCGATCTGTGCTTTCCCCGGGTCGGAAGGTCTCATTCTTCCCGTTCTGGCAGAGACTTTTTCTAAAACGGGAATCGTCGGGCTCCTTCTCCCACAAGGAAGGTGCCAGTCCTGAAAGCTGTTGCTGCTCTTCCCCTTCCCTGGGCAGCCTACTCACAGGCACAACAGCACTGGGGATCTGGGCTTTCCGAGAGACGGAACATCTCATCGTGCCCGTTCTCGGCAGAGCCTTTTTCCGAATTGGCAAACGTCCTGCTCCTTCTCCCACAAGGAAGTTGGCAGCACTGAAAGCTGTTGCTGCTCTTCCCCTTCCCTTGGCAGCCTATTCACAGGCACAACAGCACTCGGGATCTGTGCTTTCCCAGGGTCGGAAGGCCTCATCGTGCCTGTTCTCGGCAGAGCCTTTTTCCGAAACGGGGATCGTCGGGCTCCTTCTCCCACAAGGAAGGCGCCAGCCCTGAAAGCTGTTGCTGGTCTTCATGTTCCCTAGGTAGCGTATTCACAGGCACAACAGCACTGTGGATCTGTGCTTTCCCAGACACGGAGCATCTCAACGTTCCAGTTCTCAGCAGAGCCTTCTTTTGAAATGGCAAACGTCCGGTTCCTTCTCCCACAAGGAAGGTGCCAGCCCTGAAAGCTGTTGCTGCTCTTCCCCTTCCCTGGGCAGCCTACTCACAGGCACAAGAGCACTGGGGATCTGTGCTTTCCGAGAGACGGAACATCTCATCGTGCCCGTTCTCGGCAGAGCCTTTTTCTGAAACGGAAAACGTCTGGCTCCTTCTCCCACAAGGAAGGTGCCAGCCCTGAAAGCTGTTGCTGCTCTTCCCCTTCCCTGGGCAGCCTACTCACAGGCACAACAGCACTGGGGATCTGGGATTTCTGAGAGACGGAACATCTCATCGTGCCCGTTCTCGGCAGAGCCTTTTTCCGAATTGGCAAACGTCCTGCTCCTTCTCCCACAAGGAAGGTGCCAGCCCGGAAAGCTGTTGCTGGTCTTCCCCTTCCCTTGGCAGCCTACTCACAGGCACAACAGCGCTGGGGATCTGGTCTTTCAGAGAGACGGAACATCTCATCGTACCCGTTCTCAGCAGAGCCTTTTTCTGAAATGGGAATCGTCCGTCTCCTTATCCCACAAGGAAGGTGCCAGCCCTGAAAGCTGTTGCTGCACTTCCCCTTCCCTTGGCAGCCTATTCACAGGCACAACAGCACTGGGGATCTGGGACTTCCCTGGGTCGGAAGGTCTCATCGTGCCCGTTCTCGGCAGAGCCTTTTTCCGAAACGGGAATCGTCGGGCTCCTTCTCCCACAAGGAAGGCGCCCGCCGTGAAAGCTGTTGCTGCACTTCCCCTTCCCTGGGCAGCCTACTCACAGGCACAACAGCACTGGGGATCTGGGCTTTCCGAGAGACGGAACATCTCATCGTGCCTGTTCTGTGCAGAGAATTTTTCTGAAACAGAAATCGTCGGGCTCCTTCTCCCACAAGGAAGGTGTCAGCCCTGAAAGCTGTTGCTGCTCTTCCCCTTCCCTGGGCAGCCTACTCACAGGCACAACAGCACTGGGGATCTGTGCTTTCCGAGAGACGGAACATCTCATCGTGCCCGTTCTGTGCAGAGCCTTTTTCTGAAACGGCAATCGTCCGGCTCCTTCTCCAACAAGGAAGGTGATAGCCCTGAAAGCTGTTGCTGCTCTTCCCCTTCCCTTGGCAGCCTACTCACAGGCACAACAGCACTGGGGATCTGGGCTTTCCGAGAGACGGAACATCTCATCGTGCCCGTTCTCGGCAGAGCCTTTTTCCGAATTGGCAAACGTCCGGCTCCTTCTCCCACAAGGAAGGTGCCAGCCCTGAAAGCTGTTGCTGCTCTTCCCCTTCCCTTGGCAGCCTACTCACAGGCACAACAGCACTTGGGATCTGTGCTTTCCGAGAGACGGAACATCTCATCGTGCCCATTTTCGGCAGAGCCTTTTTCCGAATTGGCAAACGTCCTGCTCCTTCTCCCACAAGGAAGGTGCCAGCCCTGAAAGCTGTTGCTGCTCTTCCCCTTCCCTTGGCAGCCTACTCACAGGCACAACAGCACTGGGGATCTGTGCTTTCCCAGGGTCGGAAGGCCTCATCGTGCCTGTTCTCGGCAGAGCCTTTTTCCGAAACAGGGATCGTCGGGCTCCTTCTCCCACAAGGAAGGCGCCAGCCCTGAAAGCTGTTGCTGGTCTTCATGTTCCCTAGGTAGCGTATTCACAGGCACAACAGCACTGTGGATCTGTGCTTTCCCAGACACGGAGCATCTCAACGTTGCAGTTCTCAGCAGAGCCTTCTTTTGAAATGGCAAACGTCCGGTTCCTTCTCCCACAAGGAAGGTGCCAGCCCTGAAAGCTGTTGCTGGTCTTCCCCTTCCCTGGGCAGCCTACTCACAGGCACAACAGCACTGGGGATCTGGGCTTTCCCAGACACGGAGCATCTCAACGTTCCAGTTCTCAGCAGAGCCTTCTTTTGAAATGGCAAACGTCCGGTTCCTTCTCCCACAAGGAAGGTGCCAGCCCTGAAAGCTGTTGCTGCTCTTCCCCTTCCCTGGGCAGCCTACTCACAGGCACAACAGCACTGGGGATCTGTGCTTTCCCAGGGTCGGAAGGTCTCTTTCTGCCCGTTCTGGCAGAGCCTTTTTCTGAAACGGGAAACGACTGGCTCCTTCTCCCACCAGGAAGGGGCCAGTCCTGAATGCTGTTGCTGCTCTTCCCCTTCCCTGGGCAGCCTACTCACAGGCACAACAGCACTGGGGATCTGGTCTTTCAGAGAGACGGAACATGTCATCGTACCCGTTCTCGGCAGAGCCTTTTTCTGAAAGGGGAATCGTCCGTCTCCTTATCCCACAAGGAAGGTGCCAGCCCTGAAAGCTGTTGCTGCACTTCCCCTTCCCTTGGCAGCCTATTCACAGGCACAACAGCACTGGGGATCTGGGACTTCCCTGGGTCGGAAGGTCTCATCGTGCCCGTTCTCGGCAGAGCCTTTTTCCGAAACGGGAATCGTCGGGCTCCTTCTCCCACAAGGAAGGCGCCCGCCGTGAAAGCTGTTGCTGCACTTCCCCTTCCCTGGGCAGCCTACTCACAGGCACAACAGCACTGGGGATCTGGGCTTTCCGAGAGACGGAACATCTCATCGTGCCTGTTCTGTGCAGAGAATTTTTCTGAAACAGAAATCGTCCTGCTCCTTCTCCCACAAGGAAGGTGTCAGCCCTGAAAGCTGTTGCTGCTCTTCCCCTTCCCTGGGCAGCCTACTCACAGGCACAACAGCACTGGGGATCTGTGCTTTCCGAGAGACGGAACATCTCATCGTGCCCGTTCTGTGCAGAGCCTTTTTCTGAAACGGCAAACGTCCGGCTCCTTCTCCAACAAGGAAGGTGATAGCCCTGAAAGCTGTTGCTGCTCTTCCCCTTCCCTTGGCAGCCTACTCACAGGCACAACAGCACTGGGGATCTGGGCTTTCCGAGAGACGGAACATCTCATCGTGCCCGTTCTCGGCAGAGCCTTTTTCCGAATTGGCAAACGTCCTGCTCCTTCTCCCACAAGGAAGGTGCCAGCCCTGAAAGCTGTTGCTGCTCTTCCCCTTCCCTTGGCAGCCTACTCACAGGCACAACAGCACTTGGGATCTGTGCTTTCCGAGAGACGGAACATCTCATCGTGCCCATTTTCGGCAGAGCCTTTTTCCGAATTGGCAAACGTCCTGCTCCTTCTCCCACAAGGAAGGTGCCAGCCCTGAAAGCTGTTGCTGCTCTTCCCCTTCCCTTGGCAGCCTACTCACAGGCACAACAGCACTGGGGATCTGTGCTTTCCCAGGGTCGGAAGGCCTCATCGTGCCTGTTCTCGGCAGAGCCTTTTTCCGAAACAGGGATCGTCGGGCTCCTTCTCCCACAAGGAAGGCGCCAGCCCTGAAAGCTGTTGCTGGTCTTCATGTTCCCTAGGTAGCGTATTCACAGGCACAACAGCACTGTGGATCTGTGCTTTCCCAGACACGGAGCATCTCAACGTTCCAGTTCTCAGCAGAGCCTTCTTTTGAAATGGCAAACGTCCGGTTCCTTCTCCCACAAGGAAGGTGCCAGCCCGGAAAGCTGTTGCTGGTCTTCCCCTTCCCTGGGCAGCCTACTCACAGGCACAACAGCACTGGGGATCTGGGCTTTCCCAGACACGGAGCATCTCAACGTTCCAGTTCTCAGCAGAGCCTTCTTTTGAAATGGCAAACGTCCGGTTCCTTCTCCCACAAGGAAGGTGCCAGCCCTGAAAGCTGTTGCTGCTCTTCCCCTTCCCTGGGCAGCCTACTCACAGGCACAACAGCACTGGGGATCTGTGCTTTCCCAGGGTCGGAAGGTCTCTTTCTGCCCGTTCTGGCAGAGCCTTTTTCTGAAACGGGAAACGACTGGCTCCTTCTCCCACCAGGAAGGGGCCAGTCCTGAATGCTGTTGCTGCTCTTCCCCTTCCCTGGGCAGCCTACTCACAGGCACAACAGCACTGGGGATCTGGTCTTTCAGAGAGACGGAACATGTCATCGTACCCGTTCTCGGCAGAGCCTTTTTCTGAAAGGGGAATCGTCCGTCTCCTTATCCCACAAGGAAGGTGCCAGCCCTGAAAGCTGTTGCTGCACTTCCCCTTCCCTTGGCAGCCTATTCACAGGCACAACAGCAGTGGGGATCTGGGATTTCCCAGGGTCGGAAGGTCTCATCGTGCCCGTTCTCGGCAGAGCCTTTTTCCGAAACGGGAATCATTGGGCTCCTTCTCCCACAAGGAAGGCGCCCGCCGTGAAAGCTGTTGCTGCACTTCCCCTTCCCTGGGCAGCCTACTCACAGGCACAACAGCACTGGGGATCTGGGCTTTCCGAGAGACGGAACATCTCATCGTGCCTGTTCTGTGTAGAGAATTTTTCTGAAACAGAAATCGTCGGGCTCCTTCTCCCACAAGGAAGGTGCCAGCCCTGAAAGCTGTTGCTGCTCTTCCCCTTCCCTTGGCAGCCTATTCACAGGCACAACAGCACTGGGGATCTGTGCTTTCCGAGAGACGGAACATCTCATCGTGCCCGTTCTGTGCAGAGCCTTTTTCTGAAACGGAAAACGTCCGGCTCCTTCTCCCACAAGGAAGGTGATAGCCCTGAAAGCTGTTGCTGCTCTTCCCCTTCCCTTGGCAGCCTACTCACAGGCACAACAGCACTGGGGATCTGGGCTTTCCGAGAGACGGAACATCTCATCGTGCCCGTTCTCGGCAGAGCCTTTTTCTGAAACGGAAAACGTCCGGCTCCTTCTCCCACAAGGAAGGTGATAGCCCTGAAAGCTGTTGCTGCTCTTCCCCTTCCCTTGGCAGCCTACTCACAGGCACAACAGCACTGGGGATCTGTGCTTTCCAAGGGTCGGAATGTCTCATTCTGCCCGTTCTGGCAGAGAATTTTTCTGAAACGGGAAACGTCTGGCTCCTTTTCCCACCAGGAAGGCGCCAGCCCTGAAAGCTGTTGCTGGTCTTCCCCTTCCCTTGGCAGCCTATTCACAGGCACAACAGCACTGGGGATCTGGGCTTTCCCAGACACGGAGCATGTCAACGTTCCAGTTCTCAGCAGAGCCTTCTTTTGAAATGGCAAACGTCCGGTTCCTTCTCCCACAAGGAAGGTGCCAGCCCTGAAAGCTGTTGCTGCTCTTCCCCTTCCCTGGGCAGCCTACTCACAGGCACAACAGCACTGGGGATCTGTGCTTTCCCAGGGTCGGAAGGTCTCTTTCTGCCCGTTCTGGCAGAGCCTTTTTCTGAAACGGGAAACGACTGGCTCCTTCTCCCACCAGGAAGGGGCCAGTCCTGAATGCTGTTGCTGCTCTTCCCCTTCCCTGGGCAGCCTACTCACAGGCACAACAGCACTGGGGATCTGGTCTTTCAGAGAGACGGAACATCTCATCGTACCCGTTCTCGGCAGAGCCTTTTTCTGAAAGGGGAATCGTTCGTCTCCTTATCCCACAAGGAAGGTGCCAGCCCGGAAAGCTGTTGCTGCACTTCCCCTTCCCTTGGCAGCCTATTCACAGGCACAACAGCAGTGGGGATCTGGAATTTCCCTGGGTCGGAAGGTCTCATCGTGCCCGTACTCGGCAGAGCCTTTTTCCGAAACGGGAATCGTCGGGCTCCTTCTCCCACAAGGAAGGCGCCAGCCGTGAAAGCTGTTGCTGGTCTTCCCCTTCCCTTGGCAGCCTATTCACAGGCAAAACAGCACTGGGGATCTGGGCTTTCCCAGACACGGAGCATCTCAACGTTCCAGTTCTCAGCAGAGCCTTCTTTTGAAATGGAAAATGTCCGGTTCCTTCTCCCACAAGGAAGGTGCCAGCCCTGAAAGCTGTTGCTGCTCTTCCCCTTCCCTTGGCAGCCTACTCCCAGGCACAACAGCACTGGGGATCTGGGCTTTCCGAGAGACGGAACATCTCATCGTGCCCATTTTCGGCAGAGCCTTTTTCCGAATTGGCAAACGTCCTGCTCCTTCTCCCACAAGGAAGATGCCAGCCCTGAAAGCTGTTGCTGGTCTTCCCCTTCCCTTGGCAGCCTATTCACAGGCACAACAGCACTGGGGATCTGTGCTTTCCCAGGGTCGGAAGGCCTCATCGTGCCTGTTCTCGGCAGAGCCTTTTTCCGAAACGGGGATCGTCGGGCTCCTTCTCCCACAAGGAAGGCGCCAGTCCTGAAAGCTGTTGCTGGTCTTCATGTTCCCTAGGTAGCATATTCACAGGCACAACAGCACTGTGGATCTGTGCTTTCCCAGACACGGAGCATCTCAACGTTGCAGTTCTCAGCAGAGCCTTCTTTTGAAATGGCAAACGTCCGGTTCCTTCTCCCACAAGGAAGGTGCCAGCCCTGAAAGCTGTTGCTGCTCTTCCCCTTCCCTGGGCAGCCTACTCACAGGCACAACAGCACTGCGGATATGTGCTTTCCGAGAGACGGAACATCTCATCGTGCCCGTTCTCGGCAGAGCCTTTTTCTGAAACGGAAAACGTCCGGCTCCTTCTGCCACAAGGAACGTGCCAGCCCTGAAAGCTGTTGCTGCTCTTCCCCTTCCCTGGGCAGCCTACTCACAGGCACAACAGCACTGGCGATCTGTGCTTTCCAAGGGTCGGAAGGTCTCATTCTGCCCGTTCTGGCAGAGAATTTTTCTGAAACGGGAAACGTCTGGCTCCTTCTCCCACCAGGCAGGTGCCAGTCCTGAAAGCTGTTGCTGCTCTTCCCCTTCCCTTGGCAGCCTACTCACAGGCACAACAGCACTGGGGATCTGTGCTTTCCGAGAGACGGAACATCTCGTCGTGCCTGTTCTGTGCAGAGACTTTTTCTGAAACGGGAAAAGGTCTGGCTCCTTCTCCCACAAGGAAGGTGCCAGCCCTGAAAGCTGTTGCTGCTCTTCCCCTTCCCTGGGCAGCCTACTCACAGGCACAACAGCACTGGGGATCTGGGCTTTCCGCAGACGGAACATCTCATCGTGCCCGTTCTCAGCGGAGCCTTTTTCCGAATTGGCAAATGTCCTGCTCCTTCTCCCACAAGGAAGGTGCCAGCCCTGAAAGCTGTTGCTGCTCTTCCCCTTCCCTTGGCAGCCTACTCACAGGCACAACAGCACTGGCGATCTGTGCTTTCCCAGGGTCGGAAGGTCTCATTCTGCCTGTTCTGGCAGAGAATTTTTCTGAAATGGCAAACGTCTGGCTCCTTCTCCCACAAGGAAGGTGATAGCCCTGAAAGCTGTTGCTGCTCTTCCCCTTCCCTTGGCAGCCTACTCACAGGCACAACAGCACTGGGGATCTGTGCTTTCTGAGAGACGGAACATCTCATCGTACCCGTTCTCGGCAGAGCCTTTTTCCAAAATGACAAAAGTCCGGCTCCTTCTCCCACAAGGAAGGTGCCAGTCCGGAAAGCTGTTGCTGGTCTTCCCCTTCCCTTGACAGCCTATTCACAGGCACAACAGCACTGGTGATCTGGGCTTTCCCAGGGTCGGAAGGCCTCATCGTGCCTGTTCTCGGCAGAGCCTTTTTCCGAAACGGGGATCGTCGGGCTCCTTCTCCCACAAAGAAGGCGCCAGCCCTGAAAGCTGTTGCTGGTCTTCATGTTCCCTAGGTAGCGTATTCACAGGCACAACAGCACTGTGGATCTGGGCTTTCCCAGACACGGAGCATCTCAACGTTCCAGTTCTCAGCAGAGCCTTCTTTTGAAATGGCAAACGTCCGGTTCCTTCTCCCACAAGGAAGGTGCCAGCCCTGAAAGCTGTTGCTGCTCTTCCCCTTCCCTGGGCAGCCTACTCACAGGCACAACAGCACTGGGGATCTGTGCTTTCCGAGAGACGGAACATCTCATCGTGCCCGTTCTCGGCAGAGCCTTTTTCTGAAACGGAAAACGTCTGGCTCCTTCTCCCACAAGGAAGGTGCCAGCCCTGAAAGCTGTTGCTGCTCTTCACCTTCCCTGGGCAGCCTACTCACAGGCACAACAGCACTGGGGATCTGGGATTTCTGAGAGACGGAACATCTCATCGTGCCCGTTCTCGGCAGAGCCTTTTTCCGAATTGGCAAACGTCCTGCTCCTTCTCCCACAAGGAAGGTGCCAGCCGTGAAAGCTGTTGCTGGTCTTCCCCTTCCCTGGGCAGCCTACTCACAGGCACAACAGCACTGGGGATCTGGGATTTCCCTGGGTCGGAAGGTCTCATCGTGCCCGTTCTCGGCAGAGCCTTTTTCCGAAACGGGGATCGTCCGGCTCCTTCTCCCACAAGGAAGGTGCCAGCCCGGAAAGCTGTTGCTGGTCTTCCCCTTCCCTTGGCAGCCTATTCACAGGCACAACAGCACTGGGGATCTGGGCTTTCCCAGACACGGAGCATCTCAACGTTCCAGTTCTCAGCAGAGCCTTCTTTTGAAATGGAAAACGTCCGGTTCCTTCTCCCACAAGGAAGGTGCCAGCCCTGAAAGCTGTTGCTGCTCTTCCCCTTCCCTGGGCAGCCTACTCACAGGCACAACAGCACTGGGGATCTGTGCTTTCCCAGGGTCGGAAGGTCTCTTTCTGCCCGTTCTGGCAGAGCCTTTTTCTGAAACGGGAAACGACTGGCTCCTTCTCCCACCAGGAAGGGGCCAGTCCTGAATGCTGTTGCTGCTCTTCCCCTTCCCTGGGCAGCCTACTCACAGGCACAACAGCACTGGGGATCTGGTCTTTCAGAGAGACGGAACTTCTCATCGTACCCGTTCTCGTCAGAGCCTTTTTCTGAAAGGGGAATCGTCCGTCTCCTTATCCCACAAGGAAGGTGCCAGCCCGGAAAGCTGTTGCTGCACTTCCCCTTCCCTTGGCAGCCTATTCACAGGCACAACAGCAGTGGGGATCTGGGATTTCCCTGGGTCGGAAGGTCTCATCGTGCCCGTTCTCGGCAGAGCCTTTTTCTGAAACGGGAATCGTCGGGGTCCTTCTCCCACAAGGAAGGCGCCCGCCGTGAAAGCTGTTGCTGCACTTCCCCTTCCCTGGGCAGCCTACTCACAGGCACAACAGCACTGGGGATCTGGGCTTTCTGAGAGACGGAACATCTCATCGTGCCTGTTCTGTGCAGAGAATTTTTCTGAAACAGAAATCGTCGGGCTCCTTCTCCCACAAGGAAGGTGCCAGCCCTGAAAGCTGTTGCTGCTCTTCCCGTTCCCTGGGCAGCCTATTCACAGGCACAACAGCACTGGGGATCTGTGCTTTCCGAGAGACGGAACATCTCATCGTGCCCGTTCTGTGCAGAGCCTTTTTCTGAAACGGAAAACGTCCGGCTCCTTCTCCAACAAGGAAGGTGATAGCCCGGAAAGCTGTTGCTGCTCTTCAACTTCCCTGGGCAGCCTACTCACAGGCACAACAGCACTGGGGATCTGTGCTTTCCCAGAGACGGAACATCTCATCGTGCCCGTTCTTGGCAGAGCCTTTTTCCGAATTGGCAAACGTCCTGCTCCTTCTCCCACAAGGAAGGTGCCAGCCCTGAAAGCTGTTGCTGCTCTTCCCCTTCCCTTGGCAGCCTACTCACAGGCACAACAGCACTGGCGATCTGTGCTTTCCAAGGGTCGGAAGGTCTCATTCTGCCCCTTCTGGCAGAGAATTTTTCTGAAACGGGAAACGTCTGGCTCCTTCTCCCACCAGGAAGGTGCCAGCCCGGAAAGCTGTTGCTGCTCTTCCCCTTCCCTTGGCAGCCTACTCACAGGCACAACAGCACTGGGGATCTGGTCTTTCAGAGAGACGGAACATCTCGTCGTGCCTGTTCTGTGCAGAGACTTTTTCTGAAACGGGAAAACGTCTGGCTCCTTCTCCCACAAGGAAGGTGCCAGCCCTGAAAGCTGTTGCTGCTCTTCCCCTTCCCTGGGCAGCCTATTCACAGGCACAACAGCACTGGGGATCTGTGCTTTCCGAGAGACGGAACATCTCATCGTGCCCGTTCTCGGCAGAGCCTTTTTCCGAATTGGCAAACGTCCTGCTCCTTCTCCCACAAGGAAGGTGCCAGCCCTGAAAGCTGTTGCTGCTCTTCCCCTTCCCTTGGCAGCCTACTCACAGGCACAACAGCACTGGCGATCTGTGCTTTCCCAGGGTCGGAAGGTCTCATTCTGCCCGTTCTGGCAGGGAAATTTTCTAAAACGGGAATCGTCGGGCTCCTTCTCCCACAAGGAAGGTGCCAGCCCTGAAAGCTGTTGCTGCTCTTCCCCTTCCCTTGGCAGCCTACTCACAGGCACAACAGCACTGGGGATCTGTGCTTTCCGAGAGACGGAACATCTCATCGTGCCCGTTCTCGGCAGATCCTTTTTCCGAATTGGCAAACATCCTGCTCCTTCTCCCACAAGGAAGGTGCCAGCCCTGAAAGCTGTTGCTGCTCTTCCCCTTCCCTGGGCAGCCTACTCACAGGCACAACAGCACTGGCGATCTGTGCTTTCCCAGGGTCGGAAGGTCTCATTCTGCCCGTTCTGGCAGAGAATTTTTCTGAAACGGGAAACGTCTGGCTCCTTCTCCCACAAGGAAGGTGATAGCCCGGAAAGCTGTTGCTGCTCTTCCCCTTCCCTTGGCAGCCTACTCACAGGCACAACAGCACTGGCGATCTGTGCTTTCCAAGGGTCGGAATGTCTCATTCTGCCCGTTCTGGCAGAGAATTTTTCTGAAACGGGAAACGTCTGGCTCCTTCTCCCACCAGGAAGGCGCCAGCCCTGAAAGCTGTTGCTGGTCTTCCCCTTCCCTTGGCAGCCTATTCACAGGCACAACAGCACTGGGGATCTGTGCTTTCTGAGAGACGGAACATCTCATCGTACCCGTTCTCGGCAGAGCCTTTTTCCAAAATGACAAAAGTCCGGCTCCTTCTCCCACAAGGAAGGTGCCAGTCCGGAAAGCTGTTGCTGGTCTTCCCCTTCCCTTGACAGCCTATTCACAGGCACAACAGCACTGGTGATCTGGGCTTTCCCAGGGTCGGAAGGCCTCATCGTGCCTGTTCTCGGCAGAGCCTTTTTCCGAAACGGGGATCGTCGGGCTCCTTCTCCCACAAAGAAGGCGCCAGCCCTGAAAGCTGTTGCTGGTCTTCATGTTCCCTAGGTAGCGTATTCACAGGCACAACAGCACTGTGGATCTGGGCTTTCCCAGACACGGAGCATCTCAACGTTCCAGTTCTCAGCAGAGCCTTCTTTTGAAATGGCAAACGTCCGGTTCCTTCTCCCACAAGGAAGGTGCCAGCCCTGAAAGCTGTTGCTGCTCTTCCCCTTCCCTGGGCAGCCTACTCACAGGCACAACAGCACTGGGGATCTGTGCTTTCCGAGAGACGGAACATCTCATCGTGCCCGTTCTCGGCAGAGCCTTTTTCTGAAACGGAAAACGTCTGGCTCCTTCTCCCACAAGGAAGGTGCCAGCCCTGAAAGCTGTTGCTGCTCTTCACCTTCCCTGGGCAGCCTACTCACAGGCACAACAGCACTGGGGATCTGGGATTTCTGAGAGACGGAACATCTCATCGTGCCCGTTCTCGGCAGAGCCTTTTTCCGAATTGGCAAACGTCCTGCTCCTTCTCCCACAAGGAAGGTGCCAGCCGTGAAAGCTGTTGCTGGTCTTCCCCTTCCCTGGGCAGCCTACTCACAGGCACAACAGCACTGGGGATCTGGGATTTCCCTGGGTCGGAAGGTCTCATCGTGCCCGTTCTCGGCAGAGCCTTTTTCCGAAACGGGGATCGTCCGGCTCCTTCTCCCACAAGGAAGGTGCCAGCCCGGAAAGCTGTTGCTGGTCTTCCCCTTCCCTTGGCAGCCTATTCACAGGCACAACAGCACTGGGGATCTGGGCTTTCCCAGACACGGAGCATCTCAACGTTCCAGTTCTCAGCAGAGCCTTCTTTTGAAATGGAAAACGTCCGGTTCCTTCTCCCACAAGGAAGGTGCCAGCCCTGAAAGCTGTTGCTGCTCTTCCCCTTCCCTGGGCAGCCTACTCACAGGCACAACAGCACTGGGGATCTGTGCTTTCCCAGGGTCGGAAGGTCTCTTTCTGCCCGTTCTGGCAGAGCCTTTTTCTGAAACGGGAAACGACTGGCTCCTTCTCCCACCAGGAAGGGGCCAGTCCTGAATGCTGTTGCTGCTCTTCCCCTTCCCTGGGCAGCCTACTCACAGGCACAACAGCACTGGGGATCTGGTCTTTCAGAGAGACGGAACTTCTCATCGTACCCGTTCTCGTCAGAGCCTTTTTCTGAAAGGGGAATCGTCCGTCTCCTTATCCCACAAGGAAGGTGCCAGCCCGGAAAGCTGTTGCTGCACTTCCCCTTCCCTTGGCAGCCTATTCACAGGCACAACAGCAGTGGGGATCTGGGATTTCCCTGGGTCGGAAGGTCTCATCGTGCCCGTTCTCGGCAGAGCCTTTTTCTGAAACGGGAATCGTCGGGGTCCTTCTCCCACAAGGAAGGCGCCCGCCGTGAAAGCTGTTGCTGCACTTCCCCTTCCCTGGGCAGCCTACTCACAGGCACAACAGCACTGGGGATCTGGGCTTTCTGAGAGACGGAACATCTCATCGTGCCTGTTCTGTGCAGAGAATTTTTCTGAAACAGAAATCGTCGGGCTCCTTCTCCCACAAGGAAGGTGCCAGCCCTGAAAGCTGTTGCTGCTCTTCCCGTTCCCTGGGCAGCCTATTCACAGGCACAACAGCACTGGGGATCTGTGCTTTCCGAGAGACGGAACATCTCATCGTGCCCGTTCTGTGCAGAGCCTTTTTCTGAAACGGAAAACGTCCGGCTCCTTCTCCAACAAGGAAGGTGATAGCCCGGAAAGCTGTTGCTGCTCTTCAACTTCCCTGGGCAGCCTACTCACAGGCACAACAGCACTGGGGATCTGTGCTTTCCCAGAGACGGAACATCTCATCGTGCCCGTTCTTGGCAGAGCCTTTTTCCGAATTGGCAAACGTCCTGCTCCTTCTCCCACAAGGAAGGTGCCAGCCCTGAAAGCTGTTGCTGCTCTTCCCCTTCCCTTGGCAGCCTACTCACAGGCACAACAGCACTGGCGATCTGTGCTTTCCAAGGGTCGGAAGGTCTCATTCTGCCCCTTCTGGCAGAGAATTTTTCTGAAACGGGAAACGTCTGGCTCCTTCTCCCACCAGGAAGGTGCCAGCCCGGAAAGCTGTTGCTGCTCTTCCCCTTCCCTTGGCAGCCTACTCACAGGCACAACAGCACTGGGGATCTGGTCTTTCAGAGAGACGGAACATCTCGTCGTGCCTGTTCTGTGCAGAGACTTTTTCTGAAACGGGAAAACGTCTGGCTCCTTCTCCCACAAGGAAGGTGCCAGCCCTGAAAGCTGTTGCTGCTCTTCCCCTTCCCTGGGCAGCCTATTCACAGGCACAACAGCACTGGGGATCTGTGCTTTCCGAGAGACGGAACATCTCATCGTGCCCGTTCTCGGCAGAGCCTTTTTCCGAATTGGCAAACGTCCTGCTCCTTCTCCCACAAGGAAGGTGCCAGCCCTGAAAGCTGTTGCTGCTCTTCCCCTTCCCTTGGCAGCCTACTCACAGGCACAACAGCACTGGCGATCTGTGCTTTCCCAGGGTCGGAAGGTCTCATTCTGCCCGTTCTGGCAGGGAAATTTTCTAAAACGGGAATCGTCGGGCTCCTTCTCCCACAAGGAAGGTGCCAGCCCTGAAAGCTGTTGCTGCTCTTCCCCTTCCCTTGGCAGCCTACTCACAGGCACAACAGCACTGGGGATCTGTGCTTTCCGAGAGACGGAACATCTCATCGTGCCCGTTCTCGGCAGATCCTTTTTCCGAATTGGCAAACATCCTGCTCCTTCTCCCACAAGGAAGGTGCCAGCCCTGAAAGCTGTTGCTGCTCTTCCCCTTCCCTGGGCAGCCTACTCACAGGCACAACAGCACTGGCGATCTGTGCTTTCCCAGGGTCGGAAGGTCTCATTCTGCCCGTTCTGGCAGAGAATTTTTCTGAAACGGGAAACGTCTGGCTCCTTCTCCCACAAGGAAGGTGATAGCCCGGAAAGCTGTTGCTGCTCTTCCCCTTCCCTTGGCAGCCTACTCACAGGCACAACAGCACTGGCGATCTGTGCTTTCCAAGGGTCGGAATGTCTCATTCTGCCCGTTCTGGCAGAGAATTTTTCTGAAACGGGAAACGTCTGGCTCCTTCTCCCACCAGGAAGGCGCCAGCCCTGAAAGCTGTTGCTGGTCTTCCCCTTCCCTTGGCAGCCTATTCACAGGCACAACAGCACTGGGGATCTGGGCTTTCCCAGACACGGAGCATCTCAACGTTCCAGTTCTCAGCAGAGCCTTCTTTTGAAATGGAAAACGTCCGGCTCCTTCTCCCACAAGGAAGGTGCCAGCCCTGAAAGCTGTTGCTGCTCTTCCCCTTCCCTGGGCAGCCTACTCACAGGCACAACAGCACTGGGGATCTGTGCTTTCCCAGGGTCGGAAGGTCTCTTTCTGCCCGTTCTGGCAGAGCCTTTTTCTGAAACGGGAAACGACTGGTTCCTTCTCCCACCAGGAAGGGGCCAGTCCTGAATGCTGTTGCTGCTCTTCCCCTTCCCTGGGCAGCCTACTCACAGGCACAACAGCACTGGGGATCTGGTCTTTCAGAGAGACGGAACATCTCATCGTACCCGTTCTCGGCAGAGCCTTTTTCTGAAAGGGGAATCGTCCGTCTCCTTATCCCACAAGGAAGGTGCCAGCCCGGAAAGCTGTTGCTGCACTTCCCCTTCCCTTGGCAGCCTATTCACAGGCACAACAGCAGTGTGGATCTGGGATTTCCTTGGGTCGGAAGGTCTCATCGTGCCCGTTCTCGGCAGAGCCTTTTTCCGAAACGGGAATCGTCGGGCTCCTTCTCCCACAAGGAAGGCGCCCGCCGTGAAAGCTGTTGCTGCACTTCCCCTTCCCTGGGCAGCCTACTCACAGGCACAACAGCACTGGGGATCTGGGCTTTCCGAGAGACGGAACATCTCATCGTGCCTGTTCTGTGCAGAGAATTTTTCTGAAACAGAAATCGTCGGGCTCCTTCTCCCACAAGGAAAGTGCCAGCCCTGAAAGCTGTTGCTGCTCTTCCCCTTCCCTTGGCAGCCTACTCCCAGGCACAACAGCACTGGGGATCTGTGCTTTCCGAGAGACGGAACATCTCATCGTGCCCGTTCTGTGCAGAGCCTTTTTCTGAAACGGAAAACGTCCGGCTCCTTCTCCAACAAGGAAGGTGATAGCCCTGAAAGCTGTTGCTGCTCCTCCCCTTCCCTTGGCAGCCTATTCACAGGCAAAACAGCACTGGGGATCTGGGCTTTCCCAGACACGGAGCATCTCAACGTTCCAGTTCTCAGCAGAGCCTTCTTTTGAAATGGAAAATGTCCGGTTCCTTCTCCCACAAGGAAGGTGCCAGCCCTGAAAGCTGTTGCTGCTCTTCCCCTTCCCTTGGCAGCCTACTCCCAGGCACAACAGCACTGGGGATCTGGGCTTTCCGAGAGACGGAACATCTCATCGTGCCCATTTTCGGCAGAGCCTTTTTCCGAATTGGCAAACGTCCTGCTCCTTCTCCCACAAGGAAGATGCCAGCCCTGAAAGCTGTTGCTGCTCTTCCCCTTCCCTTGGCAGCCTATTCACAGGCACAACAGCACTGGGGATCTGTGCTTTCCCAGGGTCGGAAGGCCTCATCGTGCCTGTTCTCGGCAGAGCCTTTTTCCGAAACGGGGATCGTCGGGCTCCTTCTCCCACAAGGAAGGCGCCAGCCCTGAAAGCTGTTGCTGGTCTTCATGTTCCCTAGGTAGCATATTCACAGGCACAACAGCACTGTGGATCTGTGCTTTCCCAGACACGGAGCATCTCAACGTTGCAGTTCTCAGCAGAGCCTTCTTTTGAAATGGCAAACGTCCGGTTCCTTCTCCCACAAGGAAGGTGCCAGCCCTGAAAGCTGTTGCTGCTCTTCCCCTTCCCTGGGCAGCCTACTCACAGGCACAACAGCACTGCGGATATGTGCTTTCCGAGAGACGGAACATCTCATCGTGCCCGTTCTCGGCAGAGCCTTTTTCTGAAACGGAAAACGTCCGGCTCCTTCTGCCACAAGGAACGTGCCAGCCCTGAAAGCTGTTGCTGCTCTTCCCCTTCCCTGGGCAGCCTACTCACAGGCACAACAGCACTGGCGATCTGTGCTTTCCAAGGGTCGGAAGGTCTCATTCTGCCCGTTCTGGCAGAGAATTTTTCTGAAACGGGAAACGTCTGGCTCCTTCTCCCACCAGGCAGGTGCCAGTCCTGAAAGCTGTTGCTGCTCTTCCCCTTCCCTTGGCAGCCTACTCACAGGCACAACAGCACTGGGGATCTGTGCTTTCCGAGAGACGGAACATCTCGTCGTGCCTGTTCTGTGCAGAGACTTTTTCTGAAACGGGAAAAGGTCTGGCTCCTTCTCCCACAAGGAAGGTGCCAGCCCTGAAAGCTGTTGCTGCTCTTCCCCTTCCCTGGGCAGCCTACTCACAGGCACAACAGCACTGGGGATCTGGGCTTTCCGCAGACGGAACATCTCATCGTGCCCGTTCTCAGCGGAGCCTTTTTCCGAATTGGCAAATGTCCTGCTCCTTCTCCCACAAGGAAGGTGCCAGCCCTGAAAGCTGTTGCTGCTCTTCCCCTTCCCTTGGCAGCCTACTCACAGGCACAACAGCACTGGCGATCTGTGCTTTCCCAGGGTCGGAAGGTCTCATTCTGCCTGTTCTGGCAGAGAATTTTTCTGAAATGGCAAACGTCTGGCTCCTTCTCCCACAAGGAAGGTGATAGCCCTGAAAGCTGTTGCTGCTCTTCCCCTTCCCTTGGCAGCCTACTCACAGGCACAACAGCACTGGGGATCTGTGCTTTCTGAGAGACGGAACATCTCATCGTACCCGTTCTCGGCAGAGCCTTTTTCCAAAATGACAAAAGTCCGGCTCCTTCTCCCACAAGGAAGGTGCCAGTCCGGAAAGCTGTTGCTGGTCTTCCCCTTCCCTTGACAGCCTATTCACAGGCACAACAGCACTGGTGATCTGGGCTTTCCCAGGGTCGGAAGGCCTCATCGTGCCTGTTCTCGGCAGAGCCTTTTTCCGAAACGGGGATCGTCGGGCTCCTTCTCCCACAAAGAAGGCGCCAGCCCTGAAAGCTGTTGCTGGTCTTCATGTTCCCTAGGTAGCGTATTCACAGGCACAACAGCACTGTGGATCTGGGCTTTCCCAGACACGGAGCATCTCAACGTTCCAGTTCTCAGCAGAGCCTTCTTTTGAAATGGCAAACGTCCGGTTCCTTCTCCCACAAGGAAGGTGCCAGCCCTGAAAGCTGTTGCTGCTCTTCCCCTTCCCTGGGCAGCCTACTCACAGGCACAACAGCACTGGGGATCTGTGCTTTCCGAGAGACGGAACATCTCATCGTGCCCGTTCTCGGCAGAGCCTTTTTCTGAAACGGAAAACGTCTGGCTCCTTCTCCCACAAGGAAGGTGCCAGCCCTGAAAGCTGTTGCTGCTCTTCACCTTCCCTGGGCAGCCTACTCACAGGCACAACAGCACTGGGGATCTGGGATTTCTGAGAGACGGAACATCTCATCGTGCCCGTTCTCGGCAGAGCCTTTTTCCGAATTGGCAAACGTCCTGCTCCTTCTCCCACAAGGAAGGTGCCAGCCGTGAAAGCTGTTGCTGGTCTTCCCCTTCCCTGGGCAGCCTACTCACAGGCACAACAGCACTGGGGATCTGGGATTTCCCTGGGTCGGAAGGTCTCATCGTGCCCGTTCTCGGCAGAGCCTTTTTCCGAAACGGGGATCGTCCGGCTCCTTCTCCCACAAGGAAGGTGCCAGCCCGGAAAGCTGTTGCTGGTCTTCCCCTTCCCTTGGCAGCCTATTCACAGGCACAACAGCACTGGGGATCTGGGCTTTCCCAGACACGGAGCATCTCAACGTTCCAGTTCTCAGCAGAGCCTTCTTTTGAAATGGAAAACGTCCGGTTCCTTCTCCCACAAGGAAGGTGCCAGCCCTGAAAGCTGTTGCTGCTCTTCCCCTTCCCTGGGCAGCCTACTCACAGGCACAACAGCACTGGGGATCTGTGCTTTCCCAGGGTCGGAAGGTCTCTTTCTGCCCGTTCTGGCAGAGCCTTTTTCTGAAACGGGAAACGACTGGCTCCTTCTCCCACCAGGAAGGGGCCAGTCCTGAATGCTGTTGCTGCTCTTCCCCTTCCCTGGGCAGCCTACTCACAGGCACAACAGCACTGGGGATCTGGTCTTTCAGAGAGACGGAACTTCTCATCGTACCCGTTCTCGTCAGAGCCTTTTTCTGAAAGGGGAATCGTCCGTCTCCTTATCCCACAAGGAAGGTGCCAGCCCGGAAAGCTGTTGCTGCACTTCCCCTTCCCTTGGCAGCCTATTCACAGGCACAACAGCAGTGGGGATCTGGGATTTCCCTGGGTCGGAAGGTCTCATCGTGCCCGTTCTCGGCAGAGCCTTTTTCTGAAACGGGAATCGTCGGGGTCCTTCTCCCACAAGGAAGGCGCCCGCCGTGAAAGCTGTTGCTGCACTTCCCCTTCCCTGGGCAGCCTACTCACAGGCACAACAGCACTGGGGATCTGGGCTTTCCGAGAGACGGAACATCTCATCGTGCCTGTTCTGTGCAGAGAATTTTTCTGAAACAGAAATCGTCGGGCTCCTTCTCCCACAAGGAAGGTGCCAGCCCTGAAAGCTGTTGCTGCTCTTCCCGTTCCCTGGGCAGCCTATTCACAGGCACAACAGCACTGGGGATCTGTGCTTTCCGAGAGACGGAACATCTCATCGTGCCCGTTCTGTGCAGAGCCTTTTTCTGAAACGGAAAACGTCCGGCTCCTTCTCCAACAAGGAAGGTGATAGCCCGGAAAGCTGTTGCTGCTCTTCAACTTCCCTGGGCAGCCTACTCACAGGCACAACAGCACTGGGGATCTGTGCTTTCCCAGAGACGGAACATCTCATCGTGCCCGTTCTTGGCAGAGCCTTTTTCCGAATTGGCAAACGTCCTGCTCCTTCTCCCACAAGGAAGGTGCCAGCCCTGAAAGCTGTTGCTGCTCTTCCCCTTCCCTTGGCAGCCTACTCACAGGCACAACAGCACTGGCGATCTGTGCTTTCCAAGGGTCGGAAGGTCTCATTCTGCCCCTTCTGGCAGAGAATTTTTCTGAAACGGGAAACGTCTGGCTCCTTCTCCCACCAGGAAGGTGCCAGCCCGGAAAGCTGTTGCTGCTCTTCCCCTTCCCTTGGCAGCCTACTCACAGGCACAACAGCACTGGGGATCTGGTCTTTCAGAGAGACGGAACATCTCGTCGTGCCTGTTCTGTGCAGAGACTTTTTCTGAAACGGGAAAACGTCTGGCTCCTTCTCCCACAAGGAAGGTGCCAGCCCTGAAAGCTGTTGCTGCTCTTCCCCTTCCCTGGGCAGCCTATTCACAGGCACAACAGCACTGGGGATCTGTGCTTTCCGAGAGACGGAACATCTCATCGTGCCCGTTCTCGGCAGAGCCTTTTTCCGAATTGGCAAACGTCCTGCTCCTTCTCCCACAAGGAAGGTGCCAGCCCTGAAAGCTGTTGCTGCTCTTCCCCTTCCCTTGGCAGCCTACTCACAGGCACAACAGCACTGGCGATCTGTGCTTTCCCAGGGTCGGAAGGTCTCATTCTGCCCGTTCTGGCAGGGAAATTTTCTAAAACGGGAATCGTCGGGCTCCTTCTCCCACAAGGAAGGTGCCAGCCCTGAAAGCTGTTGCTGCTCTTCCCCTTCCCTTGGCAGCCTACTCACAGGCACAACAGCACTGGGGATCTGTGCTTTCCGAGAGACGGAACATCTCATCGTGCCCGTTCTCGGCAGATCCTTTTTCCGAATTGGCAAACATCCTGCTCCTTCTCCCACAAGGAAGGTGCCAGCCCTGAAAGCTGTTGCTGCTCTTCCCCTTCCCTGGGCAGCCTACTCACAGGCACAACAGCACTGGCGATCTGTGCTTTCCCAGGGTCGGAAGGTCTCATTCTGCCCGTTCTGGCAGAGAATTTTTCTGAAACGGGAAACGTCTGGCTCCTTCTCCCACAAGGAAGGTGATAGCCCGGAAAGCTGTTGCTGCTCTTCCCCTTCCCTTGGCAGCCTACTCACAGGCACAACAGCACTGGCGATCTGTACTTTCCAAGGGTCGGAATGTCTCATTCTGCCCGTTCTGGCAGAGAATTTTTCTGAAACGGGAAACGTCTGGCTCCTTCTCCCACCAGGAAGGCGCCAGCCCTGAAAGCTGTTGCTGGTCTTCCCCTTCCCTTGGCAGCCTATTCACAGGCACAACAGCACTGGGGATCTGGGCTTTCCCAGACACGGAGCATCTCAACGTTCCAGTTCTCAGCAGAGCCTTCTTTTGAAATGGAAAACGTCCGGCTCCTTCTCCCACAAGGAAGGTGCCAGCCCTGAAAGCTGTTGCTGCTCTTCCCCTTCCCTGGGCAGCCTACTCACAGGCACAACAGCACTGGGGATCTGTGCTTTCCCAGGGTCGGAAGGTCTCTTTCTGCCCGTTCTGGCAGAGCCTTTTTCTGAAACGGGAAACGACTGGTTCCTTCTCCCACCAGGAAGGGGCCAGTCCTGAATGCTGTTGCTGCTCTTCCCCTTCCCTGGGCAGCCTACTCACAGGCACAACAGCACTGGGGATCTGGTCTTTCAGAGAGACGGAACATCTCATCGTACCCGTTCTCGGCAGAGCCTTTTTCTGAAAGGGGAATCGTCCGTCTCCTTATCCCACAAGGAAGGTGCCAGCCCTGAAAGCTGTTGCTGCACTTCCCCTTCCCTTGGCAGCCTATTCACAGGCACAACAGCAGTGGGGATCTGGGATTTCCCTGGGTCGGAAGGTCTCATCGTGCCCGTTCTCGGCAGAGCCTTTTTCCGAAACGGGAATCGTCGGGCTCCTTCTCCCACAAGGAAGGCGCCCGCCGTGAAAGCTGTTGCTGCACTTCCCCTTCCCTGGGCAGCCTACTCACAGGCACAACAGCACTGGGGATCTGGGCTTTCCGAGAGACGGAACATCTCATCGTGCCTGTTCTGTGCAGAGAATTTTTCTGAAACAGAAATCGTCGGGCTCCTTCTCCCACAAGGAAGGTGCCAGCCCTGAAAGCTGTTGCTGCTCTTCCCCTTCCCTTGGCAGCCTACTCCCAGGCACAACAGCACTGGGGATCTGTGCTTTCCGAGAGACGGAACATCTCATCGTGCCCGTTCTGTGCAGAGCCTTTTTCTGAAACGGAAAACGTCCGGCTCCTTCTCCAACAAGGAAGGTGATAGCCCTGAAAGCTGTTGCTGCTCCTCCCCTTCCCTTGGCAGCCTACTCACAGGCACAACAGCACTGGGGATCTGGGCTTTCCGAGAGACGGAACATCTCATCGTGCCCGTTCTCGGCAGAGCCTTTTTCCGAATTGGCAAACGTCGTGCTCCTTCTCCCACAAGGAAGGTGCCAGCCCTGAAAGCTGTTGCTGCTCTTCCCCTTCCCTTGGCAGCCTACTCACAGGCACAACAGCACTGGGGATCTGTGCTTTCCCAGGGTCGGAAGGTCTCATCGTGCTCGTTCTCGGCAGAGCCTTTTTCCGAAACGGGGATCGTCGGGCTCCTTCTCCCACAAGGAAGGCGCCAGTCCTGAAAGCTGTTGCTGGTCTTCATGTTCCCTAGGTAGCATATTCACAGGCACAACAGCACTGGCGATCTGTGCTTTCCCAGACACGGAGCATCTCAACGTTCCAGTTCTCAGCAGAGCCTTCTTTTGAAATGGCAAACGTCCGGTTCCTTCTCCCACAAGGAAGGTGCCAGCCCTGAAAGCTGTTGCTGCTCTTCCCCTTCCCTGGGCAGCCTACTCACAGGCACAACAGCACTGCGGATATGTGCTTTCCGAGAGACGGAACATCTCATCGTGCCCGTTCTCGGCAGAGCCTTTTTCTGAAACGGAAAACGCCTGGCTCCTTCTGCCACAAGGAACGTGCCAGCCCTGAAAGCTGTTGCTGCTCTTCCCCTTCCCTTGGCAGCCTACTCACAGGCACAACAGCACTGGCGATCTGTGCTTTCCAAGGGTCGGAAGGTCTCATTCTGCCCGTTCTGGCAGAGAATTTTTCTGAAACGGGAAACGTCTGGCTCCTTCTCCCACCAGGCAGGTGCCAGCCCGGAAAGCTGTTGCTGCTCTTCAACTTCCCTTGGCAGCCTACTCACAGGCAGAACAGCACTGGGGATCTGTGCTTTCCGAGAGACGGAACATCTCGTCGTGCCTGTTCTGTGCAGAGACTTTTTCTGAAACGGGAAAAGGTCTGGCTCCTTCTCCCACAAGGAAGGTGCCAGCCCTGAAAGCTGTTGCTGCTCTTCCCCTTCCCTGGGCAGCCTACTCACAGGCACAACAGCACTGGGGATCTGGGCTTTCCGCAGACGGAACATCTCATCGTGCCCGTTCTCAGCAGAGCCTTTTTCCAAAATGACAAAAGTCCGGCTCCTTCTCCCACAAGGAAGGTGCCAGCCCTGAAAGCTGTTGCTGCTCTTCCCCTTCCCTTGGCAGGCTATTCAGAGGCACAACAGCACTGGCGATCTGTGCTTTCCCAGGGTCGGAAGGTCTCATTCCTCCCGTTTTGGCAGAGACTTTTTCTAAAACGGGAATCGTCTGGCTCCTTCTCCCACAAGGAAGGTGCCAGCCCTGAAAGCTGTTGCTGGTCTTCCCCTTCCCTTGGCAGCCTACTCACAGGCACAACAGCACTGGGGATCTGTGCTTTCCGAGAGACGGAACATCTCATCGTGCCCATTTTCGGCAGAGCCTTTTTCCGAATTGGCAAACGTCCTGCTCCTTCTCCCACAAGGAAGATGCCAGCTCTGAAAGCTGTTGCTGCTCTTCCCCTTCCCTTGGCAGCCTACTCACAGGCACAACAGCACTGGCGATCTGTGCTTTCCCAGGGTCGGAAGGTCTCATTCTGCCTGTTCTGGCAGAGACTTTTTCTGAAATGGCAAACGTCTGGCTCCTTCTCCCACAAGGAAGGTGCCAGCCCTGAAAGCTGTTGCTGCTCTTCCCCTTCCCTTGGCAGCCTACTCACAGGCACAACAGCACTGGGGATCTGTGCTTTCTGAGAGACGGAACATCTCATCGTACCCGTTCTCGGCAGAGCCTTTTTCCAAAATGACAAAAGTCCGGCTCCTTCTCCCACAAGGAAGGTGCCAGTCCGGAAAGCTGTTGCTGGTCTTCCCCTTCCCTTGACAGCCTATTCACAGGCACAACAGCACTGGGGATCTGGGCTTTCCCAGGGTCGGAAGGCCTCATCGTGCCTGTTCTCGGCAGAGCCTTTTTCCGAAACGGGGATCGTCGGGCTCCTTCTCCCACAAAGAAGGCGCCAGCCCTGAAAGCTGTTGCTGGTCTTCATGTTCCCTAGGTAGCGTATTCACAGGCACAACAGCACTGTGGATCTGGGCTTTCCCAGACACGGAGCATCTCAACGTTCCAGTTCTCAGCAGAGCCTTCTTTTGAAATGGCAAACATCCGGTTCCTTCTCCCACAAGGAAGGTGCCAGCCCTGAAAGCTGTTGCTGCTCTTCCCCTTCCCTGGGCAGCCTACTCACAGGCACAAGAGCACTGGGGATCTGTGCTTTCCGAGAGACGGAACATCTCATCGTGCCCGTTCTCGGCAGAGCCTTTTTCTGAAACGGAAAACGTCTGGCTCCTTCTCCCACAAGGAAGGTGCCAGCCCTGAAAGCTGTTGCTGCTCTTCACCTTCCCTGGGCAGCCTACTCACAGGCACAACAGCACTGGGGATCTGGGATTTCTGAGAGACGGAACATCTCATCGTGCCCGTTCTCGGCAGAGCCTTTTTCCGAATTGGCAAACGTCCTGCTCCTTCTCCCACAAGGAAGGTGCCAGCCGTGAAAGCTGTTGCTGCTCTTCCCCTTCCCTTGGCAGCCTACTCACAGGCACAACAGCACTGGGGATCTGTGCTTTCCCAGGGTTGGAAGGTCTCTTTCTGCTCGTTCTGGCAGAGCCTTTTTCTGAAACGGGAAACGACTGGCTCCTTCTCCCACCAGGAAGGGGCCAGTCCTGAATGCTGTTGCTGCTCTTCCCCTTCCCTGGGCAGCCTACTCACAGGCACAACAGCACTGGGGATCTGTGCTTTCAGAGAGACGGAACTTCTCATCGTACCCGTTCTCGTCAGAGCCTTTTTCTGAAATGGGAATCGTCCGTCTCCTTATCCCACAAGGAAGGTGTCAGCCCGGACAGCTGTTGCTGCACTTCCCCTTCCCTGGGCAGCCTACTCACAGGCACAACAGCACTGGGGATCTGTGCTTTCCGAGAGACGGAACATCTCACCGTGCCCGTTCTCGGCAGAGCCTTTTTCCGAATTGGCAAACGTCCTGCTCCTTCTCCCACAAGGAAGGTGCCAGCCGTGAAAGCTGTTGCTGGTCTTCCCCTTCCCTGGGCAGCCTACTCACAGGCACAACAGCACTGGGGATCTGGGCTTTCCGAGAGACGGAACATCTCATCGTGCCTGTTCTGTGCAGAGGATTTTCTGAAACAGAAATCGTCGGGCTCCTTCTCCCACAAGGAAGGTGCCAGCCCTGAAAGCTGTTGCTGCTCTTCCCGTTCCCTGGGCAGCGTATTCACAGGCACAACAGCACTGGGGATCTGTGCTTTCCGAGAGACGGAACATCTCATCGTGCCTGTTCTGTGCAGAGCCTTTTTCTGAAACGGAAAACGTCCGGCTCCTTCTCCAACAAGGAAGGTGATAGCCCGGAAAGCTGTTGCTGCTCTTCAACTTCCCTGGGCAGCCTACTCACAGGCACAACAGCACTGGCGATCTGTGCTTTCCAAGGGTCGGAAGGTCTCATTCTGCCCGTTCTGGCAGAGAATTTTTCTGAAACGGGAAACGTCTGGCTCCTTCTCCCACCAGGCAGGTGCCAGCCCTGAAAGCTGTTGCTGCTCTTCCCCTTCCCTTGGCAGCCTACTCACAGGCACAACAGCACTGGGGATCTGTGCTTTCCGAGAGACGGAACATCTCGTCGTGCCTGTTCTGTGCAGAGACTTTTTCTGAAACGGGAAAAGGTCTGGCTCCTTCTCCCACAAGGAAGGTGCCAGCCCTGAAAGCTGTTGCTGCTCTTCCCCTTCCCTGGGCAGCCTACTCACAGGCACAACAGCACTGGGGATCTGGGCTTTCCGCAGACGGAACATCTCATCGTGCCCGTTCTCAGCGGAGCCTTTTTCCGAATTGGCAAATGTCCTGCTCCTTCTCCCACAAGGAAGGTGCCAGCCCTGAAAGCTGTTGCTGCTCTTCCCCTTCCCTTGGCAGCCTACTCACAGGCACAACAGCACTGGCGATCTGTGCTTTCCCAGGGTCGGAAGGTCTCATTCTGCCTGTTCTGGCAGAGAATTTTTCTGAAATGGCAAACGTCTGGCTCCTTCTCCCACAAGGAAGGTGATAGCCCTGAAAGCTGTTGCTGCTCTTCCCCTTCCCTTGGCAGCCTACTCACAGGCACAACAGCACTGGGGATCTGTGCTTTCTGAGAGACGGAACATCTCATCGTACCCGTTCTCGGCAGAGCCTTTTTCCAAAATGACAAAAGTCCGGCTCCTTCTCCCACAAGGAAGGTGCCAGTCCGGAAAGCTGTTGCTGGTCTTCCCCTTCCCTTGACAGCCTATTCACAGGCACAACAGCACTGGTGATCTGGGCTTTCCCAGGGTCGGAAGGCCTCATCGTGCCTGTTCTCGGCAGAGCCTTTTTCCGAAACGGGGATCGTCGGGCTCCTTCTCCCACAAAGAAGGCGCCAGCCCTGAAAGCTGTTGCTGGTCTTCATGTTCCCTAGGTAGCGTATTCACAGGCACAACAGCACTGTGGATCTGGGCTTTCCCAGACACGGAGCATCTCAACGTTCCAGTTCTCAGCAGAGCCTTCTTTTGAAATGGAAAACGTCCGGTTCCTTCTCCCACAAGGAAGGTGCCAGCCCTGAAAGCTGTTGCTGCTCTTCCCCTTCCCTGGGCAGCCTACTCACAGGCACAACAGCACTGGGGATCTGTGCTTTCCGAGAGACGGAACATCTCATCGTGCCCGTTCTCGGCAGAGCCTTTTTCTGAAACGGAAAACGTCTGGCTCCTTCTCCCACAAGGAAGGTGCCAGCCCTGAAAGCTGTTGCTGCTCTTCACCTTCCCTGGGCAGCCTACTCACAGGCACAACAGCACTGGGGATCTGGGATTTCTGAGAGACGGAACATCTCATCGTGCCCGTTCTCGGCAGAGCCTTTTTCCGAATTGGCAAACGTCCTGCTCCTTCTCCCACAAGGAAGGTGCCAGCCGTGAAAGCTGTTGCTGGTCTTCCCCTTCCCTGGGCAGCCTACTCACAGGCACAACAGCACTGGGGATCTGGGATTTCCCTGGGTCGGAAGGTCTCATCGTGCCCGTTCTCGGCAGAGCCTTTTTCCGAAACGGGGATCGTCCGGCTCCTTCTCCCACAAGGAAGGTGCCAGCCCGGAAAGCTGTTGCTGGTCTTCCCCTTCCCTTGGCAGCCTATTCACAGGCACAACAGCACTGGGGATCTGGGCTTTCCCAGACACGGAGCATCTCAACGTTCCAGTTCTCAGCAGAGCCTTCTTTTGAAATGGAAAACGTCCGGTTCCTTCTCCCACAAGGAAGGTGCCAGCCCTGAAAGCTGTTGCTGCTCTTCCCCTTCCCTGGGCAGCCTACTCACAGGCACAACAGCACTGGGGATCTGTGCTTTCCCAGGGTCGGAAGGTCTCTTTCTGCCCGTTCTGGCAGAGCCTTTTTCTGAAACGGGAAACGACTGGCTCCTTCTCCCACCAGGAAGGGGCCAGTCCTGAATGCTGTTGCTGCTCTTCCCCTTCCCTGGGCAGCCTACTCACAGGCACAACAGCACTGGGGATCTGGTCTTTCAGAGAGACGGAACTTCTCATCGTACCCGTTCTCGTCAGAGCCTTTTTCTGAAAGGGGAATCGTCCGTCTCCTTATCCCACAAGGAAGGTGCCAGCCCGGAAAGCTGTTGCTGCACTTCCCCTTCCCTTGGCAGCCTATTCACAGGCACAACAGCAGTGGGGATCTGGGATTTCCCTGGGTCGGAAGGTCTCATCGTGCCCGTTCTCGGCAGAGCCTTTTTCTGAAACGGGAATCGTCGGGGTCCTTCTCCCACAAGGAAGGCGCCCGCCGTGAAAGCTGTTGCTGCACTTCCCCTTCCCTGGGCAGCCTACTCACAGGCACAACAGCACTGGGGATCTGGGCTTTCCGAGAGACGGAACATCTCATCGTGCCTGTTCTGTGCAGAGAATTTTTCTGAAACAGAAATCGTCGGGCTCCTTCTCCCACAAGGAAGGTGCCAGCCCTGAAAGCTGTTGCTGCTCTTCCCGTTCCCTGGGCAGCCTATTCACAGGCACAACAGCACTGGGGATCTGTGCTTTCCGAGAGACGGAACATCTCATCGTGCCCGTTCTGTGCAGAGCCTTTTTCTGAAACGGAAAACGTCCGGCTCCTTCTCCAACAAGGAAGGTGCCAGCCCTGAAAGCTGTTGCTGCTCTTCCCCTTCCCTTGGCAGGCTATTCACAGGCACAACAGCACTGGCGATCTGTGCTTTCCAAGGGTCGGAAGGTCTCATTCTGCCCCTTCTGGCAGAGAATTTTTCTGAAACGGGAAACGTCTGGCTCCTTCTCCCACCAGGAAGGTGCCAGCCCGGAAAGCTGTTGCTGCTCTTCCCCTTCCCTTGGCAGCCTACTCACAGGCACAACAGCACTGGGGATCTGGTCTTTCAGAGAGACGGAACATCTCGTCGTGCCTGTTCTGTGCAGAGACTTTTTCTGAAACGGGAAAACGTCTGGCTCCTTCTCCCACAAGGAAGGTGCCAGCCCTGAAAGCTGTTGCTGCTCTTCCCCTTCCCTGGGCAGCCTATTCACAGGCACAACAGCACTGGGGATCTGTGCTTTCCGAGAGACGGAACATCTCATCGTGCCCGTTCTCGGCAGAGCCTTTTTCCGAATTGGCAAACGTCCTGCTCCTTCTCCCACAAGGAAGGTGCCAGCCCTGAAAGCTGTTGCTGCTCTTCCCCTTCCCTTGGCAGCCTACTCACAGGCACAACAGCACTGGCGATCTGTGCTTTCCCAGGGTCGGAAGGTCTCATTCTGCCCGTTCTGGCAGGGAAATTTTCTAAAACGGGAATCGTCGGGCTCCTTCTCCCACAAGGAAGGTGCCAGCCCTGAAAGCTGTTGCTGCTCTTCCCCTTCCCTTGGCAGCCTACTCACAGGCACAACAGCACTGGGGATCTGTGCTTTCCGAGAGACGGAACATCTCATCGTGCCCGTTCTCGGCAGATCCTTTTTCCGAATTGGCAAACATCCTGCTCCTTCTCCCACAAGGAAGGTGCCAGCCCTGAAAGCTGTTGCTGCTCTTCCCCTTCCCTGGGCAGCCTACTCACAGGCACAACAGCACTGGCGATCTGTGCTTTCCCAGGGTCGGAAGGTCTCATTCTGCCCGTTCTGGCAGAGAATTTTTCTGAAACGGGAAACGTCTGGCTCCTTCTCCCACAAGGAAGGTGATAGCCCGGAAAGCTGTTGCTGCTCTTCCCCTTCCCTTGGCAGCCTACTCACAGGCACAACAGCACTGGCGATCTGTGCTTTCCAAGGGTCGGAATGTCTCATTCTGCCCGTTCTGGCAGAGAATTTTTCTGAAACGGGAAACGTCTGGCTCCTTCTCCCACCAGGAAGGCGCCAGCCCTGAAAGCTGTTGCTGGTCTTCCCCTTCCCTTGGCAGCCTATTCACAGGCACAACAGCACTGGGGATCTGGGCTTTCCCAGACACGGAGCATCTCAACGTTCCAGTTCTCAGCAGAGCCTTCTTTTGAAATGGAAAACGTCCGGCTCCTTCTCCCACAAGGAAGGTGCCAGCCCTGAAAGCTGTTGCTGCTCTTCCCCTTCCCTGGGCAGCCTACTCACAGGCACAACAGCACTGGGGATCTGTGCTTTCCCAGGGTCGGAAGGTCTCTTTCTGCCCGTTCTGGCAGAGCCTTTTTCTGAAACGGGAAACGACTGGTTCCTTCTCCCACCAGGAAGGGGCCAGTCCTGAATGCTGTTGCTGCTCTTCCCCTTCCCTGGGCAGCCTACTCACAGGCACAACAGCACTGGGGATCTGGTCTTTCAGAGAGACGGAACATCTCATCGTACCCGTTCTCGGCAGAGCCTTTTTCTGAAAGGGGAATCGTCCGTCTCCTTATCCCACAAGGAAGGTGCCAGCCCGGAAAGCTGTTGCTGCACTTCCCCTTCCCTTGGCAGCCTATTCACAGGCACAACAGCAGTGGGGATCTGGGATTTCCCTGGGTCGGAAGGTCTCATCGTGCCCGTTCTCGGCAGAGCCTTTTTCCGAAACGGGAATCGTCGGGCTCCTTCTCCCACAAGGAAGGCGCCCGCCGTGAAAGCTGTTGCTGCACTTCCCCTTCCCTGGGCAGCCTACTCACAGGCACAACAGCACTGGGGATCTGGGCTTTCCGAGAGACGGAACATCTCATCGTGCCTGTTCTGTGCAGAGAATTTTTCTGAAACAGAAATCGTCGGGCTCCTTCTCCCACAAGGAAGGTGCCAGCCCTGAAAGCTGTTGCTGCTCTTCCCCTTCCCTTGGCAGCCTACTCCCAGGCACAACAGCACTGGGGATCTGTGCTTTCCGAGAGACGGAACATCTCATCGTGCCCGTTCTGTGCAGAGCCTTTTTCTGAAACGGAAAACGTCCGGCTCCTTCTCCAACAAGGAAGGTGATAGCCCTGAAAGCTGTTGCTGCTCCTCCCCTTCCCTTGGCAGCCTACTCACAGGCACAACAGCACTGGGGATCTGGGCTTTCCGAGAGACGGAACATCTCATCGTGCCCGTTCTCGGCAGAGCCTTTTTCCGAATTGGCAAACGTCGTGCTCCTTCTCCCACAAGGAAGGTGCCAGCCCTGAAAGCTGTTGCTGCTCTTCCCCTTCCCTTGGCAGCCTACTCACAGGCACAACAGCACTGGGGATCTGTGCTTTCCCAGGGTCGGAAGGTCTCATCGTGCTCGTTCTCGGCAGAGCCTTTTTCCGAAACGGGGATCGTCGGGCTCCTTCTCCCACAAGGAAGGCGCCAGTCCTGAAAGCTGTTGCTGGTCTTCATGTTCCCTAGGTAGCATATTCACAGGCACAACAGCACTGGCGATCTGTGCTTTCCCAGACACGGAGCATCTCAACGTTCCAGTTCTCAGCAGAGCCTTCTTTTGAAATGGCAAACGTCCGGTTCCTTCTCCCACAAGGAAGGTGCCAGCCCTGAAAGCTGTTGCTGCTCTTCCCCTTCCCTGGGCAGCCTACTCACAGGCACAACAGCACTGCGGATATGTGCTTTCCGAGAGACGGAACATCTCATCGTGCCCGTTCTCGGCAGAGCCTTTTTCTGAAACGGAAAACGCCTGGCTCCTTCTGCCACAAGGAACGTGCCAGCCCTGAAAGCTGTTGCTGCTCTTCCCCTTCCCTTGGCAGCCTACTCACAGGCACAACAGCACTGGCGATCTGTGCTTTCCAAGGGTCGGAAGGTCTCATTCTGCCCGTTCTGGCAGAGAATTTTTCTGAAACGGGAAACGTCTGGCTCCTTCTCCCACCAGGCAGGTGCCAGCCCGGAAAGCTGTTGCTGCTCTTCAACTTCCCTTGGCAGCCTACTCACAGGCAGAACAGCACTGGGGATCTGTGCTTTCCGAGAGACGGAACATCTCGTCGTGCCTGTTCTGTGCAGAGACTTTTTCTGAAACGGGAAAAGGTCTGGCTCCTTCTCCCACAAGGAAGGTGCCAGCCCTGAAAGCTGTTGCTGCTCTTCCCCTTCCCTGGGCAGCCTACTCACAGGCACAACAGCACTGGGGATCTGGGCTTTCCGCAGACGGAACATCTCATCGTGCCCGTTCTCAGCAGAGCCTTTTTCCAAAATGACAAAAGTCCGGCTCCTTCTCCCACAAGGAAGGTGCCAGCCCTGAAAGCTGTTGCTGCTCTTCCCCTTCCCTTGGCAGGCTATTCAGAGGCACAACAGCACTGGCGATCTGTGCTTTCCCAGGGTCGGAAGGTCTCATTCCTCCCGTTTTGGCAGAGACTTTTTCTAAAACGGGAATCGTCTGGCTCCTTCTCCCACAAGGAAGGTGCCAGCCCTGAAAGCTGTTGCTGGTCTTCCCCTTCCCTTGGCAGCCTACTCACAGGCACAACAGCACTGGGGATCTGTGCTTTCCGAGAGACGGAACATCTCATCGTGCCCATTTTCGGCAGAGCCTTTTTCCGAATTGGCAAACGTCCTGCTCCTTCTCCCACAAGGAAGATGCCAGCTCTGAAAGCTGTTGCTGCTCTTCCCCTTCCCTTGGCAGCCTACTCACAGGCACAACAGCACTGGCGATCTGTGCTTTCCCAGGGTCGGAAGGTCTCATTCTGCCTGTTCTGACAGAGACTTTTTCTGAAATGGCAAACGTCTGGCTCCTTCTCCCACAAGGAAGGTGCCAGCCCTGAAAGCTGTTGCTGCTCTTCCCCTTCCCTTGGCAGCCTACTCACAGGCACAACAGCACTGGGGATCTGGGCTTTCTGAGAGACGGAACATCTCATCGTACCCGTTCTCGGCAGAGCCTTTTTCCAAAATGACAAAAGTCCGGCTCCTTCTCCCACAAGGAAGGTGCCAGTCCGGAAAGCTGTTGCTGGTCTTCCCCTTCCCTTGACAGCCTATTCACAGGCACAACAGCACTGGGGATCTGGGCTTTCCCAGGGTCGGAAGGCCTCATCGTGCCTGTTCTCGGCAGAGCCTTTTTCCGAAACGGGGATCGTCGGGCTCCTTCTCCCACAAAGAAGGCGCCAGCCCTGAAAGCTGTTGCTGGTCTTCATGTTCCCTAGGTAGCGTATTCACAGGCACAACAGCACTGTGGATCTGGGCTTTCCCAGACACGGAGCATCTCAACGTTCCAGTTCTCAGCAGAGCCTTCTTTTGAAATGGCAAACATCCGGTTCCTTCTCCCACAAGGAAGGTGCCAGCCCTGAAAGCTGTTGCTGCTCTTCCCCTTCCCTGGGCAGCCTACTCACAGGCACAAGAGCACTGGGGATCTGTGCTTTCCGAGAGACGGAACATCTCATCGTGCCCGTTCTCGGCAGAGCCTTTTTCTGAAACGGAAAACGTCTGGCTCCTTCTCCCACAAGGAAGGTGCCAGCCCTGAAAGCTGTTGCTGCTCTTCACCTTCCCTGGGCAGCCTACTCACAGGCACAACAGCACTGGGGATCTGGGATTTCTGAGAGACGGAACATCTCATCGTGCCCGTTCTCGGCAGAGCCTTTTTCCGAATTGGCAAACGTCCTGCTCCTTCTCCCACAAGGAAGGTGCCAGCCGTGAAAGCTGTTGCTGCTCTTCCCCTTCCCTTGGCAGCCTACTCACAGGCACAACAGCACTGGGGATCTGTGCTTTCCCAGGGTTGGAAGGTCTCTTTCTGCTCGTTCTGGCAGAGCCTTTTTCTGAAACGGGAAACGACTGGCTCCTTCTCCCACCAGGAAGGGGCCAGTCCTGAATGCTGTTGCTGCTCTTCCCCTTCCCTGGGCAGCCTACTCACAGGCACAACAGCACTGGGGATCTGGTCTTTCAGAGAGACGGAACTTCTCATCGTACCCGTTCTCGTCAGAGCCTTTTTCTGAAATGGGAATCGTCCGTCTCCTTATCCCACAAGGAAGGTGTCAGCCCGGACAGCTGTTGCTGCACTTCCCCTTCCCTGGGCAGCCTACTCACAGGCACAACAGCACTGGGGATCTGTGCTTTCCGAGAGACGGAACATCTCACCGTGCCCGTTCTCGGCAGAGCCTTTTTCCGAATTGGCAAACGTCCTGCTCCTTCTCCCACAAGGAAGGTGCCAGCCGTGAAAGCTGTTGCTGGTCTTCCCCTTCCCTGGGCAGCCTACTCACAGGCACAACAGCACTGGGGATCTGGGCTTTCCGAGAGACGGAACATCTCATCGTGCCTGTTCTGTGCAGAGGATTATCTGAAACAGAAATCGTCGGGCTCCTTCTCCCACCAGGAAGGTGCCAGCCCTGAAAGCTGTTGCTGCTCTTCCCGTTCCCTGGGCAGCGTATTCACAGGCACAACAGCACTGGGGATCTGTGCTTTCCGAGAGACGGAACATCTCATCGTGCCTGTTCTGTGCAGAGCCTTTTTCTGAAACGGAAAACGTCCGGCTCCTTCTCCAACAAGGAAGGTGATAGCCCGGAAAGCTGTTGCTGCTCTTCAACTTCCCTGGGCAGCCTACTCACAGGCACAACAGCACTGGGGATCTGTGCTTTCCCAGAGACGGAACATCTCATCGTGCCCGTTCTTGGCAGAGCCTTTTTCCGAATTGGCAAACGTCCTGCTCCTTCTCCCACAAGGAAGGTGCCAGCCCTGAAAGCTGTTGCTGCTCTTCCCCTTCCCTTGGCAGCCTACTCACAGGCACAACAGCACTGGCGATCTGTGCTTTCCAAGGGTCGGAAGGTCTCATTCTGCCCCTTCTGGCAGAGAATTTTTCTGAAACGGGAAACGTCTGGCTCCTTCTCCCACCAGGAAGGTGCCAGCCCGGAAAGCTGTTGCTGCTCTTCCCCTTCCCTTGGCAGCCTACTCACAGGCACAACAGCACTGGGGATCTGGTCTTTCAGAGAGACGGAACATCTCGTCGTGCCTGTTCTGTTCAGAGACTTTTTCTGAAACGGGAAAACGTCTGGCTCCTTCTCCCACCAGGAAGGTGCCAGCCCTGAAAGCTGTTGCTGCTCTTCCCCTTCCCTGGGCAGCCTACTCACAGGCACAACAGCACTGGGGATCTGGGCTTTCCGAGAGACGGAACATCTCATCGTGCCCGTTCTCGGCAGAGCCTTTTTCCGAATTGGCAAACATCCTGCTCCTTCTCCCACAAGGAAGGTGCCAGCCCTGAAAGCTGTTGCTGCTCTTCCCCTTCCCTTGGCAGGCTATTCACAGGCACAACAGCACTGGCGATCTGTGCTTTCCCAGGGTCGGAAGGTCTCATTCTGCCCGTTCTGGCAGAGAATTTTTCTGAAACGGGAAACGTCTGGCTCCTTCTCCCACAAGGAAGGTGCCAGCCCTGAAAGCTGTTGCTGGTCTTCCCCTTCCCTGGGCAGCCTACTCACAGGCACAACAGCACTGGGGATCTGTGCTTTCCGAGAGACGGAACATCTCATCGTACCCGTTCTCGGCAGAGCCTTTTTCCGAATTGGCAAACATCCTGCTCCTTCTCCCACAAGGAAGGTGCCAGCCCTGAAAGCTGTTGCTGCTCTTCCCCTTCCCTGGGCAGCCTACTCACAGGCACAACAGCACTGGCGATCTGTGCTTTCCCAGGGTCGGAAGGTCTCATTCTGCCCGTTCTGGCAGAGAATTTTTCTGAAACGGGAAACGTCTGGCTCCTTCTCCTACAAGGAAGGTGATAGCCCGGAAAGCTGTTGCTGCTCTTCCCCTTCCCTTGGCAGCCTACTCACAGGCACAACAGCACTGGCGATCTGTGTTTTCCGAGAGATGGAACATCTCATCGTGCCCGTTCTCGGCAGAGCCTTTTTCCGAATTGGCAAACGTCCTGCTCCTTCTCCCACAAGGAAGGTGCCAGCCCGGAAAGCTGTTGCTGGTCTTCCCCTTCCCTTGGCAGCCTATTCACAGGCACAACAGCACTGGGGATCTGTGCTTTCCCAGGGTCGGAAGGCCTCATCGTGCCTGTTCTCGGCAGAGCCTTTTTCCGAAACGGGAATCGTCGGGCTCCTTCTCCCACAAGGAAGGCGCCAGTCCTGAAAGCTGTTGCTGGTCTTCATGTTCCCTAGGTAGCGTATTCACAGGCACAACAGCACTGTGGATCTGGGCTTTCCCAGACACGGAGCATCTCAACGTTCCAGTTCTCAGCAGAGCCTTCTTTTGAAATGGCAAACGTCCGGTTCCTTCTCCCACAAGGAAGGTGCCAGCCCTGAAAGCTGTTGCTGCTCTTCCCCTTCCCTGGGCAGCCTACTCACAGGCACAACAGCACTGGGGATATGTGCTTTCCGAGAGACGGAACATCTCATCGTGCCCGTTCTCGGCAGAGCGTTTTTCTGAAACGGAAAACGTCTGGCTCCTTCTCCCACAAGGAACGTGCCAGCCCTGAAAGCTGTTGCTGCTCTTCCCCTTCCCTGGGCAGCCTACTCACAGGCACAACAGCACTGGCGATCTGTGCTTTCCAAGGGTCGGAAGGTCTCATTCTGCCCGTTCTGGCAGAGAATTTTTCTGAAACGGGAAACGTCTGGCTCCTTCTCCCACCAGGCAGGTGCCAGCCCGGAAAGCTGTTGCTGCTCTTCCCCTTCCCTGGGCAGCCTACTCACAGGCACAACAGCACTGGGGATCTGTGCTTTCCGAGAGACGGAACATCTCGTCGTGCCTGTTCTGTGCAGAGACTTTTTCTGAAACGGGAAAATGTCTGGCTCCTTCTCCCACAAGGAAGATGCCAGCCCTGAAAGCTGTTGCTGCTCTTCCCCTTCCCTGGGCAGCCTACTCACAGGCACAACAGCACTGGGGATCTGGGCTTTCCGCAGACGGAACATCTCATCGCGCCCGTTCTCGGCAGAGCCTTTTTCTGAAACGGAAAACGTCCGGCTCCTTCTCCAACAAGGAAGGTGCCAGCCCTGAAAGCTGTTGCTGCTCTTCCCCTTCCCTTGGCAGGCTATTCACAGGCACAACAGCACTGGGGATCTGTGCTTTCCCAGGGTCGGAAGGTTTCATTCCTCCCGTTTTGGCAGAGACTTTTTCTAAAACGGGAATCGTCTGGCTCCTTCTCCCACAAGGAAGGTGCCAGCCCTGAAAGCTGTTGCTGCTCTTCCCCTTCCCTTGGCAGCCTACTCACAGGCACAACAGCACTGGGGATCTGTGCTTTCCGAGAGACGGAACATCTCATCGTGCCCATTTTCGGCAGAGCCTTTTTCCGAATTGGCAAACGTCTGGCTCCTTCTCCCACAAGGAAGATGCCAGCCCTGAAAGCTGTTGCTGGTCTTCCCCTTCCCTTGGCAGCCTACTCACAGGCACAACAGCACTGGGGATCTGTGCTTTCCCAGGGTCGGAAGGTCTCATTCTGCCTGTTCTGGCAGAGAATTTTTCTGAAATGGCAAACGTCGGGCTCCTTCTCCCACAAGGAAGGCGCCAGCCCTGAAAGCTGTTGCTGGTCTTCATGTTCCCTAGGTAGCGTATTCACAGGCACAACAGCACTGTGGATCTGTGCTTTCCCAGACACGGAGCATCTCAACGTTCCAGTTCTCAGCAGAGCCTTCTTTTGAAATGGCAAACGTCCGGTTCCTTCTCCCACAAGGAAGGTGCCAGCCCTGAAAGCTGTTGCTGGTCTTCCCCTTCCCTGGGCAGCCTACTCACAGGCACAAGAGCACTGGGGATCTGTGCTTTCCGAGAGACGGAACATCTCATCGTGCCCGTTCTCGGCAGAGCCTTTTTCTGAAACGGAAAACGTCTGGCTCCTTCTCCCACAAGGAAGGTGCCAGCCCTGAAAGCTTTTGCTGCTCTTCACCTTCCCTGGGCAGCCTACTCACAGGCACAACAGCACTGGGGATCTGGGATTTCTTAGAGACGGAACATCTCATCGTGCCCGTTCTCGGCAGAGCCTTTTTCAGAATTGGCAAACGTCCTGCTCCTTCTCCCACAAGGAAGGTGCCAGCCCTGAAAGCTGTTGCTGCTCTTCCCCTTCCCTGGGCAGCCTACTCACAGGCACAACAGCACTGGGGATCTGTGCTTTCCCAGGGTCGGAAGGTCTCATTCTGCCCGTTCTGGCAGAGACTTTTTCTGAAACGGGAAAACGTCTGGCTCCTTCTCCCACAAGGAAGGTGCCAGCCCTGAAAGCTGTTGCTGCTCTTCCCCTTCCCTGGGCAGCCTACTCACAGGCACAACAGCACTGGGGATCTGTGCTTTCCGAGAGACGGAACATCTCACCGTGCCCGTTCTCGGCAGAGCCTTTTTCCGAATTGGCAAACGTCCTGCTCCTTCTCCCACAAGGAAGGTGCCAGCCTGGAAAGGTGTTGCTGCTCTTCCCCTTCCCTTGGCAGGCTATTCACAGGCACAACAGCACTGGCGATCTGTGCTTTCCCAGGGTCGGAAGGTCTCATTCTTCCCGTTCTGGCAGAGACTTTTTCTAAAACGGGAATCGTCGGGCTCCTTCTCCCACAAGGAAGGTGCCAGCCCTGAAAGCTGTTGCTGCTCTTCCCCTTCCCTTGGCAGCCTACTCCCAGGCAGAGCAGCACTGGGGATCTGTGCTTTCAGAGAGACGGAACATCTCATCGTGCCCGTTCTCGGCAGAGCCTTTTTCTGAAACGGAAAACGTCTGGCTCCTTCTCCCACAAGGAAGGTGCCAGCCCTGAAAGCTGTTGCTGCTCTTCACCTTCCCTGGGCAGCCTACTCACAGGCACAACAGCACTGGGGATCTGGGATTTCTGAGAGACGGAACATCTCATCGTGCCCGTTCTCGGCAGAGCCTTTTTCCGAATTGGCAAACGTCCTGCTCCTTCTCCCACAAGGAAGGTGCCAGCCGTGAAAGCTGTTGCTGGTCTTCCCCTTCCCTGGGCAGCCTGCTCACAGGCACAACAGCACTGGGGATCTGGGATTTCCCTGGGTCGGAAGGTCTCATCGTGCCCGTTCTCGGCAGAGCCTTTTTCCGAAACGGGGATCGTCGGGCTCCTTCTCCCACAAGGAAGGCGCCAGCCCTGAAAGCTGTTGCTGGTCTTCCCCTTCCCTTGGCAGCCTATTCACAGGCACAACAGCACTGGGGATCTGGGCTTTCCCAGACACGGAGCATCTCAACGTTCCAGTTCTCAGCAGAGCCTTCTTTTGAAATGGAAAACGTCCGGTTCCTTCTCCCAAAAGGAAGGTGCCAGCCCTGAAAGCTGTTGCTGCTCTTCCCCTTCCCTGGGCAGCCTACTCACAGGCACAACAGCACTGGGGATCTGGGCTTTCCCAGGGTCGGAAGGTCTCTTTCTGCCCGTTCTGGCAGAGCCTTTTTCTGAAACGGGAAACGACTGGCTCCTTCTCCCACCAGGAAGGGGCCAGTCCTGAATGCTGTTGCTGCTCTTCCCCTTCCCTGGGCAGCCTACTCACAGGCACAACAGCACTGGGGATCTGGTCTTTCAGAGAGACGGAACTTCTCATCGTACCCGTTCTCGTCAGAGCCTTTTTCTGAAATGGGAATCGTCCGTCTCCTTATCCCACAAGGAAGGTGCCAGCCCGGAAAGCTGTTGCTGCACTTCCCCTTCCCTTGGCAGCCTATTCACAGGCACAACAGCAGTGGGGATCTGGGATTTCCCTGGGTCGGAAGGTCTCATCGTGCCCGTTCTCGGCAGAGCCTTTTTCCGAAACGGGAATCGTCGGGCTCCTTCTCCCACAAGGAAGGCGCCCGCCGTGAAAGCTGTTGCTGCACTTCCCCTTCCCTGGGCAGCCTACTCACAGGCACAACAGCACTGGGGATCTGGGCTTTCCGAGAGACGGAACATCTCATCGTGCCCGTTCTGTGCAGAGCCTTTTTCTGAAACGGAAAACGTCCGGTTCCTTCTCCCACAAGGAAGGTGATAGCCCTGAAAGCTGTTGCTGCTCTTCACCTTCCCTGGGCAGCCTACTCACAGGCACAACAGCACTGGGGATCTGTGCTTTCCCAGAGACGGAACATCTCATCGTGCCCGTTCTTGGCAGAGCCTTTTTCCGAAATGGCAAACGTCCTGCTCCTTCTCCCACAAGGAAGGTGCCAGCCCTGAAAGCTGTTGCTGCTCTTCCCCTTCCCTTGGCAGCCTACTCACAGGCACAACAGCACTGGCGATCTGTGCTTTCCAAGGGTCGGAAGGTCTCATTCTGCCCCTTCTGGCAGAGAATTTTTCTGAAACGGGAAACGTGTGGCTCCTTCTCCCACCAGGAAGGTGCCAGCCCGGAAAGCTGTTGCTGCTCTTCCCCTTCCCTTGGCAGCCTACTCACAGGCACAACAGCACTGGGGATCTGTGCTTTCCGAGAGACGGAACATCTCGTCGTGCCTGTTCTGTGCAGAGACTTTTTCTGAAACGGGAAAACGTCTGGCTCCTTCTCCCACAAGGAAGGTGCCAGCCCTGAAAGCTGTTGCTGCTCTTCCCCTTCCCTGGGCAGCCTACTCACAGGCACAAGAGCACTGGGGATCTGGGCTTTCCGAGAGACGGAACATCTCATCGTGCCCGTTCTCGGCAGAGCCTTTTTCCGAATTGGCAAACGTCCTGCTCCTTCTCCCACAAGGAAGGTGCCAGCCCTGAAAGCTGTTGCTGCTCTTCCCCTTCCCTTGGCAGGCTATTCACAGGCACAACAGCACTGGCGATCTGTGCTTTCCCAGGGTCGGAAGGTCTCATTCTGCCCGTTCTGGCAGGGAAATTTTCTAAAACGGGAATCGTCGGGCTCCTTCTCCCACAAGGAAGGTGCCAGCCCTGAAAGCTGTTGCTGCTCTTCCCCTTCCCTTGGCAGCCTACTCACAGGCACAACAGCACTGGGGATCTGTGCTTTCCGAGAGACGGAACATCTCATCGTACCCGTTCTCGGCAGAGCCTTTTTCCCAATTGGCAAACATCCTGCTCCTTCTCCCACAAGGAAGGTGCCAGCCCTGAAAGCTGTTGCTGCTCTTCCCCTTCCCTGGGCAGCCTACTCACAGGCACAACAGCACTGGCGATCTGTGCTTTCCCAGGGTCGGAAGGTCTCATTCTGCCCGTTCTGGCAGAGAATTTTTCTGAAACGGGAAACGTCTGGCTCCTTCTCCCACAAGGAAGGTGATAGCCCGGAAAGCTGTTGCTGCTCTTCCCCTTCCCTTGGCAGCCTACTCACAGGCACAACAGCACTGGGGATCTGGGATTTCTGAGAGACGGAACATATCGTCGTGCCTGTTCTGTGCAGAGACTTTTTCTGAAACGGGAAAACGTCTGGCTCCTTCTCCCACAAGGAAGGTGCCAGCCCTGAAAGCTGTTGCTGCTCTTCCCCTTCCCTGGGCAGCCTACTCACAGGCACAACAGCACTGGGGATCTGGGCTTTCCGAGAGACGGAACATCTCATCGTGCCCGTTCTCGGCAGAGCCTTTTTCCGAATTGGCAAATGTCCTGCTCCTTCTCCCACAAGGAAGGTGCCAGCCCTGAAAGCTGTTGCTGCTCTTCCCCTTCCCTTGGCAGGCTATTCACAGGCACAACAGCACTGGGGATCTGTGCTTTCCCAAGGTCGGAAGGTCTCATTCTGCCCGTTCTGGCAGAGACTTTTTCTAAAACGGGAATCGTCGGGCTCCTTCTCCCACAAGGAAGGTGCCAGCCCGGAAAGCTGTTGCTGGTCTTCCCCTTCCCTTGACAGCCTATTCACAGGCACAACAGCACTGGGGATCTGGGCTTTCCCAGGGTCGGAAGGCCTCATCGTGCCTGTTCTCGGCAGAGCCTTTTTCCGAAACGGGGATCGTCGGGCTCCTTCTCCCACAAGGAAGGCGCCAGCCCTGAAAGCTGTTGCTGGTCTTCATGTTCCCTAGTAGCGTATTCACAGGCACAACAGCACTGTGGATCAGTGCTTTCCCAGACACGGAGCATCTCAACGTTCCAGTTCTCAGCAGAGCCTTCTTTTGAAATGGCAAACGTCCGGTTCCTTCTCCCACAAGGAAGGTGCCAGCCCTGAAAGCTGTTGCTGGTCTTCCCCTTCCCTGGGCAGCCTACTCACAGGCACAACAGCACTGGGGATCTGGGCTTTCTGAGAGACGGAACATCTCATCGTGCCTGTTCTGTGCAGAGAATTTTTCTGAAACAGAAATCGTCGGGCTCCTTCTCCCACAAGGAAGGTGCCAGCCCTGAAAGCTGTTGCTGCTCTTCCCGTTCCCTGGGCAGCCTATTCACAGGCACAACAGCACTGGGGATCTGTGCTTTCCGAGAGACGGAACATCTCATCGTGCCCGTTCTGTGCAGAGCCTTTTTCTGAAACGGAAAACGTCCGGCTCCTTCTCCAACAAGGAAGGTGATAGCCCTGAAAGCTGTTGCTGCTCTTCAACTTCCCTGGGCAGCCTACTCACAGGCACAACAGCACTGGGGATCTGTGCTTTCCCAGAGACGGAACATCTCATCGTGCCCGTTCTTGGCAGAGCCTTTTTCCGAATTGGCAAACGTCCTGCTCCTTCTCCCACAAGGAAGGTGCCAGCCCTGAAAGCTGTTGCTGCTCTTCCCCTTCCCTTGGCAGCCTACTCACAGGCACAACAGCACTGGCGATCTGTGCTTTCCAAGGGTCGGAAGGTCTCATTCTGCCCGTTCTGGCAGAGAATTTTTCTGAAACGGGAAACGTGTGGCTCCTTCTCCCACCAGGAAGGTGCCAGCCCGGAAAGCTGTTGCTGCTCTTCCCCTTCCCTTGGCAGCCTACTCACAGGCAGAACAGCACTGGGGATCTGTGCTTTCCGAGAGACGGAACATCTCGTCGTGCCTGTTCTGTGCAGAGACTTTTTCTGAAACGGGAAAACGTCTGGCTCCTTCTCCCACAAGGAAGGTGCCAGCCCTGAAAGCTGTTGCTGCTCTTCCCCTTCCCTGGGCAGCCTACTCACAGGCACAACAGCACTGGGGATCTGGGCTTTCCGAGAGACGGAACATCTCATCGTGCCCGTTCTCGGCAGAGCCTTTTTCCGAATTGGCAAACGTCCTGCTCCTTCTCCCACAAGGAAGGTGCCAGCCCTGAAAGCTGTTGCTGCTCTTCCCCTTCCCTTGGCAGGCTATTCACAGGCACAACAGCACTGGCGATCTGTGCTTTCCCAGGGTCGGAAGGTCTCATTCTGCCCGTTCTGGCAGGGAAATTTTCTAAAACGGGAATCGTCGGGCTCCTTCTCCCACCAGGAAGGTGCCAGCCCGGAAAGCTGTTGCTGCTCTTCCCCTTCCCTTGGCAGCCTACTCACAGGCACAACAGCACTGGGGATCTGTGCTTTCCGAGAGACGGAACATATCATCGTACCCGTTCTCGGCAGAGCCATTTTCCCAATTGGCAAACATCCTGCTCCTTCTCCCACAAGGAAGGTGCCAGCCCTGAAAGCTGTTGCTGCTCTTCCCCTTCCCTGGGCAGCCTACTCACAGGCACAACAGCACTGGCGATCTGTGCTTTCCCAGGGTCGGAAGGTCTCATTCTGCCCGTTCTGGCAGAGAATTTTTCTGAAACGGGAAACGTCTGGCTCCTTCTCCCACAAGGAAGGTGATAGCCCGGAAAGCTGTTGCTGCTCTTCCCCTTCCCTTGGCAGCCTACTCACAGGCACAACAGCACTGGCGATCTGTGTTTTCCGAGAGATGGAACATCTCATCGTGCCCGTTCTCGGCAGAGCCTTTTTCCGAATTGGCAAACGTCCTGCTCCTTCTCCCACAAGGAAGGTGCCAGCCCGGAAAGCTGTTGCTGGTCTTCCCCTTCCCTTGGCAGCCTATTCACAGGCACAACAGCACTGGGGATCTGTGCTTTCCCAGGGTCGGAAGGCCTCATCGTGCCTGTTCTCGGCAGAGCCTTTTTCCGAAACGGGAATCGTCGGGCTCCTTCTCCCACAAGGAAGGCGCCAGTCCTGAAAGCTGTTGCTGGTCTTCATGTTCCCTAGGTAGCGTATTCACAGGCACAACAGCACTGTGGATCTGTGCTTTCCCAGACACGGAGCATCTCAACGTTCCAGTTCTCAGCAGAGCCTTCTTTTGAAATGGCAAACGTCCGGTTCCTTCTCCCACAAGGAAGGTGCCAGCCCTGAAAGCTGTTGCTGCTCTTCCCCTTCCCTGGGCAGCCTACTCACAGGCACAACAGCACTGGGGATCTGTGCTTTCCGAGAGACGGAACATCTCATCGTGCCCGTTCTCGGCAGAGCCTTTTTCTGAAACGGAAAACGTCTGGCTACTTCTCCCACAAGGAAGGTGATAGCCCTGAAAGCTGTTGCTGCTCTTCCCCTTCCCTGGGCAGCCTACTCACAGGCACAACAGCACTGGGGATCTGGGCTTTCCGAGAGACGGAACATCTCATCGTGCCTGTTCTGTGCAGAGAATTTTTCTGAAACAGAAATCGTCGGGCTCCTTCTCCCACAAGGAAGGTGCCAGCCCTGAAAGCTGTTGCTGCTCTTCCCGTTCCCTGGGCAGCCTATTCACAGGCACAACAGCACTGGGGATCTGTGCTTTCCGAGAGACGGAACATCTCATCGTGCCCGTTCTGTGCAGAGCCTTTTTCTGAAACGGAAAACGTCCGGCTCCTTCTCCAACAAGGAAGGTGATAGCCCTGAAAGCTGTTGCTGCTCTTCAACTTCCCTGGGCAGCCTACTCACAGGCACAACAGCACTGGGGATCTGTGCTTTCCCAGAGACGGAACATCTCATCGTGCCCGTTCTTGGCAGAGCCTTTTTCCGAATTGGCAAACGTCCTGCTCCTTCTCCCACAAGGAAGGTGCCAGCCCTGAAAGCTGTTGCTGCTCTTCCCCTTCCCTTGGCAGCCTACTCACAGGCACAACAGCACTGGCGATCTGTGCTTTCCAAGGGTCGGAAGGTCTCATTCTGCCCGTTCTGGCAGAGAATTTTTCTGAAACGGGAAACGTGTGGCTCCTTCTCCCACCAGGAAGGTGCCAGCCCGGAAAGCTGTTGCTGCTCTTCCCCTTCCCTTGGCAGCCTACTCACAGGCAGAACAGCACTGGGGATCTGTGCTTTCCGAGAGACGGAACATCTCGTCGTGCCTGTTCTGTGCAGAGACTTTTTCTGAAACGGGAAAACGTCTGGCTCCTTCTCCCACAAGGAAGGTGCCAGCCCTGAAAGCTGTTGCTGCTCTTCCCCTTCCCTGGGCAGCCTACTCACAGGCACAACAGCACTGGGGATCTGGGCTTTCCGAGAGACGGAACATCTCATCGTGCCTGTTCTCGGCAGAGCCTTTTTCCGAATTGGCAAACGTCCTGCTCCTTCTCCCACAAGGAAGGTGCCAGCCCTGAAAGCTGTTGCTGCTCTTCCCCTTCCCTTGGCAGGCTATTCACAGGCACAACAGCACTGGCGATCTGTGCTTTCCCAGGGTCGGAAGGTCTCATTCTGCCCGTTCTGGCAGGGAAATTTTCTAAAACGGGAATCGTCGGGCTCCTTCTCCCACCAGGAAGGTGCCAGCCCGGAAAGCTGTTGCTGCTCTTCCCCTTCCCTTGGCAGCCTACTCACAGGCACAACAGCACTGGGGATCTGTGCTTTCCGAGAGACGGAACATATCATCGTACCCGTTCTCGGCAGAGCCATTTTCCCAATTGGCAAACATCCTGCTCCTTCTCCCACAAGGAAGGTGCCAGCCCTGAAAGCTGTTGCTGCTCTTCCCCTTCCCTGGGCAGCCTACTCACAGGCACAACAGCACTGGCGATCTGTGCTTTCCCAGGGTCGGAAGGTCTCATTCTGCCCGTTCTGGCAGAGAATTTTTCTGAAACGGGAAACGTCTGGCTCCTTCTCCCACAAGGAAGGTGATAGCCCGGAAAGCTGTTGCTGCTCTTCCCCTTCCCTTGGCAGCCTACTCACAGGCACAACAGCACTGGCGATCTGTGTTTTCCGAGAGATGGAACATCTCATCGTGCCCGTTCTCGGCAGAGCCTTTTTCCGAATTGGCAAACGTCCTGCTCCTTCTCCCACAAGGAAGGTGCCAGCCCGGAAAGCTGTTGCTGGTCTTCCCCTTCCCTTGGCAGCCTATTCACAGGCACAACAGCACTGGGGATCTGTGCTTTCCCAGGGTCGGAAGGCCTCATCGTGCCTGTTCTCGGCAGAGCCTTTTTCCGAAACGGGAATCGTCGGGCTCCTTCTCCCACAAGGAAGGCGCCAGTCCTGAAAGCTGTTGCTGGTCTTCATGTTCCCTAGGTAGCGTATTCACAGGCACAACAGCACTGTGGATCTGTGCTTTCCCAGACACGGAGCATCTCAACGTTCCAGTTCTCAGCAGAGCCTTCTTTTGAAATGGCAAACGTCCGGTTCCTTCTCCCACAAGGAAGGTGCCAGCCCTGAAAGCTGTTGCTGCTCTTCCCCTTCCCTGGGCAGCCTACTCACAGGCACAACAGCACTGGGGATCTGTGCTTTCCGAGAGACGGAACATCTCATCGTGCCCGTTCTCGGCAGAGCCTTTTTCTGAAACGGAAAACGTCTGGCTACTTCTCCCACAAGGAAGGTGATAGCCCTGAAAGCTGTTGCTGCTCTTCCCCTTCCCTGGGCAGCCTACTCACAGGCACAACAGCACTGGGGATCTGGGATTTCTGAGAGACGGAACATCTCGTCGTGCCTGTTCTGTGCAGAGACTTTTTCTGAAACGGGAAAACGTCTGGCTCCTTCTCCCACAAGGAAGGTGCCAGCCCTGAAAGCTGTTGCTGCTCTTCCCCTTCCCTGGGCAGCCTACTCACAGGCACAACAGCACTGGGGATCTGGGCTTTCCGAGAGACGGAACATCTCATCGTGCCCGTTCTCGGCAGAGCCTTTTTCCGAATTGGCAAACGTCCTGCTCCTTCTCCCACAAGGAAGGTGCCAGCCCTGAAAGCTGTTGCTGCTCTTCCCCTTCCCTTGGCAGGCTATTCACAGGCACAACAGCACTGGGGATCTGTGCTTTCCCAAGGTCGGAAGGTCTCATTCTGCCCGTTCTGGCAGAGACTTTTTCTAAAACGGGAATCGTCGGGCTCCTTCTCCCACCAGGAAGGTGCCAGCCCGGAAAGCTGTTGCTGGTCTTCCCCTTCCCTTGACAGCCTATTCACAGGCACAACAGCACTGGGGATCTGGGCTTTCCCAGGGTCGGAAGGCCTCATCGTGCCTGTTCTCGGCAGAGCCTTTTTCCGAAACGGGGATCGTCGGGCTCCTTCTCCCACAAGGAAGGCGCCAGCCCTGAAAGCTGTTGCTGGTCTTCATGTTCCCTAGTAGCGTATTCACAGGCACAACAGCACTGGGGATCTGTGCTTTCCAAGAGACGGAACATCTCATCGTGCCCGTTCTCGGCAGAGCCTTTTTCTGAAATGGAAAACGTCTGGCTCCTTCTCCCACAAGGAAGGTGCCAGCCCTGAAAGCTTTTGCTGCTCTTCACCTTCCCTGGGCAGCCTACTCACAGGCACAACAGCACTGGGGATCTGGGATTTCTTAGAGACGGAACATCTCATCGTGCCCGTTCTCGGCAGAGCCTTTTTCCGAATTGGCAAACGTCCTGCTCCTTCTCCCACAAGGAAGGTGCCAGCCGTGAAAGCTGTTGCTGGTCTTCCCCTTCCCTTGGCAGCCTATTCACAGGCACAACAGCACTGGGGATCTGTGCTTTCCCAGGGTCGGAAGGCCTCATCGTGCCTGTTCTCGGCAGAGCCTTTTTCCGAAACGGGAATCGTCGGGCTCCTTCTCCCACAAGGAAGGCGCCAGTCCTGAAAGCTGTTGCTGGTCTTCATGTTCCCTAGGTAGCGTATTCACAGGCACAACAGCACTGTGGATCTGTGCTTTCCCAGACACGGAGCATCTCAACGTTCCAGTTCTCAGCAGAGCCTTCTTTTGAAATGGCAAACGTCCGGTTCCTTCTCCCACAAGGAAGGTGCCAGCCCTGAAAGCTGTTGCTGCTCTTCCCCTTCCCTGGGCAGCCTACTCACAGGCACAACAGCACTGGGGATCTGGGATTTCTGAGAGACGGAACATCTCGTCGTGCCTGTTCTGTGCAGAGACTTTTTCTGAAACGGGAAAACGTCTGGCTCCTTCTCCCACAAGGAAGGTGCCAGCCCTGAAAGCTGTTGCTGCTCTTCCCCTTCCCTGGGCAGCCTACTCACAGGCACAACAGCACTGGGGATCTGGGCTTTCCGAGAGACGGAACATCTCATCGTGCCCGTTCTCGGCAGAGCCTTTTTCCGAATTGGCAAACGTCCTGCTCCTTCTCCCACAAGGAAGGTGCCAGCCCTGAAAGCTGTTGCTGCTCTTCCCCTTCCCTTGGCAGGCTATTCACAGGCACAACAGCACTGGGGATCTGTGCTTTCCCAAGGTCGGAAGGTCTCATTCTGCCCGTTCTGGCAGAGACTTTTTCTAAAACGGGAATCGTCGGGCTCCTTCTCCCACAAGGAAGGTGCCAGCCCGGAAAGCTGTTGCTGGTCTTCCCCTTCCCTTGACAGCCTATTCACAGGCACAACAGCACTGGGGATCTGGGCTTTCCCAGGGTCGGAAGGCCTCATCGTGCCTGTTCTCGGCAGAGCCTTTTTCCGAAACGGGGATCGTCGGGCTCCTTCTCCCACAAGGAAGGCGCCAGCCCTGAAAGCTGTTGCTGGTCTTCATGTTCCCTAGTAGCGTATTCACAGGCACAACAGCACTGTGGATCAGTGCTTTCCCAGACACGGAGCATCTCAACGTTCCAGTTCTCAGCAGAGCCTTCTTTTGAAATGGCAAACGTCCGGTTCCTTCTCCCACAAGGACGGTGCCAGCCCTGAAAGCTGTTGCTGGTCTTCCCCTTCCCTGGGCAGCCTACTCACAGGCACAACAGCACTGGGGATCTGGGCTTTCCGAGAGACGGAACATCTCATCGTGCCTGTTCTGTGCAGAGAATTTTTCTGAAACAGAAATCGTCGGGCTCCTTCTCCCACAAGGAAGGTGCCAGCCCTGAAAGCTGTTGCTGCTCTTCCCGTTCCCTGGGCAGCCTATTCACAGGCACAACAGCACTGGGGATCTGTGCTTTCCGAGAGACGGAACATCTCATCGTGCCCGTTCTGTGCAGAGCCTTTTTCTGAAACGGAAAACGTCCGGCTCCTTCTCCAACAAGGAAGGTGATAGCCCTGAAAGCTGTTGCTGCTCTTCAACTTCCCTGGGCAGCCTACTCACAGGCACAACAGCACTGGGGATCTGTGCTTTCCCAGAGACGGAACATCTCATCGTGCCCGTTCTTGGCAGAGCCTTTTTCCGAATTGGCAAACGTCCTGCTCCTTCTCCCACAAGGAAGGTGCCAGCCCTGAAAGCTGTTGCTGCTCTTCCCCTTCCCTTGGCAGCCTACTCACAGGCACAACAGCACTGGCGATCTGTGCTTTCCAAGGGTCGGAAGGTCTCATTCTGCCCGTTCTGGCAGAGAATTTTTCTGAAACGGGAAACGTGTGGCTCCTTCTCCCACCAGGAAGGTGCCAGCCCGGAAAGCTGTTGCTGCTCTTCCCCTTCCCTTGGCAGCCTACTCACAGGCACAACAGCACTGGGGATCTGTGCTTTCCGAGAGACGGAACATCTCGTCGTGCCTGTTCTGTGCAGAGACTTTTTCTGAAACGGGAAAACGTCTGGCTCCTTCTCCCACAAGGAAGGTGCCAGCCCTGAAAGCTGTTGCTGCTCTTCCCCTTCCCTTGGCAGGCTATTCACAGGCACAACAGCACTGGCGATCTGTGCTTTCCCAGGGTCGGAAGGTCTCATTCTGCCCGTTCTGGCAGGGAAATTTTCTAAAACGGGAATCGTCGGGCTCCTTCTCGCACCAGGAAGGTGCCAGCCCGGAAAGCTGTTGCTGCTCTTCCCCTTCCCTTGGCAGCCTACTCACAGGCACAACAGCACTGGGGATCTGTGCTTTCCGAGAGACGGAACATATCATCGTACCCGTTCTCGGCAGAGCCATTTTCCCAATTGGCAAACATCCTGCTCCTTCTCCCACAAGGAAGGTGCCAGCCCTGAAAGCTGTTGCTGCTCTTCCCCTTCCCTGGGCAGCCTACTCACAGGCACAACAGCACTGGCGATCTGTGCTTTCCCAGGGTCGGAAGGTCTCATTCTGCCCGTTCTGGCAGAGAATTTTTCTGAAACGGGAAACGTCTGGCTCCTTCTCCCACAAGGAAGGTGATAGCCCGGAAAGCTGTTGCTGCTCTTCCCCTTCCCTTGGCAGCCTACTCACAGGCACAACAGCACTGGCGATCTGTGTTTTCCGAGAGATGGAACATCTCATCGTGCCCGTTCTCGGCAGAGCCTTTTTCCGAATTGGCAAACGTCCTGCTCCTTCTCCCACAAGGAAGGTGCCAGCCCGGAAAGCTGTTGCTGGTCTTCCCCTTCCCTTGGCAGCCTATTCACAGGCACAACAGCACTGGGGATCTGTGCTTTCCCAGGGTCGGAAGGCCTCATCGTGCCTGTTCTCGGCAGAGCCTTTTTCCGAAACGGGAATCGTCGGGCTCCTTCTCCCACAAGGAAGGCGCCAGTCCTGAAAGCTGTTGCTGGTCTTCATGTTCCCTAGGTAGCGTATTCACAGGCACAACAGCACTGGGGATCTGTGCTTTCAGAGAGACGGAACATCTCATCGTGCCCGTTCTCGGCAGAGCCTTTTTCTGAAACGGAAAACGTCTGGCTCCTTCTCCCACAAGGAAGGTGCCAGCCCTGAAAGCTTTTGCTGCTCTTCCCCTTCCCTGGGCAGCCTACTCACAGGCACAACAGCACTGGGGATCTGGTCTTTCAGAGAGACGGAACTTCTCATCGTACCCGTTCTCGGCAGAGCCTTTTTCCGAATTGGCAAACGTCCTGCTCCTTCTCCCACAAGGAAGGTGCCAGCCCGGACAGCTGTTGCTGCACTTCCCCTTCCCTTGGCAGCCTATTCACAGGCACAACAGCAGTGGGGATCTGGGATTTCCCTGGGTCGGAAGGTCTCATCGTGCCCGTTCTCGGCAGAGCCTTTTTCCGAAACGGGAATCGTCGGGCTCCTTCTCCCACAAGGAAGGCGCCCGCCGTGAAAGCTGTTGCTGCATTTCCCCTTCCCTGGGCAGCCTACTCACAGGCACAACAGCACTGGGGATCTGGGCTTTCCGAGAGACGGAACATCTCATCGTGCCTGTTCTGTGCAGAGAATTTTTCTGAAAAAGAAATCGTCGGGCTCCTTCTCCCACAAGGAAGGTGCCAGCCCTGAAAGCTGTTGCTGCTCTTCCCCTTCCCTTGGCAGCCTACTCACAGGCACAACAGCACTGGGGATCTGTGCTTTCCGAGAGACGGAACATCTCATCGTGCCCGTTCTGTGCAGAGCCTTTTTCTAAAACGGAAAACGTCCGGCTCCTTCTCCCACAAGGAAGGTGATAGCCCGGAAAGCTGTTGCTGCTCTTCAACTTCCCTGGGCAGCCTACTCACAGGCACAACAGCACTGGGGATCTGGGCTTTCCGAGAGATGGAACATCTCATCGTGCCCGTTCTCGGCAGAGCCTTTTTCAGAATTGGCAAACGTCCTGCTCCTTCTCCCACAAGGAAGGTGCCAGCCCTGAAAGCTGTTGCTGCTCTTCCCCTTCCCTTGGCAGCCTACTCACAGGCACAACAGCACTGGGGATCTGGGCTTTCCCAGGGTCGGAAGGTCTCATTCTGCCTGTTCTGGCAGAGAATTTTTCTGAAATGGCAAACGTCTGGCTCCTTCTCCCACAAGGAAGGTGATAGCCCTGAAAGCTGTTGCTGCTCTTCCCCTTCCCTTGGCAGCCTACTCACAGGCACAACAGCACTGGGGATCTGTGCTTTCTGAGAGACGGAACATCTCATCGTACCCGTTCTCGGCAGAGCCTTTTTCCAAAATGACAAAAGTCCGGCTCCTTCTCCCACAAGGAAGGTGCCAGTCCGGAAAGCTGTTGCTGGTCTTCCCCTTCCCTTGACAGCCTATTCACAGGCACAACAGCACTGGGGATCTGGGCTTTCCCAGGGTCGGAAGGCCTCATCGTGCCTGTTCTCGGCAGAGCCTTTTTCCGAAACGGGGATCGTCGGGCTCCTTCTCCCACAAGGAAGGCGCCAGCCCTGAAAGCTGTTGCTGGTCTTCATGTTCCCTAGGTAGCGTATTCACAGGCACAACAGCACTGTGGATCTGTGCTTTCCCAGACACGGAGCATCTCAACGTTCCAGTTCTCAGCAGAGCCTTCTTTTGAAATGGCAAACGTCCGGTTCCTTCTCCCACAAGGAAGGTGCCACCCCTGAAAGCTGTTGCTGCTCTTCCCCTTCCCTGGGCAGCCTACTCACAGGCACAACAGCACTGGGGATCTGTGCTTTCTGAGAGACGGAACATCTCATCGTGCCCGTTCTCGGCAGAGCCTTTTTCTGAAACGGAAAACGTCTGGCTCCTTCTCCCACAAGGAAGGTGCCAGCCCTGAAAGCTTTTGCTGCTCTTCACCTTCCCTGGGCAGCCTACTCACAGGCACAACAGCACTGGGGATCTGGGATTTCTTAGAGACGGAACATCTCATCGTGCCCGTTCTCGGCAGAGCCTTTTTCCGAATTGGCAAACGTCCTGCTCCTTCTCCCACAAGGAAGGTGCCAGCCGTGAAAGCTGTTGCTGGTCTTCCCCTTCCCTGGGCAGCCTACTCACAGGCACAACAGCACTGGGGATCTGGGATTTCCCTGGGTCGGAAAGTCTCATCGTGCCCGTTCTCGGCAGAGCCTTTTTCCGAAACGGGGATCGTCCGGCTCCTTCTCCCACAAGGAAGGCGCCAGCCCTGAAAGCTGTTGCTGGTCTTCCCCTTCCCTTGGCAGCCTATTCACAGGCACAACAGCACTGGGGATCTGGGCTTTCCCAGACACGGAGCATCTCAACGTTCCAGTTCTCAGCAGAGCCTTCTTTTGAAATGGAAAACGTCCGGTTCCTTCTCCCACAAGGAAGGTGCCAGCCCTGAAAGCTGTTGCTGCTCTTCCCCTTCCCTGGGCAGCCTACTCACAGGCACAACAGCACTGGGGATCTGGGCTTTCCCAGGGTCGGAAGGTCTCATTCTGCCCGTTCTGGCAGAGAATTTTTCTGAAACGGGAATCGTCCGTCTCCTTCTCCCACCAGGAAGGGGCCAGTCCTGAATGCTGTTGCTGCTCTTCCCCTTCCCTGGGCAGCCTACTCACAGGCACAACAGCACTGGGGATCTGTGCTTTCTGAGAGACGGAACATCTCATCGTACCCGTTCTCGTCAGAGCCTTTTTCTGAAATGGGAATCGTCCGTCTCCTTATCCCACAAGGAAGGTGCCAGCCCGGACAGCTGTTGCTGCTCTTCCCCTTCCCTTGGCAGCCTATTCACAGGCACAACAGCAGTGGGGATCTGGGATTTCCCAGGGTCGGAAGGTCTCATCGTGCCCGTTCTCGGCAGAGCCTTTTTCCGAAACGGGAATCGTCGGGCTCCTTCTCCCACAAGGAAGGCGCCCGCCGTGAAAGCTGTTGCTGCATTTCCCATTCCCTGGGCAGCCTACTCACAGGCACAACAGCACTGGGGATCTGGGCTTTCCGAGAGACGGAACATCTCATCGTGCCTGTTCTGTGCAGAGAATTTTTCTGAAAAAGAAATCGTCGGGCTCCTTCTCCCACAAGGAAGGTGCCAGCCCTGAAAGCTGTTGCTGCTCTTCCCCTTCCCTTGGCAGCCTACTCACAGGCACAACAGCACTGGGGATCTGTGCTTTCCGAGAGACGGAACATCTCATCGTGCCCGTTCTGTGCAGAGCCTTTTTCTGAAACGGAAAACGTCCGGCTCCTTCTCCCACAAGGAAGGTGATAGCCCGGAAAGCTGTTGCTGGTCTTCATCTTCCCTTGGCAGCCTACTCACAGGCACAACAGCACTGGGGATCTGGGCTTTCCGAGAGACGGAACATCTCACCGTGCCCGTTCTCGGCAGAGCCTTTTTCCGAATTGGCAAACATCCTGCTCCTTCTCCCACAAGGAAGGTGCCAGCCCTGAAAGCTGTTGCTGCTCTTCCCCTTCCCTTGGCAGCCTACTCACAGGCACAACAGCACTGGCGATCTGTGCTTTCCCAGGGTCGGAAGGTCTCTTTCTGCCCGTTCTGGCAGAGAATTTTTCTGAAACGGGAAACGTCTGGCTCCTTCTCCCACCAGGCAGGTGCCAGCCCGGAAAGCTGTTGCTGCTCTTCCCCTTCCCTGGGCAGCCTACTCACAGGCACAACAGCACTGGGGATCTGTGCTTTCCGAGAGACGGAACATCTCGTCGTGCCTGTTCTGTGCAGAGACTTTTTCTGAAACGGGAAAAGGTCTGGCTCCTTCTCCCACAAGGAAGGTGCCAGCCCTGCAAGCTGTTGCTGCTCTTCCCCTTCCCTGGGCAGCCTACTCACAGGCACAACAGCACTGGGGATCTGGGCTTTCCGCAGACGGAACATCTCATCGTGCCCGTTCTCGGCAGAGCCTTTTTCTGAAACGGGGATCGTCCGGCTCCTTCTCCAACAAGGAAGGTGCCAGCCCTGAAAGCTGTTGCTGCTCTTCCCCTTCCCTTGGCAGGCTATTCAGAGGCACAACAGCACTGGCGATCTGTGCTTTCCCAGGGTCGGAAGGTCTCATTCCTCCCGTTTTGGCAGAGACTTTTTCTAAAACGGGAATCGTCTGGCTCCTTCTCCCACAAGGAAGGTGCCAGCCCTGAAAGCTGTTGCTGCTCTTCCCCTTCCCTTGGCAGCCTACTCACAGGCACAACAGCACTGGGGATCTGGGCTTTCCGAGAGACGGAACATCTCATCATGCCCATTTTCGGCAGAGCCTTTTTCCGAATTGGCAAACGTCCTGCTCCTTCTCCCACAAGGAAGATGCCAGCCTGGAAAGCTGTTGCTGCTCTTCCCCTTCCCTTGGCAGCCTACTCACAGGCACAACAGCACTGGCGATCTGTGCTTTCCCAGGGTCAGAAGGTCTCATTCTGCCCGTTCTGGCAGAGAATTTTTCTGAAACGGGAAACGTCTGGCTCCTTCTCCCACAAGGAAGGTGATAGCCCGGAAAGCTGTTGCTGCTCTTCCCCTTCCCTTGGCAGCCTACTCACAGGCACAACAGCACTGGCGATCTGTGTTTTCCGAGAGATGGAACATCTCATCGTGCCCGTTCTCGGCAGAGCGTTTTTCCGAATTGGCAAACGTCCTGCTCCTTCTCCCACAAGGAAGGTGCCAGCCCGGAAAGCTGTTGCTGGTCTTCCCCTTCCCTTGGCAGCCTATTCACAGGCACAACAGCACTGGGGATCTGTGCTTTCCCAGGGTCGGAAGGCCTCATTGTGCCTGTTCTCGGCAGAGCCTTTTTCCGAAACGGGAATCGTCGGGCTCCTTCTCCCACAAGGAAGGCGCCAGTCCTGAAAGCTGTTGCTGGTCTTCATGTTCCCTAGGTAGCGTATTCACAGGCACAACAGCACTGTGGATCTGTGCTTTCCCAGACACGGAGCATCTCAACGTTCCAGTTCTCAGCAGAGCCTTCTTTTGAAATGGCAAACGTCCGGTTCCTTCTCCCACAAGGAAGGTGCCAGCCCTGAAAGCTGTTGCTGCTCTTCCCCTTCCCTGGGCAGCCTACTCACAGGCACAACAGCACTGGGGATCTGTGCTTTCCGAGAGACGGAACATCTCATCGTGCCCGTTCTCGGCAGAGCCTTTTTCTGAAACGGAAAACGTCTGGCTCCTTCTCCCACAAGGAACGTGCCAGCCCTGAAAGCTGTTGCTGCTCTTCCCCTTCCCTTGGCAGCCTACTCACAGGCACAACAGCACTGGCGATCTGTGCTTTCCAAGGGTCGGAAGGTCTCATTCTGCCCGTTCTAGCAGAGAATTTTTCTGAAACGGGAAACGTCTGGCTCCTTCTCCCACCAGGCAGGTGCCAGCCCGGAAAGCTGTTGCTGCTCTTCCCCTTCCCTGGGCAGCCTACTCACAGGCACAACAGCACTGGGGATCTGTGCTTTCCGAGAGACGGAACATCTCGTCGTGCCTGTTCTGTGCAGAGACTTTTTCTGAAACGGGAAAAGGTCTGGCTCCTTCTCCCACAAGGAAGGTGCCAGCCCTGAAAGCTATTGCTGCTCTTCCCCTTCCCTGGGCAGCCTACTCACAGGCACAACAGCACTGGGGATCTGGGCTTTCCGCAGACGGAACATCTCATCGTGCCCGTTCTCGGCAGAGCCTTTTTCTGAAACGGAAAACGTCCGGCTCCTTCTCTAACAAGGAAGGTGCCAGCCCTGAAAGCTGTTGCTGCTCTTCCCCTTCCCTTGGCAGGCTATTCACAGGCACAACAGCACTGGCGATCTGTGCTTTCCCAGGGTCGGGAGGTCTCATTCCTCCCGTTTTGGCAGAGACTTTTTCTAAAACGGGAATCGTCTGGCTCCTTCTCCCACAAGGAAGGTGCCAGCCCTGAAAGCTGTTGCTGCTCTTCCCCTTCCCTTGGCAGCCTACTCACAGGCACAACAGCACTGGGGATCTGTGCTTTCCGAGAGACGGAACATCTCATCGTGCCCGTTCTTGGCAGAGCCTTTTTCAGAATTGGCAAACGTCCGTCTCCTTCTCCCACAAGGAAGATGCCAGCCCTGAAAGCTGTTGCTGCTCTTCCCCTTCCCTTGGCAGCCTACTCACAGGCACAACAGCACTGGCGATCTGTGCTTTCCCAGGGTCGGAAGGTCTCATTCTGCCTGTTCTGGCAGAGAATTTTTCTGAAATGGCAAACGTCTGGCTCCTTCTCCCACAAGGAAGGTGATAGCCCGGAAAGCTGTTGCTGCTCTTCCCCTTCCCTGGGCAGCCTACTCACAGGCACAACAGCACTGGGGATCTGTGCTTTCTGAGAGACGGAACATCTCATCGTACCCGTTCTCGGCAGAGCCTTTTTCCAAAATGACAAAAGTCCTGCTCCTTCTCCCACAAGGAAGGTGCCAGTCCGGAAAGCTGTTGCTGGTCTTCCCCTTCCCTTGACAGCCTATTCACAGGCACAACAGCACTGGGGATCTGGGCTTTCCCAGGGTCGGAAGGCCTCATCGTGCCTGTTCTCGGCAGAGCCTTTTTCCGAAACGGGGATCGTCGGGCTCCTTCTCCCACAAGGAAGGCGCCAGCCCTGAAAGCTGTTGCTGGTCTTCATGTTCCCTAGGTAGCGTATTCACAGGCACAACAGCACTGTGGATCTGTGCTTTCCCAGACACGGAGCATCTCAACGTTCCAGTTCTCAGCAGAGCCTTCTTTTGAAATGGCAAACGTCCGGTTCCTTCTCCCACAAGGAAGGTGCCAGCCCTGAAAGCTGTTGCTGGTCTTCCCCTTCCCTGGGCAGCCTACTCACAGGCACAACAGCACTGGGGATCTGTGCTTTCCGAGAGACGGAACATCTCATCGTGCCCGTTCTCGGCAGAGCCTTTTTCTGAAACGGAAAACGTCTGGCTCCTTCTCCCACAAGGAAGGTGCCAGCCCTGCAAGCTGTTGCTGCTCTTCACCTTCCCTGGGCAGCCTACTCACAGGCACAACAGCACTGGGGATCTGGGATTTCTGAGAGACGGAACATCTCATCGTGCCCGTTCTCGGCAGAGCCTTTTTCCGAATTGGCAAACGTCCTGCTCCTTCTCCCACAAGGAAGGTGCCAGCCGTGAAAGCTGTTGCTGGTCTTCCCCTTCCCTGGGCAGCCTACTCACAGGCACAACAGCACTGGGGATCTGGGATTTCCCTGGGTCGGAAGGTCTCATCGTGCCCGTTCTCGGCAGAGCCTTTTTCCGAAACGGGGATCGTCCGGCTCCTTCTCCCACAAGGAAGGCGCCAGCCCTGAAAGCTGTTGCTGGTCTTCCCCTTCCCTTGGCAGCCTATTCACAGGCACAACAGCACTGGGGATCTGGGCTTTCCCAGACACGGAGCATCTCAACGTTCCAGTTCTCAGCAGAGCCTTCTTTTGAAATGGAAAACGTCCGGTTCCTTCTCCCACAAGGAAGGTGCCAGCCCTGAAAGCTGTTGCTGCTCTTCCCCTTCCCTGGGCAGCCTACTCACAGGCACAACAGCACTGGGGATCTGGGCTTTCCCAGGGTCGGAAGGTCTCATTCTGCCCGTTCTGGCAGAGAATTTTTCTGAAACGGGAAACGTCTGGCTCCTTCTTCCACCAGGAAGGGGCCAGTCCTGAATGCTGTTGCTGCTCTTCCCCTTCCCTGGGCAGCCTACTCACAGGCACAACAGCACTGGGGATCTGGTCTTTCAGAGAGACGGAACTTCTCATCGTACCCGTTCTCGTCAGAGCCTTTTTCTGAAATGGGAATCGTCTGGCTCCTTCTCCCACAAGGAAGGCGCCCGCCGTGAAAGCTGTTGCTGCATTTCCCATTCCCTGGGCAGCCTACTCACAGGCACAACAGCACTGGGGATCTGGGCTTTCCGAGAGACGGAACATCTCATCGTGCCCATTTTCTGTGCAGAGAATTTTTCTGAAAAAGAAATCGTCGGGCTCCTTCTCCCACAAGGAAGGTGCCAGCCCTGAAAGCTGTTGCTGCTCTTCCCCTTCCCTTGGCAGCCTACTCACAGGCACAACAGCACTGGGGATCTGTGCTTTCCGAGAGACGGAACATCTCATCGTGCCCGTTCTGTGCAGAGCCTTTTTCTGAAACGGAAAACGTCCGGCTCCTTCTCCCACAAGGAAGGTGATAGCCCGGAAAGCTGTTGCTGCTCTTCAACTTCCCTGGGCAGCCTACTCACAGGCACAACAGCACTGGGGATCTGGGCTTTCCGAGAGATGGAACATCTCATCGTGCCCGTTCTCGGCAGAGCCTTTTTCAGAATTGGCAAACATCCTGCTCCTTCTCCCACAAGGAAGGTGCCAGCCCTGAAAGCTGTTGCTGCTCTTCCCCTTCCCTTGGCAGGCTATTCACAGGCACAACAGCAGTGGCGATCTGTGCTTTCCCAGGGTCGGAAGGTCTCATTCTGCCCGTTCTGGCAGAAACTTTTTCTGAAACGGGAAAACGTCTGGCTCCTTCTCCCACAAGGAAGGTGCCAGCCCTGAAAGCTGTTGCTGCTCTTCCCCTTCCCTGGGCAGCCTACTCACAGGCACAACAGCACTGGGGATCTGGGCTTTCCGAGAGACGGAACATCTCACCGTGCCCGTTCTCGGCAGAGCCTTTTTCCGAATTGGCAAACGTCCTGCTCCTTCTCCCACAAGGAAGGTGCCAGCCTGGAAAGCTGTTGCTGGTCTTCCCCTTCCCTTGGCAGCCTATTCACAGGCACAACAGCACTGGCGATCTGTGCTTTCCCAGGGTCGGAAGGTCTCATTCTTCCCGTTCTGGCAGAGACTTTTTCTAAAACGGGAATCGTCGGGCTCCTTCTCCCACAAGGAAGGTGCCAGCCCTGAAAGCTGTTGCTGCTCTTCCCCTTCCCTTGGCAGCCTACTACCAGGCAGAACAGCACTGGGGATCTGTGCTTTCCGAGAGACGGAACATCTCATCGTGCCCATTTTCGGCAGAGCCTTTTTCCGAATTGGCAAACGTCCTGCTCCTTCTCCCACAAGGAAGGTGCCAGCCCTGAAAGCTGTTGCTGCTCTTCCCCTTCCCTTGGCAGCCTACTCACAGGCACAACAGCACTGGTGATCTGTGCTTTCCCAGGGTCGGAAGGTCTCATTCTGCCCGTTCTGGCAGAGAATTTTTCTGAAACGGGAAACGTCTGGCTCCTTCTCCCACAAGGAAGGTGATAGCCCTGAGAGCTGTTGCTGGTCTTCATCTTCCCTTGGCAGCCTACTCACAGGCACAACAGCACTGGGGATCTGTGCTTTCCGAGAGACGGAACATCTCACCGTGCCCGTTCTCGGCAGAGCCTTTTTCCGAATTGGCAAACATCCTGCTCCTTCTCCCACAAGGAAGGTGCCAGCCCTGAAAGCTGTTGCTGCTCTTCCCCTTCCCTGGGCAGCCTACTCACAGGCACAACAGCACTGGCGATCTGTGCTTTCCCAGGGTCGGAAGGTCTCATTCTGCCCGTTCTGGCAGAGAATTTTTCTGAAACGGGAAACGTCTGGCTCCTTCTCCCACAAGGAAGGTGATAGCCCGGAAAGCTGTTGCTGCTCTTCCCCTTCCCTTGGCAGCCTACTCACAGGCACAACAGCACTGGCGATCTGTGTTTTCCGAGAGATGGAACATCTCATCGTGCCCGTTCTCGGCAGAGCCTTTTTCCGAATTGGCAAACGTCCTGCTCCTTCTCCCACAAGGAAGGTGCCAGCCCGGAAAGCTGTTGCTGGTCTTCCCCTTCCCTTGGCAGCCTATTCACAGGCACAACAGCACTGGGGATCTGTGCTTTCCCAGGGTCGGAAGGCCTCATCGTGCCTGTTCTCGGCAGAGCCTTTTTCCGAAACGGGAATCGTCGGGCTCCTTCTCCAACAAGGAAGGCGCCAGTCCTGAAAGCTGTTGCTGGTCTTCATGTTCCCTAGGTAGCGTAATCACAGGCACAACAGCACTGTGGATCTGTGCTTTCCCAGACACGGAGCATCTCAACGTTCCAGTTCTCAGCAGAGCCTTCTTTTGAAATGGCAAACGTCCGGTTCCTTCTCCCACAAGGAAGGTGCCAGCCCTGAAAGCTGTTGCTGGTCTTCCCCTTCCCTGGGCAGCCTACTCACAGGCACAACAGCACTGGGGATCTGGGATTTCTGAGAGACGGAACATCTCATTGTGCCCGTTCTCGGCAGAGCCATTTTCCGAATTGGCAAACGTCCTGCTCCTTCTCCCACAAGGAAGGTGCCAGCCGTGAAAGCTGTTGCTGGTCTTCCCCTTCCCTGGGCAGCCTACTCACAGGCACAACAGCACTGGGGATCTGGGATTTCCCTGGGTCGGAAGGTCTCATCGTGCCCGTTCTCGGCAGAGCCTTTTTCCGAAACGGGAATCGTCGGGCTCCTTCTCCCACATGGAAGGCGCTCGCCGTGAAAGCTGTTGCTGCATTTCCCATTCCCTGGGCAGCCTACTCACAGGCACAACAGCACTGGGGATCTGGGCTTTCCGAGAGACGGAACATCTCATCGTGCCTGTTCTGTGCAGAGAATTTTTCTGAAAAAGAAATCGTCGGGCTCCTTCACCCACAAGGAAGGTGCCAGCCCTGAAAGCTGTTGCTGCTCTTCCCCTTCCCTTGGCAGCCTACTCACAGGCACAACAGCACTGGGGATCTGGGCTTTCCGAGAGACGGAACATCTCATCGTGCCCGTTCTGTGCAGAGCCTTTTTCTGAAACGGAAAACGTCCGGCTCCTTCTCCAACAAGGAAGGTGATAGCCCTGAAAGCTGTTGCTGCTCTTCACCTTCCCTGGGCAGCCTACTCACAGGCACAACAGCACTGGGGATCTGGGCTTTCCGAGAGATGGAACATCTCATCGTGCCCGTTCTCGGCAGAGCCTTTTTCAGAATTGGCAAACGTCCTGCTCCTTCTCCCACAAGGAAGGTGCCAGCCGTGAAAGCTGTTGCTGGTCTTCCCCTTCCCTTGGCAGGCTATTCACAGGCACAACAGCACTGGCGATCTGTGCTTTCCCAGGGTCGGAAGGTCTCATTCTGCCCGTTCTGGTAGAGACTTTTTCTGAAACGGGAAAACGTCTGGCTCCTTCTCCCACAAGGAAGGTGCCAGCCCTGAAAGCTGTTGCTGCTCTTCCCCTTCCCTGGGCAGCCTACTCACAGGCACAACAGCACTGGGGATCTGGGCTTTCCGAGAGACGGAACATCTCACCGTGCCCGTTCTCGGCAGAGCCTTTTTCCGAATTGGCAAACGTCCTGCTCCTTCTCCCACAAGGAAGGTGCCAGCCCTGAAAGCTGTTGCTGCTCTTCCCCTTCCCTTGGCAGGCTATTCACAGGCACAACAGCACTGGCGATCTGTGCTTTCCCAGGGTCGGAAGGTCTCATTCTGCCCGTTCTGGCAGAGACTTTTTCTAAAACGGGAATCGTCTGGCTCCTTCTCCCACAAGGAAGGTGCCAGCCCTGAAAGCTGTTGCTGCTCTTCCCCTTCCCGTGGCAGCCTACTCACAGGCAGAACAGCACTGGGGATCTGTGCTTACCGAGAGACGGAACATCTCATCGTGCCCATTTTCGGCAGAGCCTTTTTCCGAATTGGCAAACGTCCTGCTCCTTCTCCCACAAGGAAGGTGCCAGCCCTGAAAGCTGTTGCTGCTCTTCCCCTTCCCTTGGCAGCCTACTCACAGGCACAACAGCACTGGGGATCTGGGCTTTCCGAGAGATGGAACATCTCATCGTGCCCGTTCTCGGCAGAGCCTTTTTCTGAAACGGGAATCGTCGGGCTCCTTCTCCCACAAGGAAGGTGCCAGCCCTGAAAGCTGTTGCTGGTCTTCCCCTTCCCTTGGCAGCCTACTCACAGGCACAACAGCACTGGGGATCTGGGATTTCTGAGAGACGGAACATCTCATCGTGCCCGTTCTCGGCAGAGCCTTTTTCCGAATTGGCAAACGTCCTGCTCCTTCTCCCACAAGGAAGGTGCCAGCCGTGAAAGCTGTTGCTGGTCTTCCCCTTCCCTGGGCAGCCTACTCACAGGCACAACAGCACTGGGGATCTGGGATTTCCCTGGGTCGGAAGGTCTCATCGTGCCCGTTCTCGGCAGAGCCTTTTTCCGAAACGGGGATCGTCCGGCTCCTTCTCCCACAAGGAAGGCGCCAGCCCTGAAAGCTGTTGCTGGTCTTCCCCTTCCCTTGGCAGCCTATTCACAGGCACAACAGCACTGGGGATCTGGGCTTTCCCAGACACGGAGCATCTCAACGTTCCAGTTCTCAGCAGAGCCTTCTTTTGAAATGGAAAACGTCCGGTTCCTTCTCCCACAAGGAAGGTGCCAGCCCTGAAAGCTGTTGCTGCTCTTCCCCTTCCCTGGGCAGCCTACTCACAGGCACAACAGCACTGGGGATCTGGGCTTTCCCAGGGTCGGAAGGTCTCATTCTGCCCGTTCTGGCAGAGAATTTTTCTGAAACGGGAAACGTCTGGCTCCTTCTCCCACCAGGAAGGGGCCAGTCCTGAATGCTGTTGCTGCTCTTCCCCTTCCCTGGGCAGCCTACTCACAGGCACAACAGCCCTGGGGATCTGGTCTTTCAGAGAGACGGAACTTCTCATCGTACCCGTTCTCGTCAGAGCCTTTTTCTGAAATGGGAATCGTCCGTCTCCTTATCCCACAAGGAAGGTGCCAGCCCGGAAAGCTGTTGCTGCACTTCCCCTTCCCTTGGCAGCCTATTCACAGGCACAACAGCAGTGGGGATCTGGGATTTCCCTGGGTCGGAAGGTCTCATCGTGCCCGTTCTCGGCAGAGCCTTTTTCCGAAACGGGAATCGTCGGGCTCCTTCTCCCACAAGGAAGGCGCCCGCCGTGAAAGCTGTTGCTGCATTTCCCCTTCCCTGGGCAGCCTACTCACAGGCACAACAGCACTGGGGATCTGGGCTTTCCGAGAGACAGAACATCTCATCGTGCCTGTTCTGTGCAGAGAATTTTTCTGAAACAGAAATCGTCGGGCTCCTTCTCCCACAAGGAAGGTGCCAGCCCTGAAAGCTGTTGCTGGTCTTCCCCTTCCCTTGGCAGCCTATTCACAGGCACAACAGCACTGGGGATCTGGGCTTTCCCAGGGTCGGAAGGCCTCATCGTGCCTGTTCTCGGCAGAGCCTTTTTCCGAAACGGGAATCGTCGGGCTCCTTCTCCCACAAGGAAGGCGCCAGTCCTGAAAGCTGTTGCTGGTCTTCATGTTCCCTAGGTAGCGTATTCACAGGCACAACAGCACTGTGGATCTGTGCTTTCCCAGACACGGAGCATCTCAACGTTCCAGTTCTCAGCAGAGCCTTCTTTTGAAATGGCAAACGTCCGGTTCCTTCTCCCACAAGGAAGGTGCCAGCCCTGAAAGCTGTTGCTGGTCTTCCCCTTCCCTGGGCAGCCTACTCACAGGCACAACAGCACTGGGGATCTGTGCTTTCCGAGAGACGGAACATCTCATCGTGCCCGTTCTCGGCAGAGCCTTTTTCTGAAACGGAAAACGTCTGGCTCCTTCTCCCACAAGGAAGGTGCCAGCCCTGAAAGCTTTTGCTGCTCTTCCCCTTCCCTGGGCAGCCTACTCACAGGCACAACAGCACTGAGGATCTGGGATTTCTGAGAGACGGAACATCTCATTGTGCCCGTTCTCGGCAGAGCCTTTTTCCGAATTGGCAAACGTCCTGCTCCTTCTCCCACAAGGAAGGTGCCAGCCGTGAAAGCTGTTGCTGGTCTTCCCCTTCCCTGGGCAGCCTACTCACAGGCACAACAGCACTGGGGATCTGTGCTTTCCGAGAGACGGAACATCTCACCGTGCCCGTTCTCGGCAGAGCCTTTTTCCGAATTAGCAAACGTCCTGCTCCTTCTCCCACAAGGAAGGTGCCAGCCGTGAAAGCTGTTGCTGGTCTTCCCCTTCCCTGGGCAGCCTACTCACAGGCACAACAGCACTGGGGATCTGGGCTTTCCGAGAGACGGAACATCTCATCGTGCCTGTTCTGTGCAGAGAATTTTTCTGAAAAAGAAATCGTCGGGCTCCTTCTCCCACAAGGAAGGTGCCAGCCCGGAAAGGTGTTGCTGCTCTTCCCCTTCCCTTGGCAGCCTACTCACAGGCACAACAGCACTGGGGATCTGTGCTTTCCGAGAGACGGAACATCTCATCGTGCCCGTTCTGTGCAGAGCCTTTTTCTGAAACGGAAAACGTCCGGCTCCTTCTCCAACAAGGAAGGTGATAGCCCTGAAAGCTGTTGCTGCTCTTCACCTTCCCTGGGCAGCCTACTCACAGGCACAACAGCACTGGGGATCTGGGCTTTCTGAGAGATGGAACATCTCATCGTGCCCGTTCTCGGCAGAGCCTTCTTTTGAAATGGAAAACGTCTGGCTCCTTCTCCCACAAGGAAGGTGCCAGCCCTGAAAGCTGTTGCTGCTCTTCCCCTTCCCTTGGCAGGCTATTCACAGGCACAACAGCACTGGCGATCTGTGCTTTCCCAGGGTCGGAAGGTCTCATTCTGCCCGTTCTGGCAGAGACTTTTTCTGAAACGGGAAAACGTCTGGCTCCTTCTCCCACAAGGAAGGTGCCAGCCCTGAAAGCTGTTGCTGGTATTCCCCTTCCCTTGGCAGCCTACTCACAGGCACAACAGCACTGGGGATCTGGGCTTTCCGAGAGACGGAACATCTCACCGTGCCCGTTCTCGGCAGAGCCTTTTTCCGAATTGGCAAACGTCCTGCTCCTTCTCCCACAAGGAAGGTGCCAGCCTGGAAAGGTGTTGCTGCTCTTCCCCTTCCCTTGGCAGCCTACTCACAGGCACAACAGCACTGGCGATCTGTGCTTTCCAAGGGTCGGAAGGTCTCATTCTTCCTGTTCTGGCAGAGACTTTTTCTAAAACGGGAATCGTCGGGCTCCTTCTCCCACAAGGAAGGTGCCAGCCCTGAAAGCTGTTGCTGCTCTTCCCCTTCCCTTGGCAGCCTACTCACAGGCAGAACAGCACTGGGGATCTGGGCTTTCCGAGAGACGGAACATCTCATCGTGCCCATTTTCGGCAGAGCCTTTTTCCGAATTGGCAAACGTCCTGCTCCTTCTCCCACAAGGAAAGTGCCAGCCCTGAAAGCTGTTGCTGCTCTTCCCCTTCCCTTGGCAGCCTACTCACAGGCACAACAGCACTGGGGATCTGGGTTTCCGAGAGACGGAACATCTCATCGTGCCCGTTCTCGGCAGAGCCTTTTTCTGAAACGGAAATCGTCTGGCTCCTTCTCCCACAAGGAAGGTGCCAGCCCTGAAAGCTGTTGCTGGTCTTCCCCTTCCCTGGGCAGCCTACTCACAGGCACAACAGCACTGGGGATCTGGGCTTTCCCAGGGTCGGAAGGTCTCATTCTGCCCGTTCTGGCAGAGAATTTTTCTGAAACGGGAAACGTCTGGCTCCTTCTCCCACCAGGAAGGGGCCAGTCCTGAATGCTGTTGCTGCTCTTCACCTTCCCTGGGCAGCCTACTCACAGGCACAACAGCACTGGGGATCTGGTCTTTCAGAGAGACGGAACTTCTCATCGTACCCGTTCTCGTCAGAGCCTTTTTCTGAAATGGGAATCGTCCGTCTCCTTATCCCACAAGGAAGGTGCCAGCCCGGAAAGCTGTTGCTGCACTTCCCCTTCCCTTGGCAGCCTATTCACAGGCACAACAGCAGTGGGGATCTGGGATTTCCCTGGGTCGGAAGGTCTCATCGTGCCCGTTCTCGGCAGAGCCTTTTTCCGAAACGGGAATCGTCGGGCTCCTTCTCCCACAAGGAAGGCGCCCGCCGTGAAAGCTGTTGCTGCATTTCCCCTTCCCTGGGCAGCCTACTCACAGGCACAACAGCACTGGGGATCTGGGCTTTCCGAGAGACAGAACATCTCATCGTGCCTGTTCTGTGCAGAGAATTTTTCTGAAACAGAAATCGTCGGGCTCCTTCTCCCACAAGGAAGGTGCCAGCCCTGAAAGCTGTTGCTGCTCTTCCCCTTCCCTTGGCAGCCTACTCACAGGCACAACAGCACTGGGCATCTGTGCTTTCCCAGGGTCGGAAGGTCTCATTCTGCCCGTTCTGGCAGAGAATTTTTCTGAAATGGGAAACGTCTGGCTCCTTCTCCCACAAGGAAGGTGATAGCCCTGAAAGCTGTTGCTGCTCTTCCCCTTCCCTTGGCAGCCTACTCACAGGCACAACAGCACTGGGGATCTGTGCTTTCCGAGAGACAGTACATCTCATCGTGCCCATTTTCGGCAGAGCCTTTTTCCGAATTGGCAAACGTCCTGCTCCTTCTCCCACAAGGAAGGTGCCAGCCCTGAAAGCTGTTGCTGCTCTTCCCCTTCCCTTGGCAGGCTATTCACAGGCACAACAGCACTGGCGATCTGTGATTTCCCAGAGCCGGAACATCTCATCGTGCCCGTTCTGTGCAGAGCCTTTTTCTGAAACGGAAAACGTCCGGCTCCTTCTCCAACAAGGAAGGTGATAGCCCTGAAAGCTGTTGCTGCTCTTCAACTTCCCTTGGCAGCCTACTCACAGGCACAACAGCACTGGGGATCTGTGCTTTCCGAGAGACGGAACATCTCATCGTGCCCGTTCTCGGCAGAGCCTTTTTCCGAATTGGCAAACGTCCTGCTCCTTCTCCCACAAGGAAGGTGCCAGCCGTGAAAGCTGTTGCTGGTCTTCCCCTTCCCTGGGCAGCCTACTCACAGGCACAACAGCACTGGGGATCTGGGATTTCCAAGAGACGGAACATCTCATCGTGCCCGTTCTCGGCAGAGCCTTTTTCCGAAACGGCAAACGTCCGGCTCCTTCTCCCACAAGGAAGGCGCCAGCCCTGAAAGCTGTTGCTGCTCTTCCCCTTCCCTTGGCAGCCTATTCACAGGCAAAACAGCACTGGGCATCTGGGCTTTCCCAGACACGGAGCATCTCAACGTTCCAGTTCTCAGCAGAGCCTTCTTTTGAAATGGAAAACGTCCGGTTCCTTCTCCCACAAGGAAGGTGCCAGCCCTGAAAGCTGTTGCTGCTCTTCCCCTTCCCTGGGCAGCCTACTCACAGGCACAACAGCACTGGGGATCTGTGCTTTCCCAGGGTCGGAAGGTGTCATCGTGCCCGTTCTGGCAGAGCCTTTTTCTGAAACGGGAAACGACTGGCTCCTTGTCCCGCCAGCAAGGGGCCAGCCCTGCAAGCTGTTGCTGCTCTTCACCTTCCCTGGACAGCCTATTCACAGGCACAACAGCCCTGGGCATCTGTGCTTTCCCAGAGACGGAAGGTCTCATGGTGCCCGTTCTCGGCAGAGCCTTTTTCCGAAACGGCAAACGTCCGGCTCCTCGTCCCACCAGGAAGAGGCCAGCCCTGAAAGCTGTTGCTGCTCTTCGCCTTCCCTGGACAGCCTATTCACAGGCACAACAGCACTGGGCATCTGTGCTTTCCCAGAGACGGAAGGTCTCATGGTGCCCGTTCTCGGCAGAGCCTTTTTCCGAAACGGCAAACGTCCGGCTCCTTGTCCCAACTGGAAGGGGCCAGCCCTGAAAGCTGTTGCTGCTCTTCACCTTCCCTGGGCAGCCTACTCACAGGCACAACAGCACTGGGGATCTGGGCTTTCCGAGAGACAGAACATCTCATCGTGCCTGTTCTGTGCAGAGAATTTTTCTGAAACAGAAATCGTCGGGCTCCTTCTCCCACAAGGAAGGTGCCAGCCCTGAAAGCTGTTGCTGCTCTTCCCCTTCCCTTGGCAGCCTACTCACAGGCACAACAGCACTGGGCATCTGTGCTTTCCCAGGGTCGGAAGGTCTCATTCTGCCCGTTCTGGCAGAGAATTTTTCTGAAATGGGAAACGTCTGGCTCCTTCTCCCACAAGGAAGGTGATAGCCCTGAAAGCTGTTGCTGCTCTTCCCCTTCCCTTGGCAGCCTACTCACAGGCACAACAGCACTGGGGATCTGTGCTTTCCGAGAGACAGTACATCTCATCGTGCCCATTTTCGGCAGAGCCTTTTTCCGAATTGGCAAACGTCCTGCTCCTTCTCCCACAAGGAAGGTGCCAGCCCTGAAAGCTGTTGCTGCTCTTCCCCTTCCCTTGGCAGCCTACTCACAGGCACAACAGCACTGGCGATCTGTGATTTCCCAGAGCCGGAACATCTCATCGTGCCCGTTCTGTGCAGAGCCTTTTTCTGAAATGGAAAACGTCCGGCTCCTTCTCCAACAAGGAAGGTGATAGCCCTGAAAGCTGTTGCTGCTCTTCAACTTCCCTTGGCAGCCTACTCACAGGCACAACAGCACTGGGGGTCTGTGCTTTCCGAGAGACGGAACATCTCATCGTGCCCGTTCTCGGCAGAGCCTTTTTCCGAATTGGCAAACGTCCTGCTCCTTCTCCCACAAGGAAGGTGCCAGCCCTGAAAGCTGTTGCTGCTCTTCCCCTTCCATTGGCAGGCTATTCACAGGCACAACAGCACTGGCGATCTGTGCTTTCCCAGGGTCGGAAGGTCTCATTCTTCCCGTTCTGGCAGAGACTTTTTCTAAAACGGGAATCGTCGGGCTCCTTCTCCCACAAGGAAGGTGCCAGCCCTGAAAGCTTTTGCTGCTCTTCCCCTTCCCAGGGCAGCCTACTCACAGGCACAACAGCACTGGGGATCTGGGCTTTCCGAGAGACGGAACATCTCACCGTGCCCGTTCTCGGCAGAGCCTTTTTCCGAATTGGCAAACGTCCTGCTCCTTCTCCCACAAGGAAGGTGCCAGCCGTGAAAGCTGTTGCTGGTCTTCCCCTTCCCTGGGCAGCCTACTCACAGGCACAACAGCACTGGGGATCTGGGCTTTCCGAGAGACGGAACATCTCATCGTGCCCGTTCTCGGCAGAGCCTTTTTCCGAAACGGGGATTGTCCGGCTCCTTCTCCCACAAGGAAGGCGCCAGCCCTGAAAGCTGTTGCTGCTCTTCCCCTTCCCTTGGCAGCCTATTCACAGGCAAAACAGCACTGGGCATCTGGGCTTTCCCAGACACGGAGCATCTCAACGTTCCAGTTCTCAGCAGAGCCTTCTTTTGAAATGGAAAACGTCCGGTTCCTTCTCCCACAAGGAAGGTGCCAGCCCTGAAAGCTGTTGCTGCTCTTCCCCTTCCCTGGGCAGCCTACTCACAGGCACAACAGCACTGGGGATCTGTGCTTTCCCAGGGTCGGAAGGTGTCATCGTGCCCGTTCTGGCAGAGCCTTTTTCTGAAACGGGAAACGACTGGCTCCTTGTCCCGCCAGCAAGGGGCCAGCCCTGCAAGCTGTTGCTGCTCTTCACCTTCCCTGGACAGCCTATTCACAGGCACAACAGCCCTGGGCATCTGTGCTTTCCCAGAGACGGAAGGTCTCATGGTGCCCGTTCTCGGCAGAGCCTTTTTCCGAAACGGCAAACGTCCGGCTCCTCCTCCCACCAGCAAGGGGCCAGCCCTGAAAGCTGTTGCTGCTCTTCACCTTCCCTGGGCAGCCTATCCACAGGCACAACAGCCCTGGGGATCTGTGCTTTCCCAGAGACGGAAGGTCTCATGGTGCCCGTTCTCGGCAGAGCCTTTTTCCGAAACGGGAAACGTCCGGCTCCTTCTCCCACCAGCAAGGGGCCAGCCCTGAAAGCTGTTGCTGCTCTTCACCTTCCCTGGGCAGCCTATTCACAGGCACAACAGCCCTGGGCATCTGTGCTTTCCCAGAGACGGAAGGTCTCATGGTGCCCGTTCTCGGCAGAGCCTTTTTCCAAAACGGCAAACGTCCGGCTCATTGTCCCGCCAGCAAGGGGCCAGCCCTGAAAGCTGTTGCTGGTCTGCGCCCTCCCTGGGCATTCTATTCACAGGCACAACAGCCCTGGGCATCTGTGCTTTCCCAGAAAAGGAAGGTCTCATGGTGCCCGTTCTCGGCAGAGCCTTTTTCCGAAACAGGAAACGTCCGGCTCCTCCTCCCACCAGGAAGGGGCCAGCCCTGAAAGCTGTTGCTGCTCTTCACCTTCTCTGGGCAGCCTACTCACAGGCACAACAGCCCTGGGCATCTGTGCTTTCCCGCAGACGGAAGGTCTCATGGTGCTAGTTCCCGGCAGAGCCTTTTTCCGAAATGGCAAACGTCCGGCTCCTTGTCCCGCCAGCAAGGGGCCATCCCTGCAAGCTGTTGCTGCTCTTCACCTTCCCTGGACAGCCTATTCACAGGCACAACAGCCCTGGGCATCTGTGCTTTCCCAGAGACGGAAGGTCTCATGGTGCCCGTTCTCGGCAGAGCCTTTTTCCGAAACGGCAAACGTCCGGCTCCTCCTCCCACCAGGAAGGGGCCAGCCCTGAAAGCTGTTGCTGCTCTTCGTCATCCCTGGGCAGCCTATTCACAGGCACAACAGCCCTGGGGATCTGTGCTTTCCCAGAGACGGAAGGTCTCATGGTGCCCGTTCTCGGCAGAGCCTTTTTCCGAAACGGCAAACGTCCGGCTCCTCCTCCCACCTGGAAGGGGCCAGCCCTGAAAGCTGTTGCTGCTCTTCGCCTTCCCTGGGCAGCCTATTCACAGGTACAACAGCCCTGGGCATCTGTGCTTTCCCAGAGACGGAAGGTCTCATGGTGCCCGTTCTTGGCAGAGCCTTTTTCCGAAACGGCAAACGTCCGGCTCCTTCTCCCACCAGCAAGGGGCCAGCCCTGAAAGCTGTTGCTGCTCTTCGCCTTCCCTGGGCAGCCTATTCACAGGTACAACAGCCCTGGGGATCTGTGCTTTCCCAGAGACGGAAGGTCTCATGGTGCCCGTTCTCGGCAGAGCCTTTTTCCGAAACGGGAAACGTCCGGCTCCTTGTAAAACCGGGAAGGGGCCAGCCCTGGAAGCTGTTGCTGGTCTTCGCCTTCCCTGCGCAGCCTATTCACAGGCACAACAGCCCTGGGCATCTGTGCTTTCCCAGAGACGGAAGGTCTCATGGTACCCGTTCTCGGCAGAGCCTTTTTCCGAAACAGCAAACGTCCGGCTCATTGTCCCACCTGGAAGGGGCCAGCCCTGAAAGCTGTTGCTGCTCTTCACCTTCCCTGGGGAGCCTATTGTCATGCACAACAGCCCTGGGCATCTGTGCTTTCCCAGAGACGGAAGGTCTCATGGTGCCCGTTCTCGGCAGAGCCTTTTTCCGAAACAGGAAACGTCCGGCATCTTGTCCCACCAGGAAGGGGCAAGCCCTGCAAGCTGTTGCTGGTCTTCACCTTCCCTGGGCAGCCTATTCACAGGCACAACAGCCCTGGGGATCTGTGCTTTCCCAGAGACGGAAGGTCTCATGGTGCCCGTTCTCGGCAGAGCCTTTTTCCGAAACAGGAAACGTCCGGCACCTTGTCCCACCAGGAAGGTGCCAGCCCTGCAAGCTGTTGCTGCTCTTCACCTTCCCTGGGCAGCATATTCACAGGCACAACAGCCCTGGGCATCTGTGCTTTCCCAGAGACGGAAGGTCTCATGGTGCCTGTTCTCGGCAGAGCCTTTTTCCGAAACGGCAAACGTCCGGCTCCTCCTCCCACCAGGAAGGGGCCAGCCCTGAAAGCTGTTGGTGCCCTTCACCTTCCCTGGACAGCCTACTCACAGGCACAACAGCCCTGGGCATCTGTGCTTTCCCAGAGACGGAAGGTCTCATGGTGCCTGTTCTCGGCAGAGCCTTTTTCCGAAATGGCAAACGTCCGGCTCCTCCTCCCACCAGGAAGGGGCCAGCCCTGAAAGCTGTTGCTGCTCTTCACCTTCCCTGGGCAGCCTATTCACAGGCACAAGAGCCCTGGGCATCTGTGCTTTCCCGCAGACGGAAGGTCTCATGGTGCTAGTTCCCGGCAGAGCCTTTTTCCGAAATGGCAAACGTCCGGCTCCTTGTCCCGCAAGCAAGGGGCCAGCCCTGCAAGCTGTTGCTGGTCTTCACCTTCCCTGGACAGCCTATTCACAGGCACAACAGCACTGGGGATCTGTGCTTTCCCAGAGACGGAAGGTCTCATGGTGCCCGTTCTCGGCAGAGCCTTTTTCCGAAACGGCAAACGTCCGGCTCCTTGTCCCAACTGGAAGGGGCCAGCCCTGAAAGCTGTTGCTGCTCTTCACCTTCCCTGGGCAGCCTACTCACAGGCACAACAGCACTGGGGATCTGGGCTTTCCGAGAGACAGAACATCTCATCGTGCCTGTTCTGTGCAGAGAATTTTTCTGAAACAGAAATCGTCGGGCTCCTTCTCCCACAAGGAAGGTGCCAGCCCGGAAAGGTGTTGCTGCTCTTCCCCTTCCCTTGGCAGCCTACTCACAGGCACAACAGCACTGGGCATCTGTGCTTTCCCAGGGTCGGAAGGTCTCATTCTGCCCGTTCTGGCAGAGAATTTTTCTGAAATGGGAAACGTCTGGCTCCTTCTCCCACAAGGAAGGTGATAGCCCTGAAAGCTGTTGCTGCTCTTCCCCTTCCCTTGGCAGCCTACTCACAGGCACAACAGCACTGGGGATCTGTGCTTTCCGAGAGAAAGTACATCTCATCGTGCCCATTTTCGGCAGAGCCTTTTTCCGAATTGGCAAACGTCCTGCTCCTTCTCCCACAAGGAAGGTGCCAGCCCTGAAAGCTGTTGCTGCTCTTCCCCTTCCCTTGGCAGCCTACTCACAGGCACAACAGCACTGGCAATCTGTGATTTCCCAGAGCCGGAACATCTCATCGTGCCTGTTCTGTGCAGAGCCTTTTTCTGAAATGGAAAACGTCCGGCTCCTTCTCCAACAAGGAAGGTGATAGCCCTGAAAGCTGTTGCTGCTCTTCAACTTCCCTTGGCAGCCTACTCACAGGCACAACAGCACTGGGGATCTGTGCTTTCCGAGAGACGGAACATCTCATCGTGCCCGTTCTCGGCAGAGCCTTTTTCCGAATTGGCAAACGTCCTGCTCCTTCTCCCACAAGGAAGGTGCCAGCCCTGAAAGCTGTTGCTGCTCTTCCCCTTCCATTGGCAGGCTATTCACAGGCACAACAGCACTGGCGATCTGTGCTTTCCCAGGGTCGGAAGGTCTCATTCTTCCCGTTCTGGCAGAGACTTTTTCTAAAACGGGAATCGTCGGGCTCCTTCTCCCACAAGGAAGGTGCCAGCCCTGAAAGCTTTTGCTGCTCTTCCCCTTCCCAGGGCAGCCTACTCACAGGCACAACAGCACTGGGGATCTGGGCTTTCCGAGAGACGGAACATCTCACCGTGCCCGTTCTCGGCAGAGCCTTTTTCCGAATTGGCAAACGTCCTGCTCCTTCTCCCACAAGGAAGGTGCCAGCCGTGAAAGCTGTTGCTGGTCTTCCCCTTCCCTGGGCAGCCTACTCACAGGCACAACAGCACTGGGGATCTGGGCTTTCCGAGAGACGGAACATCTCATCGTGCCCGTTCTCGGCAGAGCCTTTTTCCGAAACGGGGATTGTCCGGCTCCTTCTCCCACAAGGAAGGCGCCAGCCCTGAAAGCTGTTGCTGCTCTTCCCCTTCCCTTGGCAGCCTATTCACAGGCAAAACAGCACTGGGCATCTGGGCTTTCCCAGACACGGAGCATCTCAACGTTCCAGTTCTCAGCAGAGCCTTCTTTTGAAATGGAAAACGTCCGGTTCCTTCTCCCACAAGGAAGGTGCCAGCCCTGAAAGCTGTTGCTGCTCTTCACCTTCCCTGGGCAGCCTACTCACAGGCACAACAGCACTGGGGATCTGTGCTTTCCCAGGGTCGGAAGGTGTCATCGTGCCCGTTCTGGCAGAGCCTTTTTCTGAAACGGGAAACGACTGGCTCCTTGTCCCGCCAGCAAGGGGCCAGCCCTGCAAGCTGTTGCTGCTCTTCACCTTCCCTGGACAGCCTATTCACAGGCACAACAGCCCTGGGCATCTGTGCTTTCCCAGAGACGGAAGGTCTCATGGTGCCCGTTCTCGGCAGAGCCTTTTTCCGAAACGGGAAACGTCCGGCTCCTCCTCCCACCAGGAAGAGGCCAGCCCTGAAAGCTGTGGCTGCTCTTCGTCATCCCTGGGCAGCCTATTCACAGGCACAACAGCCCTGGGCATCTGTGCTTTCCCAGAAAAGGAAGGTCTCATGGTGCCCGTTCTCGGCAGAGCCTTTTTCCAAAACGGCAAACGTCCGGCCCATTGTCCCACCTGGAAGGGGCCAGACCTGCAAGCTGTTGCTGGTCTTCGCCTTCCCTGGGCAGCCTATTCACAGGTACAACAGCCCTGGGCATCTGTGCTTTCCCAGAGACGGAAGGTCTCATGGTGCCCGTTCTCGGCAGAGCCTTTTTCCGAAATGGCAAACGTCCGGCTAATCCTCCCGACAGGACGGGGCCAGCCCTGAAAGCTGTTGCTGCTGTTCACCTTCCCTGGACAGCCTGTTCTCATGCACAACAGCCCTGGGCATCTGTGCTTTCCCAGAGACGGAAGGTCTCATGGTGCCCGTTCTCGGCAGAGCCTTTTTCCGAAACGGCAAACGTCCGGCTCCTCCTCCCACCAGCAAGGGGCCAGCCCTGAAAGCTGTTGCTGCTCTTCACCTTCCCTGGGCAGCCTATCCACAGGCACAACAGCCCTGGGGATCTGTGCTTTCCCAGAGACGGAAGGTCTCATGTTGCCCGTTCTCGGCAGAGCCTTTTTCCGAAACGGGAAACGTCCGGCTCCTTCTCCCACCAGCAAGGGGCCAGCCCTGAAAGCTGTTGCTGCTCTTCACCTTCCCTGGGCAGCCTATTCACAGGCACAACAGCCCTGGGCATCTGTGCTTTCCCAGAGACGGAAGGTCTCATGGTGCCCGTTCTCGGCAGACCCTTTTTCCAAAACGGCAAACGTCCGGCTCATTGTCCCACCAGCAAGGGGCCAGCCCTGAAAGCTGTTGCTGGTCTGCGCCCTCCCTGGGCATTCTATTCACAGGCACAACAGCCCTGGGCATCTGTGCTTTCCCAGAGACGGAAGGTCTCATGGTGCCCGTTCTCGGCAGAGCCTTTTTCCAAAACAGGAAACGTCCGGCTCCTCCTCCCACCAGGAAGGGGCCAGCCCTGAAAGCTGTTGCTGCTCTTCACCTTCTCTGGGCAGCCTACTCACAGGTACAACAGCCCTGGGCATCTGTGCTTTCCCGCAGACGGAAGGTCTCATGGTGCTAGTTCCCGGCAGAGCCTTTTTCCGAAACGGCAAACGTCCGGCTCCTTGTCCCGCCAGCAAGGGGCCATCCCTGCAAGCTGTTGCTGCTCTTCACCTTCCCTGGACAGCCTATTCACAGGCACAACAGCCCTGGGCATCTGTGCTTTCCCAGAGACGGAAGGTCTCATGGTGCCCGTTCTCGGCAGAGCCTTTTTCCGAAACGGCAAACGTCCGGCTCCTCCTCCCACCAGGAAGGGGCCAGCCCTGAAAGCTGTTGCTGCTCTTCGTCATCCCTGGGCAGCCTATTCACAGGCACAACAGCCCTGGGGATCTGTGCTTTCCCAGAGACGGAAGGTCTCATGGTGCCCGTTCTCGGCAGAGCCTTTTTCCGAAACGGCAAACGTCCGGCTCCTCCTCCCACCTGGAAGGGGCCAGCCCTGAAAGCTGTTGCTGCTCTTCGCCTTCCCTGGGCAGCCTATTCACAGGTACAACAGCCCTGGGCATCTGTGCTTTCCCAGAGACGGAAGGTCTCATGGTGCCCGTTCTCAGCAGAGCCTTTTTCCAAAACGGCAAACGTCCGGCTAATCCTCCCACCAGGAAGGGGCCAGCCCTGAAAGCTGTTGCTGCTCTTCACCTTCTCTGGGCGGCCTATTCACAGGTACAACAGCCCTGGGGATCTGTGCTTTCCCAGAGACGGAAGGTCTCATGGTGCCCGTTCTCGGCAGAGCCTTTTTCCGAAACGGGAAACGTCCGGCTCCTTGTAAAACCGGGAAGGGGCCAGCCCTGGAAGCTGTTGCTGGTCTTCGCCTTCCCTGGGCAGCCTATTCACAGGCACAACAGCCCTGGGCATCTGTGCTTTCCCAGAGACGGAAGGTCTCATGGTGCCCGTTCTCGGCAGAGCCTTTTTCCGAAACAGGAAACGTCCGGCACCTTGTCCCACCAGGAAGGGGCAAGACCTGCAAGCTGTTGCTGGTCTTCACCTTCCCTGGGCAGCCTATTCACAGGCACAACAGCCCTGGGCATCTGTGCTTTCCCACAGACGGAAGGTCTCATGGTGCCCGTTCTCGGCAGAGCCTTTTTCCGAAACAGGAAACGTCCGGCACCTTGTCCCACCAGGAAGGTGCCAGCCCTGCAAGCTGTTGCTGCTCTTCACCTTCCCTGGGCAGCATATTCACAGGCACAACAGCCCTGGGCATCTGTGCTTTCCCAGAGACGGAAGGTCTCATGGTGCCTGTTCTCGGCAGAGCCTTTTTCCGAAACGGCAAACGTCCGGCTCCTCCTCCCACCAGGAAGGGGCCAGCCCTGAAAGCTGTTGGTGCCCTTCACCTTCCCTGGACAGCCTATTCACAGGCACAAGAGCCCTGGGCATCTGTGCTTTCCCGCAGACGGAAGGTCTCATGGTGCTAGTTCCCGGCAGAGCCTTTTTCCGAAATGGCAAACGTCCGGCTCCTTGTCCCGCAAGCAAGGGGCCAGCCCTGCAAGCTGTTGCTGGTCTTTACCTTCCCTGGGCAGCCTATTCACAGGCACAACAGCCCTGGGCATCTGTGCTTTCCCAGAGACGGAAGGTCTCATGGTGCCCGTTCTCGGCAGAGCCTTTTTCCGAAACGGCAAACGTCCGGCTCCTTGTCCCAACTGGAAGGGGCCAGCCCTGAAAGCTGTTGCTGCTCTTCACCTTCCCTGGGCAGCCTATTCACAGGCCCAACAGCCCTGGGCATCTGTGCTTTCCCAGAGATGGAAGGTCTCATGGTGCCCGTTCTCGGCAGAGCCTTTTTCCGAATTGGCAAACGTCCGGCTCCTCCTCCCACCAGGAAGGGACCAGCCCTGAAAGCTGTTGCTGGTCTTCACCTTCTCTGGGCAGCCTATTCACAGGTACAACAGCCCTGGGCATCTGTGCTTTCCCAGAGACGGAAGGTCTCATGGTGCCCGTTCTCGGCAGAGCCTTTTTCCGAAACGGCAAACGTCCGGCTCCTTGTAAAACCGGGAAGGGACCAGGCCTGAAAGCTGTTGCTGGTCTTCACCTTCTCTGGGCAGCCTATTCACAGGCACAACAGCCCTGGGCATCTGTGCTTTCCCAGAGACGGAAGGTCTCATGGTGCCCGTTCTCGGCAGAGCCTTTTTCCAAAACGGCAAACGTCCGGCTCATTGTCCCGCCAGCAAGGGGCCAGCCCTGAAAGCTGTTGCTGGTCTTCGCCCTCCCTGGGCATCCTATTCACAGGCACAACAGCCCTGGGCATCTGTGCTTTCCCAGAGACGGAAGGTCTCATGGTGCCCGTTCTCGGCAGAGCCTTTTTCCGAATAGGCAAACGTCCGGCTCCTCCTCCCACCAGGAAGGGGCCAGCCCTGAAAGCTGTTGCTGCTCTTCACCTTCCCTGGGCAGCCTATTCACAGGCACAACAGCCCTGGGCATCTGTGCTTTCCCAGAGACGGAAGGTCTCATGGTGCTAGTTCCCGGCAGAACCTTTTTCCGAAATGGCAAACCTCCGGCTCCTTGTCCCGCCAGCAAGGGGCCAGCCCTGCAAGCTGTTGCTGCTCTTCACCTTCCCTGGACAGCCTATTCACAGGCACAACAGCCCTGGGCATCTGTGCTTTCCCAGAGACGGAAGGTCTCATGGTGCCCGTTCTCGGCAGAGCCTTTTTCCAAAACGGCAAACGTCCGGCTCATTGTCCCGCCAGCAAGGGGCCAGCCCTGAAAGCTGTTGCTAGTCTACGCCCTCCCTGGGCATTCTATTCACAGGCACAACAGCCCTGGGCATCTGTGCTTTCCCAGAGACGGAAGGTCTCATGGTGCCCGTTCTCGGCAGAGCCTTTTTCCGAAACGGCAAACGTCCGGCTCCTCCTCCCACCAGGAAGGGGCCAGCCCTGAAAGCTGTTGCTGCTCTTCGCCTTCCCTGGGCAGCCTATTCACAGGTACAACAGCCCTGGGCATCTGTGCTTTCCCAGAGACGGAAGGTCTCATGGTGCCCGTTCTCGGCAGAGCCTTTTTCCGAAACGGGAAACGTCCGGCTCCTTCTCCCACCAGCAAGGGGCCAGCCCTGAAAGCTGTTGCTGCTCTTCACCTTCTCTGGGCAGCCTATTCACAGGTACAACAGCCCTGGGGATCTGTGCTTTCCCAGAGACGGAAGGTCTCATGGTGCCCGTTCTCGGCAGAGCCTTTTTCCGAAACGGCAAACGTCCGGCTCCTTGTAAAACCGGGAAGGGGCCAGCCCTGAAAGCTGTTGCTGGTCTTCGCCTTCCCTGGGCAGCCTATTCACAGGCACAACAGCCCTGGGCATCTGTGCTTTCCCAGAGACGGAAGGTCTCATGGTACCCGTTCTCGGCAGAGCCTTTTTCCAAAACGGCAAACGTCCGGCTCATTGTCCCACCTGGAAGGGGCCAGCCCTGCAAGCTGTTGCTGGTCTTCACCTTCCCTGGGCAGCATATTCACAGGCACAACAGCCCTGGGGATCTGTGCTTTCCCGGAGACGGAAGGTCTCATGGTGCCCGTTCTCGGCAGAGCCTTTTTCTGAAACGGCAAACGTCCGGCTCCTTCTCCCACCTGGAAGGGGCCAGCCCTGAAAGCTGTTGCTGGTCTTCACCTTCCCTGGGCAGCCTATTCACAGGCACAACAGCCCTGGGGATCTGTGCTTTCCCAGAGACGGAAGGTCTCATGGTGCCTGTTCTTGGCAGAGCCTTTTTCCGAAACGGCAAACGTCTGGCTCCTTGTCCCACCAGGAAGGGGCCAGCCCTGAAAGCTGTTGGTGCCCTTCACCTTCCCTGGACAGCCTATTCACAGGCACAACAGCCCTGGGCATCTGTGCTTTCCCAGAGACGGAAGGTCTCATGGTGCCCGTTCTCGGCAGAGCCTTTTTCCGAATTGGCAAACGTCCGGCTCCTCCTCCCACCAGCAAGGGGCCAGCCCTGAAAGCTCTTGCTGCTCTTCACCTTCCCTGGGCAGCCTATTCACAGGCACAAGAGCCCTGGGCATCTGTGCTTTCCCGGAGACGGAAGGTCTCATGGTGCTAGTTCCCGGCAGAGCCTTTTTCCGAAACGGCAAACGTCCGGCTCCTTGTAAAACCGGGAAGGGACCAGCCCTGCAAGCTGTTGCTGCTCTTCGCCTTCCCTGGGCAGCCTATTCACAGGCACAACAGCCCTGGTCATCTGTGCTTTCACAGAGACGGAAGGTCTCATGGTGCCCGTTCTCGGCAGAGCCTTTTTCCGAAACAGCAAACGTCCGGCTCCTTGTAAAACCGGGAAGGGGCCAGCCCTGCAAGCTGTTGCTGCTCTTCACCTTCCCTGGGCAGCCTATTCACAGGCACAAGAGCACTGGGGATCTGTGCTTTCCCAGAGACGGAAGGTCTCATGGTGCCCGTTCTCGGCAGAGCCTTTTTCCGAAACGGGAAACGTCCGGCTCCTCCTCCCACCAGGAAGGGGCCAGCCCTGAAAGCTGTTGCTGGTCTTCGCCTTCCCTGGGCAGCCTATTCACAGGCACAACAGCCCTGGGCATCTGTGCTTTCCCAGGAACGGAAGGTCTCATGGTGCCCGTTCTCGGCAGAGCCTTTTTCCGAAACGGCAAACGTCCGGCTCATTGTCCCACCTGGAAGGGGCCAGACCTGCAAGCTGTTGCTGGTCTTCACCTTCCCTGGGCAGCCTATTCACAGGCACAACAGCCCTGGGCATCTGTGCTTTCCCAGAGACGGAAGGTCTCATGGTGCCCGTTCTCAGCAGAGCCTTTTTCCAAAACGGCAAACGTCCGGCTAATCCTCCCGCCAGGACGGGGGCAGCCCTGAAAGCTGTTGCTGCCCTTCACCTTCCCTGGGCAGCCTATTCACAGGCACAACAGCCCTGGGCATCTGTGCTTTCCCAGAGACGGAAGGTCTCATGGTGCCCGTTCTCGGCAGAGCCTTTTTCCGAAACGGCAAACTTCCGGCTCCTCCTCCCACCTGGAAGGGGCCAGCCCTGAAAGCTGTTGCTGGTCTTCACCTTCCCTGGGCAGCCTATTCACAGGCACAACAGCCCTGGGCATCTGTGCTTTCCCAGAGACGGAAGGTCTCATGGTGCCCGTTCTCGGCAGAGCCTTTTTCCGAAACGGGAAACGTCCGGCTCCTTGTAAAACAAGGAAGGGACCAGCCCTGAAAGCTGTTGCTGCCCTTCACCTTCCCTGGACAGCCTATTCACAGGCACAACAGCCCTGGGCATCTGTGCTTTCCCAGAGACGGAAGGTCTCATGGTGCCCGTTCTCGGCAGAGCCTTTTTCCGAAATGGCAAACGTCCGGCTCCTCCTCCCACCAGGAAGGGGCCAGCCCTGAAAGCTGTTGCTGCTCTTCAACTTCCCTGGACAGCCTATTCACAGGCACAACAGCCCTGGGCATCTGTGCTTTCCCAGAGACGGAAGGTCTCATGGTGCCCGTTCTCGGCAGAGCCTTTTTCCGAAATGGCAAACGTCCGGCTCCTCCTCCCACCACGAAGGGACCAGCCCTGAAAGCTGTTGCTGCTCTTCACCTTCCCTGGGCAGCCTATTCACAGGCACAACAGCCCTGGGCATCTGTGCTTTCCCAGAGACGGAAGGTCTCATGGTGCCCGTTCTCGGCAGAGCCTTTTTCTGAAACGGGAAACGTCCGGCTCCTTGTAAAACCGGGAAGGGACCAGCCCTGAAAGCTGTTGCTGCTCTTCACCTTCCCTGGGCAGCCTATTCGCAGGCACAACAGCCCTGGGGATCTGTGCTTTCCCAGAGACGGAAGGTCTCATGGTGCCCGTTCTCGGCAGAGCCTTTTTCCAAAACGGCAAACGTCCGGCTCATTGTCCCGCCAGCAAGGGGCCAGCCCTGAAAGCTGTTGCTGCTCTTCGCCCTCCCTGGGCATCCTATTCACAGGCACAACAGCCCTGGGGATCTCTGCTTTCCCAGAGACGGAAGGTCTCATGGTGCCTGTTCTCGGCAGAGCCTTTTTCCGAAACGGCAAACGTCCGGCTCATTGTCCCACCTGGAAGGGGCCAGACCTGCAAGCTGTTGCTGCTCTTCACCTTCCCTGGGGAGCCTATTCTCATGCACAACAGCCCTGGGCATCTGTGCTTTCCCGGAGACGGAAGGTCTCATGGTGCTAGTTCCCGGCAGAGCCTTTTTCCGAAACGGCAAACGTCCGGCTCCTTGTAAAACCGGGAAGGGACCAGCCCTGAAAGCTGTTGCTGCTCTTCGCCTTCCCTGGGCAGCCTATTCACAGGCACAACAGCCCTGGTCATCTGTGCTTTCGCAGAGATGGAAGGTCTCATGGTGCCCGTTCTCGGCAGAGCCTTTTTCCGAAACGGCAAACGTCCGGCTCCTCCTCCCACCAGGAAGGGGCCAGCCCTGAAAGCTGTTGCTGGTCTTCGCCTTCCCTGGGCAGCCTATTCACAGGCACAACAGCCCTGGGCATCTGTGCTTTCCCAGGAACGGAAGGTCTCATGGTGCCCGTTCTCGGCAGAGCCTTTTTCCGAAACGGCAAACGTCCGGCTCATTGTCCCACCTGGAAGGGGCCAGACCTGCAAGCTGTTGCTGCTCTTCACCTTCCCTGGGCAGCCTATTCACAGGCACAACAGCCCTGGGCATCTGTGCTTTCCCAGAGACGGAAGGTCTCATGGTGCCCGTTCTCAGCAGAGCCTTTTTCCAAAACGGCTAATATCCGGCTAATCCTCCCGCCAGGACGGGGGCAGCCCTGAAAGCTGTTGCTGCCCTTCACCTTCCCTGGGCAGCCTATTCACAGGCACAACAGCCCTGGGCATCTGTGCTTTCCCAGAGACGGAAGGTCTCATGGTGCCCGTTCTCGGCAGAGCCTTTTTCCGAAACGGCAAACTTCCGGCTCCTCCTCCCACCTGGAAGGGGCCAGCCCTGAAAGCTGTTGCTGGTCTTCACCTTCCCTGGGCAGCCTATTCACAGGCACAACAGCCCTGGGCATCTGTGCTTTCCCAGAGACGGAAGGTCTCATGGTGCCCGTTCTCGGCAGAGCCTTTTTCCGAAACGGGAAACGTCCGGCTCCCTGTAAAACAAGGAAGGGACCAGCCCTGCAAGCTGTTGCTGCCCTTCACCTTCCCTGGACAGCCTATTCACAGGCACAACAGCCCTGGGCATCTGTGCTTTCCCAGAGACGGAAGGTCTCATGGTGCCCGTTCTCGGCAGAGCCTTTTTCCGAAATGGCAAACGTCCGGCTCCTTCTCCCACCAGGAAGGGGCCAGCCCTGAAAGCTTTTGCTGCTCTTCACCTTCTCTGAACAGCCTATTCACAGGCACAACAGCCCTGGGCATCTGTGCTTTCCCGGAGACGGAAGGTCTCATGGTGCCCGTTCTCGGCAGAGCCTTTTTCCGAAACGGGAAACGTCCGGCTCCTTGTAAAACAAGGAAGGGACTAGCCCTGAAAGCTGTTGCTGCCCTTCACCTTCCCTGGGCAGCCTATTCACAGGCACAACAGCCCTGGGCATCTGTGCTTTCCCAGAGACGGAAGGTCTCATGGTGCCCGTTCTCGGCAGAGCCTTTTTCCGAAATGGCAAACGTCCGGCTCCTCCTCCCACCAGGAAGGGGCCAGCCCTGAAAGCTGTTGCTGCTCTTCACCTTCTCTGGACAGCCTATTCACAGGCACAACAGCCCTGGGCATCTGTGCTTTCCCAGAGACGGAAGGTCTCATGGTGCCCGTTCTCGGCAGAGCCTTTTTCCGAAACGGGAAACGTCCGGCTCCTTGTAAAACAAGGAAGGGACTAGCCCTGAAAGCTGTTGCTGCCCTTCACCTTCCCTGGGCAGCCTATTCACAGGCACAACAGCCCTGGGCATCTGTGCTTTCCCAGAGACGGAAGGTCTCATGGTGCCCGTTCTCGGCAGAGCCTTTTTCCGAAACGGGAAACGTCCGGCTCCTTGTAAAACAAGGAAGGGACTAGCCCTGAAAGCTGTTGCTGCCCTTCACCTTCCCTGGGCAGCCTATTCACAGGCACAACAGCCCTGGGCATCTGTGCTTTCCCAGAGACGGAAGGTCTCATGGTGCCCGTTCTCGGCAGAGCCTTTTTCCGAAATGGCAAACGTCCGGCTCCTCCTCCCACCAGGAAGGGGCCAGCCCTGAAAGCTGTTGCTGCTCTTCACCTTCTCTGGACAGCCTATTCACAGGCACAACAGCCCTGGGCATCTGTGCTTTCCCAGAGACGGAAGGTCTCATGGTGCCCGTTCTCGGCAGAGCCTTTTTCCGAAACGGGAAACGTCCGGCTCCTTGTAAAACAAGGAAGGGACTAGCCCTGAAAGCTGTTGCTGCCCTTCACCTTCCCTGGGCAGCCTATTCACAGGCACAAGAGCCCTGGGCATCTGTGCTTTCCCAGAGACGGAAGGTCTCATGGTGCCCGTTCTCGGCAGAGCCTTTTTCCGAAATGGCAAACGTCCGGCTCCTCCTCCCACCAGGAAGGGACCAGCCCTGAAAGCTGTTGCTGCTCTTCACCTTCTCTGGGCAGCCTATTCACAGGCACAACAGCCCTGGGCATCTGTGCTTTCCCAGAGACGGAAGGTCTCATGGTGCCCGTTCTCGGCAGAGCCTTTTTCTGAAACGGGAAACGTCCGGCTCCTTGTAAAACCGGGAAGGGACCAGCCCTGAAAGCTGTTGCTGCTCTTCACCTTCCCTGGGCAGCCTATTCACAGGCACAACAGCCCTGGGGATCTGTGCTTTCCCAGAGACGGAAGGTCTCATGGTGCCCGTTCTCGGCAGAGCCTTTTTCCAAAACGGCAAACGTCCGGCTCATTGTCCCGCCAGCAAGGGGCCAGCCCTGAAAGCTGTTGCTGCTCTTCGCCCTCCCTGGGCATCCTATTCACAGGCACAACAGCCCTGGGGATCTCTGCTTTCCCAGAGACGGAAGGTCTCATGGTGCCTGTTCTCGGCAGAGCCTTCTTCCGAAACGGCAAACGTCTGGCTCCTTGTAAAACCGGGAAGGGGCCAGCCCTGAAAGCTGTTGCTGGTCTTCGCCTTCCCTGGGCAGCCTATTCACAGGCACAACAGCCCTGGGCATCTGTGCTTTCCCAGAGACGGAAGGTCTCATGTTACCCGTTCTCGGCAGAGCCTTTTTCCGAAACGGCAAACGTCCGGCTCATTGTCCCACCTGGAAGGGGCCAGACCTGCAAGCTGTTGCTGCTCTTCACCTTCCCTGGGCAGCCTATTCTCATGCACAACAGCCCTGGGCATCTGTGCTTTCCCAGAGACGGAAGGTCTCATGGTGCCCGTTCTCGGCAGAGCCTTTTTCCGAAACAGGAAACGTCCGGCACCTTGTCCCACCAGGAAGGGGCCAGCCCTGCAAGCTGTTGCTGCTCTTCACCTTCCCTGGGCAGCCTATTCACAGGCACAACAGCCCTGGGGATCTGTGCTTTCCCAGAGACGGAAGGTCTCATGGTGCCCGTTCTCGGCAGAGCCTTTTTCCTAAACAGGAAACGTCCGGCACCTTGTCCCACCAGGAAGGGGCCAGCCCTGCAAGCTGTTGCTGCTCTTCACCTTCCCTGGGCAGCATATTCACAGGCACAACAGCCCTGGGGATCTGTGCTTTCCCGGAGACGGAAGGTCTCATGGTGCCCGTTCTCGGCAGAGCCTTTTTCTGAAACGGCAAACGTCCGGCTCCTTCTCCCACCTGGAAGGGGCCAGCCCTGAAAGCTGTTGCTGCTCTTCACCTTCCCTGGGCAGCCTATTCACAGGCACAACAGCCCTGGGCATCTGTGCTTTCCCAGAGACGGAAGGTCTCATGGTGCCCGTTCTCAGCAGAGCCTTTTTCCAAAACGGCTAATATCCGGCTAATCCTCCCGCCAGGACGGGGGCAGCCCTGAAAGCTGTTGCTGCCCTTCACCTTCCCTGGGCAGCCTATTCACAGGCACAACAGCCCTGGGCATCTGTGCTTTCCCAGAGACGGAAGGTCTCATGGTGCCCGTTCTCGGCAGAGCCTTTTTCCGAAACGGGAAACGTCCGGCTCCTTGTAAAACAAGGAAGGGACTAGCCCTGAAAGCTGTTGCTGCCCTTCACCTTCCCTGGGCAGCCTATTCACAGGCACAACAGCCCTGGGCATCTGTGCTTTCCCAGAGACGGAAGGTCTCATGGTGCCCGTTCTCGGCAGAGCCTTTTTCCGAAATGGCAAACGTCCGGCTCGTCCTCCCACCAGGAAGGGGCCAGCCCTGAAAGCTGTTGCTGCTCTTCACCTTCTCTGGACAGCCTATTCACAGGCACAACAGCCCTGGGCATCTGTGCTTTCCCAGAGACGGAAGGTCTCATGGTGCCCGTTCTCGGCAGAGCCTTTTTCCGAAACAGGAAACGTCCGGCTCCTTGTAAAACAAGGAAGGGACTAGCCCTGAAAGCTGTTGCTGCCCTTCACCTTCCCTGGGCAGCCTATTCACAGGCACAACAGCCCTGGGCATCTGTGCTTTCCCAGAGACGGAAGGTCTCATGGTGCCCGTTCTCGGCAGAGCCTTTTTCCGAAATGGCAAACGTCCGGCTCCTCCTCCCACCAGGAAGGGACCAGCCCTGAAAGCTGTTGCTGCTCTTCACCTTCTCTGGGCAGCCTATTCACAGGCACAACAGCCCTGGGCATCTGTGCTTTCCCAGAGACGGAAGGTCTCATGGTGCCCGTTCTCGGCAGAGCCTTTTTCTGAAACGGGAAACGTCCGGCTCCTTGTAAAACCGGGAAGGGACCAGCCCTGAAAGCTGTTGCTGCTCTTCACCTTCCCTGGGCAGCCTATTCACAGGCACAACAGCCCTGGGGATCTGTGCTTTCCCAGAGACGGAAGGTCTCATGGTGCCCGTTCTCGGCAGAGCCTTTTTCCAAAACGGCAAACGTCCGGCTCATTGTCCCGCCAGCAAGGGGCCAGCCCTGAAAGCTGTTGCTGCTCTTCGCCCTCCCTGGGCATCCTATTCACAGGCACAACAGCCCTGGGGATCTCTGCTTTCCCAGAGACGGAAGGTCTCATGGTGCCTGTTCTCGGCAGAGCCTTCTTCCGAAACGGCAAACGTCTGGCTCCTTGTAAAACCGGGAAGGGGCCAGCCCTGAAAGCTGTTGCTGGTCTTCGCCTTCCCTGGGCAGCCTATTCACAGGCACAACAGCCCTGGGCATCTGTGCTTTCCCAGAGACGGAAGGTCTCATGGTGCCCGTTCTCGGCAGAGCCTTTTTCCGAAACAGGAAACGTCCGGCACCTTGTCCCACCAGGAAGGGGCCAGCCCTGCAAGCTGTTGCTGCTCTTCACCTTCCCTGGGCAGCATATTCACAGGCACAACAGCCCTGGGGATCTGTGCTTTCCCGGAGACGGAAGGTCTCATGGTGCCCGTTCTCGGCAGAGCCTTTTTCTGAAACGGCAAACGTCCGGCTCCTTCTCCCACCTGGAAGGGGCCAGCCCTGAAAGCTGTTGCTGGTCTTCACCTTCCCTGGGCAGCCTATTCACAGGCACAACAGCCCTGGGCATCTGTGCTTTCCCAGAGACGGAAGGTCTCATGGTGCCTGTTCTCGGCAGAGCCTTTTTCCGAAACGGGAAACGTCCGGCTCCTCCTCCCACCAGGAAGGGGCCAGCCCTGAAAGCTGTTGGTGCCCTTCACCTTCCCTGGACAGCCTATTCACAGGCACAACAGCCCTGGGCATCTGTGCTTTCCCAGAGACGGAAGGTCTCATGGTGCCCGTTCTCGGCAGAGCCTTTTTCCGAAATGGGAAACGTCCGGCTCCTCATCCCACCTGGAAGGGACCAGCCCTGAAAGCTGTTGCTGCTCTTCGCCTTCCCTTGGCAGCCTATTCACAGGTACAACAGCCCTGGGCATCTGTGCTTTCCCAGAGACGGAAGGTCTCATGGTGCCCGTTCTCGGCAGAGCCTTTTTCCGAATTGGCAAACGTCCGGCTCCTCCTCGCACCAGGAAGGGGCCAGCCCTGAAAGCTGTTGCTGCTCTTCACCTTCCCTGGGCAGCCTATTCACAGGCACAACAGCCCTGGGCATCTGTGCTTTCCCGCAGACGGAAGGTCTCATGGTGCTAGTTCCCGGCAGAGCCTTTTTCCGAAACGGCAAACGTCCGGCTCCTTGTAAAACCGGGAAGGGGCCAGCCCTGGAAGCTGTTGCTGCTCTTCGCCTTCCCTGGGCAGCCTATTCACAGGCACAACAGCCCTGGGCATCTGTGCTTTCGCAGAGACGGAAGGTCTCATGGTGCCCGTTCTCGGCAGAGCCTTTTTCCGAAACAGCAAACGTCCGGCTCCTTGTAAAAATGGGAAGGGGCCAGCCCTGCTAGCTGTTGCTGCTCTTCACCTTCCCTGGGCAGCCTATTCACAGGCACAAGAGCACTGGGGATCTGTGCTTTCCCAGAGACGGAAGGTCTCATGGTGCCCGTTCTCGGCAGAGCCTTTTTCCGAAACGGGAAACGTCCGGCTCCTCCTCCCACCAGGAAGGGGCCAGCCCTGAAAGCTGTTGCTGGTCTTCACCTTCCCTGGGCAGCCTATTCACAGGCACAACAGCCCTGGGGATCTGTGCTTTCCCAGGAACGGAAGGTCTCATGGTGCCCGTTCTCGGCAGAGCCTTTTTCCGAAACGGCAAACGTCCGGCTCATTGTCCCACCTGGAAGGGGCCAGCCCTGCAAGCTGTTGCTGCTCTTCACCTTCCCTGGGCAGCCTATTCACAGGCACAACAGCCCTGGGCATCTGTGCTTTCCCAGAGACGGAAGGTCTCATGGTGCCCGTTCTCAGCAGAGCCTTTTTCCAAAACGGCAAACGTCCGGCTAATCCTCCCGCCAGGACGGGGGCAGCCCTGAAAGCTGTTGATGCCCTTCACCTTCCCTGGGCAGCCTATTCACAGGCACAACAGCCCTGGGCATCTGTGCTTTCCCAGAGACGGAAGGTCTCATGGTGCCCGTTCTCGGCAGAGCCTTTTTCCGAAACGGCAAACGTCCGGCTCATTGTCCCGCCAGCAAGGGGCCAGCCCTGAAAGCTGTTGCTGCTCTTCACCTTCCCTGGGGAGCCTATTCTCATGCACAACAGCACAGGGCATCTGTGCTTTCCCAGAGACGGAAGGTCTCATGGTGCCCGTTCTCGGCAGAGCCTTTTTCCGAAACAGGAAACGTCCGCACCTTGTCCCACCAGGAAGGGGCCAGCCCTGCAAGCTGTTGCTGCTCTTCACCTTCCCTGGGCAGCCTATTCACAGGCACAACAGCCCTGGGGATCTGTGCTTTCCCGGAGACGGAAGGTCTCATGGTGCCCGTTCTCGGCAGAGCCTTTTTCCGAAACGGCAAACGTCCGGCTCCTCCTCCCACCTGGAAGGGGCCAGCCCTGAAAGCTGTTGCTGCTCTTCACCTTCCCTGGGCAGCCTATTCACAGGAACAACAGCCCTGGGCATCTGTGCTTTCCCAGAGACGGAAGGTCTCATGGTGCCCGTTCTCGGCAGAGCCTTTTTCCGAAACGGCAAACTTCCGGCTCCTCCTCCCACCTGGAAGGGGCCAGCCCTGAAAGCTGTTGCTGCTCTTCACCTTCCCTGGGCAGCCTATTCACAGGCACAACAGCCCTGGGCATCTGTGCTTTCCCAGAGACGGAAGGTCTCATGGTGCCCGTTCTCGGCAGAGCCTTTTTCCAAAACGGCAAACGTCCGGCTCATTGTCCCGCCAGCAAGGGGCCAGCCCTGAAAGCTGTTGCTGCTCTTCGCCCTCCCTGGGCATCCTATTCACAGGCACAACAGCCCTGGGGATCTCTGCTTTCCCAGAGATGGAAGGTCTCATGGTGCCTGTTCTCGGCAGAGCCTTCTTCCGAAACGGCAAACGTCTGGCTCCTTGTAAAACCGGGAAGGGACCAGCCCTGAAAGCTGTTGCTGGTCTTCGCCTTCCCTGGGCAGCCTATTCACAGGCACAACAGCCCTGGGCATCTGTGCTTTCCCAGAGACGGAAGGTCTCATGTTACCCGTTCTCGGCAGAGCCTTTTTCCGAAACGGCAAACGTCCGGCTCATTGTCCCACCTGGAAGGGGCCAGACCTGCAAGCTGTTGCTGCTCTTCACCTTCCCTGGGGAGCCTATTCTCATGCACAACAGCCCTGGGCATCTGTGCTTTCCCAGAGACGGAAGGTCTCATGGTGCCCGTTCTCGGCAGAGCCTTTTTCCGAAACAGGAAACGTCCGGCACCTTGTCCCACCAGGAAGGGGCCAGCCCTGAAAGCTGTTGCTGGTCTTCACCTTCCCTGGGCAGCCTATTCACAGGCACAACAGCCCTGGGGATCTGTGCTTTCCCAGAGACGGAAGGTCTCATGGTGCCCGTTCTCGGCAGAGCCTTTTTCCGAAACAGGAAACGTCCGGCACCTTGTCCCACCAGGAAGGGGCCAGCCCTGAAAGCTGTTGCTGCTCTTCACCTTCCCTGGGCAGCATATTCACAGGCACAACAGCCCTGGGGATCTGTGCTTTCCCGGAGACGGAAGGTCTCATGGTGCCCGTTCTCGGCAGAGCCTTTTTCTGAAACGGCAAACGTCCGGCTCCTTCTCCCACCTGGAAGGGGCCAGCCCTGAAAGCTGTTGCTGGTCTTCACCTTCCCTGGGCAGCCTATTCACAGGCACAACAGCCCTGGGCATCTGTGCTTTCCCAGAGACGGAAGGTCTCATGGTGCCTGTTCTCGGCAGAGCCTTTTTCCGAAACGGCAAACGTCCGGCTCCTCCTCCCACCAGGAAGGGGCCAGCCCTGAAAGCTGTTGGTGCCCTTCACCTTCCCTGGACAGCCTATTCACAGGCACAACAGCCCTGGGCATCTGTGCTTTCCCAGAGACGGAAGGTCTCATGGTGCCCGTTCTCGGCAGAGCCTTTTTCCGAAATGGGAAACGTCCGGCTCCTCATCCCACCTGGAAGGGACCAGCCCTGAAAGCTGTTGCTGCTCTTCGCCTTCCCTTGGCAGCCTATTCACAGGTACAACAGCCCTGGGCATCTGTGCTTTCCCAGAGACGGAAGGTCTCATGGTGCCCGTTCTCGGCAGAGCCTTTTTCCGAATTGGCAAACGTCCGGCTCCTCCTCGCACCAGGAAGGGGCCAGCCCTGAAAGCTGTTGCTGCTCTTCACCTTCCCTGGGCAGCCTATTCACAGGCACAACAGCCCTGGGCATCTGTGCTTTCCCGCAGACGGAAGGTCTCATGGTGCTAGTTCCCGGCAGAGCCTTTTTCCGAAACGGCAAACGTCCGGCTCCTTGTAAAACCGGGAAGGGGCCAGCCCTGGAAGCTGTTGCTGCTCTTCGCCTTCCCTGGGCAGCCTATTCACAGGCACAACAGCCCTGGGCATCTGTGCTTTCGCAGAGACGGAAGGTCTCATGGTGCCCGTTCTCGGCAGAGCCTTTTTCCGAAACAGCAAACGTCCGGCTCCTTGTAAAAATGGGAAGGGGCCAGCCCTGCTAGCTGTTGCTGCTCTTCACCTTCCCTGGGCAGCCTATTCACAGGCACAAGAGCACTGGGGATCTGTGCTTTCCCAGAGACGGAAGGTCTCATGGTGCCCGTTCTCGGCAGAGCCTTTTTCCGAAACGGGAAACGTCCGGCTCCTCCTCCCACCAGGAAGGGGCCAGCCCTGAAAGCTGTTGCTGGTCTTCACCTTCCCTGGGCAGCCTATTCACAGGCACAACAGCCCTGGGGATCTGTGCTTTCCCAGGAACGGAAGGTCTCATGGTGCCCGTTCTCGGCAGAGCCTTTTTCCGAAACGGCAAACGTCCGGCTCATTGTCCCACCTGGAAGGGGCCAGCCCTGCAAGCTGTTGCTGCTCTTCACCTTCCCTGGGCAGCCTATTCACAGGCACAACAGCCCTGGGCATCTGTGCTTTCCCAGAGACGGAAGGTCTCATGGTGCCCGTTCTCAGCAGAGCCTTTTTCCAAAACGGCAAACGTCCGGCTAATCCTCCCGCCAGGACGGGGGCAGCCCTGAAAGCTGTTGATGCCCTTCACCTTCCCTGGGCAGCCTATTCACAGGCACAACAGCCCTGGGCATCTGTGCTTTCCCAGAGACGGAAGGTCTCATGGTGCCCGTTCTCGGCAGAGCCTTTTTCCGAAACGGCAAACGTCCGGCTCATTGTCCCGCCAGCAAGGGGCCAGCCCTGAAAGCTGTTGCTGCTCTTCACCTTCCCTGGGGAGCCTATTCTCATGCACAACAGCACAGGGCATCTGTGCTTTCCCAGAGACGGAAGGTCTCATGGTGCCCGTTCTCGGCAGAGCCTTTTTCCGAAACAGGAAACGTCCGCACCTTGTCCCACCAGGAAGGGGCCAGCCCTGCAAGCTGTTGCTGCTCTTCACCTTCCCTGGGCAGCCTATTCACAGGCACAACAGCCCTGGGGATCTGTGCTTTCCCGGAGACGGAAGGTCTCATGGTGCCCGTTCTCGGCAGAGCCTTTTTCCGAAACGGCAAACGTCCGGCTCCTCCTCCCACCTGGAAGGGGCCAGCCCTGAAAGCTGTTGCTGCTCTTCACCTTCCCTGGGCAGCCTATTCACAGGAACAACAGCCCTGGGCATCTGTGCTTTCCCAGAGACGGAAGGTCTCATGGTGCCCGTTCTCGGCAGAGCCTTTTTCCGAAACGGCAAACTTCCGGCTCCTCCTCCCACCTGGAAGGGGCCAGCCCTGAAAGCTGTTGCTGCTCTTCACCTTCCCTGGGCAGCCTATTCACAGGCACAACAGCCCTGGGCATCTGTGCTTTCCCAGAGACGGAAGGTCTCATGGTGCCCGTTCTCGGCAGAGCCTTTTTCCAAAACGGCAAACGTCCGGCTCATTGTCCCGCCAGCAAGGGGCCAGCCCTGAAAGCTGTTGCTGCTCTTCGCCCTCCCTGGGCATCCTATTCACAGGCACAACAGCCCTGGGGATCTCTGCTTTCCCAGAGATGGAAGGTCTCATGGTGCCTGTTCTCGGCAGAGCCTTCTTCCGAAACGGCAAACGTCTGGCTCCTTGTAAAACCGGGAAGGGACCAGCCCTGAAAGCTGTTGCTGGTCTTCGCCTTCCCTGGGCAGCCTATTCACAGGCACAACAGCCCTGGGCATCTGTGCTTTCCCAGAGACGGAAGGTCTCATGTTACCCGTTCTCGGCAGAGCCTTTTTCCGAAACGGCAAACGTCCGGCTCATTGTCCCACCTGGAAGGGGCCAGACCTGCAAGCTGTTGCTGCTCTTCACCTTCCCTGGGGAGCCTATTCTCATGCACAACAGCCCTGGGCATCTGTGCTTTCCCAGAGACGGAAGGTCTCATGGTGCCCGTTCTCGGCAGAGCCTTTTTCCGAAACAGGAAACGTCCGGCACCTTGTCCCACCAGGAAGGGGCCAGCCCTGAAAGCTGTTGCTGGTCTTCACCTTCCCTGGGCAGCCTATTCACAGGCACAACAGCCCTGGGGATCTGTGCTTTCCCAGAGACGGAAGGTCTCATGGTGCCCGTTCTCGGCAGAGCCTTTTTCCGAAACAGGAAACGTCCGGCACCTTGTCCCACCAGGAAGGGGCCAGCCCTGCAAGCTGTTGCTGCTCTTCACCTTCCCTGGGCAGCATATTCACAGGCACAACAGCCCTGGGGATCTGTGCTTTCCCGGAGACGGAAGGTCTCATGGTGCCCGTTCTCGGCAGAGCCTTTTTCTGAAACGGGAAACGTCCGGCTCCTTCTCCCACCTGGAAGGGGCCAGCCCTGAAAGCTGTTGCTGGTCTTCACCTTCCCTGGGCAGCCTATTCACAGGCACAACAGCCCTGGGCATCTGTGCTTTCCCAGAGACGGAAGGTCTCATGGTGCCTGTTCTCGGCAGAGCCTTTTTCCGAAACGGCAAACGTCCGGCTCCTCCTCCCACCAGGAAGGGGCCAGCCATGAAAGCTGTTGGTGCCCTTCACCTTCCCTGGACAGCCTATTCACAGGCACAACAGCCCTGGGCATCTGTGCTTTCCCAGAGACGGAAGGTCTCATGGTGCCCGTTCTCGGCAGAGCCTTTTTCCGAAATGGTTAACGTCCGGCTCCTCATCCCACCAGGAAGGGACCAGCCCTGAAAGCTGTTGCTGCTCTTCGCCTTCCCTTGGCAGCCTATTCACAGGTACAACAGCCCTGGGCATCTGTGCTTTCCCAGAGACGGAAGGTCTCATGGTGCCCGTTCTCGGCAGAGCCTTTTTCCGAATTGGCAAACGTCCGGCTCCTCCTCGCACCAGGAAGGGGCCAGCCCTGAAAGCTGTTGCTGCTCTTCACCTTCCCTGGGCAGCCTATTCACAGGCACAACAGCCCTGGGCATCTGTGCTTTCCCAGAGACGGAAGGTCTCATGGTGCTAGTTCCCGGCAGAGCCTTTTTCCGAAATGGCAAACGTCCGGCTCCTTGTAAAACCGGGAAGGGACCAGCCCTGAAAGCTGTTGCTGCTCTTCGCCTTCCCTGGGCAGCCTATTCACAGGCACAACAGCCCTGGGCATCTGTGCTTTCGCAGAGACGGAAGGTCTCATGGTGCCCGTTCTCGGCAGAGCCTTTTTCCGAAACAGCAAACGTCCGGCTCCTTGTAAAAATGGGAAGGGGCCAGCCCTGCAAGCTGTTGCTGCTCTTCACCTTCCCTGGGCAGCCTATTCACAGGCACAAGAGCACTGGGGATCTGTGCTTTCCCAGAGACGGAAGGTCTCATGGTGCCCGTTCTCGGCAGAGCCTTTTTCCGAAACGGGAAACGTCCGGCTCCTCCTCCCACCAGGAAGGGGCCAGCCCTGAAAGCTGTTGCTGGTCTTCGCCTTCCCTGGGCAGCCTATTCACAGGCACAACAGCCCTGGGCATCTGTGCTTTCCCAGGAACGGAAGGTCTCATGGTGCCCGTTCTCGGCAGAGCCTTTTTCCGAAACGGCAAACGTCCGGCTCATTGTCCCACCTGGAAGGGGCCAGACCTGCAAGCTGTTGCTGCTCTTCACCTTCCCTGGGCAGCCTATTCACAGGCACAACAGCCCTGGGCATCTGTGCTTTCCCAGAGACGGAAGGTCTCATGGTGCCCGTTCTCAGCAGAGCCTTTTTCCAAAACGGCAAACGTCCGGCTAATCCTCCCGCCAGGACGGGGGCAGCCCTGAAAGCTGTTGCTGCCCTTCACCTTCCCTGGGCAGCCTATTCACAGGCACAACAGCCCTGGGCATCTGTGCTTTCCCAGAGACGGAAGGTCTCATGGTGCCCGTTCTCGGCAGAGCCTTTTTCCGAAACGGCAAACGTCCGGCTCATTGTCCCGCCAGCAAGGGGCCAGCCCTGAAAGCTGTTGCTGCTCTTCACCTTCCCTGGGGAGCCTATTCTCATGCACAACAGCACAGGGCATCTGTGCTTTCCCAGAGACGGAAGGTCTCATGGTGCCCGTTCTCGGCAGAGCCTTTTTCCGAAACAGGAAACGTCCGCACCTTGTCCCACCAGGAAGGGGCCAGCCCTGCAAGGTGTTGCTGCTCTTCACCTTCCCTGGGCAGCCTATTCACAGGCACAACAGCCCTGGGGATCTGTGCTTTCCCGCAGACGGAAGGTCTCATGGTGCCCGTTCTCGGCAGAGCCTTTTTCCGAAACAGGAAACATCCGGCACCTTGTCCCACCAGGAAGGGGCCAGCCCTGAAAGCTGTTGCTGCTCTTCACCTTCCCTGGGCAGCCTATTCACAGGCACAACAGCCCTGGGCATCTGTGCTTTCCCGGAGACAGAAGGTCTCATGGTGCCCGTTCTCGGCAGAGCCTTTTTCCGAAACAGGAAACGTCCGCACCTTGTCCCACCAGGAAGGGGCCAGCCCTGAAAGCTGTTGCTGCTCTTCACCTTCCCTGGGCAGCCTATTCACAGGAACAACAGCCCTGGGCATCTGTGCTTTCCCAGAGACGGAAGGTCTCATGGTGCCCGTTCTCGGCAGAGCCTTTTTCCGAAACGGCAAACTTCCGGCTCCTCCTCCCACCTGGAAGGGGCCAGCCCTGAAAGCTGTTGCTGCTCTTCACCTTCCCTGGGCAGCCTATTCACAGGCACAACAGCCCTGGGCATCTGTGCTTTCCCAGAGACGGAAGGTCTCATGGTGCCCGTTCTCAGCAGAGCCTTTTTCCGAAACGGGAAACGTCCGGCTCCTTGTAAAACAAGGAAGGGACCAGCCCTGAAAGCTGTTGCTGCCCTTCACCTTCCCTGGACAGCCTATTCACAGGCACAACAGCCCTGGGCATCTGTGCTTTCCCAGAGACGGAAGGTCTCATGGTGCCCGTTATCGGCAGAGCCTTTTTCCGAAACGGCAAACGTCCGGCTCCTCCTCGCACCAGGAAGGGGCCAGCCCTGAAAGCTGTTGCTGCTCTTCACCTTCTCTGGGCAGCCTATTCACAGGCACAACAGCCCTGGGCATCTGTGCTTTCCCAGAGACGGAAGGTCTCATGGTGCCCGTTATCGGCAGAGCCTTTTTCCGAAACGGCAAACGTCCGGCTCCTCCTCGCACCAGGAAGGGGCCAGCCCTGAAAGCTGTTGCTGCTCTTCACCTTCTCTGGGCAGCCTATTCACAGGCACAACAGCCCTGGGCATCTGTGCTTTCCCAGAGATGGAAGGTCTCATGGTGCCCGTTCTCGGCAGAGCCTTTTTCCGAAACGGCAAACGTCCGGCTCCTCCTCCCACCTGGAAGGGGCCAGCCCTGAAAGCTGTTGCTGCTCTTCACCTTCCCTGGGCAGCCTATTCACAGGAACAACAGCCCTGGGCATCTGTGCTTTCCCAGAGACGGAAGGTCTCATGGTGCCCGTTCTCGGCAGAGCCTTTTTCCGAATTGGCAAACGTCCGGCTCCTCCTCGCACCAGGAAGGGGCCAGCCCTGAAAGCTGTTGCTGCTCTTCACCTTCCCTGGGCAGCCTATTCACAGGCACAACAGCCCTGGGCATCTGTGCTTTCCCAGAGACGGAAGGTCTCATGGTGCTAGTTCCCGGCAGAGCCTTTTTCCGAAATGGCAAACGTCCGGCTCCTTGTAAAACCGGGAAGGGACCAGCCCTGAAAGCTGTTGCTGCTCTTCGCCTTCCCTGGGCAGCCTATTCACAGGCACAACAGCCCTGGGCATCTGTGCTTTCGCAGAGACGGAAGGTCTCATGGTGCCCGTTCTCGGCAGAGCCTTTTTCCGAAACAGCAAACGTCCGGCTCCTTGTAAAAATGGGAAGGGGCCAGCCCTGCAAGCTGTTGCTGCTCTTCACCTTCCCTGGGCAGCCTATTCACAGGCACAAGAGCACTGGGGATCTGTGCTTTCCCAGAGACGGAAGGTCTCATGGTGCCCGTTCTCGGCAGAGCCTTTTTCCGAAACGGGAAACGTCCGGCTCCTCCTCCCACCAGGAAGGGGCCAGCCCTGAAAGCTGTTGCTGGTCTTCGCCTTCCCTGGGCAGCCTATTCACAGGCACAACAGCCCTGGGCATCTGTGCTTTCCCAGGAACGGAAGGTCTCATGGTGCCCGTTCTCGGCAGAGCCTTTTTCCGAAACGGCAAACGTCCGGCTCATTGTCCCACCTGGAAGGGGCCAGACCTGCAAGCTGTTGCTGCTCTTCACCTTCCCTGGGCAGCCTATTCACAGGCACAACAGCCCTGGGCATCTGTGCTTTCCCAGAGACGGAAGGTCTCATGGTGCCCGTTCTCAGCAGAGCCTTTTTCCAAAACGGCAAACGTCCGGCTAATCCTCCCGCCAGGACGGGGGCAGCCCTGAAAGCTGTTGCTGCCCTTCACCTTCCCTGGGCAGCCTATTCACAGGCACAACAGCCCTGGGCATCTGTGCTTTCCCAGAGACGGAAGGTCTCATGGTGCCCGTTCTCGGCAGAGCCTTTTTCCGAAACGGCAAACGTCCGGCTCATTGTCCCGCCAGCAAGGGGCCAGCCCTGAAAGCTGTTGCTGCTCTTCACCTTCCCTGGGGAGCCTATTCTCATGCACAACAGCACAGGGCATCTGTGCTTTCCCAGAGACGGAAGGTCTCATGGTGCCCGTTCTCGGCAGAGCCTTTTTCCGAAACAGGAAACGTCCCGCACCTTGTCCCACCAGGAAGGGGCCAGCCCTGCAAGGTGTTGCTGCTCTTCACCTTCCCTGGGCAGCCTATTCACAGGCACAACAGCCCTGGGGATCTGTGCTTTCCCGCAGACGGAAGGTCTCATGGTGCCCGTTCTCGGCAGAGCCTTTTTCCGAAACAGGAAACATCCGGCACCTTGTCCCACCAGGAAGGGGCCAGCCCTGAAAGCTGTTGCTGCTCTTCACCTTCCCTGGGCAGCCTATTCACAGGCACAACAGCCCTGGGCATCTGTGCTTTCCCGGAGACGGAAGGTCTCATGGTGCCCGTTCTCGGCAGAGCCTTTTTCCGAAACAGGAAACGTCCGCACCTTGTCCCACCAGGAAGGGGCCAGCCCTGAAAGCTGTTGCTGCTCTTCACCTTCCCTGGGCAGCCTATTCACAGGAACAACAGCCCTGGGCATCTGTGCTTTCCCAGAGACGGAAGGTCTCATGGTGCCCGTTCTCGGCAGAGCCTTTTTCCGAAACGGCAAACTTCCGGCTCCTCCTCCCACCTGGAAGGGGCCAGCCCTGAAAGCTGTTGCTGCTCTTCACCTTCCCTGGGCAGCCTATTCACAGGCACAACAGCCCTGGGCATCTGTGCTTTCCCAGAGACGGAAGGTCTCATGGTGCCCGTTCTCAGCAGAGCCTTTTTCCGAAACGGGAAACGTCCGGCTCCTTGTAAAACAAGGAAGGGACCAGCCCTGAAAGCTGTTGCTGCCCTTCACCTTCCCTGGACAGCCTATTCACAGGCACAACAGCCCTGGGCATCTGTGCTTTCCCAGAGACGGAAGGTCTCATGGTGCCCGTTCTCGGCAGAGCCTTTTTCCGAAATGGCAAACGTCCGGCTCCTCCTCCCACCAGGAAGGGGCCAGCCCTGAAAGCTGTTGCTGCTCTTCGCCTTCCCTGGGCAGCCTATTCACAGGTACAACAGCCCTGGGCATCTGTGCTTTCCCAGAGACGGAAGGTCTCATGGTGCCCGTTATCGGCAGAGCCTTTTTCCGAAACGGCAAACGTCCGGCTCCTCCTCGCACCAGGAAGGGGCCAGCCCTGAAAGCTGTTGCTGCTCTTCACCTTCTCTGGGCAGCCTATTCACAGGCACAACAGCCCTGGGCATCTGTGCTTTCCCAGAGATGGAAGGTCTCATGGTGCCCGTTCTCGGCAGAGCCTTTTTCCGAAACGGGAAACGTCCGGCTCCTCCTCCCACCTGGAAGGGGCCAGCCCTGAAAGCTGTTGCTGCTCTTCACCTTCCCTGGGCAGCCTATTCACAGGAACAACAGCCCTGGGCATCTGTGCTTTCCCAGAGACGGAAGGTCTCATGGTGCCCGTTCTCGGCAGAGCCTTTTTCCGAAACGGCAAACTTCCGGCTCCTCCTCCCACCTGGAAGGGGCCAGCCCTGAAAGCTGTTGCTGGTCTTCACCTTCCCTGGGCAGCCTATTCACAGGCACAACAGCCCTGGGCATCTGTGCTTTCCCAGAGACGGAAGGTCTCATGGTGCCCGTTCTCAGCAGAGCCTTTTTCCGAAACGGGAAACGTCCGGCTCCTTGTAAAACAAGGAAGGGACCAGCCCTGAAAGCTGTTGCTGCCCTTCACCTTCCCTGGACAGCCTATTCACAGGCACAACAGCCCTGGGCATCTGTGCTTTCCCAGAGACGGAAGGTCTCATGGTGCCCGTTCTCGGCAGAGCCTTTTTCCGAAATGGCAAACGTCCGGCTCCTCCTCCCACCAGGAAGGGGCCAGCCCTGAAAGCTGTTGCTGCTCTTCGCCTTCCCTGGGCAGCCTATTCACAGGTACAACAGCCCTGGGCATCTGTGCTTTCCCAGAGACGGAAGGTCTCATGGTGCCCGTTATCGGCAGAGCCTTTTTCCGAAACGGCAAACGTCCGGCTCCTCCTCGCACCAGGAAGGGGCCAGCCCTGAAAGCTGTTGCTGCTCTTCACCTTCTCTGGGCAGCCTATTCACAGGCACAACAGCCCTGGGCATCTGTGCTTTCCCAGAGATGGAAGGTCTCATGGTGCCCGTTCTCGGCAGAGCCTTTTTCTGAAACGGGAAACGTCCGGCTCCTTGTAAAACCGGGAAGGGACCAGCCCTGAAAGCTGTTGCTGCTCTTCGCCCTCCCTGGGCATCCTATTCACAGGCACAACAGCCCTGGGGATCTCTGCTTTCCCAGAGACGGAAGGTCTCATGGTGCCTGTACTCGGCAGAGCCTTTTTCCGAAATGGCAAACATCCGGCTCCTCCTCCCACCAGGAAGGGGCCAGCCCTGAAAGCTGTTGCTGCTCTTCACCTTCCCTGGGCAGCCTATTCACAGGCACAACAGCCCTGGGCATCTGTGCTTTCCCGCAGACGGAAGGTCTCATGGTGCCCGTTCTCGGCAGAGCCTTTTTCTGAAACGGCAAACGTCCGGCTCCTCCTCCCACCAGGAAGGGGCCAGCCCTGAAAGCTGTTGCTGGTCTTCACCTTCCCTGGGCAGCCTATTCACAGGCACAACAGCCCTGGGCATCTGTGCTTTCCCAGAGACGGAAGGTCTCATGGTGCCTGTTCTCGGCAGAGCCTTTTTCCGAAACGGCAAACGTCCGGCTCCTCCACCCACCAGGAAGGGGCCAGCCCTGAAAGCTGTTGGTGCCCTTCACCTTCCCTGGACAGCCTATTCACAGGCACAACAGCCCTGGGCATCTGTGCTTTCCCAGAGACGGAAGGTCTCATGGTGCCCGTTCTCGGCAGAGCCTTTTTCCGAAATGGGAAACGTCCGGCTCCTCATCCCACCTGGAAGGGGCCAGCCCTGAAAGCTGTTGCTGGTCTTCGCCTTCCCTTGGCAGCCTATTCACAGGCACAACAGCCCTGGGCATCTGTGCTTTCCCAGAGACGGAAGGTCTCATGGTGCCCGTTGTCGGCAGAGCCTTTTTCCGAAATGGCAAACGTCCGGCTCCTCCTCGCACCAGGAAGGGGCCAGCCCTGAAAGCTGTTGCTGCTCTTCACCTTCCCTGGGCAGCCTATTCACAGGCACAAGAGCCCTGGGCATCTGTGCTTTCCCGCAGACCGAAGGTCTCATGGTGCTAGTTCCCGGCAGAGCCTTTTTCCGAAATGGCAAACGTCCGGCTCCTTGTCCCGCAAGCAAGGGGCCAGCCCTGCAAGCTGTTGCTGGTCTTCACCTTCCCTGGACAGCCTATTCACAGGCACAACAGCCCTGGGCATCTGTGCTTTCCCAGAGACGGAAGGTCTCATGGTGCCCGTTCTCGGCAGAGCCTTTTTCCGAAACGGCAAACGTCCTGCTCCTTGTCCCAACTGGAAGGGGCCAGCCCTGAAAGCTGTTGCTGCTCTTCACCTTCCCTGGGCAGCCTATTCACAGGTACAACAGCCCTGGGCATCTGTGCTTTCCCAGAGATGGAAGGTCTCATGGTGCCCGTTCTCGGCAGAGCCTTTTTCCGAAACGGCAAACGTCCGGCTCCTTGTAAAACCGGGAAGGGACCAGCCCTGAAAGCTGATGCTGGTCTTCACCTTCTCTGGGCAGCCTATTCACAGGCACAAGAGCCCTGGGGATCTGTGCTTTCCCAGAGACGGAAGGTCTCATGGTGCCCGTTCTCGGCAGAGCCTTTTTCCAAAACGGCAAACGTCCGGCTCATTGTCCCGCCAGCAAGGGGCCAGCCCTGAAAGCTGTTGCTGCTCTTCGCCCTCCCTGGGCATCCTATTCACAGGCACAACAGCCCTGGGGATCTGTGCTTTCCCAGAGACGGAAGGTCTCATGGTGCCCGTTCTCGGCAGAGCCTTTTTCCGAAACGGGAAACGTCCGGCTCCTCCTCCCACCTGGAAGGGGCCAGCCCTGAAAGCTGTTGCTGCTCTTCACCTTCCCTGGGCAGCCTATTCACAGGCACAACAGCCCTGGGCATCTGTGCTTTCCCAGAGACGGAAGGTCTCATGGTGCTAGTTCCCGGCAGAGCCTTTTTCCGAAATGGCAAACGTCCGGCTCCTTGTCCCGCCAGCAAGGGGCCAGCCCTGCAAGCTGTTGCTGCTCTTCACCTTCCCTGGGCAGCCTATTCACAGGCACAACAGCCCTGGGCATCTGTGCTTTCCCAGAGACGGAAGGTCTCATGGTGCTAGTTCCCGGCAGAGCCTTTTTCCGAAATGGCAAACGTCCGGCTCCTTGTCCCGCCAGCAAGGGGCCAGCCCTGCAAGCTGTTGCTGCTCTTCACCTTCCCTGGGCAGCCTATTCTCATGCACAACAGCCCTGGGCATCTGTGCTTTCCCAGAGACGGAAGGTCTCATGGTGCCCGTTCTCGGCAGAGCCTTTTTCCGAAACAGGAAACGTCCGGCACCTTGTCCCACCAGGAAGGGGCCAGCCCTGCAAGCTGTTGCTGCTCTTCACCTTCCCTGGACAGCCTATTCACAGGCACAACAGCCCTGGGGATCTGTGCTTTCCCAGAGACGGAAGGTCTCATGGTGCCCGTTCTCGGCATAGCCTTTTTCCGAAACAGGAAACGTCCGGCACCTTGTCCCACCAGGAAGGGGCCAGCCCTGCAAGCTGTTGCTGCTCTTCACCTTCCCTGGGCAGCATATTCACAGGCACAACAGCCCTGGGGATCTGTGCTTTCCCGGAGACGGAAGGTCTCATGGTGCCCGTTCTCGGCAGAGCCTTTTTCCGAAACGGCAAACGTCCGGCTCCTCGTCCCACCAGAAAGGGGCCAGCCCTAAAAGCTGTTGCTGCTCTTCACCTTCCCTGGGCAGCCTATTCACAGGCACAACAGCCCTGGGCATCTGTGCTTTCCCAGAGACGGAAGGTCTCATGGTGCCTGTTCTCGGCAGAGCCTTTTTCCGAAACAGCAAACGTCCGGCTCCTCCTCCCACCAGGAAGGGGCCAGCCCTGAAAGCTGTTGGTGCCCTTCACCTTCCCTGCACAGCCTATTCACAGGCACAACAGCCCTGGGCATCTGTGCTTTCCCAGAGACGGAAGGTCTCATGGTGCCTGTTCTCGGCAGAGCCTTTTTCCGAAATGGGAAACGTCCGGCTCCTCATCCCACCTGGAAGGGACCAGCCCTGAAAGCTGTTGCTGCTCTTCGCCTTCTCTGGGCAGCCTATTCACAGGCACAACAGCCCTGGGCATCTGTGCTTTCCCGCAGACGGAAGGTCTCATGGTGCTAGTTCCCGGCAGAGCCTTTTTCCGAAACGGCAAACGTCCGGCTCCTTGTAAAACCGGGAAGGGGCCAGCCCTGAAAGCTGTTGCTGCTCTTCGCCTTCCCTGGGCAGCCTATTCACAGGCACAACAGCCCTGGGCATCTGTGCTTTCGCAGAGACGGAAGGTCTCATGGTGCCCGTTCTCGGCAGAGCCTTTTTCCGAAACAGCAAACGTCCGGCTCCTTGTAAAACCGGGAAGGGGCCAGCCCTGCAAGCTGTTGCTGCTCTTCACCTTCCCTGGGCAGCCTATCCACAGGCACAACAGCCCTGGGCATCTGTGCTTTCCCAGAGACGGAAGGTCTCATGGTGCCCGTTCTCGGCAGAGCCTTTTTCCGAAACGGGAAACGTCCGGCTCCTCCTCCCACCAGGAAGGGGCCAGCCCTTAAAGCTGTTGCTGGTCTTCGCCTTCTCTGGGCAGCCTATTCACAGGCACAACAGCCCTGGGGATCTGTGCTTTCCCAGGAACGGAAGGTCTCATGGTGCCCGTTCTCGGCAGAGCCTTTTTCCGAAACGGCAAACGTCCGGCTCATTGTCCCACCTGGAAGGGGCCAGACCTGCAAGCTGTTGCTGCTCTTCACCTTCCCTGGGCAGCATATTCACAGGCACAACAGCCCTGGGCATCTGTGCTTTCCCAGAGACGGAAGGTCTCATGGTGCCCGTTCTCAGCAGAGCGTTTTTCCAAAACGGCAAACGTCCGGCTAATCCTCCCGCCAGGACGGGGGCAGCCCTGAAAGCTGTTGCTGCCCTTCACCTTCCCTGGACAGCCTATTCACAGGCACAACAGCCCTGGGCATCTGTGCTTTCCCAGAGACGGAAGGTCTCATGGTGCCCGTTGTCGGCAGAGCCTTTTTCCGAAACGGCAAACGTCCGGCTCATTGTCCCGCCAGCAAGGGGCCAGCCCTGAAAGCTGTTGCTGCTCTTCACCTTCCCTGGGGAGCCTATTCTCATGCACAACAGCACAGGGCATCTGTGCTTTCCCAGAGACGGAAGGTCTCATGGTGCCCGTTCTCGGCAGAGCCTTTTTCCGAAACAGGAAACGTCCGCACCTTGTCCCACAAGGAAGGGGCCAGCCCTGAAAGCTGTTGCTGCTCTTCGCCCTCCCTGGGCATCCTATTCACAGGCACAACAGCCCTGGGGATCTCTGCTTTCCCAGAGACGGAAGGTCTCATGGTGCCTGTTCTCGGCAGAGCCTTTTTCCGAAATGGCAAACGTCCGGCTCCTCCTCTCACCAGGAAGGGGCCAGCCCTGAAAGCTGTTGCTGCTCTTCACCTTCCCTGGGCAGCCTATTCACAGGCACAACAGCCCTGGGCATCTGTGCTTTCGCAGAGACGGAAGGTCTCATGGTGCCCGTTCTTGGCAGAGCCTTTTTCCGAAACGGCAAACGTCCGGCTCCTTGTAAAACCGGGAAGGGACCAGCCCTGAAAGCTGTTGCTGCTCTTCACCTTCCCTGGGCAGCCTATTCACAGGCACAACAGCCCTGGGCATCTGTGCTTTCCCAGAGACGGAAGGTCTCATGGTGCCCGTTCTCGGCAGAGCCTTTTTCTGAAACGGCAAACGTCCGGCTCCTCCTCCCACCAGGAATGGGGCAGCCCTGAAAGCTGTTGCTGGTCTTCACCTTCCCTGGGCAGCCTATTCACAGGCACAACAGCCCTGGGCATCTGTGCTTTCCCAGAGACGGAAGGTCTCATGGTGCCCGTTCTCGGCAGAGCCTTTTTCCGAAATGGCAAACGTCCGGCTCCTCCTCCCACCAGGAAGGGGCCAGCCCTGAAAGCTGTTGCTGCTCTTCGCCTTCCCTGGGCAGCCTATTCACAGGTACAACAGCCCTGGGCATCTGTGCTTTCCCAGAGACGGAAGGTCTCATGGTGCCCGTTCTCGGCAGAGCCTTTTTCCGAAACGGCAAACTTCCGGCTCCTTCTCCCACCTGGAAGGGGCCAGCCCTGAAAGCTGTTGCTGCTCTTCACCTTCCCTGGGCAGCCTATTCACAGGCACAACAGCCCTGGGCATCTGTGCTTTCCCAGAGACGGAAGGTCTCATGGTGCCCGTTCTCAGAAGAGCCTTTTTCCGAAACGGGAAACGTCCGGCTCCTTGTAAAACCAGGAAGGGACCAGCCCTGAAAGCTGTTGCTGCCCTTCACCTTCCCTGGGCAGCCTATTCACAGGCACAACAGCCCTGGGGATCTGTGCTTTCCCAGAGACGGAAGGTCTCATGGTGCCCGTTCTCGGCAGAGCCTTTTTCCGAAATGGCAAACGTCCGGCTCCTCCTCCCACCAGGAAGGGGCCAGCCCTGAAAGCTGTTGCTGCTCTTCGCCTTCCCTGGGCAGCCTATTCACAGGTACAACAGCCCTGGGCATCTGTGCTTTCCCAGAGACGGAAGGTCTCATGGTGCCCGTTCTCGGCAGAGCCTTTTTCCGAAACGGCAAACGTCCGGCTCCTCCTCCCACCAGGAAGGGGCCAGCCCTGAAAGCTGTTGCTGCTCTTCACCTTCTCTGGGCAGCCTATTCACAGGCACAACAGCCCTGGGCATCTGTGCTTTCCCAGAGACGGAAGGTCTCATGGTGCCCGTTCTCGGCAGAGCCTTTTTCTGAAACGGCAAACGTCCGGCTCCTTGTAAAACCGGGAATGGACCAGCCCTGAAAGCTGTTGCTGCTCTTCACCTTCCCTGGGCAGCCTATTCACAGGCACAACAGCCCTGGGCATCTGTGCTTTCCCAGAGACGGAAGGTCTCATGGTGCCCGTTCTCGGCAGACCCTTTTTTCGAAACGGCAAACGTCCGGCTCATTGTCCCGCCAGCAAGGGGCCAGCCCTGAAAGCTGTTGCTGCTCTTCGCCCTCCCTGGGCATCCTATTCACAGGCACAACAGCCCTGGGGATCTCTGCTTTCCCAGAGACGGAAGGTCTCATGGTGCCTGTTCTCGGCAGAGCCTTTTTCCGAAATGGCAAACGTCTGGCTCCTCCTCCCACCTGGAAGGGGCCAGCCCTGAAAGCTGTTGCTGCTCTTCACCTTCCCTGGGCAGCCTATTCACAGGCACAACAGCCCTGGGCATCTGTGCTTTCCCGCAGACGGAAGGTCTCATGGTGCTAGTTCCCGGCAGAGCCTTTTTCCGAAATGGCAAACGTCCGGCTCCTTGTCCCGCCAGCAAGGGGCCAGCCCTGCAAGCTGTTGCTGCTCTTCACCTTCCCTGGGCAGCCTATTCACAGGCACAAGAGCCCTGGGCATCTGTGCTTTCCCAGAGACGGAAGGTCTTATGGTGCCCGTTCTCGGCAGAGCCTTTTTCCGAAACGGCAAACGTCCGGCTCCTCCTCCTACCAGCAAGGGGCCAGCCCTGAAAGCTGTTGCGGCTCTTCGCCTTCCCTGGGCAGCCTATTCACAGGCACAACAGCCCTGGGCATCTGTGCTTTCCCGGAGACGGAAGGTCTCATGGTGCCCGTTCTCGGCAGAGCCTTTTTCCGAAACGGCAAACGTCCGGCTCCTTGTAAAACCAGGAAGGGACCAGCCCTGAAAGCTGTTGCTGCTCTTCACCTTCCCTGGGCATCCTATTCACAGGCACAAGAGCACCGGGGATCTGTGCTTTCCCAGAGACGGAAGGTCTCATGGTGCCCGTTCTCGGCAGAGCCTTTTTCCGAAACGGGAAACGTCCGGCTCCTCCTCCCACCAGGAAGGGGCCAGCCCTGAAAGCTGTTGCTGGTCTTCGCCTTCCCTGGGCAGCCTATTCACAGGCACAACAGCCCTGGGCATCTGTGCTTTCCCAGAAACGGAAGGTCTCATGGTGCCCGTTCTCGGCAGAGCCTTTTTCCGAAACGGCAAACGTCCGGCTCATTGTCCCACCTGGAAGGGGCCAGCCCTGCAAGCTGTTGCTGCTCTTCACCTTCCCTGGGCAGCCTATTCACAGGCACAACAGCCCTGGGCATCTGTGCTTTCCCAGAGACGGAAGGTCTCATGGTGCCCGTTCTCGGCAGAGCCTTTTTCCGAAATGGCAAACGTCCGGCTCCTCCTCCCACCAGGAAGGGGCCAGCCCTGAAAGCTGTTGCTGCTCTTCACCTTCCCTGGGGAGCCTATTCTCATGCACAACAGCCCTGGGCATCTGTGCTTTCCCAGAGACGGAAGGTCTCATGGTGCCCGTTCTTGGCAGAGCCTTTTTCCGAAACAGGAAACGTCCGGCTCCTCCTCCCACCAGGAAGGGGCCAGCCCTGAAAGCTGTTGCTGCTCTTCCCCTTCCCTTGGCAGGCTATTCACAGGCACAACAGCACTGGCGATCTGGGCTTTCCCAGGGTCGGAAGGTCTCATTCTTCCCGTCCTGGCAGAGACTTTTTCTAAAACGGGAATCGTCGGGCTCCTTCTCCCACAAGGAAGGTGCCAGCCCTGAAAGCTGTTGCTGCTCTTCGTCATCCCTGGGCAGCCTATTCACAGGCACAACAGCCCTGGGGATCTCTGCTTTCCCAGAGACGGAAGGTCTCATGGTGCCTGTTCTCGGCAGAGCCTTTTTCCGAAATGGCAAACGTCTGGCTCCTCCTCCCACCTGGAAGGGGCCAGCCCTGAAAGCTGTTGCTGCTCTTCACCTTCCCTGGGCAGCCTATTCACAGGCACAACAGCCCTGGGCATCTGTGCTTTCCCGCAGACGGAAGGTCTCATGGTGCTAGTTCCCGGCAGAGCCTTTTTCCGAAATGGCAAACGTCCGGCTCCTTGTCCCGCCAGCAAGGGGCCAGCCCTGCAAGCTGTTGCTGCTCTTCACCTTCCCTGGGCAGCCTATTCACAGGCACAAGAGCCCTGGGCATCTGTGCTTTCCCAGAGACGGAAGGTCTCATGGTGCCCGTTCTCGGCAGAGCCTTTTTCCGAAACGGCAAACGTCCGGCTCATTGTCCCACCTGGAAGGGGCCAGCCCTGCAAGCTGTTGCTGCTCTTCACCTTCCCTGGGCAGCCTATTCACAGGCACAACAGCCCTGGGCATCTGTGCTTTCCCAGAGACGGAAGGTCTCATGGTGCCCGTTCTCGGCAGAGCCTTTTTCCGAAATGGCAAACGTCCGGCTCCTCCTCCCACCAGGAAGGGGCCAGCCCTGAAAGCTGTTGCTGCTCTTCACCTTCCCTGGGGAGCCTATTCTCATGCACAACAGCCCTGGGCATCTGTGCTTTCCCAGAGACGGAAGGTCTCATGGTGCCCGTTCTTGGCAGAGCCTTTTTCCGAAACAGGAAACGTCCGGCTCCTCCTCCCACCAGGAAGGGGCCAGCCCTGAAAGCTGTTGCTGCTCTTCGCCTTCCCTTGGCAGGCTATTCACAGGCACAACAGCACTGGCGATCTGGGCTTTCCCAGGGTCGGAAGGTCTCATTCTTCCCGTCCTGGCAGAGACTTTTTCTAAAACGGGAATCGTCGGGCTCCTTCTCCCACAAGGAAGGTGCCAGCCCTGAAAGCTGTTGCTGCTCTTCGTCATCCCTGGGCAGCCTATTCACAGGCACAACAGCCCTGGGGATCTGTGCTTTCCCAGAGACGGAAGGTCTCATGGTGCCCGTTCTCGGCAGAGCCTTTTTCCGAAACGGCAAACGTCCGGCTCATTGTCCCACCTGGAAGGGGCCAGCCCTGCAAGCTGTTGCTGCTCTTCACCTTCTCTGGGCAGCCTATTCACAGGTACAACAGCCCTGGGCATCTGTGCTTTCCCAGAGACGGAAGGTCTCATGGTGCCCGTTCTCGGCAGAGCCTTTTTCCGAAATGGCAAACGTCCGGCTCCTTCTCCCACCAGGAAGGGGCCAGCCCTGAAAGCTGTTGCTGCTCTTCACCTTCTCTGGGCAGCCTATTCACAGGTACAACAGCCCTGGGCATCTGTGCTTTCCCAGAGACGGAAGGTCTCATGGTGCCCGTTCTCGGCAGAGCCTTTTTCCGAAACGGCAAACGTCCGGCTCATTGTAAAACCGGGAAGGGGCCAGCCCTGAAAGCTGTTGCTGCTCTTCGCCTTCCCTGGGCAGCCTATTCACAGGCACAACAGCCCTGGGCATCTGTGCTTTCCCAGAGACGGAAGGTCTCATGGTACCCGTTCTCGGCAGAGCCTTTTTCCGAAACGGCAAACGTCCGGCTCATTGTCCCACCTGGAAGGGGCCAGACCTGCAAGCTGTTGCTGCTCTTCACCTTCCCTGGGCAGCATATTCACAGGCACAACAGCCCTGGGGATCTGTGCTTTCCCGGAGACGGAAGGTCTCATGGTGCCCGTTCTCGGCAGAGCCTTTTTCTGAAACGGGAAACGTCCGGCTCCTCGTCCCACCTGGAAGGGGCCAGCCCTGAAAGCTGTTGCTGCCCTTCACCTTCCCTGGGCAGCCTATTCACAGGCACAACAGCCCTGGGCATCTGTGCTTTCCCAGAGATGGAAGGTCTCATGGTGCCTGTTCTCGGCAGAGCCTTTTTCCGAAACAGCAAACGTCCGGCTCCTCCTCCCACCAGGAATGGGCCAGCCCTGAAAGCTGTTGGTGCCCTTCACCTTCCCTTGGCAGCATATTCACAGGTACAACAGCCCTGGGCATCTGTGCTTTCCCGGAGACGGAAGGTCTCATGGTGCCCGTTCTCGGCAGAGCCTTTTTCCGAAATGGCAAACGTCCGGCTCCTCCTCCCACCAGGAAGGGGCCAGCCCTGAAAGCTGTTGCTGCTCTTCACCTTCCCTGGGCAGCCTATTCACAGGCACAACAGCCCTGGGGATCTGTGCTTTCCCGGAGACGGAAGGTCTCATGGTGCCCGTTCTCGGCAGAGCCTTTTTCCGAAACAGGAAACGTCCGGCACCTTGTCCCACCAGGAAGGGGCCAGCCCTGAAAGCTGTTGCTGCTCTTCACCTTCCCTGGGCAGCCTATTCACAGGCACAACAGCCCTGGGCATCTGTGCTTTCCCGGAGACGGAAGGTCTCATGGTGCCCGTTCTCGGCAGAGCCTTTTTCCGAAACGGGAAACGTCCGGCTCCTCCTCCCACCAGGAAGGGGCCAGCCCTGCAAGCTGTTGCTGCTCTTCACCTTCCCTGGGCAGCCTATTCACAGGCACAACAGCCCTGGGCATCTGTGCTTTCCCAGAGACGGAAGGTCTCATGGTGCCCGTTCTCGGCAGAGCCTTTTTCCGAAACGGCAAACGTCCGGCTCCTCCTCCCACCTGGAAGGGGCCAGCCCTGAAAGCTGTTGCTGCTCTTCACCTTCCCTGGGCAGCCTATTCACAGGCACAACAGCCCTGGGCATCTGTGCTTTCCCAGAGACGGAAGGTCTCATGGTGCCCGTTCTCAGAAGAGCCTTTTTCCGAAACGGCAAACGTCCGGCTCCTTGTAAAACCAGGAAGGGACCAGCCCTGAAAGCTGTTGCTGCCCTTCACTATCCCTGGACAGCCTATTCACAGGCACAACAGCCCTGGGCATCTGTGCTTTCCCAGAGACGGAAGGTCTCATGGTGCCCGTTCTCGGCAGAGACTTTTTCCGAAATGGCAAACGTCCGGCTCCTCCTCCCACCAGGAAGGGGCCAGCCCTGAAAGCTGTTGCTGCTCTTCACCTTCCCTGGGCAGCCTATTCACAGGCACAACAGCCCTGGGCATCTGTGCTTTCCCGCAGACGGAAGGTCTCATGGTGCCCGTTCTCGGCAGAGCCTTTTTCTGAAACGGCAAACGTCCGGCTCCTCCTCCCACCAGGAAGGGGCCAGCCCTGAAAGCTGTTGCTGGTCTTCACCTTCCCTGGGCAGCCTATTCACAGGCACAACAGCCCTGGGCATCTGTGCTTTCCCAGAGACGGAAGGTCTCATGGTGCCTGTTCTCGGCAGAGCCTTTTTCCGAAACGGCAAACGTCCGGCTCCTCCACCCACCAGGAAGGGGCCAGCCCTGAAAGCTGTTGGTGCCCTTCACCTTCCCTGGACAGCCTATTCACAGGCACAACAGCCCTGGGCATCTGTGCTTTCCCAGAGACGGAAGGTCTCATGGTGCCCGTTCTCGGCAGAGCCTTTTTCCGAAATGGGAAACGTCCGGCTCCTCATCCCACCTGGAAGGGGCCAGCCCTGAAAGCTGTTGCTGGTCTTCGCCTTCCCTTGGCAGCCTATTCACAGGCACAACAGCCCTGGGCATCTGTGCTTTCCCAGAGACGGAAGGTCTCATGGTGCCCGTTGTCGGCAGAGCCTTTTTCCGAAATGGCAAACGTCCGGCTCCTCCTCGCACCAGGAAGGGGCCAGCCCTGAAAGCTGTTGCTGCTCTTCACCTTCCCTGGGGAGCCTATTCACAGGCACAACAGCCCTGGGCATCTGTGCTTTCCCGCAGACCGAAGGTCTCATGGTGCTAGTTCCCGGCAGAGCCTTTTTCCGAAATGGCAAACGTCCGGCTCCTTGTCCCGCAAGCAAGGGGCCAGCCCTGCAAGCTGTTGCTGGTCTTCACCTTCCCTGGACAGCCTATTCACAGGCACAACAGCCCTGGGCATCTGTGCTTTCCCAGAGACGGAAGGTCTCATGGTGCCCGTTCTCGGCAGAGCCTTTTTCCGAAACGGCAAACGTCCTGCTCCTTGTCCCAACTGGAAGGGGCCAGCCCTGAAAGCTGTTGCTGCTCTTCACCTTCCCTGGGCAGCCTATTCACAGGTACAACAGCCCTGGGCATCTGTGCTTTCCCAGAGATGGAAGGTCTCATGGTGCCCGTTCTCGGCAGAGCCTTTTTCCGAAACGGCAAACGTCCGGCTCCTTGTAAAACCGGGAAGGGACCAGCCCTGAAAGCTGATGCTGGTCTTCACCTTCTCTGGGCAGCCTATTCACAGGCACAAGAGCCCTGGGGATCTGTGCTTTCCCAGAGACGGAAGGTCTCATGGTGCCCGTTCTCGGCAGAGCCTTTTTCCAAAACGGCAAACGTCCGGCTCATTGTCCCGCCAGCAAGGGGCCAGCCCTGAAAGCTGTTGCTGGTCTTCGCCCTCCCTGGGCATCCTATTCACAGGCACAACAGCCCTGGGGATCTGTGCTTTCCCAGAGACGGAAGGTCTCATGGTGCCCGTTCTCGGCAGAGCCTTTTTCCGAAACGGGAAACGTCCGGCTCCTCCTCCCACCTGGAAGGGGCCAGCCCTGAAAGCTGTTGCTGCTCTTCACCTTCCCTGGGCAGCCTATTCACAGGCACAACAGCCCTGGGCATCTGTGCTTTCCCAGAGACGGAAGGTCTCATGGTGCTAGTTCCCGGCAGAGCCTTTTTCCGAAATGGCAAACGTCCGGCTCCTTGTCCCGCCAGCAAGGGGCCAGCCCTGCAAGCTGTTGCTGCTCTTCACCTTCCCTGGGCAGCCTATTCACAGGCACAACAGCCCTGGGCATCTGTGCTTTCCCAGAGACGGAAGGTCTCATGGTGCTAGTTCCCGGCAGAGCCTTTTTCCGAAATGGCAAACGTCCGGCTCCTTGTCCCGCCAGCAAGGGGCCAGCCCTGCAAGCTGTTGCTGCTCTTCACCTTCCCTGGGCAGCCTATTCTCATGCACAACAGCCCTGGGCATCTGTGCTTTCCCAGAGACGGAAGGTCTCATGGTGCCCGTTCTCGGCAGAGCCTTTTTCCGAAACAGGAAACGTCCGGCACCTTGTCCCACCAGGAAGGGGCCAGCCCTGCAAGCTGTTGCTGCTCTTCACCTTCCCTGGACAGCCTATTCACAGGCACAACAGCCCTGGGGATCTGTGCTTTCCCAGAGACGGAAGGTCTCATGGTGCCCGTTCTCGGCAGAGCCTTTTTCCGAAACAGGAAACGTCCGGCACCTTGTCCCACCAGGAAGGGGCCAGCCCTGCAAGCTGTTGCTGCTCTTCACCTTCCCTGGGCAGCATATTCACAGGCACAACAGCCCTGGGGATCTGTGCTTTCCCGGAGACGGAAGGTCTCATGGTGCCCGTTCTCGGCAGAGCCTTTTTCCGAAACGGCAAACGTCCGGCTCCTCGTCCCACCAGAAAGGGGCCAGCCCTGAAAGCTGTTGCTGCTCTTCACCTTCCCTGGGCAGCCTATTCACAGGCACAACAGCCCTGGGCATCTGTGCTTTCCCAGAGACGGAAGGTCTCATGGTGCCTGTTCTCGGCAGAGCCTTTTTCCGAAACAGCAAACGTCCGGCTCCTCCTCCCACCAGGAAGGGGCCAGCCCTGAAAGCTGTTGGTGCCCTTCACCTTCCCTGCACAGCCTATTCACAGGCACAACAGCCCTGGGCATCTGTGCTTTCCCAGAGACGGAAGGTCTCATGGTGCCCGTTCTCGGCAGAGCCTTTTTCCGAAATGGGAAACGTCCGGCTCCTCATCCCACCTGGAAGGGACCAGCCCTGAAAGCTGTTGCTGCTCTTCGCCTTCTCTGGGCAGCCTATTCACAGGCACAACAGCCCTGGGCATCTGTGCTTTCCCGCAGACGGAAGGTCTCATGGTGCTAGTTCCCGGCAGAGCCTTTTTCCGAAACGGCAAACGTCCGGCTCCTTGTAAAACCGGGAAGGGGCCAGCCCTGAAAGCTGTTGCTGCTCTTCGCCTTCCCTGGGCAGCCTATTCACAGGCACAACAGCCCTGGGCATCTGTGCTTTCGCAGAGACGGAAGGTCTCATGGTGCCCGTTCTCGGCAGAGCCTTTTTCCGAAACAGCAAACGTCCGGCTCCTTGTAAAACCGGGAAGGGGCCAGCCCTGCAAGCTGTTGCTGCTCTTCACCTTCCCTGGGCAGCCTATCCACAGGCACAACAGCCCTGGGCATCTGTGCTTTCCCAGAGACGGAAGGTGTCATGGTGCCCGTTCTCGGCAGAGCCTTTTTCCGAAACGGGAAACGTCCGGCTCCTCCTCCCACCAGGAAGGGGCCAGCCCTTAAAGCTGTTGCTGGTCTTCGCCTTCTCTGGGCAGCCTATTCACAGGCACAACAGCCCTGGGGATCTGTGCTTTCCCAGGAACGGAAGGTCTCATGGTGCCCGTTCTCGGCAGAGCCTTTTTCCGAAACGGCAAACGTCCGGCTCATTGTCCCACCTGGAAGGGGCCAGACCTGCAAGCTGTTGCTGCTCTTCACCTTCCCTGGGCAGCATATTCACAGGCACAACAGCCCTGGGCATCTGTGCTTTCCCAGAGACGGAAGGTCTCATGGTGCCCGTTCTCAGCAGAGCGTTTTTCCAAAACGGCAAACGTCCGGCTAATCCTCCCGCCAGGACGGGGGCAGCCCTGAAAGCTGTTGCTGCCCTTCACCTTCCCTGGACAGCCTATTCACAGGCACAACAGCCCTGGGCATCTGTGCTTTCCCAGAGACGGAAGGTCTCATGGTGCCCGTTGTCGGCAGAGCCTTTTTCCGAAACGGCAAACGTCCGGCTCATTGTCCCGCCAGCAAGGGGCCAGCCCTGAAAGCTGTTGCTGCTCTTCACCTTCCCTGGGGAGCCTATTCTCATGCACAACAGCACAGGGCATCTGTGCTTTCCCAGAGACGGAAGGTCTCATGGTGCCCGTTCTCGGCAGAGCCTTTTTCCGAAACAGGAAACGTCCGCACCTTGTCCCACCAGGAAGGGGCCAGCCCTGAAAGCTGTTGCTGCTCTTCGCCCTCCCTGGGCATCCTATTCACAGGCACAACAGCCCTGGGGATCTCTGCTTTCCCAGAGACGGAAGGTCTCATGGTGCCTGTTCTCGGCAGAGCCTTTTTCCGAAATGGCAAACGTCCGGCTCCTCCTCTCACCAGGAAGGGGCCAGCCCTGAAAGCTGTTGCTGCTCTTCACCTTCCCTGGGCAGCCTATTCACAGGCACAACAGCCCTGGGCATCTGTGCTTTCGCAGAGACGGAAGGTCTCATGGTGCCCGTTCTTGGCAGAGCCTTTTTCCGAAACGGCAAACGTCCGGCTCCTTGTAAAACCGGGAAGGGACCAGCCCTGAAAGCTGTTGCTGCTCTTCACCTTCCCTGGGCAGCCTATTCACAGGCACAACAGCCCTGGGCATCTGTGCTTTCCCAGAGACGGAAGGTCTCATGGTGCCCGTTCTCGGCAGAGCCTTTTTCTGAAACGGCAAACGTCCGGCTCCTCCTCCCACCAGGAATGGGGCAGCCCTGAAAGCTGTTGCTGGTCTTCACCTTCCCTGGGCAGCCTATTCACAGGCACAACAGCCCTGGGCATCTGTGCTTTCCCAGAGACGGAAGGTCTCATGGTGCCCGTTCTCGGCAGAGACTTTTTCCGAAATGGCAAACGTCCGGCTCCTCCTCCCACCAGGAAGGGGCCAGCCCTGAAAGCTGTTGCTGCTCTTCGCCTTCCCTGGGCAGCCTATTCACAGGTACAACAGCCCTGGGCATCTGTGCTTTCCCAGAGACGGAAGGTCTCATGGTGCCCGTTCTCGGCAGAGCCTTTTTCCGAAACGGCAAACTTCCGGCTCCTTCTCCCACCTGGAAGGGGCCAGCCCTGAAAGCTGTTGCTGCTCTTCACCTTCCCTGGGCAGCCTATTCACAGGCACAACAGCCCTGGGCATCTGTGCTTTCCCAGAGACGGAAGGTCTCATGGTGCCCGTTCTCAGAAGAGCCTTTTTCCGAAACGGGAAACGTCCGGCTCCTTGTAAAACCAGGAAGGGACCAGCCCTGAAAGCTGTTGCTGCCCTTCACCTTCCCTGGACAGCCTATTCACAGGCACAACAGCCCTGGGCATCTGTGCTTTCCCAGAGACGGAAGGTCTCATGGTGCCCGTTCTCGGCAGAGCCTTTTTCCGAAATGGCAAACGTCCGGCTCCTCCTCCCACCAGGAAGGGGCCAGCCCTGAAAGCTGTTGCTGCTCTTCGCCTTCCCTGGGCAGCCTATTCACAGGTACAACAGCCCTGGGCATCTGTGCTTTCCCAGAGACGGAAGGTCTCATGGTGCCCGTTCTCGGCAGAGCCTTTTTCCGAAACGGCAAACGTCCGGCTCCTCCTCCCACCAGGAAGGGGCCAGCCCTGAAAGCTGTTGCTGCTCTTCACCTTCTCTGGGCAGCCTATTCACAGGCACAACAGCCCTGGGCATCTGTGCTTTCCCAGAGACGGAAGGTCTCATGGTGCCCGTTCTCGGCAGAGCCTTTTTCTGAAACGGCAAACGTCCGGCTCCTTGTAAAACCGGGAATGGACCAGCCCTGAAAGCTGTTGCTGCTCTTCACCTTCCCTGGGCAGCCTATTCACAGGCACAACAGCCCTGGGCATCTGTGCTTTCCCAGAGACGGAAGGTCTCATGGTGCCCGTTCTCGGCAGACCCTTTTTCCGAAACGGCAAACGTCCGGCTCATTGTCCCGCCAGCAAGGGGCCAGCCCTGAAAGCTGTTGCTGCTCTTCGCCCTCCCTGGGCATCCTATTCACAGGCACAACAGCCCTGGGGATCTCTGCTTTCCCAGAGACGGAAGGTCTCATGGTGCCTGTTCTCGGCAGAGCCTTTTTCCGAAATGGCAAACGTCTGGCTCCTCCTCCCACCTGGAAGGGGCCAGCCCTGAAAGCTGTTGCTGCTCTTCACCTTCCCTGGGCAGCCTATTCACAGGCACAACAGCCCTGGGCATCTGTGCTTTCCCGCAGACGGAAGGTCTCATGGTGCTAGTTCCCGGCAGAGCCTTTTTCCGAAATGGCAAACGTCCGGCTCCTTGTCCCGCCAGCAAGGGGCCAGCCCTGCAAGCTGTTGCTGCTCTTCACCTTCCCTGGGCAGCCTATTCACAGGCACAAGAGCCCTGGGCATCTGTGCTTTCCCAGAGACGGAAGGTCTTATGGTGCCCGTTCTCGGCAGAGCCTTTTTCCGAAACGGCAAACGTCCGGCTCCTCCTCCTACCAGCAAGGGGCCAGCCCTGAAAGCTGTTGCGGCTCTTCGCCTTCCCTGGGCAGCCTATTCACAGGCACAACAGCCCTGGGCATCTGTGCTTTCCCGGAGACGGAAGGTCTCATGGTGCCCGTTCTCGGCAGAGCCTTTTTCCGAAACGGCAAACGTCCGGCTCCTTGTAAAACCAGGAAGGGACCAGCCCTGAAAGCTGTTGCTGCTCTTCACCTTCCCTGGGCATCCTATTCACAGGCACAAGAGCACCGGGGATCTGTGCTTTCCCAGAGACGGAAGGTCTCATGGTGCCCGTTCTCGGCAGAGCCTTTTTCCGAAACGGGAAACGTCCGGCTCCTCCTCCCACCAGGAAGGGGCCAGCCCTGAAAGCTGTTGCTGGTCTTCGCCTTCCCTGGGCAGCCTATTCACAGGCACAACAGCCCTGGGCATCTGTGCTTTCCCAGAAACGGAAGGTCTCATGGTGCCCGTTCTCGGCAGAGCCTTTTTCCGAAACGGCAAACGTCCGGCTCATTGTCCCACCTGGAAGGGGCCAGCCCTGCAAGCTGTTGCTGCTCTTCACCTTCCCTGGGCAGCCTATTCACAGGCACAACAGCCCTGGGCATCTGTGCTTTCCCAGAGACGGAAGGTCTCATGGTGCCCGTTCTCGGCAGAGCCTTTTTCCGAAATGGCAAACGTCCGGCTCCTCCTCCCACCAGGAAGGGGCCAGCCCTGAAAGCTGTTGCTGCTCTTCACCTTCCCTGGGGAGCCTATTCTCATGCACAACAGCCCTGGGCATCTGTGCTTTCCCAGAGACGGAAGGTCTCATGGTGCCCGTTCTTGGCAGAGCCTTTTTCCGAAACAGGAAACGTCCGGCTCCTCCTCCCACCAGGAAGGGGCCAGCCCTGAAAGCTGTTGCTGCTCTTCCCCTTCCCTTGGCAGGCTATTCACAGGCACAACAGCACTGGCGATCTGGGCTTTCCCAGGGTCGGAAGGTCTCATTCTTCCCGTCCTGGCAGAGACTTTTTCTAAAACGGGAATCGTCGGGCTCCTTCTCCCACAAGGAAGGTGCCAGCCCTGAAAGCTGTTGCTGCTCTTCGTCATCCCTGGGCAGCCTATTCACAGGCACAACAGCCCTGGGGATCTCTGCTTTCCCAGAGACGGAAGGTCTCATGGTGCCTGTTCTCGGCAGAGCCTTTTTCCGAAATGGCAAACGTCTGGCTCCTCCTCCCACCTGGAAGGGGCCAGCCCTGAAAGCTGTTGCTGCTCTTCACCTTCCCTGGGCAGCCTATTCACAGGCACAACAGCCCTGGGCATCTGTGCTTTCCCGCAGACGGAAGGTCTCATGGTGCTAGTTCCCGGCAGAGCCTTTTTCCGAAATGGCAAACGTCCGGCTCCTTGTCCCGCCAGCAAGGGGCCAGCCCTGCAAGCTGTTGCTGCTCTTCACCTTCCCTGGGCAGCCTATTCACAGGCACAAGAGCCCTGGGCATCTGTGCTTTCCCAGAGACGGAAGGTCTTATGGTGCCCGTTCTCGGCAGAGCCTTTTTCCGAAACGGCAAACGTCCGGCTCATTGTCCCACCTGGAAGGGGCCAGCCCTGCAAGCTGTTGCTGCTCTTCACCTTCCCTGGGCAGCCTATTCACAGGCACAACAGCCCTGGGCATCTGTGCTTTCCCAGAGACGGAAGGTCTCATGGTGCCCGTTCTCGGCAGAGCCTTTTTCCGAAATGGCAAACGTCCGGCTCCTCCTCCCACCAGGAAGGGGCCAGCCCTGAAAGCTGTTGCTGCTCTTCACCTTCCCTGGGGAGCCTATTCTCATGCACAACAGCCCTGGGCATCTGTGCTTTCCCAGAGACGGAAGGTCTCATGGTGCCCGTTCTTGGCAGAGCCTTTTTCCGAAACAGGAAACGTCCGGCTCCTCCTCCCACCAGGAAGGGGCCAGCCCTGAAAGCTGTTGCTGCTCTTCCCCTTCCCTTGGCAGGCTATTCACAGGCACAACAGCGCTGGCGATCTGGGCTTTCCCAGGGTCGGAAGGTCTCATTCTTCCCGTCCTGGCAGAGACTTTTTCTAAAACGGGAATCGTCGGGCTCCTTCTCCCACAAGGAAGGTGCCAGCCCTGAAAGCTGTTGCTGCTCTTCGTCATCCCTGGGCAGCCTATTCACAGGCACAACAGCCCTGGGGATCTGTGCTTTCCCAGAGACGGAAGGTCTCATGGTGCCCGTTCTCGGCAGAGCCTTTTTCCGAAACGGCAAACGTCCGGCTCCTTGTCCCACCTGGAAGGGGCCAGCCCTGCAAGCTGTTGCTGCTCTTCACCTTCTCTGGGCAGCCTATTCACAGGTACAACAGCCCTGGGCATCTGTGCTTTCCCAGAGACGGAAGGTCTCATGGTGCCCGTTCTCGGCAGAGCCTTTTTCCGAAATGGCAAACGTCCGGCTCCTTCTCCCACCAGGAAGGGGCCAGCCCTGAAAGCTGTTGCTGCTCTTCACCTTCTCTGGGCAGCCTATTCACAGGTACAACAGCCCTGGGCATCTGTGCTTTCCCAGAGATGGAAGGTCTCATGGTGCCCGTTCTCGGCAGAGCCTTTTTCCGAAACGGCAAACGTCCGGCTCATTGTAAAACCGGGAAGGGGCCAGCCCTGAAAGCTGTTGCTGCTCTTCGCCTTCCCTGGGCAGCCTATTCACAGGCACAACAGCCCTGGGCATCTGTGCTTTCCCAGAGACGGAAGGTCTCATGGTACCCGTTCTCGGCAGAGCCTTTTTCCGAAACGGCAAACGTCCGGCTCATTGTCCCACCTGGAAGGGGCCAGACCTGCAAGCTGTTGCTGCTCTTCACCTTCCCTGGGCAGCATATTCACAGGCACAACAGCCCTGGGGATCTGTGCTTTCCCGGAGACGGAAGGTCTCATGGTGCCCGTTCTCGGCAGAGCCTTTTTCTGAAACGGGAAACGTCCGGCTCCTCGTCCCACCTGGAAGGGGCCAGCCCTGAAAGCTGTTGCTGCCCTTCACCTTCCCTGGGCAGCCTATTCACAGGCACAACAGCCCTGGGCATCTGTGCTTTCCCAGAGATGGAAGGTCTCATGGTGCCTGTTCTCGGCAGAGCCTTTTTCCGAAACGGCAAACGTCCGGCTCCTCCTCCCACCAGGAATGGGCCAGCCCTGAAAGCTGTTGGTGCCCTTCACCTTCCCTTGGCAGCATATTCACAGGTACAACAGCCCTGGGCATCTGTGCTTTCCCGGAGACGGAAGGTCTCATGGTGCCCGTTCTCGGCAGAGCCTTTTTCCGAAATGGCAAACGTCCGGCTCCTCCTCCCACCAGGAAGGGGCCAGCCCTGAAAGCTGTTGCTGCTCTTCACCTTCCCTGGGCAGCCTATTCACAGGCACAACAGCCCTGGGGATCTGTGCTTTCCCGGAGACGGAAGGTCTCATGGTGCCCGTTCTCGGCAGAGCCTTTTTCCGAAACAGGAAACGTCCGGCACCTTGTCCCACCAGGAAGGGGCCAGCCCTGAAAGCTGTTGCTGCTCTTCACCTTCCCTGGGCAGCCTATTCACAGGCACAACAGCCCTGGGCATCTGTGCTTTCCCGGAGACGGAAGGTCTCATGGTGCCCGTTCTCGGCAGAGCCTTTTTCCGAAACGGGAAACGTCCGGCTCCTCCTCCCACCAGGAAGGGGCCAGCCCTGCAAGCTGTTGCTGCTCTTCACCTTCCCTGGGCAGCCTATTCACAGGCACAACAGCCCTGGGCATCTGTGCTTTCCCAGAGACGGAAGGTCTCATGGTGCCCGTTCTCGGCAGAGCCTTTTTCCGAAACGGCAAACGTCCGGCTCCTCCTCCCACCTGGAAGGGGCCAGCCCTGAAAGCTGTTGCTGGTCTTCACCTTCCCTGGGCAGCCTATTCACAGGCACAACAGCCCTGGGCATCTGTGCTTTCCCAGAGACGGAAGGTCTCATGGTGCCCGTTCTCAGAAGAGCCTTTTTCCGAAACGGCAAACGTCCGGCTCCTTGTAAAACCAGGAAGGGACCAGCCCTGAAAGCTGTTGCTGCCCTTCACTATCCCTGGACAGCCTATTCACAGGCACAACAGCCCTGGGCATCTGTGCTTTCCCAGAGACGGAAGGTCTCATGGTGCCCGTTCTCGGCAGAGACTTTTTCCGAAATGGCAAACGTCCGGCTCCTCCTCCCACCAGGAAGGGGCCAGCCCTGAAAGCTGTTGCTGCTCTTCGCCTTCCCTGGGCAGCCTATTCACAGGTACAACAGCCCTGGGCATCTGTGCTTTCCCAGAGACGGAAGGTCTCATGGTGCCCGTTCTCGGCAGAGCCTTTTTCCGAAACGGCAAACGTCCGGCTCCTCCTCCCACCAGGAAGGTGCCAGCCCTGAAAGCTGTTGCTGGTCTTCGCCTTCCCTGGGCAGCCTATTCACAGGCACAACAGCCCTGGGCATCTGTGCTTTCCCAGAGACGGAAGGTCTCATGGTGCCCATTCTCGGCAGAGCCTTTTTCCGAAACGGGAAACGTCCGGCTCCTTGTAAAACCGGGAAGGGACCAGCCCTGAAAGCTGTTGCTGCTCTTCACCTTCCCTGGGCAGCCTATTCACAGGCACAACAGCCCTGGGCATCTGTGCTTTCCCAGAGACGGAAGGTCTCATGGTGCCCGTTCTCGGCAGAGCCTTTTTCCGAAACGGGAAACGTCCGGCTCCTCCTCCCACCAGGAAGGGGCCAGCCCTGAAAGCTGTTGCTGGTCTTCGCCTTCCCTGGGCAGCCTATTCACAGGCACAACAGCCCTGGGCATCTGTGCTTTCCCAGAAACGGAAGGTCTCATGGTGCCCGTTCTCGGCAGAGCCTTTTTCCGAAACGGCAAACGTCCGGCTCATTGTCCCGCCAGCAAGGGGCCAGCCCTGCAAGCTGTTGCTGCTCTTCACCTTCCCTGGGCAGCCTATTCACAGGCACAACAGCCCTGGGCATCTGTGCTTTCCCAGAGACGGAAGGTCTCATGGTGCCCGTTCTCGGCAGAGCCTTTTTCCGAAATGGCAAACGTCCGGCTCCTCCTCCCACCAGGAAGGGGCCAGCCCTGAAAGCTGTTGCTGCTCTTCACCTTCCCTGGGGAGCCTATTCTCATGCACAACAGCCCTGGGCATCTGTGCTTTCCCAGAGACGGAAGGTCTCATGGTGCCCGTTCTTGGCAGAGCCTTTTTCCGAAACAGGAAACGTCCGGCTCCTCCTCCCACCAGGAAGGGGCCAGCCCTGAAAGCTGTTGCTGCTCTTCCCCTTCCCTTGGCAGGCTATTCACAGGCACAACAGCACTGGCGATCTGGGCTTTCCCAGGGTCGGAAGGTCTCATTCTTCCCGTCCTGGCAGAGACTTTTTCTAAAACGGGAATCGTCGGGCTCCTTCTCCCACAAGGAAGGTGCCAGCCCTGAAAGCTGTTGCTGCTCTTCGTCATCCCTGGGCAGCCTATTCACAGGCACAACAGCCCTGGGGATCTCTGCTTTCCCAGAGACGGAAGGTCTCATGGTGCCTGTTCTCGGCAGAGCCTTTTTCCGAAATGGCAAACGTCTGGCTCCTCCTCCCACCTGGAAGGGGCCAGCCCTGAAAGCTGTTGCTGCTCTTCACCTTCCCTGGGCAGCCTATTCACAGGCACAACAGCCCTGGGCATCTGTGCTTTCCCGCAGACGGAAGGTCTCATGGTGCTAGTTCCCGGCAGAGCCTTTTTCCGAAATGGCAAACGTCCGGCTCCTTGTCCCGCCAGCAAGGGGCCAGCCCTGCAAGCTGTTGCTGCTCTTCACCTTCCCTGGGCAGCCTATTCACAGGCACAAGAGCCCTGGGCATCTGTGCTTTCCCAGAGACGGAAGGTCTTATGGTGCCCGTTCTCGGCAGAGCCTTTTTCCGAAACGGCAAACGTCCGGCTCATTGTCCCACCTGGAAGGGGCCAGCCCTGCAAGCTGTTGCTGCTCTTCACCTTCCCTGGGCAGCCTATTCACAGGCACAACAGCCCTGGGCATCTGTGCTTTCCCAGAGACGGAAGGTCTCATGGTGCCCGTTCTCGGCAGAGCCTTTTTCCGAAATGGCAAACGTCCGGCTCCTCCTCCCACCAGGAAGGGGCCAGCCCTGAAAGCTGTTGCTGCTCTTCACCTTCCCTGGGGAGCCTATTCTCATGCACAACAGCCCTGGGCATCTGTGCTTTCCCAGAGACGGAAGGTCTCATGGTGCCCGTTCTTGGCAGAGCCTTTTTCCGAAACAGGAAACGTCCGGCTCCTCCTCCCACCAGGAAGGGGCCAGCCCTGAAAGCTGTTGCTGCTCTTCGCCTTCCCTTGGCAGGCTATTCACAGGCACAACAGCACTGGCGATCTGGGCTTTCCCAGGGTCGGAAGGTCTCATTCTTCCCGTCCTGGCAGAGACTTTTTCTAAAACGGGAATCGTCGGGCTCCTTCTCCCACAAGGAAGGTGCCAGCCCTGAAAGCTGTTGCTGCTCTTCGTCATCCCTGGGCAGCCTATTCACAGGCACAACAGCCCTGGGGATCTGTGCTTTCCCAGAGACGGAAGGTCTCATGGTGCCCGTTCTCGGCAGAGCCTTTTTCCGAAACGGCAAACGTCCGGCTCATTGTCCCACCTGGAAGGGGCCAGCCCTGCAAGCTGTTGCTGCTCTTCACCTTCTCTGGGCAGCCTATTCACAGGTACAACAGCCCTGGGCATCTGTGCTTTCCCAGAGACGGAAGGTCTCATGGTGCCCGTTCTCGGCAGAGCCTTTTTCCGAAATGGCAAACGTCCGGCTCCTTCTCCCACCAGGAAGGGGCCAGCCCTGAAAGCTGTTGCTGCTCTTCACCTTCTCTGGGCAGCCTATTCACAGGTACAACAGCCCTGGGCATCTGTGCTTTCCCAGAGACGGAAGGTCTCATGGTGCCCGTTCTCGGCAGAGCCTTTTTCCGAAACGGCAAACGTCCGGCTCATTGTAAAACCGGGAAGGGGCCAGCCCTGAAAGCTGTTGCTGCTCTTCGCCTTCCCTGGGCAGCCTATTCACAGGCACAACAGCCCTGGGCATCTGTGCTTTCCCAGAGACGGAAGGTCTCATGGTACCCGTTCTCGGCAGAGCCTTTTTCCGAAACGGCAAACGTCCGGCTCATTGTCCCACCTGGAAGGGGCCAGACCTGCAAGCTGTTGCTGCTCTTCACCTTCCCTGGGCAGCATATTCACAGGCACAACAGCCCTGGGGATCTGTGCTTTCCCGGAGACGGAAGGTCTCATGGTGCCCGTTCTCGGCAGAGCCTTTTTCTGAAACGGGAAACGTCCGGCTCCTCGTCCCACCTGGAATGGGCCAGCCCTGAAAGCTGTTGCTGCCCTTCACCTTCCCTGGGCAGCCTATTCACAGGCACAACAGCCCTGGGCATCTGTGCTTTCCCAGAGATGGAAGGTCTCATGGTGCCTGTTCTCGGCAGAGCCTTTTTCCGAAACGGCAAACGTCCGGCTCCTCCTCCCACCAGGAATGGGCCAGCCCTGAAAGCTGTTGGTGCCCTTCACCTTCCCTTGGCAGCATATTCACAGGTACAACAGCCCTGGGCATCTGTGCTTTCCCGGAGACGGAAGGTCTCATGGTGCCCGTTCTCGGCAGAGCCTTTTTCCGAAATGGCAAACGTCCGGCTCCTCCTCCCACCAGGAAGGGGCCAGCCCTGAAAGCTGTTGCTGCTCTTCACCTTCCCTGGGCAGCCTATTCACAGGCACAACAGCCCTGGGGATCTGTGCTTTCCCGGAGACGGAAGGTCTCATGGTGCCCGTTCTCGGCAGAGCCTTTTTCCGAAACAGGAAACGTCCGGCACCTTGTCCCACCAGGAAGGGGCCAGCCCTGAAAGCTGTTGCTGCTCTTCACCTTCCCTGGGCAGCCTATTCACAGGCACAACAGCCCTGGGCATCTGTGCTTTCCCGGAGACGGAAGGTCTCATGGTGCCCGTTCTCGGCAGAGCCTTTTTCCGAAACGGGAAACGTCCGGCTCCTCCTCCCACCAGGAAGGGGCCAGCCCTGCAAGCTGTTGCTGCTCTTCACCTTCCCTGGGCAGCCTATTCACAGGCACAACAGCCCTGGGCATCTGTGCTTTCCCAGAGACGGAAGGTCTCATGGTGCCCGTTCTCGGCAGAGCCTTTTTCCGAAACGGCAAACGTCCGGCTCCTCCTCCCACCTGGAAGGGGCCAGCCCTGAAAGCTGTTGCTGGTCTTCACCTTCCCTGGGCAGCCTATTCACAGGCACAACAGCCCTGGGCATCTGTGCTTTCCCAGAGACGGAAGGTCTCATGGTGCCCGTTCTCAGAAGAGCCTTTTTCCGAAACGGCAAACGTCCGGCTCCTTGTAAAACCAGGAAGGGACCAGCCCTGAAAGCTGTTGCTGCCCTTCACTATCCCTGGACAGCCTATTCACAGGCACAACAGCCCTGGGCATCTGTGCTTTCCCAGAGACGGAAGGTCTCATGGTGCCCGTTCTCGGCAGAGACTTTTTCCGAAATGGCAAACGTCCGGCTCCTCCTCCCACCAGGAAGGGGCCAGCCCTGAAAGCTGTTGCTGCTCTTCGCCTTCCCTGGGCAGCCTATTCACAGGTACAACAGCCCTGGGCATCTGTGCTTTCCCAGAGACGGAAGGTCTCATGGTGCCCGTTCTCGGCAGAGCCTTTTTCCGAAACGGCAAACGTCCGGCTCCTCCTCCCACCAGGAAGGTGCCAGCCCTGAAAGCTGTTGCTGGTCTTCGCCTTCCCTGGGCAGCCTATTCACAGGCACAACAGCCCTGGGCATCTGTGCTTTCCCAGAGACGGAAGGTCTCATGGTGCCCATTCTCGGCAGAGCCTTTTTCCGAAACGGGAAACGTCCGGCTCCTTGTAAAACCGGGAAGGGACCAGCCCTGAAAGCTGTTGCTGCTCTTCACCTTCCCTGGGCAGCCTATTCACAGGCACAACAGCCCTGGGCATCTGTGCTTTCCCAGAGACGGAAGGTCTCATGGTGCCCGTTCTCGGCAGAGCCTTTTTCCGAAACGGGAAACGTCCGGCTCCTCCTCCCACCAGGAAGGGGCCAGCCCTGAAAGCTGTTGCTGGTCTTCGCCTTCCCTGGGCAGCCTATTCACAGGCACAACAGCCCTGGGCATCTGTGCTTTCCCAGAAACGGAAGGTCTCATGGTGCCCGTTCTCGGCAGAGCCTTTTTCCGAAACGGCAAACGTCCGGCTCATTGTCCCGCCAGCAAGGGGCCAGCCCTGCAAGCTGTTGCTGCTCTTCCCCTTCCCTGGGCAGCCTATTCACAGGCACAACAGCCCTGGGCATCTGTGCTTTCCCAGAGACGGAAGGTCTCATGGTGCCCGTTCTCGGCAGAGCCTTTTTCCGAAATGGCAAACGTCCGGCTCCTCCTCCCACCAGGAAGGGGCCAGCCCTGAAAGCTGTTGCTGCTCTTCCCCTTCCCTTGGCAGGCTATTCACAGGCACAACAGCACTGGCGATCTGGGCTTTCCCAGGGTCGGAAGGTCTCATTCTTCCCGTCCTGGCAGAGACTTTTTCTAAAACGGGAATCGTCGGGCTCCTTCTCCCACAAGGAAGGTGCCAGCCCTGAAAGCTGTTGCTGCTCTTCGTCATCCCTGGGCAGCCTATTCACAGGTACAACAGCCCTGGGCATCTGTGCTTTCCCAGAGACGGAAGGTCTCATGGTGCCCGTTCTCGGCAGAGCCTTTTTCCGAAATGGCAAACGTCCGGCTCCTTCTCCCACCAGGAAGGGGCCAGCCCTGAAAGCTGTTGCTGCTCTTCACCTTCCCTGGGCAGCCTATTCACAGGTACAACAGCCCTGGGCATCTGTGCTTTCCCAGAGACGGAAGGTCTCATGGTGCCCGTTCTCGGCAGAGCCTTTTTCCGAAACGGGAAACGTCCGGCTCATTGTAAAACCGGGAAGGGGCCAGCCCTGAAAGCTGTTGCTGCTCTTCGCCTTCCCTGGGCAGCCTATTCACAGGCACAACAGCCCTGGGCATCTGTGCTTTCCCAGAGACGGAAGGTCTCATGGTACCCGTTCTCGGCAGAGCCTTTTTCCGAAACGGCAAACGTCCGGCTCATTGTCCCACCAGGAAGGGGCCAGACCTGCAAGCTGTTGCTGCTCTTCACCTTCCCTGGGCAGCATATTCACAGGCACAACAGCCCTGGGGATCTGTGCTTTCCCAGAGACGGAAGGTCTCATGGTGCCCGTTCTCGGCAGAGCCTTTTTCCGAAACGGCAAACGTCCGGCTCCTCGTCCCACCAGAAAGGGGCCAGCCCTGAAAGCTGTTGCTGCTCTTCACCTTCCCTGGGCAGCCTATTCACAGGCACAACAGCCCTGGGCATCTGTGCTTTCCCAGAGACGGAAGGTCTCATGGTGCCTGTTCTCGGCAGAGCCTTTTTCCGAAACAGCAAACGTCCGGCTCCTCCTCCCACCAGGAAGGGGCCAGCCCTGAAAGCTGTTGGTGCCCTTCACCTTCCCTGCACAGCCTATTCACAGGCACAACAGCCCTGGGCATCTGTGCTTTCCCAGAGACGGAAGGTCTCATGGTGCCCGTTCTCGGCAGAGCCTTTTTCCGAAATGGGAAACGTCCGGCTCCTCATCCCACCTGGAAGGGACCAGCCCTGAAAGCTGTTGCTGCTCTTCGCCTTCTCTGGGCAGCCTATTCACAGGCACAACAGCCCTGGGCATCTGTGCTTTCCCGCAGACGGAAGGTCTCATGGTGCTAGTTCCCGGCAGAGCCTTTTTCCGAAACGGCAAACGTCCGGCTCCTTGTAAAACCGGGAAGGGGCCAGCCCTGAAAGCTGTTGCTGCTCTTCGCCTTCCCTGGGCAGCCTATTCACAGGCACAACAGCCCTGGGCATCTGTGCTTTCGCAGAGACGGAAGGTCTCATGGTGCCCGTTCTCGGCAGAGCCTTTTTCCGAAACAGCAAACGTCCGGCTCCTTGTAAAACCGGGAAGGGGCCAGCCCTGCAAGCTGTTGCTGCTCTTCACCTTCCCTGGGCAGCCTATCCACAGGCACAACAGCCCTGGGCATCTGTGCTTTCCCAGAGACGGAAGGTCTCATGGTGCCCGTTCTCGGCAGAGCCTTTTTCCGAAACGGGAAACGTCCGGCTCCTCCTCCCACCAGGAAGGGGCCAGCCCTTAAAGCTGTTGCTGGTCTTCGCCTTCTCTGGGCAGCCTATTCACAGGCACAACAGCCCTGGGCATCTGTGCTTTCCCAGGAACGGAAGGTCTCATGGTGCCCGTTCTCGGCAGAGCCTTTTTCCGAAACGGCAAACGTCCGGCTCATTGTCCCACCTGGAAGGGGCCAGACCTGCAAGCTGTTGCTGCTCTTCACCTTCCCTGGGCAGCATATTCACAGGCACAACAGCCCTGGGCATCTGTGCTTTCCCAGAGACGGAAGGTCTCATGGTGCCCGTTCTCAGCAGAGCCTTTTTCCAAAACGGCAAACGTCCGGCTAATCCTCCCGCCAGGACGGGGGCAGCCCTGAAAGCTGTTGCTGCCCTTCACCTTCCCTGGACAGCCTATTCACAGGCACAACAGCCCTGGGCATCTGTGCTTTCCCAGGAACGGAAGGTCTCATGGTGCCTGTTCTCGGCAGAGCCTTTTTCCGAAATGGCAAACGTCCGGCTCCTCCTCTCACCAGGAAGGGGCCAGCCCTGAAAGCTGTTGCTGCTCTTCACCTTCCCTGGGCAGCCTATTCACAGGCACAACAGCCCTGGGCATCTGTGCTTTCGCAGAGACGGAAGGTCTCATGGTGCCCGTTCTCGGCAGAGCCTTTTTCCGAAACGGCAAACGTCCGGCTCCTTGTAAAACCGGGAAGGGGCCAGCCCTGAAAGCTGTTGCTGCTCTTCACCTTCCCTGGGCAGCCTATTCACAGGCACAACAGCCCTGGGCATCTGTGCTTTCCCAGAGACGGAAGGTCTCATGGTGCCCGTTCTCGGCAGAGCCTTTTTCTGAAACGGCAAACGTCCGGCTCCTCCTCCCACCAGGAATGGGGCAGCCCTGAAAGCTGTTGCTGGTCTTCACCTTCCCTGGGCAGCCTATTCACAGGCACAACAGCCCTGGGCATCTGTGCTTTCCCAGAGACGGAAGGTCTCATGGTGCCCGTTCTCGGCAGAGCCTTTTTCCGAAATGGCAAACGTCCGGCTCCTCCTCCCACCAGGAAGGGGCCAGCCCTGAAAGCTGTTGCTGCTCTTCGCCTTCCCTGGGCAGCCTATTCACAGGTACAACAGCCCTGGGCATCTGTGCTTTCCCAGAGACGGAAGGTCTCATGGTGCCCGTTCTCGGCAGAGCCTTTTTCCGAAACGGCAAACTTCCGGCTCCTTCTCCCACCTGGAAGGGGCCAGCCCTGAAAGCTGTTGCTGCTCTTCACCTTCCCTGGGCAGCCTATTCACAGGCACAACAGCCCTGGGCATCTGTGCTTTCCCAGAGACGGAAGGTCTCATGGTGCCCGTTCTCAGAAGAGCCTTTTTCCGAAACGGGAAACGTCCGGCTCCTTGTAAAACCAGGAAGGGACCAGCCCTGAAAGCTGTTGCTGCCCTTCACCTTCCCTGGACAGCCTATTCACAGGCACAACAGCCCTGGGCATCTGTGCTTTCCCAGAGACGGAAGGTCTCATGGTGCCCGTTCTCGGCAGAGCCTTTTTCCGAAATGGGAAACGTCCGGCTCCTCCTCCCACCAGGAAGGGGCCAGCCCTGAAAGCTGTTGCTGCTCTTCGCCTTCCCTGGGCAGCCTATTCACAGGTACAACAGCCCTGGGCATCTGTGCTTTCCCAGAGACGGAAGGTCTCATGGTGCCCGTTCTCGGCAGAGCCTTTTTCCGAAACGGCAAACGTCCGGCTCCTCCTCCCACCAGGAAGGGGCCAGCCCTGAAAGCTGTTGCTGCTCTTCACCTTCTCTGGGCAGCCTATTCACAGGCACAACAGCCCTGGGCATCTGTGCTTTCCCAGAGACGGAAGGTCTCATGGTGTCCGTTCTCGGCAGAGCCTTTTTCTGAAACGGCAAACGTCCGGCTCCTTGTAAAACCGGGAATGGACCAGCCCTGAAAGCTGTTGCTGCTCTTCACCTTCCCTGGGCAGCCTATTCACAGGCACAACAGCCCTGGGGATCTGTGCTTTCCCAGAGACGGAAGGTCTCATGGTGCCCGTTCTCGGCAGAGCCTTTTTCCGAAACGGCAAACGTCCGGCTCATTGTCCCGCCAGCAAGGGGCCAGCCCTGAAAGCTGTTGCTGCTCTTCGCCCTCCCTGGGCAGCCTATTCACAGGCACAACAGCCCTGGGGATCTCTGCTTTCCCAGAGACGGAAGGTCTCATGGTGCCTGTTCTCGGCAGAGCCTTTTTCCGAAATGGCAAACGTCTGGCTCCTCCTCCCATCTGGAAGGGGCCAGCCCTGAAAGCTGTTGCTGCTCTTCACCTTCCCTGGGCAGCCTATTCACAGGCACAACAGCCCTGGGCATCTGTGCTTTCCCGCAGACGGAAGGTCTCATGGTGCTAGTTCCCGGCAGAGCCTTTTTCCGAAATGGCAAACGTCCGGCTCCTTGTCCCGCCAGCAAGGGGCCAGCCCTGCAAGCTGTTGCTGCTCTTCACCTTCCCTGGGCAGCCTATTCACAGGCACAAGAGCCCTGGGCATCTGTGCTTTCCCAGAGACGGAAGGTCTTATGGTGCCCGTTCTCGGCAGAGCCTTTTTCCGAAACGGCAAACGTCCGGCTCCTCCTCCCACCAGGAAGGGGCCAGCCCTGAAAGCTGTTGCGGCTCTTCGCCTTCCCTGGGCAGCCTATTCACAGGCACAACAGCCCTGGGCATCTGTGCTTTCCCGGAGACGGAAGGTCTCATGGTGCCCGTTCTCGGCAGAGCCTTTTTCCGAAACGGCAAACGTCCGGCTCCTTGTAAAACCAGGAAGGGACCAGCCCTGAAAGCTGTTGCTGCTCTTCACCTTCCCTGGGCATCCTATTCACAGGCACAAGAGCACCGGGGATCTGTGCTTTCCCAGAGACGGAAGGTCTCATGGTGCCTGTTCTCGGCAGAGCCTTTTTCCGAAACGGGAAACGTCCGGCTCCTCCTCCCACCAGGAAGGGGCCAGCCCTGAAAGCTGTTGCTGGTCTTCGCCTTCCCTGGGCAGCCTATTCACAGGCACAACAGCCCTGGGCATCTGTGCTTTCCCAGAAACGGAAGGTCTCATGGTGCCCGTTCTCGGCAGAGCCTTTTTCCGAAACGGCAAACGTCCGGCTCATTGTCCCACCTGGAAGGGGCCAGCCCTGCAAGCTGTTGCTGCTCTTCACCTTCCCTGGGCAGCCTATTCACAGGCACAACAGCCCTGGGCATCTGTGCTTTCCCAGAGACGGAAGGTCTCATGGTGCCCGTTCTCGGCAGAGCCTTTTTCCGAAATGGCAAACGTCCGGCTCCTCCTCCCACCAGGAAGGGGCCAGCCCTGAAAGCTGTTGCTGCTCTTCACCTTCCCTGGGGAGCCTATTCTCATGCACAACAGCCCTGGGCATCTGTGCTTTCCCAGAGACGGAAGGTCTCATGGTGCCCGTTCTTGGCAGAGCCTTTTTCCGAAACAGGAAACGTCCGGCTCCTCCTCCCACCAGGAAGGGGCCAGCCCTGAAAGCTGTTGCTGCTCTTCCCCTTCCCTTGGCAGGCTATTCACAGGCACAACAGCACTGGCGATCTGGGCTTTCCCAGGGTCGGAAGGTCTCATTCTTCCCGTCCTGGCAGAGACTTTTTCTAAAACGGGAATCGTCGGGCTCCTTCTCCCACAAGGAAGGTGCCAGCCCTGAAAGCTGTTGCTGCTCTTCGTCATCCCTGGGCAGCCTATTCACAGGCACAACAGCCCTGGGCATCTGTGCTTTCCCAGGAACGGAAGGTCTCATGGTGCCCGTTCTCGGCAGAGCCTTTTTCCGAAACGGCAAACGTCCGGCTCCTCCTCCCACCTGGAAGGGGCCAGCCCTGCAAGCTGTTGCTGCTCTTCACCTTCTCTGGGCAGCCTATTCACAGGTACAACAGCCCTGGGCATCTGTGCTTTCCCAGAGACGGAAGGTCTCATGGTGCCCGTTCTCGGCAGAGCCTTTTTCCGAAATGGCAAACGTCCGGCTCCTTCTCCCACCAGGAAGGGGCCAGCCCTGAAAGCTGTTGCTGCTCTTCGCCTTCTCTGGGCAGCCTATTCACAGGTACAACAGCCCTGGGCATCTGTGCTTTCCCAGAGACGGAAGGTCTCATGGTGCCCGTTCTCGGCAGAGCCTTTTTCCGAAACGGCAAACGTCCGGCTCATTGTCCCACCTGGAAGGGGCCAGACCTGCAAGCTGTTGCTGCTCTTCACCTTCCCTGGGCAGCATATTCACAGGCACAACAGCCCTGGGGATCTGTGCTTTCCCGGAGACGGAAGGTCTCATGGTGCCCGTTCTCGGCAGAGCCTTTTTCTGAAACGGGAAACGTCCGGCTCCTCGTCCCACCTGGAAGGGGCCAGCCCTGAAAGCTGTTGCTGCCCTTCACCTTCCCTGGGCAGCCTATTCACAGGCACAACAGCCCTGGGCATCTGTGCTTTCCCAGAGATGGAAGGTCTCATGGTGCCTGTTCTCGGCAGAGCCTTTTTCCGAAACGGCAAACGTCCGGCTCCTCCTCCCACCAGGAATGGGCCAGCCCTGAAAGCTGTTGGTGCCCTTCACCTTCCCTTGGCAGCATATTCACAGGTACAACAGCCCTGGGCATCTGTGCTTTCCCGGAGACGGAAGGTCTCATGGTGCCCGTTCTCGGCAGAGCCTTTTTCCGAAATGGCAAACGTCCGGCTCCTCCTCCCACCAGGAAGGGGCCAGCCCTGAAAGCTGTTGCTGCTCTTCACCTTCCCTGGGCAGCCTATTCACAGGCACAACAGCCCTGGGCATCTGTGCTTTCCCAGAGACGGAAGGTCTCATGGTGCCCGTTCTCGGCAGAGCCTTTTTCCAAAACGGGAAACGTCCGGCTCCTCCTCCCACCAGGAAGGGGCCAGCCCTGCAAGCTGTTGCTGCTCTTCACCTTCCCTGGGCAGCCTATTCACAGGCACAACAGCCCTGGGCATCTGTGCTTTCCCAGAGACGGAAGGTCTCATGGTGCCCGTTCTCGGCAGAGCCTTTTTCTGAAACGGCAAACGTCCGGCTCCTCCTCCCACCTGGAAGGGGCCAGCCCTGAAAGCTGTTGCTGCTCTTCACCTTCCCTGGGCAGCCTATTCACAGGCACAACAGCCCTGGGCATCTGTGCTTTCCCAGAGACGGAAGGTCTCATGGTGCCCGTTCTCAGAAGAGCCTTTTTCCGAAACGGCAAACGTCCGGCTCCTTGTAAAACCAGGAAGGGACCAGCCCTGAAAGCTGTTGCTGCCCTTCACTATCCCTGGACAGCCTATTCACAGGCACAACAGCCCTGGGCATCTGTGCTTTCCCAGAGACGGAAGGTCTCATGGTGCCCGTTCTCGGCAGAGACTTTTTCCGAAATGGCAAACGTCCGGCTCCTCCTCCCACCAGGAAGGGGCCAGCCCTGAAAGCTGTTGCTGCTCTTCGCCTTCCCTGGGCAGCCTATTCACAGGCACAACAGCCCTGGGCATCTGTGCTTTCCCAGAGACGGAAGGTCTCATGGTGCCCGTTCTCGGCAGAGCCTTTTTCCGAAACGGCAAACGTCCGGCTCCTCCTCCCACCAGGAAGGTGCCAGCCCTGAAAGCTGTTGCTGGTCTTCGCCTTCCCTGGGCAGCCTATTCACAGGCACAACAGCCCTGGGCATCTGTGCTTTCCCAGAGACGGAAGGTCTCATGGTGCCCATTCTCGGCAGAGCCTTTTTCCGAAACGGGAAACGTCCGGCTCCTTGTAAAACCGGGAAGGGACCAGCCCTGAAAGCTGTTGCTGCTCTTCACCTTCCCTGGGCAGCCTATTCACAGGCACAACAGCCCTGGGCATCTGTGCTTTCCCAGAGACGGAAGGTCTCATGGTGCCCGTTCTCGGCAGAGCCTTTTTCCGAAACGGGAAACGTTCGGCTCCTCCTCCCACCAGGAAGGGGCCAGCCCTGAAAGCTGTTGCTGGTCTTCGCCTTCCCTGGGCAGCCTATTCACAGGCACAACAGCCCTGGGCATCTGTGCTTTCCCAGAAACGGAAGGTCTCATGGTGCCCGTTCTCGGCAGAGCCTTTTTCCGAAACGGCAAACGTCCGGCTCATTGTCCCGCCAGCAAGGGGCCAGCCCTGCAAGCTGTTGCTGCTCTTCCCCTTCCCTGGGCAGCCTATTCACAGGCACAACAGCCCTGGGCATCTGTGCTTTCCCAGAGACGGAAGGTCTCATGGTGCCCGTTCTCGGCAGAGCCTTTTTCCGAAATGGCAAACGTCCGGCTCCTCCTCCCACCAGGAAGGGGCCAGCCCTGAAAGCTGTTGCTGCTCTTCCCCTTCCCTTGGCAGGCTCTTCACAGGCACAACAGCACTGGCGATCTGGGCTTTCCCAGGGTCGGAAGGTCTCATTCTTCCCGTCCTGGCAGAGACTTTTTCTAAAACGGGAATCGTCGGGCTCCTTCTCCCACAAGGAAGGTGCCAGCCCTGAAAGCTGTTGCTGCTCTTCGTCATCCCTGGGCAGCCTATTCACAGGCACAACAGCCCTGGGGATCTGTGCTTTCCCAGAGACGGAAGGTCTCATGGTGCCCGTTCTCGGCAGAGCCTTTTTCCGAAACGGCAAACGTCCGTCTCCTCCTCCCACCTGGAAGGGGCCAGCCCTGCAAGCTGTTGCTGCTCTTCGCCTTCCCTGGGCAGCCTATTCACAGGTACAACAGCCCTGGGCATCTGTGCTTTCCCAGAGACGGAAGGTCTCATGGTGCCCGTTCTCGGCAGAGCCTTTTTCCGAAATGGCAAACGTCCGGCTCCTTCTCCCACCAGGAAGGGGCCAGCCCTGAAAGCTGTTGCTGCTCTTCACCTTCTCTGGGCAGCCTATTCACAGGTACAACAGCCCTGGGCATCTGTGCTTTCCCAGAGACGGAAGGTCTCATGGTGCCCGTTCTCGGCAGAGCCTTTTTCCGAAACGGGAAACGTCCGGCTCATTGTAAAACCGGGAAGGGGCCAGCCCTGAAAGCTGTTGCTGCTCTTCGCCTTCCCTGGGCAGCCTATTCACAGGCACAACAGCCCTGGGCATCTGTGCTTTCCCAGAGACGGAAGGTCTCATGGTACCCGTTCTCGGCAGAGCCTTTTTCCGAAACGGCAAACGTCCGGCTCATTGTCCCACCAGGAAGGGGCCAGACCTGCAAGCTGTTGCTGCTCTTCACCTTCCCTGGGCAGCATATTCACAGGCACAACAGCCCTGGGGATCTGTGCTTTCCCGGAGACGGAAGGTCTCATGGTGCCCGTTCTCGGCAGAGCCTTTTTCTGAAACGGCAAACGTCCGGCTCCTCCTCCCACCAGGAAGGGGCCAGCCCTGAAAGCTGTTGGTGCCCTTCACCTTCCCTTGGCAGCATATTCACAGGTACAACAGCCCTGGGCATCTGTGCTTTCCCGGAGACGGAAGGTCTCATGGTGCCCGTTCTCGGCAGAGCCTTTTTCCGAAATGGCAAACGTCCGGCTCCTCCTCCCACCAGGAAGGGGCCAGCCCTGAAAGCTGTTGCTGCTCTTCACCTTCCCTGGGCAGCCTATTCACAGGCACAACAGCCCTGGGGATCTGTGCTTTCCCGGAGACGGAAGGTCTCATGGTGCCCGTTCTCGGCAGAGCCTTTTTCCGAAACAGGAAACGTCCGGCACCTTGTCCCACCAGGAAGGGGCCAGCCCTGAAAGCTGTTGCTGCTCTTCACCTTCCCTGGGCAGCCTATTCACAGGCACAACAGCCCTGGGCATCTGTGCTTTCCCGGAGACGGAAGGTCTCATGGTGCCCGTTCTCGGCAGAGCCTTTTTCCGAAACGGGAAACGTCCGGCTCCTCCTCCCACCAGGAAGGGGCCAGCCCTGCAAGCTGTTGCTGCTCTTCACCTTCCCTGGGCAGCCTATTCACAGGCACAACAGCCCTGGGCATCTGTGCTTTCCCAGAGACGGAAGGTCTCATGGTGCCCGTTCTCGGCAGAGCCTTTTTCCGAAACGGCAAACGTCCGGCTCCTCCTCCCACCTGGAAGGGGCCAGCCCTGAAAGCTGTTGCTGCTCTTCACCTTCCCTGGGCAGCCTATTCACAGGCACAACAGCCCTGGGCATCTGTGCTTTCCCAGAGACGGAAGGTCTCATGGTGCCCGTTCTCAGAAGAGCCTTTTTCCGAAACGGCAAACGTCCGGCTCCTTGTAAAACCAGGAAGGGACCAGCCCTGAAAGCTGTTGCTGCTCTTCACTATCCCTGGACAGCCTATTCACAGGCACAACAGCCCTGGGCATCTGTGCTTTCCCAGAGACGGAAGGTCTCATGGTGCCCGTTCTCGGCAGAGACTTTTTCCGAAATGGCAAACGTCCGGCTCCTCCTCCCACCAGGAAGGGGCCAGCCCTGAAAGCTGTTGCTGCTCTTCGCCTTCCCTGGGCAGCCTATTCACAGGTACAACAGCCCTGGGCATCTGTGCTTTCCCAGAGACGGAAGGTCTCATGGTGCCCGTTCTCGGCAGAGCCTTTTTCCGAAACGGCAAACGTCCGGCTCCTCCTCCCACCAGGAAGGTGCCAGCCCTGAAAGCTGTTGCTGGTCTTCGCCTTCCCTGGGCAGCCTATTCACAGGCACAACAGCCCTGGGCATCTGTGCTTTCCCAGAGACGGAAGGTCTCATGGTGCCCATTCTCGGCAGAGCCTTTTTCCGAAACGGGAAACGTCCGGCTCCTTGTAAAACCGGGAAGGGACCAGCCCTGAAAGCTGTTGCTGCTCTTCACCTTCCCTGGGCAGCCTATTCACAGGCACAACAGCCCTGGGCATCTGTGCTTTCCCAGAGACGGAAGGTCTCATGGTGCCCGTTCTCGGCAGAGCCTTTTTCCGAAACGGGAAACGTCCGGCTCCTCCTCCCACCAGGAAGGGGCCAGCCCTGAAAGCTGTTGCTGGTCTTCGCCTTCCCTGGGCAGCCTATTCACAGGCACAACAGCCCTGGGCATCTGTGCTTTCCCAGAAACGGAAGGTCTCATGGTGCCCGTTCTCGGCAGAGCCTTTTTCCGAAACGGCAAACGTCCGGCTCATTGTCCCGCCAGCAAGGGGCCAGCCCTGCAAGCTGTTGCTGCTCTTCCCCTTCCCTGGGCAGCCTATTCACAGGCACAACAGCCCTGGGCATCTGTGCTTTCCCAGAGACGGAAGGTCTCATGGTGCCCGTTCTCGGCAGAGCCTTTTTCCGAAATGGCAAACGTCCGGCTCCTCCTCCCACCAGGAAGGGGCCAGCCCTGAAAGCTGTTGCTGCTCTTCCCCTTCCCTTGGCAGGCTATTCACAGGCACAACAGCACTGGCGATCTGGGCTTTCCCAGGGTCGGAAGGTCTCATTCTTCCCGTCCTGGCAGAGACTTTTTCTAAAACGGGAATCGTCGGGCTCCTTCTCCCACAAGGAAGGTGCCAGCCCTGAAAGCTGTTGCTGCTCTTCGTCATCCCTGGGCAGCCTATTCACAGGCACAACAGCCCTGGGGATCTGTGCTTTCCCAGAGACGGAAGGTCTCATGGTGCCCGTTCTCGGCAGAGCCTTTTTCCGAAACGGCAAACGTCCGGCTCCTCCTCCCACCTGGAAGGGGCCAGCCCTGCAAGCTGTTGCTGCTCTTCGCCTTCCCTGGGCAGCCTATTCACAGGTACAACAGCCCTGGGCATCTGTGCTTTCCCAGAGACGGAAGGTCTCATGGTGCCCGTTCTCGGCAGAGCCTTTTTCCGAAATGGCAAACGTCCGGCTCCTTCTCCCACCAGGAAGGGGCCAGCCCTGAAAGCTGTTGCTGCTCTTCACCTTCTCTGGGCAGCCTATTCACAGGTACAACAGCCCTGGGCATCTGTGCTTTCCCAGAGACGGAAGGTCTCATGGTGCCCGTTCTCGGCAGAGCCTTTTTCCGAAACGGGAAACGTCCGGCTCATTGTAAAACCGGGAAGGGGCCAGCCCTGAAAGCTGTTGCTGCTCTTCGCCTTCCCTGGGCAGCCTATTCACAGGCACAACAGCCCTGGGCATCTGTGCTTTCCCAGAGACGGAAGGTCTCATGGTACCCGTTCTCGGCAGAGCCTTTTTCCGAAACGGCAAACGTCCGGCTCATTGTCCCACCAGGAAGGGGCCAGACCTGCAAGCTGTTGCTGCTCTTCACCTTCCCTGGGCAGCATATTCACAGGCACAACAGCCCTGGGGATCTGTGCTTTCCCGGAGACGGAAGGTCTCATGGTGCCCGTTCTCGGCAGAGCCTTTTTCTGAAACGGCAAACGTCCGGCTCCTCGTCCCACCTGGAAGGGGCCAGCCCTGAAAGCTGTTGCTGCCCTTCACCTTCCCTGGGCAGCCTATTCACAGGCACAACAGCCCTGGGCATCTGTGCTTTCCCAGAGATGGAAGGTCTCATGGTGCCCGTTCTCGGCAGAGCCTTTTTCCGAAATGGCAAACGTCCGGCTCCTCATCCCACCAGGAAGGGGCCAGCCCTGAAAGCTGTTGCTGCTCTTCACCTTCCCTGGGCAGCCTATTCACAGGCACAAGAGCCCTGGGCATCTGTGCTTTCCCGCAGACGGAAGGTCTCATGGTGCTAGTTCCCGGCAGAGCCTTTTTCCGAAACGGGAAACGTCCGGCTCCTTGTAAAACCGGGAAGGGACCAGCCCTGAAAGCTGTTGCTGCTCTTCACCTTCCCTGGGGAGCCTATTCTCATGCACAACAGCACAGGGCATCTGTGCTTTCCCAGAGACGGAAGGTCTCATGGTGCCCGTTCTCGGCAGAGCCTTTTTCCGAAACAGGAAACGTCCGCACCTTGTCCCACCAGGAAGGGGCCAGCCCTGCAAGCTGTTGCTGCTCTTCACCTTCCCTGGGCAGCCTATTCACAGGCACAACAGCCCTGGGCATCTGTGCTTTCCCGGAGACGGAAGGTCTCATGGTGCCCGTTCTCGGCAGAGCCTTTTTCCGAAACAGGAAACGTCCGGCACCTTGTCCCACCAGGAAGGGGCCAGCCCTGAAAGCTGTTGCTGCTCTTCACCTTCCCTGGGCAGCCTATTCACAGGCACAACAGCCCTGGGCATCTGTGCTTTCCCGGAGACGGAAGGTCTCATGGTGCCCGTTCTCGGCAGAGCCTTTTTCCGAAACGGCAAACGTCCGGCTCCTCCTCCCACCAGGAAGGGGCCAGCCCTGCAAGCTGTTGCTGGTCTTCGCCTTCCCTGGGCAGCCTATTCACAGGCACAACAGCCCTGGGCATCTGTGCTTTCCCAGAGACGGAAGGTCTCATGGTGCCCGTTCTCGGCAGAGCCTTTTTCCGAAATGGGAAACGTCCGGCTCATTGTAAAACCGGGAAGGGGCCAGCCCTGAAAGCTGTTGCTGCTCTTCGCCTTCCCTGGGCAGCCTATTCACAGGCACAACAGCCCTGGGCATCTGTGCTTTCCCAGAGACGGAAGGTCTCATGGTGCCCGTTCTCGGCAGAGCCTTTTTCCGAAACGGCAAACGTCCGGCTCCTCCTCCCACCAAGAAGGGGCCAGCCCTGAAAGCTGTTGCTGCTCTTCACCTTCCCTGGGCAGCCTATTCACAGGCACAACAGCCCTGGGCATCTGTGCTTTCCCGGAGACGGAAGGTCTCATGGTGCCCGTTCTCGGCAGAGCCTTTTTCCGAAACAGGAAACGTCCGGCACCTTGTCCCACCAGGAAGGGGCCAGCCCTGAAAGCTGTTGCTGCTCTTCACCTTCCCTGGGCAGCCTATTCACAGGCACAACAGCCCTGGGCATCTGTGCTTTCCCGGAGACGGAAGGTCTCATGGTGCCCGTTCTCGGCAGAGCCTTTTTCCGAAACGGGAAACGTCTGGCTCCTCCTCCCACCAGGAAGGGGCCAGCCCTGCAAGCTGTTGCGGCTCTTCACCTTCCCTGGGCAGCCTATTCACAGGCACAACAGCCCTGGGCATCTGTGCTTTCCCAGAGACGGAAGGTCTCATGGTGCCCGTTCTCGGCAGAGCCTTTTTCCGAAACGGCAAACGTCCGGCTCCTCCTCCCACCTGGAAGGGGCCAGCCCTGAAAGCTGTTGCTGCTCTTCACCTTCCCTGGGCAGCCTATTCACAGGCACAACAGCCCTGGGCATCTGTGCTTTCCCAGAGACGGAAGGTCTCATGGTGCCCGTTCTCAGAAGAGCCTTTTTCCGAAACGGGAAACGTCCGGCTCCTTGTAAAACCAGGAAGGGACCAGCCCTGAAAGCTGTTGCTGCCCTTCACCTTCCCTGGACAGCCTATTCACAGGCACAACAGCCCTGGGCATCTGTGCTTTCCCAGAGACGGAAGGTCTCATGGTGCCCGTTCTCGGCAGAGCCTTTTTCCGAAATGGCAAACGTCCGGCTCCTCCTCCCACCAGGAAGGGGCCAGCCCTGAAAGCTGTTGCTGCTCTTCGCCTTCCCTGGGCAGCCTATTCACAGGTACAACAGCCCTGGGCATCTGTGCTTTCCCAGAGACGGAAGGTCTCATGATGCCCGTTCTCGGCAGAGCCTTTTTCCGAAACGGCAAACGTCCGGCTCCTCCTCCCACCAGGAAGGGGCCAGCCCTGAAAGCTGTTGCTGGTCTTCGCCTTCCCTGGGCAGCCTATTCACAGGCACAACAGCCCTGGGCATCTGTGCTTTCCCAGAGACGGAAGGTCTCATGGTGCCCATTCTCGGCAGAGCCTTTTTCTGAAACGGGAAACGTCCGGCTCCTTGTAAAACCGGGAAGGGACCAGCCCTGAAAGCTGTTGCTGCTCTTCACCTTCCCTGGGCAGCCTATTCACAGGCACAACAGCCCTGGGCATCTGTGCTTTCCCAGAGACGGAAGGTCTCATGGTGCCCTTTCTCGGCAGAGCCTTTTTCCGAAACGGGAAACGTCCGGCTCCTCCTCCCACCAGGAAGGGGCCAGCCCTGAAAGCTGTTGCTGGTCTTCGCCTTCCCTGGGCAGCCTATTCACAGGCACAACAGCCCTGGGCATCTGTGCTTTCCCAGAAACGGAAGGTCTCATGGTGCCCGTTCTCGGCGGAGCCTTTTTCCGAAACGGCAAACGTCCGGCTCATTGTCCCGCCAGCAAGGGGCCAGCCCTGCAAGCTGTTGCTGCTCTTCACCTTCCCTGGGCAGCCTATTCACAGGCACAACAGCCCTGGGCATCTGTGCTTTCCCAGAGACGGAAGGTCTCATGGTGCCCGTTCTCGGCAGAGCCTTTTTCCGAAATGGCAAACGTCCGGCTCCTCCTCCCACCAGGAAGGGGCCAGCCCTGAAAGCTGTTGCTGCTCTTCCCCTTCCCTTGGCAGGCTATTCACAGGCACAACAGCACTGGCGATCTGGGCTTTCCCAGGGTCGGAAGGTCTCATTCTTCCCGTCCTGGCAGAGACTTTTTCTAAAACGGGAATCGTCGGGCTCCTTCTCCCACAAGGAAGGTGCCAGCCCTGAAAGCTGTTGCTGCTCTTCACCTTCCCTGGGCAGCCTATTCACAGGCACAAGAGCCCTGGGCATCTGTGCTTTCCCGCAGACGGAAGGTCTCATGGTGCTAGTTCCCGGCAGAGCCTTTTTCCGAAACGGGAAACGTCCGGCTCCTTGTAAAACCGGGAAGGGACCAGCCCTGAAAGCTGTTGCTGCTCTTCACCTTCCCTGGGGAGCCTATTCTCATGCACAACAGCACAGGGCATCTGTGCTTTCCCAGAGACGGAAGGTCTCATGGTGCCCGTTCTCGGCAGAGCCTTTTTCCGAAACAGGAAACGTCCGCACCTTGTCCCACCAGGAAGGGGCCAGCCCTGCAAGCTGTTGCTGCTCTTCACCTTCCCTGGGCAGCCTATTCACAGGCACAACAGCCCTGGGCATCTGTGCTTTCCCGGAGACGGAAGGTCTCATGGTGCCCGTTCTCGGCAGAGCCTTTTTCCGAAACAGGAAACGTCCGGCACCTTGTCCCACCAGGAAGGGGCCAGCCCTGAAAGCTGTTGCTGCTCTTCACCTTCCCTGGGCAGCCTATTCACAGGCACAACAGCCCTGGGCATCTGTGCTTTCCCGGAGACGGAAGGTCTCATGGTGCCCGTTCTCGGCAGAGCCTTTTTCCGAAACGGCAAACGTCCGGCTCCTCCTCCCACCAGGAAGGGGCCAGCCCTGCAAGCTGTTGCGGCTCTTCACCTTCCCTGGGCAGCCTATTCACAGGCACAACAGCCCTGGGCATCTGTGCTTTCCCAGAGACGGAAGGTCTCATGGTGCCCGTTCTCGGCAGAGCCTTTTTCCGAAACGGCAAACGTCCGGCTCCTTGTAAAACCGGGAAGGGGCCAGCCCTGGAAGCTGTTGCTGGTCTTCGCCTTCCCTGGGCAGCCTATTCACAGGCACAACAGCCCTGGGCATCTGTGCTTTCCCAGAGACGGAAGGTCTCATGGTACCCGTTCTCGGCAGAGCCTTTTTCCGAAACGGCAAACGTCCGGCTCATTGTCCCACCTGGAAGGGGCCAGACCTGCAAGCTGTTGCTGCTCTTCACCTTCCCTGGGCAGCATATTCACAGGCACAACAGCCCTGGGGATCTGTGCTTTCCCGGAGACGGAAGGTCTCATGGTGCCCGTTCTCGGCAGAGCCTTTTTCTGAAACGGCAAACGTCCGGCTCCTCGTCCCACCTGGAAGGGGCCAGCCCTGAAAGCTGTTGCTGGTCTTCACCTTCCCTGGGCAGCCTATTCACAGGCACAACAGCCCTGGGCATCTGTGCTTTCCCAGAGACGGAAGGTCTCATGGTGCCTGTTCTCGGCAGAGCCTTTTTCCGAAACGGCAAACGTCCGGCTCCTCCTCCCACCAGGAAGGGGCCAGCCCTGAAAGCTGTTGGTGCCCTTCACCTTCCCTTGGCAGCCTATTCACAGGTACAACAGCCCTGGGCATCTGTGCTTTCCCAGAGACGGAAGGTCTCATGGTGCCCGTTCTCGGCAGAGCCTTTTTCCGAAATGGCAAACGTCCGGCTCCTCATCCCACCAGGAAGGGGCCAGCCCTGAAAGCTGTTGCTGCTCTTCACCTTCCCTGGGCAGCCTATTCACAGGCACAAGAGCCCTGGGCATCTGTGCTTTCCCGCAGACGGAAGGTCTCATGGTGCTAGTTCCCGGCAGAGCCTTTTTCCGAAACGGGAAACGTCCGGCTCCTTGTAAAACCGGGAAGGGGCCAGCCCTGAAAGCTGTTGCTGCTCTTCACCTTCCCTGGGCAGCCTATTCACAGGCACAACAGCCCTGGGCATCTGTGCTTTCCCGGAGACGGAAGGTCTCATGGTGCCCGTTCTCGGCAGAGCCTTTTTCCGAAACGGGAAACGTCCGGCTCCTCCTCCCACCAGGAAGGGGCCAGCCCTGCAAGCTGTTGCGGCTCTTCACCTTCCCTGGGCAGCCTATTCACAGGCACAACAGCCCTGGGCATCTGTGCTTTCCCAGAGACGGAAGGTCTCATGGTGCCCGTTCTCGGCAGAGCCTTTTTCCGAAACGGCAAACGTCCGGCTCCTCCTCCCACCTGGAAGGGGCCAGCCCTGAAAGCTGTTGCTGCTCTTCACCTTCCCTGGGCAGCCTATTCACAGGCACAACAGCCCTGGGCATCTGTGCTTTCCCAGAGACGGAAGGTCTCATGGTGCCCGTTCTCAGAAGAGCCTTTTTCCGAAACGGCAAACGTCCGGCTCCTTGTAAAACCAGGAAGGGACCAGCCCTGAAAGCTGTTGCTGCCCTTCACCTTCCCTGGACAGCCTATTCACAGGCACAACAGCCCTGGGCATCTGTGCTTTCCCAGAGACGGAAGGTCTCATGGTGCCCGTTCTCGGCAGAGCCTTTTTCCGAAATGGCAAACGTCCGGCTCCTCCTCCCACCAGGAAGGGGCCAGCCCTGAAAGCTGTTGCTGCTCTTCGCCTTCCCTGGGCAGCCTATTCACAGGTACAACAGCCCTGGGCATCTGTGCTTTCCCAGAGACGGAAGGTCTCATGATGCCCGTTCTCGGCAGAGCCTTTTTCCGAAACGGCAAACGTCCGGCTCCTCCTCCCACCAGGAAGGGGCCAGCCCTGAAAGCTGTTGCTGGTCTTCGCCTTCCCTGGGCAGCCTATTCACAGGCACAACAGCCCTGGGCATCTGTGCTTTCCCAGAGACGGAAGGTCTCATGGTGCCCATTCTCGGCAGAGCCTTTTTCTGAAACGGGAAACGTCCGGCTCCTTGTAAAACCGGGAAGGGACCAGCCCTGAAAGCTGTTGCTGCTCTTCACCTTCCCTGGGCAGCCTATTCACAGGCACAACAGCCCTGGGCATCTGTGCTTTCCCAGAGACGGAAGGTCTCATGGTGCCCTTTCTCGGCAGAGCCTTTTTCCGAAACGGGAAACGTCCGGCTCCTCCTCCCACCAGGAAGGGGCCAGCCCTGAAAGCTGTTGCTGGTCTTCGCCTTCCCTGGGCAGCCTATTCACAGGCACAACAGCCCTGGGCATCTGTGCTTTCCCAGAAACGGAAGGTCTCATGGTGCCCGTTCTCGGCAGAGCCTTTTTCCGAAACGGCAAACGTCCGGCTCATTGTCCCGCCAGCAAGGGGCCAGCCCTGCAAGCTGTTGCTGCTCTTCACCTTCCCTGGGCAGCCTATTCACAGGCACAACAGCCCTGGGCATCTGTGCTTTCCCAGAGACGGAAGGTCTCATGGTGCCCGTTCTCGGCAGAGCCTTTTTCCGAAATGGCAAACGTCCGGCTCCTCCTCCCACCAGGAAGGGGCCAGCCCTGAAAGCTGTTGCTGCTCTTCCCCTTCCCTTGGCAGGCTATTCACAGGCACAACAGCACTGGCGATCTGGGCTTTCCCAGGGTCGGAAGGTCTCATTCTTCCCGTCCTGGCAGAGACTTTTTCTAAAACGGGAATCGTCGGGCTCCTTCTCCCACAAGGAAGGTGCCAGCCCTGAAAGCTGTTGCTGCTCTTCGTCATCCCTGGGCAGCCTATTCACAGGCACAACAGCCCTGGGGATCTGTGCTTTCCCAGAGACGGAAGGTCTCATGGTGCCCGTTCTCGGCAGAGCCTTTTTCCGAAACGGCAAACGTCCGGCTCCTCCTCCCACCTGGAAGGGGACAGCCCTGAAAGCTGTTGCTGCTCTTCACCTTCTCTGGGCAGCCTATTCACAGGTACAACAGCCCTGGGCATCTGTGCTTTCCCAGAGACGGAAGGTCTCATGGTGCCCGTTCTCGGCAGAGCCTTTTTCCGAAACGGCAAACGTCCGGCTCCTTGTAAAACCGGGAAGGGGCCAGCCCTGGAAGCTGTTGCTGGTCTTCGCCTTCCCTGGGCAGCCTATTCACAGGCACAACAGCCCTGGGCATCTGTGCTTTCCCAGAGACGGAAGGTCTCATGGTACCCGTTCTCGGCAGAGCCTTTTTCCGAAACGGCAAACGTCCGGCTCATTGTCCCACCTGGAAGGGGCCAGCCCTGAAAGCTGTTGCTGCTCTTCACCTTCCCTGGGCAGCATATTCACAGGCACAACAGCCCTTGGGATCTGTGCTTTCCCGGAGATGGAAGGTCTCATGGTGCCCGTTCTCGGCAGAGCCTTTTTCTGAAACGGCAAACGTCCGGCTCCTCGTCCCACCTGGAAGGGGCCAGCCCTTAAAGCTGTTGCTGGTCTTCACCTTCCCTGGGCAGCCTATTCACAGGCACAACAGCCCTGGGCATCTGTGCTTTCCCAGAGAAGGAAGGTCTCATGGTGCCTGTTCTCGGCAGAGCCTTTTTCCGAAACGGCAAACGTCCGGCTCCTCCTCCCACCAGGAAGGGGCCAGCCCTGAAAGCTGTTGGTGCCCTTCACCTTCCCTTGGCAGCCTATTCACAGGTACAACAGCCCTGGGCATCTGTGCTTTCCCAGAGACGGAAGGTCTCATGGTGCCCGTTCTCGGCAGAGCCTTTTTCCGAAATGGCAAACGTCCGGCTCCTCATCCCACCAGGAAGGGGCCAGCCCTGAAAGCTGTTGCTGGTCTTCGCCTTCCCTGGGCAGCCTATTCACAGGCACAACAGCCCTGGGCATCTGTGCTTTCCCAGAAACGGAAGGTCTCATGGTGCCCGTTCTCGGCAGAGCCTTTTTCCGAAACGGCAAACGTCCGGCTCATTGTCCCGCCAGCAAGGGGCCAGCCCTGCAAGCTGTTGCTGCTCTTCACCTTCCCTGGGCAGCCTATTCACAGGCACAACAGCCCTGGGCATCTGTGCTTTCCCAGAGACGGAAGGTCTCATGGTGCCCGTTCTCGGCAGAGCCTTTTTCCGAAATGGCAAACGTCCGGCTCCTCCTCCCACCAGGAAGGGGCCAGCCCTGAAAGCTGTTGCTGCTCTTCCCCTTCCCTTGGCAGGCTATTCACAGGCACAACAGCACTGGCGATCTGGGCTTTCCCAGGGTCGGAAGGTCTCATTCTTCCCGTCCTGGCAGAGACTTTTTCTAAAACGGGAATCGTCGGGCTCCTTCTCCCACAAGGAAGGTGCCAGCCCTGAAAGCTGTTGCTGCTCTTCGTCATCCCTGGGCAGCCTATTCACAGGCACAACAGCCCTGGGGATCTGTGCTTTCCCAGAGACGGAAGGTCTCATGGTGCCCGTTCTCGGCAGAGCCTTTTTCCGAAACGGCAAACGTCCGGCTCCTCCTCCCACCTGGAAGGGGACAGCCCTGAAAGCTGTTGCTGCTCTTCACCTTCTCTGGGCAGCCTATTCACAGGTACAACAGCCCTGGGCATCTGTGCTTTCCCAGAGACGGAAGGTCTCATGGTGCCCGTTCTCGGCAGAGCCTTTTTCCGAAACGGCAAACGTCCGGCTCCTTGTAAAACCGGGAAGGGGCCAGCCCTGCAAGCTGTTGCTGGTCTTCGCCTTCCCTGGGCAGCCTATTCACAGGCACAACAGCCCTGGGCATCTGTGCTTTCCCAGAGACGGAAGGTCTCATGGTACCCGTTCTCGGCAGAGCCTTTTTCCGAAACGGCAAACGTCCGGCTCATTGTCCCACCTGGAAGGGGCCAGACCTGCAAGCTGTTGCTGCTCTTCACCTTCCCTGGGCAGCATATTCACAGGCACAACAGCCCTGGGGATCTGTGCTTTCCCGGAGATGGAAGGTCTCATGGTGCCCGTTCTCGGCAGAGCCTTTTTCTGAAACGGCAAACGTCCGGCTCCTCGTCCCACCTGGAAGGGGCCAGCCCTTAAAGCTGTTGCTGGTCTTCACCTTCCCTGGGCAGCCTATTCACAGGCACAACAGCCCTGGGCATCTGTGCTTTCCCAGAGAAGGAAGGTCTCATGGTGCCTGTTCTCGGCAGAGCCTTTTTCCGAAACGGCAAACGTCCGGCTCCTCCTCCCACCAGGAAGGGGCCAGCCCTGAAAGCTGTTGGTGCCCTTCACCTTCCCTTGGCAGCCTATTCACAGGTACAACAGCCCTGGGCATCTGTGCTTTCCCAGAGACGGAAGGTCTCATGGTGCCCGTTCTCGGCAGAGCCTTTTTCCGAAATGGCAAACGTCCGGCTCCTCATCCCACCAGGAAGGGGCCAGCCCTGAAAGCTGTTGCTGCTCTTCACCTTCCCTGGGCAGCCTATTCACAGGCACAAGAGCCCTGGGCATCTGTGCTTTCCCGCAGACGGAAGGTCTCATGGTGCTAGTTCCCGGCAGAGCCTTTTTCCGAAACGGGAAACGTCCGGCTCCTTGTAAAACCGGGAAGGGACCAGCCCTGAAAGCTGTTGCTGCTCTTCACCTTCCCTGGGGAGCCTATTCTCATGCACAACAGCACAGGGCATCTGTGCTTTCCCAGAGACGGAAGGTCTCATGGTGCCCGTTCTCGGCAGAGCCTTTTTCCGAAACAGGAAACGTCCGCACCTTGTCCCACCAGGAAGGGGCCAGCCCTGAAAGCTGTTGCTGCTCTTCCCCTTCCCTTGGCAGGCTATTCACAGGCACAACAGCACTGGCGATCTGGGCTTTCCCAGGGTCGGAAGGTCTCATTCTTCCCGTCCTGGCAGAGACTTTTTCTAAAACGGGAATCGTCGGGCTCCTTCTCCCACAAGGAAGGTGCCAGCCCTGAAAGCTGTTGCTGCTCTTCGTCATCCCTGGGCAGCCTATTCACAGGCACAACAGCCCTGGGGATCTGTGCTTTCCCAGAGACGGAAGGTCTCATGGTGCCCGTTCTCAGAAGAGCCTTTTTCCGAAACGGCAAACGTCCGGCTCCTCCTCCCACCTGGAAGGGGCCAGCCCTGAAAGCTGTTGCTGCTCTTCGCCTTCCCTGGGCAGCCTATTCACAGGTACAACAGCCCTGGGCATCTGTGCTTTCCCAGAGACGGAAGGTCTCATGGTGCCCGTTCTCGGCAGAGCCTTTTTCCGAAACGGCAAACGTCCGGCTCCTTCTCCCACCAGCAAGGGGCCAGCCCTGAAAGCTGTTGCTGCTCTTCACCTTCTCTGGGCAGCCTATTCACAGGTACAACAGCCCTGGGCATCTGTGCTTTCCCAGAGACGGAAGGTCTCATGGTGCCCGTTCTCGGCAGAGCCTTTTTCCGAAACGGCAAACGTCCGGCTCCTTGTAAAACCGGGAAGGGGCCAGCCCTGGAAGCTGTTGCTGGTCTTCGCCTTCCCTGGGCAGCCTATTCACAGGCACAACAGCCCTGGGCATCTGTGCTTTCCCAGAGACGGAAGGTCTCATGGTACCCGTTCTCGGCAGAGCCTTTTTCCGAAACGGCAAACGTCCGGCTCATTGTCCCACCTGGAAGGGGCCAGACCTGCAAGCTGTTGCTGCTCTTCACCTTCCCTGGGCAGCCTATTCACAGGCACAACAGCCCTGGGGATCTGTGCTTTCCCAGAGACGGAAGGTCTCATGGTGCCCGTTCTCGGCAGAGCCTTTTTCCGAAACGGCAAACGTCCGGCTCCTCCTCCCACCTGGAAGGGGCCAGCCCTGAAAGCTGTTGCTGCTCTTCGCCTTCCCTGGGCAGCCTATTCACAGGTACAACAGCCCTGGGCATCTGTGCTTTCCCAGAGACGGAAGGTCTCATGGTGCCCGTTCTCGGCAGAGCCTTTTTCCGAAACGGCAAACGTCCGGCTCCTTCTCCCACCAGCAAGGGGCCAGCCCTGAAAGCTGTTGCTGCTCTTCACCTTCTCTGGGCAGCCTATTCACAGGTACAACAGCCCTGGGCATCTGTGCTTTCCCAGAGACGGAAGGTCTCATGGTGCCCGTTCTCGGCAGAGCCTTTTTCCGAAACGGCAAACGTCCGGCTCCTTGTAAAACCGGGAAGGGGCCAGCCCTGGAAGCTGTTGCTGGTCTTCGCCTTCCCTGGGCAGCCTATTCACAGGCACAACAGCCCTGGGCATCTGTGCTTTCCCGGAGACGGAAGGTCTCATGGTACCCGTTCTCGGCAGAGCCTTTTTCTGAAACGGCAAACGTCCGGCTCATTGTCCCACCAGGAAGGGGCCAGACCTGCAAGCTGTTGCTGCTCTTCACCTTCCCTGGGCAGCATATTCACAGGCACAACAGCCCTGGGGATCTGTGCTTTCCCGGAGACGGAAGGTCTCATGGTGCCCGTTCTCGGCAGAGCCTTTTTCCGAAACGGCAAACGTCCGGCTCCTCGTCCCACCAGGAAGGGGCCAGCCCTGAAAGCTGTTGCTGGTCTTCACCTTCCCTGGGCAGCCTATTCACAGGCACAACAGCCCTGGGCATCTGTGCTTTCCCAGAGAAGGAAGGTCTCATGGTGCATGTTCTCGGCAGAGCCTTTTTCCGAAACGGCAAACGTCCGGCTCCTCCTCCCACCAGGAAGGGGCCAGCCCTGAAAGCTGTTGGTGCCCTTCACCTTCCCTTGGCAGCCTATTCACAGGTACAACAGCCCTGGGCATCTGTGCTTTCCCAGAGACGGAAGGTCTCATGGTGCCCGTTCTCGGCAGAGCCTTTTTCCGAAATGGCAAACGTCCGGCTCCTCCTCCCACCAGGAAGGGGCCAGCCCTGAAACCTGTTGCTGCTCTTCACCTTCCCTGGGCAGCCTATTCACAGGCACAAGAGCCCTGGGCATCTGTGCTTTCCCGCAGACGGAAGGTCTCATGGTGCTAGTTCCCGGCAGAGCCTTTTTCCGAAACGGCAAACGTCCGTCTCCTTGTAAAACCGGGAAGGGACCAGCCCTGAAAGCTGTTGCTGCTCTTCACCTTCCCTGGGGAGCCTATTCTCATGCACAACAGCACAGGGCATCTGTGCTTTCCCAGAGACGGAAGGTCTCATGGTGCCCGTTCTCGGCAGAGCCTTTTTCCGAAACAGCAAACGTCCGCACCTTGTCCCACCAGGAAGGGGCCAGCCCTGCAAGCTGTTGCTGCTCTTCACCTTCCCTGGGCAGCCTATTCACAGGCACAACAGCCCTGGGCATCTGTGCTTTCCCAGAGACGGAAGGTCTCATGGTGCCCGTTCTCGGCAGAGCCTTTTTCCGAAACAGGAAACGTCCGGCACCTTGTCCCACCAGGAAGGGGCCAGCCCTGAAAGCTGTTGCTGCTCTTCACCTTCCCTGGGCAGCCTATTCACAGGCACAACAGCCCTGGGCATCTGTGCTTTCCCGGAGACGGAAGTTCTCATGGTGCCCGTTCTCGGCAGAGCCTTTTTCCGAAACGGCAAACGTCCGGCTCCTCCTCCCACCTGGAAGGGGCCAGCCCTGAAAGCTGTTGCTGCTCTTCACCTTCCCTGGGCAGCCTATTCACAGGCACAACAGCCCTGGGCATCTGTGCTTTCCCAGAGACGGAAGGTCTCATGGTGCCCGTTCTCAGAAGAGCCTTTTTCCGAAACGGCAAACGTCCGGCTCCTTGTAAAACCAGGAAGGGACCAGCCCTGAAAGCTGTTGCTGCCCTTCACCTTCCCTGGACAGCCTATTTACAGGCACAACAGCCCTGGGCATCTGTGCTTTCCCAGAGACGGAAGGTCTCATGGTGCCCGTTCTCGGCAGAGCCTTTTTCCGAAACGGGAAACGTCCGGCTCCTCCTCCCACCAGGAAGGGGCCAGCCCTGAAAGCTGTTGCTGCTCTTCGCCTTCCCTGGGCAGCCTATTCACAGGTACAACAGCCCTGGGCATCTGTGCTTTCCCAGAGACGGAAGGTCTCATGGTGCCCGTTCTCGGCAGAGCCTTTTTCCGAAACGGCAAACGTCCGGCTCCTCCTCCCACCAGGAAGGGGCCAGCCCTGAAAGCTGTTGCTGGTCTTCGCCTTCCCTGGGCAGCCTATTCACAGGCACAACAGCCCTGGGCATCTGTGCTTTCCCAGAGACGGAAGGTCTCATGGTGCCCATTCTCGGCAGAGCCTTTTTCTGAAACGGGAAACGTCCGGCTCCTTGTAAAACCGGGAAGGGACCAGCCCTGAAAGCTGTTGCTGCTCTTCACCTTCCCTGGGCAGCCTATTCACAGGCACAACAGCCCTGGGCATCTGTGCTTTCCCAGAGACGGAAGGTCTCATGGTGCCCGTTCTCGGCAGAGCCTTTTTCCAAAACGGCAAACGTCCGGCTCATTGTCCCGCCAGCAAGGGGCCAGCCCTGAAAGCTGTTGCTGCTCTTCGCCCTCCCTGGGCATCCTATTCACAGGCACAACAGCCCTGGGGATCTCTGCTTTCCCAGAGACGGAAGGTCTCATGGTGCCTGTTCTCGGCAGAGCCTTTTTCCGAAATGGCAAACGTCCGGCTCCTCCTCCCACCAGGAAGGGGCCAGCCCTGAAAGCTGTTGCTGCTCTTCACCTTCCCTGGGCAGCCTATTCACAGGCACAACAGCCCTGGGCATCTGTGCTTTCCCGCAGACGGAAGGTCTCATGGTGCCCGTTCTCGGCAGAGCCTTTTTCCGAAACGGCAAACGTCCGGCTCCTTGTCCCGCCAGCAAGGGGCCAGCCCTGCAAGCTGTTTCTGCTCTTCACCTTCCCTGGGCAGCCTATTCACAGGCACAAGAGCCCTGGGCATCTGTGCTTTCCCAGAGACGGAAGGTCTCATGGTGCCCGTTCTCGGCAGAGCCTTTTTCCGAAACGGCAAACGTCCGGCTACTCCTCCCACCAGCAAGGGGCCAGCCCTGAAAGCTGTTGCGGCTCTTCGTCATCCCTGGGCAGCCTATTCACAGGTACAACAGCCCTGGGGATCTGTGCTTTCCCAGAGACGGAAGGTCTCATGGTGCCCGTTCTCGGCAGAGCCTTTTTCCGAAACGGCAAACGTCCGGCTTCTTGTAAAACCAGGAAGGGACCAGCCCTGCAAGCTGTTGCTGCTCTTCACCTTCCCTGGGCAGCCTATTCACAGGCACAAGAGCACCGGGGATCTGTGCTTTCCCAGAGACGGAAGGTCTCATGGTGCCCGTTCTCGGCAGAGCCTTTTTCCGAAACGGGAAACGTCCGGCTCCTCCTCCCACCAGGAAGGGGCCAGCCCTGAAAGCTGTTGCGGCTCTTCGCCTTCCCTGGGCAGCCTATTCACAGGCACAACAGCCCTGGGCATCTGTGCTTTCCCAGAAACGGAAGGTCTCATGGTGCCCGTTCTCGGCAGAGCCTTTTTCCAAAACGGCAAACGTCCGGCTCCTCCTCCCACCTGGAAGGGGCCAGACCTGCAAGCTGTTGCTGCTCTTCACCTTCCCTGGGCATCCTATTCACAGGCACAACAGCCCTGGGCATCTGTGCTTTCCCAGAGACGGAAGGTCTCATGGGGCCCGTTCTCAGCAGAGCCTTTTTCCGAAACGGCAAACGTCCGGCTAATCCTCCCGCGAGGAAGGGGCCAGCCCTGAAAGCTGTTGCTGCCCTTCACCTTCCCTGGGCAGCCTATTCACAGGCACAACAGCCCTGGGCATCTGTGCTTTCCCAGAGACGGAAGGTCTCATGGTGCCCGTTCTCGGCAGAGCCTTTTTCCGAAACGGGAAACGTCCGGCTCCTCCTCCCACCAGGAAGGGGCCAGCCCTGAAAGCTGTTGCTGCTCTTCACCTTCCCTGGGGAGCCTATTCTCATGCACAACAGCCCTGGGCATCTGTGCTTTCCCAGAGACGGAAGGTCTCATGGTGCCCGTTCTTGGCAGAGCCTTTTTCCGAAACGGCAAACGTCCGGCTCCTTGTAAAACCAGGAAGGGGCCAGCCCTGAAAGCTGTTGCTGCTCTTCCCCTTCCCTGGGCAGCCTATTCACAGGCACAACAGCACTGGTGATCTGGGCTTTCCCAGGGTCGGAAGGTCTCATTCTTCCCGTTCTGGCAGAGACTTTTTCTAAAACGGGAATCGTCGGGCTCCTTCTCCCACAAGGAAGGTGCCAGCCCTGAAAGCTGTTGCTGCTCTTCGTCATCCCTGGGCAGCCTATTCACAGGCACAACAGCCCTGGGGATCTGTGCTTTCCCAGAGACGGAAGGTCTCATGGTGCCCGTTCTCAGCAGAGCCTTTTTCCGAAACGGCAAACGTCCGGCTCCTCCTCCCACCTGGAAGGGGCCAGACCTGAAAGCTGTTGCTGCTCTTCGCCTTCCCTGGGCAGCCTATTCACAGGCACAACAGCCCTGGGCATCTGTGCTTTCCCAGAGACGGAAGGTCTCATGGTGCCCGTTCTCGGCAGAGCCTTTTTCCGAAACGGCAAACGTCCGGCTCCTTCTCCCACCAGCAAGGGGCCAGCCCTGAAAGCTGTTGCTGCTCTTCACCTTCTCTGGGCAGCCTATTCACAGGTACAACAGCCCTGGGCATCTGTGCTTTCCCAGAGACGGAAGGTCTCATGGTGCCCGTTCTCGGCAGAGCCTTTTTCCGAAACGGCAAACGTCCGGCTCCTTGTAAAACCGGGAAGGGGCCAGCCCTGAAAGCTGTTGCTGGTCTTCGCCTTCCCTGGGCAGCCTATTCACAGGCACAACAGCCCTGGGCATCTGTGCTTTCCCAGAGACGGAAGGTCTCATGGTGCCCGTTCTCGGCAGAGCCTTTTTCCGAAACAGGAAACGTCCGGCACCTTGTCCCACCAGGAAGGGGCCAGCCCTGAAAGCTGTTGCTGCTCTTCACCTTCCCTGGGCAGCATATTCACAGGCACAACAGCCCTGGGCATCTGTGCTTTCCCGGAGACGGAAGGTCTCATGGTGCCCGTTCTCGGCAGAGCCTTTTTCTGAAACGGCAAACGTCCGGCTCCTCGTCCCACCTGGAAGGGGCCAGCCCTGAAAGCTGTTGCTGCCCTTCACCTTCCCTGGGCAGCCTATTCACAGGCACAACAGCCCTGGGCATCTGTGCTTTCCCAGAGACGGAAGGTCTCATGGTGCCCGTTCTCGGCAGAGCCTTTTTCCGAAATGGCAAACGTCCGGCTCCTCCTCCCACCAGGAAGGGGGCAGCCATGAAAGCTGTTGCTGGTCTTCACCTTCCCTGGGCAGCCTATTCACAGGCACAAGAGCCCTGGGCATCTGTGCTTTCCCGCAGACGGAAGGTCTCATGGTGCTAGTTCCCGGCAGAGCCTTTTTCCGAAACGGCAAACGTCCGGCTCCTTGTAAAACCGGGAAGGGACCAGCCCTGAAAGCTGTTGCTGCTCTTCGCCTTCCCTGGGCAGCCTATTCACAGGCACAACAGCCCTGGGCATCTGTGCTTTCCCAGAGACGGAAGGTCTCATGGTGCCCGTTCTCGGCAGAGCCTTTTTCCGAAACAGCAAACGTCCGGCTCCTTGTAAAACCGGGAAGGGGCCAGCCCTGCAAGCTGTTGCTGCTCTTCACCTTCCCTGGGCAGCCTATTCACAGGCACAACAGCCCTGGGCATCTGTGCTTTCCCAGGAACGGAAGGTCTCATGGTGCCCGTTCTCGGCAGAGCCTTTTTCCGAAACGGCAAACGTCCGGCTCATTGTCCCACCTGGAAGGGGCCAGACCTGCAAGCTGTTGCTGCTCTTCACCTTCCCTGGGCAGCCTATTCACAGGCACAACAGCCCTGGGCATCTGTGCTTTCCCAGAGACGGAAGGTCTCATGGTGCCCGTTCTCAGCAGAGCCTTTTTCCGAAACGGCAAACGTCCGGCTAATCCTCCCGCCAGGACGGGGGCAGCCCTGAAATCTGTTGCTGCCCTTCACCTTCCCTGGGCAGCCTATTCACAGGCACAACAGCCCTGGGCATCTGTGCTTTCCCAGAGACGGAAGGTCTCATGGTGCCCGTTCTCGGCAGAGCCTTTTTCCGAAACGGCAAACGTCCGGCTCATTGTCCCGCCAGCAAGGGGCCAGCCCTGAAAGCTGTTGCTGCTCTTCACCTTCCCTGGGGAGCCTATTCTCATGCACAACAGCACAGGGCATCTGTGCTTTCCCAGAGACGGAAGGTCTCATGGTGCCCGTTCTCGGCAGAGCCTTTTTCCGAAACAGGAAATGTCCGCACCTTGTCCCACCAGGAAGGGGCCAGCCCTGAAAGCTGTTGCTGCTCTTCACCTTCCCTGGGCAGCCTATTCACAGGCACAACAGCCCTGGGCATCTGTGCTTTCCCGGAGACGGAAGGTCTCATGGTGCCCGTTCTCGGCAGAGCCTTTTTCCGAAATGGCAAACGTCCGGCTCCTTGTCCCGCCAGCAAGGGGCCAGCCCTGCAAGCTGTTGCTGCTCTTCACCTTCCCTGGGCAGCCTATTCACAGGCACAACAGCCCTGGGCATCTGTGCTTTCCCGGAGACGGAAGGTCTCATGGTGCCCGTTCTCGGCAGAGCCTTTTTCCGAAACGGGAAACGTCCGGCTCCTCCTCCCACCTGGAAGGGGCCAGCCCTGAAAGCTGTTGCTGCTCTTCACCTTCCCTGGGCAGCCTATTCACAGGCACAACAGCCCTGGGCATCTGTGCTTTCCCGCAGACGGAAGGTCTCATGGTGCTAGTTCCCGGCAGAGCCTTTTTCCGAAACGGCAAACGTCCGGCTCCTTGTAAAACCGGGAAGGGACCAGCCCTGAAAGCTGTTGCTGCTCTTCGCCTTCCCTGGGCAGCCTATTCACAGGCACAACAGCCCTGGGCATCTGTGCTTTCGCAGAGACGGAAGGTCTCATGGTGCCCGTTCTCGGCAGAGCCTTTTTCCGAAACAGCAAACGTCCGGCTCCTTGTAAAACCGGGAAGGGGCCAGCCCTGCAAGCTGTTGCTGCTCTTCACCTTCCCTGGGCAGCCTATTCACAGGCACAACAGCCCTGGGCATCTGTGCTTTCCCAGAGACGGAAGGTCTCATGGTGCCCGTTCTCGGCAGAGCCTTTTTCCGAAACGGCAAACGTCCGGCTCATTGTCCCACCAGCAAGGGGCCAGACCTGCAAGCTGTTGCTGCTCTTCACCTTCCCTGGGCAGCCTATTCACAGGCACAACAGCCCTGGGCATCTGTGCTTTCCCAGAGACGGAAGGTCTCATGGTGCCCGTTCTCGGCAGAGCCTTTTTCCGAAACGGCAAACGTCCGGCTAATCCTCCCGCCAGGACGGGGGCAGCCCTGAAATCTGTTGCTGCCCTTCACCTTCCCTGGGCAGCCTATTCACAGGCACAACAGCCCTGGGCATCTGTGCTTTCCCAGAGACGGAAGGTCTCATGGTGCCCGTTCTCGGCAGAGCCTTTTTCCGAAACGGCAAACGTCCGGCTCATTGTCCCGCCAGCAAGGGGCCAGCCCTGAAAGCTGTTGCTGCTCTTCACCTTCCCTGGGGAGCCTATTCTCATGCACAACAGCACAGGGCATCTGTGCTTTCCCAGAGACGGAAGGTCTCATGGTGCCCGTTCTCGGCATAGCCTTTTTCCGAAACAGGAAACGTCCGCACCTTGTCCCACCAGGAAGGGGCCAGCCCTGAAAGCTGTTGCTGCTCTTCACCTTCCCTGGGCAGCCTATTCACAGGCACAACAGCCCTGGGCATCTGTGCTTTCCCGGAGACGGAAGGTCTCATGGTGCCCGTTCTCGGCAGAGCCTTTTTCCGAAACAGGAAGCGTCCGGCACATTGTCCTACCAGGAAGGGGCCAGCCCTGAAAGCTGTTGCTGCTCTTCACCTTCCCTGGGCAGCCTATTCACAGGCACAACAGCCCTGGGCATCTGTGCTTTCCCGGAGACGGAAGGTCTCATGGTGCCCGTTCTCGGCAGAGCCTTTTTCCGAAACGGGAAACGTCCGGCTCCTCCTCCCACCTGGAAGGGGCCAGCCCTGCAAGCTGTTGCTGCTCTTCACCTTCCCTGGGCAGCCTATTCACAGGCACAACAGCCCTGGGCATCTGTGCTTTCCCGGAGACGGAAGGTCTCATGGTGCCCGTTCTCGGCAGAGCCTTTTTCCGAAATGGCAAACGTCCGGCTCCTCCTCCCACCAGGAAGGGGCCAGCCCTGAAAGCTGTTGCTGCTCTTCGCCTTCCCTGGGCAGCCTATTCACAGGTACAACAGCCCTGGGCATCTGTGCTTTCCCAGAGACGGAAGGTCTCATGGTGCCCGTTCTCGGCAGAGCCTTTTTCCGAAACGGCAAACGTCCGGCTCCTCCTCCCACCAGGAAGGGGCCAGCCCTGAAAGCTGTTGCTGGTCTTCGCCTTCCCTGGGCAGCCTATTCACAGGCACAACAGCCCTGGGCATCTGTGCTTTCCCAGAGACGGAAGGTCTCATGGTGCCCATTCTCGGCAGAGCCTTTTTCTGAAACGGGAAACGTCCGGCTCCTTGTAAAACCGGGAAGGGACCAGCCCTGAAAGCTGTTGCTGCTCTTCACCTTCCCTGGGCAGCCTATTCACAGGCACAACAGCCCTGGGCATCTGTGCTTTCCCGGAGACGGAAGGTCTCATGGTGCCCGTTCTCGGCAGAGCCTTTTTCCGAAACGGGAAACGTCCGGCTCCTCCTCCCACCAGGAAGGGGCCAGCCCTGAAAGCTGTTGCTGGTCTTCGCCTTCCCTGGGCAGCCTATTCACAGGCACAACAGCCCTGGGCATCTGTGCTTTCCCAGGAACGGAAGGTCTCATGGTGCCCGTTCTCGGCAGAGCCTTTTTCCAAAACGGCAAACGTCCGGCTCATTGTCCCGCCAGCAAGGGGCCAGCCCTGCAAGCTGTTGCTGCTCTTCACCTTCCCTGGGCAGCCTATTCACAGGCACAACAGCCCTGGGCATCTGTGCTTTCGCAGAGACGGAAGGTCTCATGGTGCCCGTTCTCGGCAGAGCCTTTTTCCGAAACGGGAAACGTCCGGCTCCTCCTCCCACCAGGAAGGGGCCAGCCCTGAAAGCTGTTGCTGCTCTTCCCCTTCCCTTGGCAGGCTATTCACAGGCACAACAGCACTGGCGATCTGGGCTTTCCCAGGGTCGGAAGGTCTCATTCTTCCCGTCCTGGCAGAGACTTTTTCTAAAACGGGAATCGTCGGGCTCCTTCTCCCACAAGGAAGGTGCCAGCCCTGAAAGCTGTTGCTGCTCTTCGTCATCCCTGGGCAGCCTATTCACAGGCACAACAGCCCTGGGGATCTGTGCTTTCCCAGAGACGGAAGGTCTCATGGTGCCCGTTCTCGGCAGAGCCTTTTTCCGAAACGGCAAACGTCCGGCTCCTCCTCCCACCTGGAAGGGGCCAGCCCTGAAAGCTGTTGCTGCTCTTCGCCTTCCCTGGGCAGCCTATTCACAGGTACAACAGCCCTGGGCATCTGTGCTTTCCCAGAGACGGAAGGTCTCATGGTGCCCGTTCTCGGCAGAGCCTTTTTCCGAAACGGCAAACGTCCGGCTCCTTCTCCCACCAGCAAGGGGCCAGCCCTGAAAGCTGTTGCTGCTCTTCACCTTCTCTGGGCAGCCTATTCACAGGTACAACAGCCCTGGGCATCTGTGCTTTCCCAGAGACGGAAGGTCTCATGGTGCCCGTTCTCGGCAGAGCCTTTTTCCGAAACGGCAAACGTCCGGCTCCTTGTAAAACCGGGAAGGGGCCAGCCCTGGAAGCTGTTGCTGGTCTTCGCCTTCCCTGGGCAGCCTATTCACAGGCACAACAGCCCTGGGCATCTGTGCTTTCCCAGAGACGGAAGGTCTCATGGTACCCGTTCTCGGCAGAGCCTTTTTCCGAAACGGCAAACGTCCGGCTCATTGTCCCACCTGGAAGGGGCCAGACCTGCAAGCTGTTGCTGCTCTTCACCTTCCCTGGGCAGCCTATTCACAGGCACAACAGCCCTGGGGATCTGTGCTTTCCCAGAGACGGAAGGTCTCATGGTGCCCGTTCTCGGCAGAGCCTTTTTCCGAAACGGCAAACGTCCGGCTCCTCCTCCCACCTGGAAGGGGCCAGCCCTGAAAGCTGTTGCTGCTCTTCGCCTTCCCTGGGCAGCCTATTCACAGGTACAACAGCCCTGGGCATCTGTGCTTTCCCAGAGACGGAAGGTCTCATGGTGCCCGTTCTCGGCAGAGCCTTTTTCCGAAACGGCAAACGTCCGGCTCCTTCTCCCACCAGCAAGGGGCCAGCCCTGAAAGCTGTTGCTGCTCTTCACCTTCTCTGGGCAGCCTATTCACAGGTACAACAGCCCTGGGCATCTGTGCTTTCCCAGAGACGGAAGGTCTCATGGTGCCCGTTCTCGGCAGAGCCTTTTTCCGAAACGGCAAACGTCCGGCTCCTTGTAAAACCGGGAAGGGGCCAGCCCTGGAAGCTGTTGCTGGTCTTCGCCTTCCCTGGGCAGCCTATTCACAGGCACAACAGCCCTGGGCATCTGTGCTTTCCCGGAGACGGAAGGTCTCATGGTACCCGTTCTCGGCAGAGCCTTTTTCTGAAACGGCAAACGTCCGGCTCATTGTCCCACCTGGAAGGGGCCAGACCTGCAAGCTGTTGCTGCTCTTCACCTTCCCTGGGCAGCATATTCACAGGCACAACAGCCCTGGGGATCTGTGCTTTCCCGGAGACGGAAGGTCTCATGGTGCCCGTTCTCGGCAGAGCCTTTTTCTGAAACGGCAAACGTCCGGCTCCTCGTCCCACCAGGAAGGGGCCAGCCCTGAAAGCTGTTGCTGGTCTTCACCTTCCCTGGGCAGCCTATTCACAGGCACAACAGCCCTGGGGATCTGTGCTTTCCCAGAGACGGAAGGTCTCATGGTGCATGTTCTCGGCAGAGCCTTTTTCCGAAACGGCAAACGTCCGGCTCCTCCTCCCACCAGGAAGGGGCCAGCCCTGAAAGCTGTTGGTGCCCTTCACCTTCCCTTGGCAGCCTATTCACAGGTACAACAGCCCTGGGCATCTGTGCTTTCCCAGAGACGGAAGGTCTCATGGTGCCCGTTCTCGGCAGAGCCTTTTTCCGAAATGGCAAACGTCCGGCTCCTCCTCCCACCAGGAAGGGGCCAGCCCTGAAACCTGTTGCTGCTCTTCACCTTCCCTGGGCAGCCTATTCACAGGCACAAGAGCCCTGGGCATCTGTGCTTTCCCGCAGACGGAAGGTCTCATGGTGCTAGTTCCCGGCAGAGCCTTTTTCCGAAACGGCAAACGTCCGTCTCCTTGTAAAACCGGGAAGGGACCAGCCCTGAAAGCTGTTGCTGCTCTTCACCTTCCCTGGGGAGCCTATTCTCATGCACAACAGCACAGGGCATCTGTGCTTTCCCAGAGACGGAAGGTCTCATGGTGCCCGTTCTCGGCAGAGCCTTTTTCCGAAACAGGAAACGTCCGGCTCCTTGTCCCACCAGGAAGGGGCCAGCCCTGCAAGCTGTTGCTGCTCTTCACCTTCCCTGGGCAGCCTATTCACAGGCACAACAGCCCTGGGGATCTGTGCTTTCCCGGAGACGGAAGGTCTCATGGTGCCCGTTCTCGGCAGAGCCTTTTTCCGAAACAGGAAACGTCCGGCACCTTGTCCCACCAGGAAGGGGCCAGCCCTGAAAGCTGTTGCTGCTCTTCACCTTCCCTGGGCAGCCTATTCACAGGCACAACAGCCCTGGGCATCTGTGCTTTCCCGGAGACGGAAGTTCTCATGGTGCCCGTTCTCGGCAGAGCCTTTTTCCGAAACGGGAAACGTCCGGCTCCTCCTCCCACCTGGAAGGGGCCAGCCCTGAAAGCTGTTGCTGCTCTTCACCTTCCCTGGGCAGCCTATTCACAGGCACAACAGCCCTGGGCATCTGTGCTTTCCCAGAGACGGAAGGTCTCATGGTGCCCGTTCTCAGAAGAGCCTTTTTCCGAAACGGCAAACGTCCGGCTCCTTGTAAAACCAGGAAGGGACCAGCCCTGAAAGCTGTTGCTGCCCTTCACCTTTCCTGGACAGCCTATTTACAGGCACAACAGCCCTGGGCATCTGTGCTTTCCCAGAGACGGAAGGTCTAATGGTGCCCGTTCTCGGCAGAGCCTTTTTCCGAAACGGGAAACGTCCGGCTCCTCCTCCCACCAGGAAGGGGCCAGCCCTGAAAGCTGTTGCTGCTCTTCGCCTTCCCTGGGCAGCCTATTCACAGGTACAACAGCCCTGGGCATCTGTGCTTTCCCAGAGACGGAAGGTCTCATGGTGCCCGTTCTCGGCAGAGCCTTTTTCCGAAACGGCAAACGTCCGGCTCCTCCTCCCACCAGGAAGGGGCCAGCCCTGAAAGCTGTTGCTGGTCTTCGCCTTCCCTGGGCAGCCTATTCACAGGCACAACAGCCCTGGGCATCTGTGCTTTCCCAGAGACGGAAGGTCTCATGGTGCCCATTCTCGGCAGAGCCTTTTTCTGAAACGGGAAACGTCCGGCTCCTTGTAAAACCGGGAAGGGACCAGCCCTGAAAGCTGTTGCTGCTCTTCACCTTCCCTGGGCAGCCTATTCACAGGCACAACAGCCCTGGGCATCTGTGCTTTCCCAGAGACGGAAGGTCTCATGGTGCCCGTTCTCGGCAGAGCCTTTTTCCGAAACGGCAAACGTCCGGCTACTCCTCCTACCAGCAAGGGGCCAGCCCTGAAAGCTGTTGCGGCTCTTCGTCATCCCTGGGCAGCCTATTCACAGGTACAACAGCCCTGGGGATCTGTGCTTTCCCAGAGACGGAAGGTCTCATGGTGCCCGTTCTCGGCAGAGCCTTTTTCCGAAACAGCAAACGTCCGGCTTCTTGTAAAACCAGGAAGGGACCAGCCCTGCAAGCTGTTGCTGCTCTTCACCTTCCCTGGGCAGCCTATTCACAGGCACAAGAGCACCGGGGATCTGTGCTTTCCCAGAGACGGAAGGTCTCATGGTGCCCGTTCTCGGCAGAGCCTTTTTCCGAAACGGGAAACGTCCGGCTCCTCCTCCCACCAGGAAGGGGCCAGCCCTGAAAGCTGTTGCGGCTCTTCGCCTTCCCTGGGCAGCCTATTCACAGGCACAACAGCCCTGGGCATCTGTGCTTTCCCAGAAACGGAAGGTCTCATGGTGCCCGTTCTCGGCAGAGCCTTTTTCCAAAACGGCAAACGTCCGGCTCCTCCTCCCACCTGGAAGGGGCCAGACCTGCAAGCTGTTGCTGCTCTTCACCTTCCCTGGGCATCCTATTCACAGGCACAACAGCCCTGGGCATCTGTGCTTTCCCAGAGACGGAAGGTCTCATGGTGCCCGTTCTCAGCAGAGCCTTTTTCCGAAACGGCAAACGTCCGGCTAATCCTCCCGCCAGGAAGGGGCCAGCCCTGAAAGCTGTTGCTGCCCTTCACCTTCCCTGGGCAGCCTATTCACAGGCACAACAGCCCTGGGCATCTGTGCTTTCCCAGAGACGGAAGGTCTCATGGTGCCCGTTCTCGGCAGAGCCTTTTTCCGAAACGGGAAACGTCCGGCTCCTCCTCCCACCAGGAAGGGGCCAGCCCTGAAAGCTGTTGCTGCTCTTCACCTTCCCTGGGGAGCCTATTCTCATGCACAATAGCCCTGGGCATCTGTGCTTTCCCAGAGACGGAAGGTCTCATGGTGCCCGTTCTTGGCAGAGCCTTTTTCCGAAACGGCAAACGTCCGGCTCCTCCTCCCACCTGGAAGGGGCCAGCCCTGAAAGCTGTTGCTGCTCTTCCCCTTCCCTGGGCAGCCTATTCACAGGCACAACAGCACTGGTGATCTGGGCTTTCCCAGGGTCGGAAGGTCTCATTCTTCCCGTTCTGGCAGAGACTTTTTCTAAAACGGGAATCGTCGGGCTCCTTCTCCCACAAGGAAGGTGCCAGCCCTGAAAGCTGTTGCTGCTCTTCGTCATCCCTGGGCAGCCTATTCACAGGCACAACAGCCCTGGGGATCTGTGCTTTCCCAGAGACGGAAGGTCTCATGGTGCCCGTTCTCAGCAGAGCCTTTTTCCGAAACGGCAAACGTCCGGCTCCTCCTCCCACCTGGAAGGGGCCAGACCTGAAAGCTGTTGCTGCTCTTCGCCTTCCCTGGGCAGCCTATTCACAGGCACAACAGCCCTGGGCATCTGTGCTTTCCCAGAGACGGAAGGTCTCATGGTGCCCGTTCTCGGCAGAGCCTTTTTCCGAAACGGCAAACGTCCGGCTCCTTCTCCCACCAGCAAGGGGCCAGCCCTGAAAGCTGTTGCTGCTCTTCACCTTCTCTGGGCAGCCTATTCACAGGTACAACAGCCCTGGGCATCTGTGCTTTCCCAGAGACGGAAGGTCTCATGGTGCCCGTTCTCGGCAGAGCCTTTTTCCGAAACGGCAAACGTCCGGCTCCTTGTAAAACCGGGAAGGGGCCAGCCCTGAAAGCTGTTGCTGGTCTTCGCCTTCCCTGGGCAGCCTATTCACAGGCACAACAGCCCTGGGCATCTGTGCTTTCCCAGAGACGGAAGGTCTCATGGTGCCCGTTCTCGGCAGAGCCTTTTTCCGAAACAGGAAACGTCCGGCACCTTGTCCCACCAGGAAGGGGCCAGCCCTGCAAGCTGTTGCTGCTCTTCACCTTCCCTGGGCAGCATATTCACAGGCACAACAGCCCTGGGCATCTGTGCTTTCCCGGAGACGGAAGGTCTCATGGTGCCCGTTCTCGGCAGAGCCTTTTTCTGAAACGGCAAACGTCCGGCTCCTCGTCCCACCTGGAAGGGGCCAGCCCTGAAAGCTGTTGCTGCCCTTCACCTTCCCTGGGCAGCCTATTCACAGGCACAACAGCCCTGGGCATCTGTGCTTTCCCAGAGACGGAAGGTCTCATGGTGCCCGTTCTCGGCAGAGCCTTTTTCCGAAATGGCAAACGTCCGGCTCCTCCTCCCACCAGGAAGGGGGCAGCCATGAAAGCTGTTGCTGGTCTTCACCTTCCCTGGGCAGCCTATTCACAGGCACAAGAGCCCTGGGCATCTGTGCTTTCCCGCAGACGGAAGGTCTCATGGTGCTAGTTCCCGGCAGAGCCTTTTTCCGAAACGGCAAACGTCCGGCTCCTTGTAAAACCGGGAAGGGACCAGCCCTGAAAGCTGTTGCTGCTCTTCGCCTTCCCTGGGCAGCCTATTCACAGGCACAACAGCCCTGGGCATCTGTGCTTTCCCAGAGACGGAAGGTCTCATGGTGCCCGTTCTCGGCAGAGCCTTTTTCCGAAACAGCAAACGTCCGGCTCCTTGTAAAACCGGGAAGGGACCAGCCCTGAAAGCTGTTGCTGCTCTTCACCTTCCCTGGGCAGCCTATTCACAGGCACAACAGCCCTGGGCATCTGTGCTTTCCCAGAGACGGAAGGTCTCATGGTGCCCGTTCTCGGCAGAGCCTTTTTCCGAAACGGCAAACGTCCGGCTACTCCTCCTACCAGCAAGGGGCCAGCCCTGAAAGCTGTTGCGGCTCTTCGTCATCCCTGGGCAGCCTATTCACAGGTACAACAGCCCTGGGGATCTGTGCTTTCCCAGAGACGGAAGGTCTCATGGTGCCCGTTCTCGGCAGAGCCTTTTTCCGAAACAGCAAACGTCCGGCTTCTTGTAAAACCAGGAAGGGACCAGCCCTGCAAGCTGTTGCTGCTCTTCACCTTCCCTGGGCAGCCTATTCACAGGCACAAGAGCACCGGGGATCTGTGCTTTCCCAGAGACGGAAGGTCTCATGGTGCCCGTTCTCGGCAGAGCCTTTTTCCGAAACGGGAAACGTCCGGCTCCTCCTCCCACCAGGAAGGGGCCAGCCCTGAAAGCTGTTGCGGCTCTTCGCCTTCCCTGGGCAGCCTATTCACAGGCACAACAGCCCTGGGCATCTGTGCTTTCCCAGAAACGGAAGGTCTCATGGTGCCCGTTCTCGGCAGAGCCTTTTTCCAAAACGGCAAACGTCCGGCTCCTCCTCCCACCTGGAAGGGGCCAGACCTGCAAGCTGTTGCTGCTCTTCACCTTCCCTGGGCATCCTATTCACAGGCACAACAGCCCTGGGCATCTGTGCTTTCCCAGAGACGGAAGGTCTCATGGTGCCCGTTCTCAGCAGAGCCTTTTTCCGAAACGGCAAACGTCCGGCTAATCCTCCCGCCAGGAAGGGGCCAGCCCTGAAAGCTGTTGCTGCCCTTCACCTTCCCTGGGCAGCCTATTCACAGGCACAACAGCCCTGGGCATCTGTGCTTTCCCAGAGACGGAAGGTCTCATGGTGCCCGTTCTCGGCAGAGCCTTTTTCCGAAACGGGAAACGTCCGGCTCCTCCTCCCACCAGGAAGGGGCCAGCCCTGAAAGCTGTTGCTGCTCTTCACCTTCCCTGGGGAGCCTATTCTCATGCACAATAGCCCTGGGCATCTGTGCTTTCCCAGAGACGGAAGGTCTCATGGTGCCCGTTCTTGGCAGAGCCTTTTTCCGAAACGGCAAACGTCCGGCTCCTCCTCCCACCTGGAAGGGGCCAGCCCTGAAAGCTGTTGCTGCTCTTCCCCTTCCCTGGGCAGCCTATTCACAGGCACAACAGCACTGGTGATCTGGGCTTTCCCAGGGTCGGAAGGTCTCATTCTTCCCGTTCTGGCAGAGACTTTTTCTAAAACGGGAATCGTCGGGCTCCTTCTCCCACAAGGAAGGTGCCAGCCCTGAAAGCTGTTGCTGCTCTTCGTCATCCCTGGGCAGCCTATTCACAGGCACAACAGCCCTGGGGATCTGTGCTTTCCCAGAGACGGAAGGTCTCATGGTGCCCGTTCTCAGCAGAGCCTTTTTCCGAAACGGCAAACGTCCGGCTCCTCCTCCCACCTGGAAGGGGCCAGACCTGAAAGCTGTTGCTGCTCTTCGCCTTCCCTGGGCAGCCTATTCACAGGCACAACAGCCCTGGGCATCTGTGCTTTCCCAGAGACGGAAGGTCTCATGGTGCCCGTTCTCGGCAGAGCCTTTTTCCGAAACGGCAAACGTCCGGCTCCTTCTCCCACCAGCAAGGGGCCAGCCCTGAAAGCTGTTGCTGCTCTTCACCTTCTCTGGGCAGCCTATTCACAGGTACAACAGCCCTGGGCATCTGTGCTTTCCCAGAGACGGAAGGTCTCATGGTGCCCGTTCTCGGCAGAGCCTTTTTCCGAAACGGCAAACGTCCGGCTCCTTGTAAAACCGGGAAGGGGCCAGCCCTGAAAGCTGTTGCTGGTCTTCGCCTTCCCTGGGCAGCCTATTCACAGGCACAACAGCCCTGGGCATCTGTGCTTTCCCAGAGACGGAAGGTCTCATGGTGCCCGTTCTCGGCAGAGCCTTTTTCCGAAACAGGAAACGTCCGGCACCTTGTCCCACCAGGAAGGGGCCAGCCCTGCAAGCTGTTGCTGCTCTTCACCTTCCCTGGGCAGCATATTCACAGGCACAACAGCCCTGGGCATCTGTGCTTTCCCGGAGACGGAAGGTCTCATGGTGCCCGTTCTCGGCAGAGCCTTTTTCTGAAACGGCAAACGTCCGGCTCCTCGTCCCACCTGGAAGGGGCCAGCCCTGAAAGCTGTTGCTGCCCTTCACCTTCCCTGGGCAGCCTATTCACAGGCACAACAGCCCTGGGCATCTGTGCTTTCCCAGAGACGGAAGGTCTCATGGTGCCCGTTCTCGGCAGAGCCTTTTTCCGAAATGGCAAACGTCCGGCTCCTCCTCCCACCAGGAAGGGGGCAGCCATGAAAGCTGTTGCTGGTCTTCACCTTCCCTGGGCAGCCTATTCACAGGCACAAGAGCCCTGGGCATCTGTGCTTTCCCGCAGACGGAAGGTCTCATGGTGCTAGTTCCCGGCAGAGCCTTTTTCCGAAACGGCAAACGTCCGGCTCCTTGTAAAACCGGGAAGGGACCAGCCCTGAAAGCTGTTGCTGCTCTTCGCCTTCCCTGGGCAGCCTATTCACAGGCACAACAGCCCTGGGCATCTGTGCTTTCCCAGAGACGGAAGGTCTCATGGTGCCCGTTCTCGGCAGAGCCTTTTTCCGAAACAGCAAACGTCCGGCTCCTTGTAAAACCGGGAAGGGGCCAGCCCTGCAAGCTGTTGCTGCTCTTCACCTTCCCTGGGCAGCCTATTCACAGGCACAACAGCCCTGGGCATCTGTGCTTTCCCAGGAACGGAAGGTCTCATGGTGCCCGTTCTCGGCAGAGCCTTTTTCCGAAACGGCAAACGTCCGGCTCATTGTCCCACCTGGAAGGGGCCAGACCTGCAAGCTGTTGCTGCTCTTCACCTTCCCTGGGCAGCCTATTCACAGGCACAACAGCCCTGGGCATCTGTGCTTTCCCAGAGACGGAAGGTCTCATGGTGCCCGTTCTCAGCAGAGCCTTTTTCCGAAACGGCAAACGTCCGGCTAATCCTCCCGCCAGGACGGGGGCAGCCCTGAAATCTGTTGCTGCCCTTCACCTTCCCTGGGCAGCCTATTCACAGGCACAACAGCCCTGGGCATCTGTGCTTTCCCAGAGACGGAAGGTCTCATGGTGCCCGTTCTCGGCAGAGCCTTTTTCCGAAACGGCAAACGTCTGGCTCATTGTCCCGCCAGCAAGGGGCCAGCCCTGAAAGCTGTTGCTGCTCTTCACCTTCCCTGGGGAGCCTATTCTCATGCACAACAGCACAGGGCATCTGTGCTTTCCCAGAGACGGAAGGTCTCATGGTGCCCGTTCTCGGCAGAGCCTTTTTCCGAAACAGGAAATGTCCGCACCTTGTCCCACCAGGAAGGGGCCAGCCCTGAAAGCTGTTGCTGCTCTTCACCTTCCCTGGGCAGCCTATTCACAGGCACAACAGCCCTGGGCATCTGTGCTTTCCCGGAGACGGAAGGTCTCATGGTGCCCGATCTCGGCAGAGCCTTTTTCCGAAATGGCAAACGTCCGGCTCCTTGTCCCGCCAGCAAGGGGCCAGCCCTGCAAGCTGTTGCTGCTCTTCACCTTCCCTGGGCAGCCTATTCACAGGCACAACAGCCCTGGGCATCTGTGCTTTCCCGGAGACGGAAGGTCTCATGGTGCCCGTTCTCGGCAGAGCCTTTTTCCGAAACGGGAAACGTCCGGCTCCTCCTCCCACCTGGAAGGGGCCAGCCCTGAAAGCTGTTGCTGCTCTTCACCTTCCCTGGGCAGCCTATTCACAGGCACAACAGCCCTGGGCATCTGTGCTTTCCCGCAGACGGAAGGTCTCATGGTGCTAGTTCCCGGCAGAGCCTTTTTCCGAAACGGCAAACGTCCGGCTCCTTGTAAAACCGGGAAGGGACCAGCCCTGAAAGCTGTTGCTGCTCTTCGCCTTCCCTGGGCAGCCTATTCACAGGCACAACAGCCCTGGGCATCTGTGCTTTCGCAGAGACGGAAGGTCTCATGGTGCCCGTTCTCGGCAGAGCCTTTTTCCGAAACAGCAAACGTCCGGCTCCTTGTAAAACCGGGAAGGGGCCAGCCCTGCAAGCTGTTGCTGCTCTTCACCTTCCCTGGGCAGCCTATTCACAGGCACAACAGCCCTGGGCATCTGTGCTTTCCCAGGAACGGAAGGTCTCATGGTGCCCGTTCTCGGCAGAGCCTTTTTCCGAAACGGCAAACGTCCGGCTCATTGTCCCACCTGGAAGGGGCCAGACCTGCAAGCTGTTGCTGCTCTTCACCTTCCCTGGGCAGCCTATTCACAGGCACAACAGCCCTGGGCATCTGTGCTTTCCCAGAGACGGAAGGTCTCATGGTGCCCGTTCTCGGCAGAGCCTTTTTCCGAAACGGCAAACGTCCGGCTAATCCTCCCGCCAGGACGGGGGCAGCCCTGAAATCTGTTGCTGCCCTTCACCTTCCCTGGGCAGCCTATTCACAGGCACAACAGCCCTGGGCATCTGTGCTTTCCCAGAGACGGAAGGTCTCATGGTGCCCGTTCTCGGCAGAGCCTTTTTCCGAAACGGCAAACGTCCGGCTCATTGTCCCGCCAGCAAGGGGCCAGCCCTGAAAGCTGTTGCTGCTCTTCACCTTCCCTGGGGAGCCTATTCTCATGCACAACAGCACAGGGCATCTGTGCTTTCCCAGAGACGGAAGGTCTCATGGTGCCCGTTCTCGGCAGAGCCTTTTTCCGAAACAGGAAACGTCCGCACCTTGTCCCACCAGGAAGGGGCCAGCCCTGAAAGCTGTTGCTGCTCTTCACCTTCCCTGGGCAGCCTATTCACAGGCACAACAGCCCTGGGCATCTGTGCTTTCCCGGAGACGGAAGGTCTCATGGTGCCCGTTCTCGGCAGAGCCTTTTTCCGAAACAGGAAACGTCCGGCACATTGTCCTACCAGGAAGGGGCCAGCCCTGCAAGCTGTTGCTGCTCTTCACCTTCCCTGGGCAGCCTATTCACAGGCACAACAGCCCTGGGCATCTGTGCTTTCCCGGAGACGGAAGGTCTCATGGTGCCCGTTCTCGGCAGAGCCTTTTTCCGAAACGGCAAACTTCCGGCTCCTCATCCCACCTGGAAGGGGCCAGCCCTGAAAGCTGTTGCTGCTCTTCACCTTCCCTGGGCAGCCTATTCACAGGCACAACAGCCCTGGGCATCTGTGCTTTCCCAGAGACGGAAGGTCTCATGGTGCCCGTTCTCGGCAGAGCCTTTTTCCGAAACGGCAAACGTCCGGCTCCTTGTAAAACCAGGAAGGGACCAGCCCTGAAAGCTGTTGCTGCTCTTCACCTTCCCTGGGCAGCCTATTCACAGGCACAACAGCCCTGGGCATCTGTGCTTTCCCAGAGACGGAAGGTCTCATGGTGCCCGTTCTCGGCAGAGCCTTTTTCCAAAACGGCAAACGTCCGGCTCATTGTCCCGCCAGCAAGGGGCCAGCCCTGAAAGCTGTTGCTGCTCTTCGCCCTCCCTGGGCATCCTATTCACAGGCACAACAGCCCTGGGGATCTCTGCTTTCCCAGAGACGGAAGGTCTCATGGTGCCTGTTCTCGGCAGAGCCTTTTTCCGAAATGGCAAACGTCCGGCTCCTCCTCCCACCAGGAAGGGGCCAGCCCTGAAAGCTGTTGCTGCTCTTCACCTTCCCTGGGCAGCCTATTCACAGGCACAACAGCCCTGGGCATCTGTGCTTTCCCGCAGACGGAAGGTCTCATGGTGCCCGTTCTCGGCAGAGCCTTTTTCCGAAATGGCAAACGTCCGGCTCCTTGTCCCGCCAGCAAGGGGCCAGCCCTGCAAGCTGTTGCTGCTCTTCACCTTCCCTGGGCAGCCTATTCACAGGCACAAGAGCCCTGGGCATCTGTGCTTTCCCAGAGACGGAAGGTCTCATGGTGCCCGTTCTCGGCAGAGCCTTTTTCCGAAACGGCAAACGTCCGGCTACTCCTCCCACCAGCAAGGGGCCAGCCCTGAAAGCTGTTGCGGCTCTTCGTCATCCCTGGGCAGCCTATTCACAGGTACAACAGCCCTGGGCATCTGTGCTTTCCCAGAGACGGAAGGTCTCATGGTGCCCGTTCTCGGCAGAGCCTTTTTCCGAAACGGCAAACGTCCGGCTTCTTGTAAAACCAGGAAGGGACCAGCCCTGCAAGCTGTTGCTGCTCTTCACCTTCCCTGGGCAGCCTATTCACAGGCACAAGAGCACCGGGGATCTGTGCTTTCCCAGAGACGGAAGGTCTCATGGTGCCCGTTCTCGGCAGAGCCTTTTTCCGAAACGGGAAACGTCCGGCTCCTCCTCCCACCAGGAAGGGGCCAGCCCTGAAAGCTGTTGCGGCTCTTCGCCTTCCCTGGGCAGCCTATTCACAGGCACAACAGCCCTGGGCATCTGTGCTTTCCCAGAAACGGAAGGTCTCATGGTGCCCGTTCTCGGCAGAGCCTTTTTCCAAAACGGCAAACGTCCGGCTCGTCCTCCCACCTGGAAGGGGCCAGACCTGCAAGCTGTTGCTGCTCTTCACCTTCCCTGGGCATCCTATTCACAGGCACAACAGCCCTGGGCATCTGTGCTTTCCCAGAGACGGAAGGTCTCATGGTGCCCGTTCTCAGCAGAGCCTTTTTCCGAAACGGCAAACGTCCGGCTAATCCTCCCGCCAGGAAGGGGCCAGCCCTGAAAGCTGTTGCTGCCCTTCACCTTCCCTGGGCAGCCTATTCACAGGCACAACAGCCCTGGGCATCTGTGCTTTCCCAGAGACGGAAGGTCTCATGGTGCCCGTTCTCGGCAGAGCCTTTTTCCGAAACGGGAAACGTCCGGCTCCTCCTCCCACCAGGAAGGGGCCAGCCCTGAAAGCTGTTGCTGCTCTTCACCTTCCCTGGGGAGCCTATTCTCATGCACAACAGCCCTGGGCATCTGTGCTTTCCCAGAGACGGAAGGTCTCATGGTGCCCGTTCTTGGCAGAGCCTTTTTCCGAAACGGCAAACGTCCGGCTCCTTGTAAAACCAGGAAGGGGCCAGCCCTGAAAGCTGTTGCTGCTCTTCCCCTTCCCTGGGCAGCCTATTCACAGGCACAACAGCACTGGTGATCTGGGCTTTCCCAGGGTCGGAAGGTCTCATTCTTCCCGTTCTGGCAGAGACTTTTTCTAAAACGGGAATCGTCGGGCTCCTTCTCCCACAAGGAAGGTGCCAGCCCTGAAAGCTGTTGCTGCTCTTCGTCATCCCTGGGCAGCCTATTCACAGGCACAACAGCCCTGGGGATCTGTGCTTTCCCAGAGACGGAAGGTCTCATGGTGCCCGTTCTCAGCAGAGCCTTTTTCCGAAACGGCAAACGTCCGGCTCCTCCTCCCACCTGGAAGGGGCCAGACCTGAAAGCTGTTGCTGCTCTTCGCCTTCCCTGGGCAGCCTATTCACAGGCACAACAGCCCTGGGCATCTGTGCTTTCCCAGAGACGGAAGGTCTCATGGTGCCCGTTCTCGGCAGAGCCTTTTTCCGAAACGGCAAACGTCCGGCTCCTTCTCCCACCAGCAAGGGGCCAGCCCTGAAAGCTGTTGCTGCTCTTCACCTTCTCTGGGCAGCCTATTCACAGGTACAACAGCCCTGGGCATCTGTGCTTTCCCAGAGACGGAAGGTCTCATGGTGCCCGTTCTCGGCAGAGCCTTTTTCCGAAACGGCAAACGTCCGGCTCCTTGTAAAACCGGGAAGGGGCCAGCCCTGAAAGCTGTTGCTGGTCTTCGCCTTCCCTGGGCAGCCTATTCACAGGCACAACAGCCCTGGGCATCTGTGCTTTCCCAGAGACGGAAGGTCTCATGGTGCCCGTTCTCGGCAGAGCCTTTTTCCGAAACAGGAAACGTCCGGCACCTTGTCCCACCAGGAAGGGGCCAGCCCTGCAAGCTGTTGCTGCTCTTCACCTTCCCTGGGCAGCCTATTCACAGGCACAACAGCCCTGGGCATCTGTGCTTTCCCGGAGACGGAAGGTCTCATGGTGCCCGTTCTCGGCAGAGCCTTTTTCTGAAACGGCAAACGTCCGGCTCCTCGTCCCACCTGGAAGGGGCCAGCCCTGAAAGCTGTTGCTGCCCTTCACCTTCCCTGGGCAGCCTATTCACAGGCACAACAGCCCTGGGCATCTGTGCTTTCCCAGAGACGGAAGGTCTCATGGTGCCCGTTCTCGGCAGAGCCTTTTTCCGAAATGGCAAACGTCCGGCTCCTCCTCCCACCAGGAAGGGGGCAGCCATGAAAGCTGTTGCTGGTCTTCACCTTCCCTGGGCAGCCTATTCACAGGCACAAGAGCCCTGGGCATCTGTGCTTTCCCGCAGACGGAAGGTCTCATGGTGCTAGTTCCCGGCAGAGCCTTTTTCCGAAACGGCAAACGTCCGGCTCCTTGTAAAACCGGGAAGGGACCAGCCCTGAAAGCTGTTGCTGCTCTTCGCCTTCCCTGGGCAGCCTATTCACAGGCACAACAGCCCTGGGCATCTGTGCTTTCCCAGAGACGGAAGGTCTCATGGTGCCCGTTCTCGGCAGAGCCTTTTTCCGAAACAGCAAACGTCCGGCTCCTTGTAAAACCGGGAAGGGGCCAGCCCTGCAAGCTGTTGCTGCTCTTCACCTTCCCTGGGCAGCCTATTCACAGGCACAACAGCCCTGGGCATCTGTGCTTTCCCAGGAACGGAAGGTCTCATGGTGCCCGTTCTCGGCAGAGCCTTTTTCCGAAACGGCAAACGTCCGGCTCATTGTCCCACCTGGAAGGGGCCAGACCTGCAAGCTGTTGCTGCTCTTCACCTTCCCTGGGCAGCCTATTCACAGGCACAACAGCCCTGGGCATCTGTGCTTTCCCAGAGACGGAAGGTCTCATGGTGCCCGTTCTCAGCAGAGCCTTTTTCCGAAACGGCAAACGTCCGGCTAATCCTCCCGCCAGGACGGGGGCAGCCCTGAAATCTGTTGCTGCCCTTCACCTTCCCTGGGCAGCCTATTCACAGGCACAACAGCCCTGGGCATCTGTGCTTTCCCAGAGACGGAAGGTCTCATGGTGCCCGTTCTCGGCAGAGCCTTTTTCCGAAACGGCAAACGTCCGGCTCATTGTCCCGCCAGCAAGGGGCCAGCCCTGAAAGCTGTTGCTGCTCTTCACCTTCCCTGGGGAGCCTATTCTCATGCACAACAGCACAGGGCATCTGTGCTTTCCCAGAGACGGAAGGTCTCATGGTGCCCGTTCTCGGCAGAGCCTTTTTCCGAAACAGGAAATGTCCGCACCTTGTCCCACCAGGAAGGGGCCAGCCCTGAAAGCTGTTGCTGCTCTTCACCTTCCCTGGGCAGCCTATTCACAGGCACAACAGCCCTGGGCATCTGTGCTTTCCCGGAGACGGAAGGTCTCATGGTGCCCGTTCTCGGCAGAGCCTTTTTCCGAAATGGCAAACGTCCGGCTCCTTGTCCCGCCAGCAAGGGGCCAGCCCTGCAAGCTGTTGCTGCTCTTCACCTTCCCTGGGCAGCCTATTCACAGGCACAACAGCCCTGGGCATCTGTGCTTTCCCGGAGACGGAAGGTCTCATGGTGCCCGTTCTCGGCAGAGCCTTTTTCCGAAACGGGAAACGTCCGGCTCCTCCTCCCACCTGGAAGGGGCCAGCCCTGAAAGCTGTTGCTGCTCTTCACCTTCCCTGGGCAGCCTATTCACAGGCACAACAGCCCTGGGCATCTGTGCTTTCCCGCAGACGGAAGGTCTCATGGTGCTAGTTCCCGGCAGAGCCTTTTTCCGAAACGGCAAACGTCCGGCTCCTTGTAAAACCGGGAAGGGACCAGCCCTGAAAGCTGTTGCTGCTCTTCGCCTTCCCTGGGCAGCCTATTCACAGGCACAACAGCCCTGGGCATCTGTGCTTTCGCAGAGACGGAAGGTCTCATGGTGCCCGTTCTCGGCAGAGCCTTTTTCCGAAACAGCAAACGTCCGGCTCCTTGTAAAACCGGGAAGGGGCCAGCCCTGCAAGCTGTTGCTGCTCTTCACCTTCCCTGGGCAGCCTATTCACAGGCACAACAGCCCTGGGCATCTGTGCTTTCCCAGGAACGGAAGGTCTCATGGTGCCCGTTCTCGGCAGAGCCTTTTTCCGAAACGGCAAACGTCCGGCTCATTGTCCCACCTGGAAGGGGCCAGACCTGCAAGCTGTTGCTGCTCTTCACCTTCCCTGGGCAGCCTATTCACAGGCACAACAGCCCTGGGCATCTGTGCTTTCCCAGAGACGGAAGGTCTCATGGTGCCCGTTCTCGGCAGAGCCTTTTTCCGAAACGGCAAACGTCCGGCTAATCCTCCCGCCAGGACGGGGGCAGCCCTGAAATCTGTTGCTGCCCTTCACCTTCCCTGGGCAGCCTATTCACAGGCACAACAGCCCTGGGCATCTGTGCTTTCCCAGAGACGGAAGGTCTCATGGTGCCCGTTCTCGGCAGAGCCTTTTTCCGAAACGGCAAACGTCCGGCTCATTGTCCCGCCAGCAAGGGGCCAGCCCTGAAAGCTGTTGCTGCTCTTCACCTTCCCTGGGGAGCCTATTCTCATGCACAACAGCACAGGGCATCTGTGCTTTCCCAGAGACGGAAGGTCTCATGGTGCCCGTTCTCGGCAGAGCCTTTTTCCGAAACAGGAAACGTCCGCACCTTGTCCCACCAGGAAGGGGCCAGCCCTGAAAGCTGTTGCTGCTCTTCACCTTCCCTGGGCAGCCTATTCACAGGCACAACAGCCCTGGGCATCTGTGCTTTCCCGGAGACGGAAGGTCTCATGGTGCCCGTTCTCGGCAGAGCCTTTTTCCGAAACAGGAAACGTCCGGCACATTGTCCTACCAGGAAGGGGCCAGCCCTGCAAGCTGTTGCTGCTCTTCACCTTCCCTGGGCAGCCTATTCACAGGCACAACAGCCCTGGGCATCTGTGCTTTCCCGGAGACGGAAGGTCTCATGGTGCCCGTTCTCGGCAGAGCCTTTTTCCGAAACGGCAAACTTCCGGCTCCTCATCCCACCTGGAAGGGACCAGCCCTGAAAGCTGTTGCTGCTCTTCACCTTCCCTGGGCAGCCTATTCACAGGCACAACAGCCCTGGGCATCTGTGCTTTCCCAGAGACGGAAGGTCTCATGGTGCCCGTTCTCGGCAGAGCCTTTTTCCGAAACGGCAAACGTCCGGCTCCTTGTAAAACCAGGAAGGGACCAGCCCTGAAAGCTGTTGCTGCCCTTCACCTTCCCTGGGGAGCCTATTCACAGGCACAACAGCCCTGGGCATCTGTGCTTTCCCAGAGACGGAAGGTCTCATGGTGCCCGTTCTCGGCAGAGCCTTTTTCCGAAATGGCAAACGTCCGGCTCCTCCTCCCACCAGCAAGGGGCCAGCCCTGAAAGCTGTTGCTGCTCTTCGCCTTCCCTGGGCAGCCTATTCACAGGTACAACAGCCCTGGGCATCTGTGCTTTCCCAGAGACGGAAGGTCTCATGGTGCCTGTTCTCGGCAGAGCCTTTTTCCGAAACGGCAAAAGTCCGGCTCCTCCTCCCACCAGGAAGGGGCCAGCCCTGAAAGCTGTTGCTGCTCTTCACCTTCCCTGGGCAGCCTATTCACAGGCACAACAGCCCTGGGCATCTGTGCTTTCCCAGAGACGGAAGGTCTCATGGTGCCCGTTCTCGGCAGAGCCTTTTTCTGAAACGGCAAACGTCCGGCTCCTTGTAAAACCGGGAAGGGACCAGCCCTGAAAGCTGTTGCTGCTCTTCACCTTCCCTGGGCAGCCTATTCACAGGCACAACAGCCCTGGGCATCTGTGCTTTCCCAGAGACGGAAGGTCTCATGGTGCCCGTTCTCGGCAGAGCCTTTTTCCAAAACGGCAAACGTCCGGCACATTGTCCCGCCAGCAAGGGGCCAGCCCTGAAAGCTGTTGCTGCTCTTCGCCCTCCCTGGGCATCCTATTCACAGGCACAACAGCCCTGGGGATCTCTGCTTTCCCAGAGACGGAAGGTCTCATGGTGCCTGTTCTCGGCAGAGCCTTTTTCCGAAATGGCAAACGTCCGGCTCCTCCTCCCACCAGGAAGGGGCCAGCCCTGAAAGCTGTTGCTGCTCTTCACCTTCCCTGGGCAGCCTATTCACAGGCACAACAGCCCTGGGCATCTGTGCTTTCCCGCAGACGGAAGGTCTCATGGTGCCTGTTCTCGGCAGAGCCTTTTTCCAAAACGGCAAACGTCCGGCTCCTCCTCCCACCAGCAAGGGGCCAGCCCTGAAAGCTGTTGCTGCTCTTCGTCATCCCTGGGCAGCCTATTCACAGGCACAACAGCCCTGGGGATCTGTGCTTTCCCGGAGACGGAAGGTCTCATGGTGCCCGTTCTCGGCAGAGCCTTTTTCCGAAACGGCAAACTTCCGGCTCCTCATCCCACCTGGAAGGGGCCAGCCCTGAAAGCTGTTGCTGCTCTTCACCTTCCCTGGGCAGCCTATTCACAGGCACAACAGCCCTGGGCATCTGTGCTTTCCCAGAGACGGAAGGTCTCATGGTGCCCGTTCTCGGCAGAGCCTTTTTCCGAAACGGCAAACGTCCGGCTCCTTGTAAAACCAGGAAGGGACCAGCCCTGAAAGCTGTTGCTGCTCTTCACCTTCCCTGGGCAGCCTATTCACAGGCACAACAGCCCTGGGCATCTGTGCTTTCCCAGAGACGGAAGGTCTCATGGTGCCCGTTCTCGGCAGAGCCTTTTTCCAAAACGGCAAACGTCCGGCTCATTGTCCTGCCAGCAAGGGGCCAGCCCTGAAAGCTGTTGCTGCTCTTCGCCCTCCCTGGGCATCCTATTCACAGGCACAACAGCCCTGGGGATCTCTGCTTTCCCAGAGACGGAAGGTCTCATGGTGCCTGTTCTCGGCAGAGCCTTTTTCCGAAATGGCAAACGTCCGGCTCCTCCTCCCACCAGGAAGGGGCCAGCCCTGAAAGCTGTTGCTGCTCTTCACCTTCCCTGGGCAGCCTATTCACAGGCACAACAGCCCTGGGCATCTGTGCTTTCCCGCAGACGGAAGGTCTCATGGTGCCCGTTCTCGGCAGAGCCTTTTTCCGAAATGGCAAACGTCCGGCTCCTTGTCCCGCCAGCAAGGGGCCAGCCCTGCAAGCTGTTGCTGCTCTTCACCTTCCCTGGGCAGCCTATTCACAGGCACAAGAGCCCTGGGCATCTGTGCTTTCCCAGAGACGGAAGGTCTCATGGTGCCCGTTCTCGGCAGAGCCTTTTTCCGAAACGGCAAACGTCCGGCTACTCCTCCCACCAGCAAGGGGCCAGCCCTGAAAGCTGTTGCGGCTCTTCGTCATCCCTGGGCAGCCTATTCACAGGTACAACAGCCCTGGGCATCTGTGCTTTCCCAGAGACGGAAGGTCTCATGGTGCCCGTTCTCGGCAGAGCCTTTTTCCGAAACGGCAAACGTCCGGCTTCTTGTAAAACCAGGAAGGGACCAGCCCTGCAAGCTGTTGCTGCTCTTCACCTTCCCTGGGCAGCCTATTCACAGGCACAACAGCCCTGGGCATCTGTGCTTTCCCAGAGACGGAAGGTCTCATGGTGCCCGTTCTCGGCAGAGCCTTTTTCCGAAACGGGAAACGTCCGGCTCCTCCTCCCACCAGGAAGGGGCCAGCCCTGAAAGCTGTTGCGGCTCTTCGCCTTCCCTGGGCAGCCTATTCACAGGCACAACAGCCCTGGGCATCTGTGCTTTCCCAGAAACGGAAGGTCTCATGGTGCCCGTTCTCGGCAGAGCCTTTTTCCAAAACGGCAAACGTCCGGCTCCTCCTCCCACCTGGAAGGGGCCAGACCTGCAAGCTGTTGCTGCTCTTCACCTTCCCTGGGCATCCTATTCACAGGCACAACAGCCCTGGGCATCTGTGCTTTCCCAGAGACGGAAGGTCTCATGGTGCCCGTTCTCAGCAGAGCCTTTTTCCGAAACGGCAAACGTCCGGCTAATCCTCCCGCCAGGAAGGGGCCAGCCCTGAAAGCTGTTGCTGCCCTTCACCTTCCCTGGGCAGCCTATTCACAGGCACAACAGCCCTGGGCATCTGTGCTTTCCCAGAGACGGAAGGTCTCATGGTGCCCGTTCTCGGCAGAGCCTTTTTCCGAAACGGGAAACGTCCGGCTCCTCCTCCCACCAGGAAGGGGCCAGCCCTGAAAGCTGTTGCTGCTCTTCACCTTCCCTGGGGAGCCTATTCTCATGCACAACAGCCCTGGGCATCTGTGCTTTCCCAGAGACGGAAGGTCTCATGGTGCCCGTTCTTGGCAGAGCCTTTTTCCGAAACGGCAAACGTCCGGCTCCTTGTAAAACCAGGAAGGGGCCAGCCCTGAAAGCTGTTGCTGCTCTTCCCCTTCCCTGGGCAGCCTATTCACAGGCACAACAGCACTGGTGATCTGGGCTTTCCCAGGGTCGGAAGGTCTCATTCTTCCCGTTCTGGCAGAGACTTTTTCTAAAACGGGAATCGTCGGGCTCCTTCTCCCACAAGGAAGGTGCCAGCCCTGAAAGCTGTTGCTGCTCTTCGTCATCCCTGGGCAGCCTATTCACAGGCACAACAGCCCTGGGGATCTGTGCTTTCCCAGAGACGGAAGGTCTCATGGTGCCCGTTCTCGGCAGAGCCTTTTTCCGAAACGGCAAACGTCCGGCTCCTTGTAAAACCGGGAAGGGGCCAGCCCTGAAAGCTGTTGCTGGTCTTCGCCTTCCCTGGGCAGCCTATTCACAGGCACAACAGCCCTGGGCATCTGTGCTTTCCCAGAGACGGAAGGTCTCATGGTGCCCGTTCTCGGCAGAGCCTTTTTCCGAAACAGGAAACGTCCGGCACCTTGTCCCACCAGGAAGGGGCCAGCCCTGCAAGCTGTTTGCTGCTCTTCACCTTCCCTGGGCAGCCTATTCACAGGCACCACAAGCACTGGTGATCTGGGCTTTCCCAGGGTCGGAAGGTCTCATTCTTCCCGTTCTGGCAGAGACTTTTTCTAAAACGGGAATCGTCGGGCTCCTTCTCCCACAAGGAAGGTGCCAGCCCTGAAAGCTGTTGCTGCTCTTCGTCATCCCTGGGCAGCCTATTCACAGGCACAACAGCCCTGGGGATCTGTGCTTTCCCAGAGACGGAAGGTCTCATGGTGCCCGTTCTCGGCAGAGCCTTTTTCCGAAACGGCAAACGTCCGGCTCCTTGTAAAACCGGGAAGGGGCCAGCCCTGAAAGCTGTTGCTGGTCTTCGCCTTCCCTGGGCAGCCTATTCACAGGCACAACAGCCCTGGGCATCTGTGCTTTCCCAGAGACGGAAGGTCTCATGGTGCCCGTTCTCGGCAGAGCCTTTTTCCGAAACAGGAAACGTCCGGCACCTTGTCCCACCAGGAAGGGGCCAGCCCTGCAAGCTGTTGCTGCTCTTCACCTTCCCTGGGCAGCCTATTCACAGGCACAACAGCCCTGGGCATCTGTGCTTTTCCCGGAGACGGAAGGTCTCATGGTGCCCGTTCTCGGCAGAGCCTTTTTCTGAAACGGCAAACGTCCGGCTCCTCCTCCCACCTGGAAGGGGCCAGCCCTGAAAGCTGTTGCTGCCCTTCACCTTCCCTGGCAGCCTATTCCACAGGCACAACAGCCCTGGGCATCTGTGCTTTCCCAGAGACGGAAGGTCTCATGGTGCCCCGTTCTCGGCAGAGCCTTTTTCCGAAATGGCAAACGTCCGGCTCCTCCTCCCACCAGGAAGGGGGCAGCCATGAAAGCTGTTGCTGGTCTTCACCTTCCCTGGGCAGCCTATTCACAGGCACAAGAGCCTGGGCATCTGTGCTTTCCCGCAGACGGAAGGTCTCATGGTGCTAGTTCCCGGCAGAGCCTTTTTCCGAAACGGCAAACGTCCGGCTCCTTGTAAAACCGGGAAGGGACCAGCCCTGAAGCTGTTGCTGCTCTTCGCCTTCCCTGGCAGCCTATTCACAGGCACAACAGCCCTGGGCATCTGTGCTTTCCCAGAGACGGAAGGTCTCATGGTGCCCGTTCTCGGCAGAGCCTTTTTCCGAAACAGCAAACGTCCGGCTCCTTGTAAAACCGGGAAGGGGCCAGCCCTGCAAGCTGTTGCTGCTCTTCACCTTCCCTGGGCAGCCTATTCACAGGCACAACAGCCCTGGGCATCTGTGCTTTCCAGGAACGGAAGGTCTCATGGTGCCCGTTCTCGGCAGAGCCTTTTTCCGAAACGGCAAACGTCCGGCTCATTGTCCCACCTGGAAGGGGCCAGACCTGCAAGCTGTTTGCTGCTCTTCACCTTCCCTGGGCAGCCTATTCACAGGCACAACAGCCCTGGGCATCTGTGCTTTCCCAGAGACGGAAGGTCTCATGGTGCCCGTTCTCAGCAGAGCCTTTTTCCGAAACGGCAAACGTCCGGCTAATCCTCCCGCCAGGACGGGGGCAGCCCTGAAATCTGTTGCTGCCCTTCACCTTCCCTGGGCAGCCTATTCACAGGCACAACAGCCCTGGGCATCTGTGCTTTCCCAGAGACGGAAGGTCTCATGGTGCCCGTTCTCGGCAGAGCCTTTTTCCGAAACGGCAAACGTCCGGCTCATTGTCCCGCCAGCAAGGGGCCAGCCCTGAAAGCTGTTGCTGCTCTTCACCTTCCCTGGGGAGCCTATTCTCATGCACAACAGCACAGGGCATCTGTGCTTTCCCAGAGACGGAAGGTCTCATGGTGGCCCGTTCTCGGCAGAGCCTTTTTCCGAAACAGGAAATGTCCGCACCTTGTCCCACCAGGAAGGGGCCAGCCCTGAAAGCTGTTGCTGCTCTTCACCTTCCCTGGGCAGCCTATTCACAGGCACAACAGCCCTGGGCATCTGTGCTTTCCCGGAGACGGAAGGTCTCATGGTGCCCGTTCTCGCAGAGCCTTTTTCCGAAATGGCAAACGTCCGGCTCCTTGTCCCGCCAGCAAGGGGCCAGCCCTGCAAGCTGTTGCTGCTCTTCACCTTCCCTGGGCAGCCTATTCACAGGCACAACAGCCCTGGGCATCTGTGCTTTCCCGGAGACGGAAGGTCTCATGGTGCCCGTTCTCGGCAGAGCCTTTTTCCGAAACGGGAAACGTCCGGCTCCTCCTCCCACCTGGAAGGGGCCAGCCCTGAAAGCTGTTGCTGCTCTTCACCTTCCCTGGGCAGCCTATTCACAGGCACAACAGCCCTGGGCATCTGTGCTTTCCCGCAGACGGAAGGTCTCATGGTGCTAGTTCCCGGCAGAGCCTTTTTCCGAAACGGCAAACGTCCGGCTCCTTGTAAAACCGGGAAGGGACCAGCCCTGAAAGCTGTTTGCTGCTCTTCGCCTTCCCTGGGCAGCCTATTCACAGGCACAACAGCCCTGGGCATCTGTGCTTTCGCAGAGACGGAAGGTCTCATGGTGCCCGTTCTCGGCAGAGCCTTTTTCCGAAACAGCAAACGTCCGGCTCCTTGTAAAACCGGGAAGGGGCCAGCCCTGCAAGCTGTTGCTGCTCTTCACCTTCCCTGGGCAGCCTATTCACAGGCACAACAGCCCTGGGCATCTGTGCTTTCCCAGGAACGGAAGGTCTCATGGTGCCCGTTCTCGGCAGAGCCTTTTTCCGAAACGGCAAACGTCCGGCTCATTGTCCCACCTGGAAGGGGCCAGACCTGCAAGCTGTTGCTGCTCTTCACCTTCCCTGGGCAGCCTATTCACAGGCACAACAGCCCTGGGCATCTGTGCTTTCCCAGAGACGGAAGGTCTCATGGTGCCCGTTCTCGGCAGAGCCTTTTTCCGAAACGGCAAACGTCCGGCTAATCCTCCCGCCAGGACGGGGGCAGCCCTGAAATCTGTTGCTGCCCTTCACCTTCCCTGGGCAGCCTATTCACAGGCACAACAGCCCTGGGCATCTGTGCTTTCCCAGAGACGGAAGGTCTCATGGTGCCCGTTCTCGGCAGAGCCTTTTTCCGAAACGGCAAACGTCCGGCTCATTGTCCCGCCAGCAAGGGGCCAGCCCTGAAAGCTGTTGCTGCTCTTCACCTTCCCTGGGGAGCCTATTCTCATGCACAACAGCACAGGGCATCTGTGCTTTCCCAGAGACGGAAGGTCTCATGGTGCCCGTTCTCGGCAGAGCCTTTTTCCGAAACAGGAAACGTCCGCACCTTGTCCCACCAGGAAGGGGCCAGCCCTGAAAGCTGTTGCTGCTCTTCACCTTCCCTGGGCAGCCTATTCACAGGCACAACAGCCCTGGGCATCTGTGCTTTCCCGGAGACGGAAGGTCTCATGGTGCCCGTTCTCGGCAGAGCCTTTTTCCGAAACAGGAAACGTCCGGCACATTGTCCTACCAGGAAGGGGCCAGCCCTGCAAGCTGTTGCTGCTCTTCACCTTCCCTGGGCAGCCTATTCACAGGCACAACAGCCCTGGGCATCTGTGCTTTCCCGGAGACGGAAGGTCTCATGGTGCCCGTTCTCGGCAGAGCCTTTTTCCGAAACGGCAAACTTCCGGCTCCTCATCCCACCTGGAAGGGACCAGCCCTGAAAGCTGTTGCTGCTCTTCACCTTCCCTGGGCAGCCTATTCACAGGCACAACAGCCCTGGGCATCTGTGCTTTCCCAGAGACGGAAGGTCTCATGGTGCCCGTTCTCGGCAGAGCCTTTTTCCGAAACGGCAAACGTCCGGCTCCTTGTAAAACCAGGAAGGGACCAGCCCTGAAAGCTGTTGCTGCCCTTCACCTTCCCTGGGGAGCCTATTCACAGGCACAACAGCCCTGGGCATCTGTGCTTTCCCAGAGACGGAAGGTCTCATGGTGCCCGTTCTCGGCAGAGCCTTTTTCCGAAATGGCAAACGTCCGGCTCCTCCTCCCACCAGCAAGAGGCCAGCCCTGAAAGCTGTTGCTGCTCTTCGCCTTCCCTGGGCAGCCTATTCACAGGTACAACAGCCCTGGGCATCTGTGCTTTCCCAGAGACGGAAGGTCTCATGGTGCCTGTTCTCGGCAGAGCCTTTTTCCGAAACGGCAAAAGTCCGGCTCCTCCTCCCACCAGGAAGGGGCCAGCCCTGAAAGCTGTTGCTGCTCTTCACCTTCCCTGGGCAGCCTATTCACAGGCACAACAGCCCTGGGCATCTGTGCTTTCCCAGAGACGGAAGGTCTCATGGTGCCCGTTCTCGGCAGAGCCTTTTTCTGAAACGGCAAACGTCCGGCTCCTTGTAAAACCGGGAAGGGACCAGCCCTGAAAGCTGTTGCTGCTCTTCACCTTCCCTGGGCAGCCTATTCACAGGCACAACAGCCCTGGGCATCTGTGCTTTCCCAGAGACGGAAGGTCTCATGGTGCCCGTTCTCGGCAGAGCCTTTTTCCAAAACGGCAAACGTCCGGCACATTGTCCCGCCAGCAAGGGGCCAGCCCTGAAAGCTGTTGCTGCTCTTCGCCCTCCCTGGGCATCCTATTCACAGGCACAACAGCCCTGGGGATCTCTGCTTTCCCAGAGACGGAAGGTCTCATGGTGCCTGTTCTCGGCAGAGCCTTTTTCCGAAATGGCAAACGTCCGGCTCCTCCTCCCACCAGGAAGGGGCCAGCCCTGAAAGCTGTTGCTGCTCTTCACCTTCCCTGGGCAGCCTATTCACAGGCACAACAGCCCTGGGCATCTGTGCTTTCCCGCAGACGGAAGGTCTCATGGTGCCTGTTCTCGGCAGAGCCTTTTTCCAAAACGGCAAACGTCCGGCTCCTCCTCCCACCAGCAAGGGGCCAGCCCTGAAAGCTGTTGCTGCTCTTCGTCATCCCTGGGCAGCCTATTCACAGGCACAACAGCCCTGGGGATCTGTGCTTTCCCAGAGACGGAAGGTCTCATGGTGCCCGTTCTCGGCAGAGCCTTTTTCCGAAACGGCAAACGTCCGGCTCCTTGTAAAACCGGGAAGGGACCAGCCCTGAAAGCTGTTGCTGCTCTTCACCTTCCCTGGGCAGCCTATTCACAGGCACAACAGCCCTGGGCATCTGTGCTTTCCCAGAGACGGAAGGTCTCATGGTGCCCGTTCTCGGCAGAGCCTTTTTCCGAAATGGCAAACGTCCGGCTCCTCCTCCCACCAGCAAGGGGCCAGCCCTGAAAGCTGTTGCTGCTCTTCGCCTTCCCTGGGCAGCCTATTCACAGGTACAACAGCCCTGGGCATCTGTGCTTTCCCAGAGACGGAAGGTCTCATGGTGCCTGTTCTCGGCAGAGCCTTTTTCCGAAACGGCAAAAGTCCGGCTCCTCCTCCCACCAGGAAGGGGCCAGCCCTGAAAGCTGTTGCTGCTCTTCACCTTCCCTGGGCAGCCTATTCACAGGCACAACAGCCCTGGGCATCTGTGCTTTCCCAGAGACGGAAGGTCTCATGGTGCCCGTTCTCGGCAGAGCCTTTTTCTGAAACGGCAAACGTCCGGCTCCTTGTAAAACCGGGAAGGGACCAGCCCTGAAAGCTGTTGCTGCTCTTCACCTTCCCTGGGCAGCCTATTCACAGGCACAACAGCCCTGGGCATCTGTGCTTTCCCAGAGACGGAAGGTCTCATGGTGCCCGTTCTCGGCAGAGCCTTTTTCCAAAACGGCAAACGTCCGGCACATTGTCCCGCCAGCAAGGGGCCAGCCCTGAAAGCTGTTGCTGCTCTTCGCCCTCCCTGGGCATCCTATTCACAGGCACAACAGCCCTGGGGATCTCTGCTTTCCCAGAGACGGAAGGTCTCATGGTGCCTGTTCTCGGCAGAGCCTTTTTCCGAAATGGCAAACGTCCGGCTCCTCCTCCCACCAGGAAGGGGCCAGCCCTGAAAGCTGTTGCTGCTCTTCACCTTCCCTGGGCAGCCTATTCACAGGCACAACAGCCCTGGGCATCTGTGCTTTCCCGCAGACGGAAGGTCTCATGGTGCCTGTTCTCGGCAGAGCCTTTTTCCAAAACGGCAAACGTCCGGCTCCTCCTCCCACCAGCAAGGGGCCAGCCCTGAAAGCTGTTGCTGCTCTTCGTCATCCCTGGGCAGCCTATTCACAGGCACAACAGCCCTGGGGATCTGTGCTTTCCCAGAGACGGAAGGTCTCATGGTGCCCGTTCTCGGCAGAGCCTTTTTCCGAAACGGCAAACGTCCGGCTCCTTGTAAAACCGGGAAGGGACCAGCCCTGAAAGCTGTTGCTGCTCTTCACCTTCCCTGGGCAGCCTATTCACAGGCACAACAGCCCTGGGCATCTGTGCTTTCCCAGAGACGGAAGGTCTCATGGTGCCCGTTCTCGGCAGAGCCTTTTTCTGAAACGGCAAACGTCCGGCTCCTCCTCCCACCAGGAAGGGGGCAGCCCTGAAAGCTGTTGCTGCTCTTCACCTTCCCTGGGCAGCCTATTCACAGGCACAACAGCCCTGGGCATCTGTGCTTTCCCAGAGACGGAAGGTCTCATGGTGCCCGTTCTCGGCAGAGCCTTTTTCCGAAATGGGAAACGTCCGGCTCCTCCTCCCACCAGCAAGGGGCCAGCCCTGAAAGCTGTTGCTGCTCTTCGCCTTCCCTGGGCAGCCTATTCACAGGTACAACAGCCCTGGGCATCTGTGCTTTCCCAGAGACGGAAGGTCTCATGGTGCCCGTTCTCGGCAGAGCCTTTTTCCGAAACGGCAAACTTCTGGCTCCTCATCCCACCTGGAAGGGGCCAGCCCTGAAAGCTGTTGCTGCTCTTCACCTTCCCTGGGCAGCCTATTCACAGGCACAACAGCCCTGGGCATCTGTGCTTTCCCAGAGACGGAAGGTCTCATGGTGCCCGTTCTCAGAAGAGCCTTTTTCCGAAACGGGAAACGTCCGGCTCCTTGTAAAACCGGGAAGGGACCAGCCCTGAAAGCTGTTGCTGCCCTTCACCTTCCCTGGGCAGCCTATTCACAGGCACAACAGCCCTGGGCATCTGTGCTTTCCCAGAGACGGAAGGTCTCATGGTGCCCGTTCTCGGCAGAGCCTTCTTCCAAAACGGCAAACGTCCGGCTCATTGTCCCGCCAGCAAGGGGCCAGCCCTGAAAGCTGTTGCTGCTCTTCACCTTCCCTGGGCAGCCTATTCACAGGCACAACAGCCCTGGGCATCTGTGCTTTCCCGCAGACGGAAGGTCTCATGGTGCTAGTTCCCGGCAGAGCCTTTTTCCGAAATGGCAAACGTCCGGCTCCTTGTCCCGCCAGCAAGGGGCCAGCCCTGCAAGCTGTTGCTGCTCTTCACCTTCCCTGGGCAGCCTATTCACAGGCACAACAGCCCTGGGCATCTATGCTTTCCCGGAGACGGAAGGTCTCATGGTGCCCGTTCTCGGCAGAGCCTTTTTCCGAAACGGCAAACGTCCGGCTCCTTGTAAAACCAGGAAGGGACCAGCCCTGCAAGCTGTTGCTGCTCTTCACCTTCCCTGGGCAGCCTATTCACAGGCACAAGAGCACCGGGGATCTGTGCTTTCCCAGAGACGGAAGGTCTCATGGTGCCCGTTCTCGGCAGAGCCTTTTTCCGAAACGGGAAACGTCCGGCTGCTCCTCCCACCAGGAAGGGGCCAGCCCTGAAAGCTGTTGCTGGTCTTCGCCTTCCCTGGGCAGCCTATTCACAGGCACAACAGCCCTGGGCATCTGTGCTTTCCCAGAAACGGAAGGTCTCATGGTGCCCGTTCTCGGCAGAGCCTTTTTCCGAAACGGCAAACGTCCGGCTCATTGTCCCACTTGGAAGGGGCCAGACCTGCAAGCTGTTGCTGCTCTTCACCTTCCCTGGGCAGCCTATTCACAGGCACAACAGCCCTGGGCATCTGTGCTTTCCCAGAGACGGAAGGTCTCATGGTGCCCGTTCTCGGCAGAGCCTTTTTCCGAAACGGCAAACTTCCGGCTAATCCTCCCGCCAGGAAGGGGCCAGCCCTGAAAGCTGTTGCTGCCCTTCACCTTCCCTGGGCAGCCTATTCACAGGCACAACAGCCCTGGGCATCTGTGCTTTCCCAGAGACGGAAGGTCTCATGGTGCCCGTTCTCGGCAGAGCCTTTTTCCGAAATGGCAAACGTCCGGCTCCTCCTCCCACCAGGAAGGGGCCAGCCCTGAAAGCTGTTGCTGCTCTTCACCTTCCCTGGGGAGCCTATTCTCATGCACAACAGCCCTGGGCATCTGTGCTTTCCCAGAGACGGAAGGTCTCATGGTGCCCGTTCTCGGCAGAGCCTTTTTCCGAAACAGGAAACGTCCGGCTCCTCCTCCCACCAGGAAGGGGCCAGCCCTGAAAGCTGTTGCTGCTCTTCCCCTTCCCTTGGCAGGCTATTCACAGGCACAACAGCACTGGCGATCTGGGCTTTCCCAGGGTCGGAAGGTCTCATTCTTCCCGTTCTGGCAGAGACTTTTTCTAAAACGGGAATCGTCGGGCTCCTTCTCCCACAAGGAAGGTGCCAGCCCTGAAAGCTGTTGCTGCTCTTCCCCTTCCCTTGGCAGCCTAGTCCCAGGCAGAACAGCACTGGGGATCTGTGCTTTCCGAGAGACGGGACATCTCATCGTGCCCATTTTCGGCAGAGCCTTTTTCCGAATTGGCAAACGTCCTGCTCCTTCTCCCACAAGGAAGGTGCCAGCCCTGAAAGCTGTTGCTGGTCTTCCCCTTCCCTTGGCAGCCTATTCACAGGCACAACAGCACTGGGGATCTGTGCTTTCCCAGGGTCGGAAGGCCTCATCGTGCCTGTTCTCGGCAGAGCCTTTTTCCGAAACGGGGATCGTCGGGCTCCTTCTCCCACAAGGAAGGCGCCAGCCCTGAAAGCTGTTGCTGGTCTTCATGTTCCCTAGGTAGCGTATTCACAGGCACAACAGCCCTGGGCATCTGTGCTTTCCCAGACACGGAGCATCTCAACGTTCCAGTTCTCAGCAGAGCCTTCTTTTGAAATGGCAAACGTCCTGCTCCTTCTCCCACAAGGAAGGTGCCAGCCGTGAAAGCTGTTGCTGGTCTTCCCCTTCCCTGGGCAGCCTACTCACAGGCACAACAGCACTGGGGATCTGTGCTTTCTGAGAGACGGAACATCTCATCGTGCCCATTCTCGGCAGAGCCTTTTTCCGAAACGGGAAACGTCCGGCTCCTCCTCCCACCAGGAAGGGGACAGCCCTGAAAGCTGTTGGTGCCCTTCACCTTTCCTGGACATCCTATTCACAGGCACATCAGCCCTGGGGATCTGTGCTTTCCCGCAAACGGAAGGTCTCATGGTGCTAGTTCCCGGCAGAGCCTTTTTCCGAAATGGCAAACGTCCGGCTCCTTGTCCCGCCAGCAAGGGGCCAGCCCTGAAAGCTGTTGCTGGTCTTCACCTTCCCTGGACAGACTATTCACAGGCACAACAGCCCTGGGCATCTGTGCTTTCCCAGAGACGGAAGGTCTCATGGTGCCCGTTCTCGGCAGAGCCTTTTTCCGAAACGGCAAACGTCCGGCTCCTCCTCCCACCAGGAAGGGGCCAGCCCTGAAAGCTGTTGCTGCTCTTCGTCATCCCTGGGCAGCCTATTCACAGGCACAACAGCCCTGGGCATCTGTGCTTTCCCAGAGACGGAAGGTCTCATGGTGCCCGTTCTCGGCAGAGACTTTTTCCGAAACGGCAAACGTCCGGCTCCTCCTCCCACCAGGAAGGGACCAGCCCTGAAAGCTGTTGCTGGTCTTCACCTTCTCTGGGCAGCCTATTCACAGGTACAACAGCCCTGGGCATCTGTGCTTTCCCAGAGACGGAAGGTCTCATGGTGCCCGTTCTCGGCAGAGCCTTTTTCCGAAACGGCAAACGTCCGGCTCCTTGTAAAACCGGGAAGGGACCAGCCCTGAAAGCTGTTGCTGCTCTTCACCTTCCCTGGGCAGCCTATTCACAGGCACAACAGCCCTGGGCATCTGTGCTTTCCCAGAGACGGAAGGTCTCATGGTGCCCGTTCTCGGCAGAGCCTTTTTCCGAAACGGCAAACGTCCGGCTCCTTGTAAAACCGGGAAGGGGCCAGCCCTGAAAGCTGTTGCTGCTCTTCACCTTCCCTGGGCAGCCTATTCACAGGCACAACAGCCCTGGGCATCTGTGCTTTCGCAGAGACGGAAGGTCTCATGGTGCCCGTTCTCGGCAGAGCCTTTTTCCGAAACGGGAAACGTCCGGCTCCTCCTCCCACCAGGAAGGGGCCAGCCCTGAAAGCTGTTGCTGCTCTTCGCATTCCCTGGGTAGCCTATTCACAGGCACAACAGCCCTGGGCATCTGTGCTTTCCCAGGAACGGAAGGTCTCATGGTGCCCGTTCTCGGCAGAGCCTTTTTCCGAAACGGCAAACGTCCGGCTCATTGTCCCACCTGGAAGGGGCCAGACCTGCAAGCTGTTGCTGCTCTTCACCTTCCCTGGGCAGCCTATTCACAGGCACAAGAGCACTGGGGATCTGTGCTTTCCCAGAGACGGAAGGTCTCATGGTGCCCGTTCTCAGCAGAGCCTTTTTCCAAAACGGCAAACATCCGGCTAATCCTCCCGCCAGGACGGGGGCAGCCCTGAAAGCTGTTGCTGCCCTTCACCTTCCCTGGGCAGCCTATTCACAGGCACAACAGCCCTGGGCATCTGTGCTTTCCCAGAGACGGAAGGTCTCATGGTGCCCGTTCTCGGCAGAGCCTTTTTCCGAAACGGCAAACGTCCGGCTCATTGTCCCGCCAGCAAGGGGCCAGCCCTGAAAGCTGTTGCTGCTCTTCACCTTCCCTGGGGAGCCTATTCTCATGCACAAGAGCCCTGGGCATCTGTGCTTTCCCAGAGACGGAAGGTCTCATGGTGCCCGTTCTCGGCAGAGCCTTTTTCCGAAACGGGGATCGTCGGGCTCCTTCTCCCACAAGGAAGGCGCCAGCCCTGAAAGCTGTTGCTGGTCTTCATGTTCCCTAGGTAGCGTATTCACAGGCACAACAGCACTGTGGATCTGTGCTTTCCCAGACACGGAGCATCTCAACGTTCCAGTTCTCAGCAGAGCCGTCTTTTGAAATGGCAAACGTCCGGTTCCTTCTCCCACAAGGAAGGTGCCAGCCCTGAAAGCTTTTGCTGGTCTTCCCCTTCCCTTGGCAGCCTATTCACAGGCACAACAGCACTGGGGATCTGTGCTTTCCGAGAGACGGAACATCTCATCGTGCCCATTTTCGGCAGAGCCTTTTTCCGAATTGGCAAACGTCCTGCTCCTTCTCCCACAAGGAAGGTGCCAGCCCTGAAAGCTTTTGCTGCTCTTCCCCTTCCCTGGGCAGCCTACTCACAGGCACAACAGCACTGGGGATCTGGGATTTCCCAGGGTCGGAAGATCTCATCGTGCCCGTTCTGGCAGAGCATTTTTCTGAAACGGGAAACGACTGGCTCCTTGTCCCGCCAGCAAGGGGCCAGCTCTGCAAGCTGTTGCTGCTCTTCACCTTCCCTGGACAGCCTATTCACAGGCACAACAGCCCTGGGCATCTGTGCTTTCCCAGAGACGGAAGGTCTCATGGTGCCCGTTCTCGGCAGAGCCTTTTTCCGAAACGGGAAACGTCCGGCTCCTCCTCCCACCAGGAAGGGACCAGCCCTGAAAGCTGTTGCTGGTCTTCGCCCTCCCTGGGCAGCCTATTCACAGGCACAACAGTACTGGGGATCTGTGGTTTCCCAGAGACGGAAGGTCTCATGGTGCCCGTTCTCGGCAGAGCCTTTTTCCGAAATGGCAAACGTCCGGCTCCTTGTCCCACCTGGAAGGGGCCAGCTCTGAAAGCTGTTGCTGCTCTTCGCCTTCCCTGGGCAGCCTATTCACAGGCACAACAGTCCTGGGCATCTGTGCTTTCCTGGAGACGGAAGGTCTCATGGTGCCCGTTCTCGGCAGAGCCTTTTTCCGAAAAGGCAAACGTCCGGCTCCTTGTAAAACCGGGAAGGGACCAGCCCTGAAAGCTGTTGCTGCTCTTCGCCTTCCCTGGGCAGCCTATTCACAGGTACAACAGCCCTGGGCATCTGTGCTTTCCCAGAGACGGAAGGTCTCATGGTGCCCGTTCTCGGCAGAGCCTTTTTCCGAAATGGCAAACGTCCGGCTCCTCCTCCCACCAGGAAGGGGCTAGCCCTGAAAGCTGTTGCTGCTCTTCACCTTCCCTGGGCAGCCTATTCACAGGCACAAGAGCCCTGGGCATCTGTGCTTTCCCGCAGACGGAAGGTCTCATGGTGCTAGTTCCCGGCAGAGCCTTTTTCCGAAATGGCAAACGTCCGGTTCCTTGTCCCGCAAGCAAGGGGCCAGCCCTGCAAGCTGTTGCTGGTCTTCGTCATCCCTGGGCAGCCTATTCACAGGCACAACAGCCCTGGGCATCTGTGCTTTCCCAGAGACGGAAGGTCTCATGGTGCCCGTTCTCGGCAGAGCCTTTTTCCGAAACGGGAAACGTCCGGCTCCTTGTCCCACCAGGAAGGGGCCAGCCCTGAAAGCTGTTGCTGCTCTTCGCCTTCCCTGGACAGCCTATTCACAGGTACAACAGCCCTGGGCATCTGTGCTTTCCCAGAGACGGAAGGTCTCATGGTGCCCGTTCTCGGCAGAGCCTTTTTCCGAAATGGCAAACGTCCGGCACCTTGTCCCACCAGGAAGGGTCCAGCCCTGAAAGCTGTTGCTGCTCTTCACCTTCCCTGGGCAGCCTATTCACAGGCACAAGAGCCCTGGGCATCTGTGCTTTCCCGCAGACGGAAGGTCTCATGGTGCTAGTTCCCGGCAGAGCCTTTTTCCGAAATGGCAAACGTCCGGCTCCTTGTCCAGCAAGCAAGGGGCCAGCCCTGCAAGCTGTTGCTGGTCTTCGTCATCCCTGGGCAGCCTATTCACAGGCACAACAGCCCTGGGCATCTGTGCTTTCCCAGAGACGGAAGGTCTCATGGTGCCCGTTCTCGGCAGAGCCTTTTTCCGAAACGGCAAACGTCCGGCCCCTTGTCCCACCTGGAAGGGGCCAGCCCTGAAAGCTGTTGCTGCTCTTCACCTTCCCTGGGCAGCCTATTCACAGGTACAACAGCCCTGGGCATCTGTGCTTTCCCAGAGATGGAAGGTCTCATGGTGCCCGTTCTCGGCAGAGCCTTTTTCCGAAACGGCAAACGTCCGGCTCCTCCTCCCACCTGGAAGGGACCAGCCCTGAAAGCTGTTGCTGCTCTTCACCTTCCCTGGGCAGCCTATTCACAGGTACAACAGCCCTGGGCATCTGTGCTTTCCCAGAGACGGAAGGTCTCATGGTGCCCGTTCTCGGCAGAGCCTTTTTCCGAAACGGCAAACGTCCGGCTCCTTGTAAAACCGGGAAGGGACCAGCCCTGAAAGCTGTTGCTGCTCTTCGCCTTCCCTGGGCAGCCTATTCACAGGCACAACAGCCCTGGGCATCTGTGCTTTCCCAGAGACGGAAGGTCTCATGGTGCCCGTTCTCGGCAGAGCCTTTTTCCAAAACGGCAAACATCCGGCTCCTCCTCCCACCTGGAAGGGGCCAGCCCTGCAAGCTGTTGCTGCTCTTCACCTTCCCTGGGCAGCCTATTCACAGGCACAAGAGCACTGGGGATCTGTGCTTTCCCAGAGACGGAAGGTCTCATGGTGCCCGTTCTCGGCAGAGCCTTTTTCCGAAACGGCAAACGTCCGGCTCCTCCTCCCACCAGGAAGGGGCCAGCCCTGAAAGCTGTTGCTGCTCTTCGCCTTCCCTGGGCAGCCTATTCACAGGCACAACAGCCCTGGGCATCTGTGCTTTCCCAGAAACGGAAGGTCTCATGGTGCCCGTTCTCGGCAGAGCCTTTTTCTGAAACAGGAAACGTCCGCACCTTGTCCCACCAGGAAGGGGCCAGCCCTGCAAGCTGTTGCTGCTCTTCACCTTCCCTGGGCAGCCTATTCACAGGCACAACAGCCCTGGGCATCTGTGCTTTCCCAGAGACGGAAGGTCTCATGGTGCCCGTTCTCGGCAGAGACTTTTTCCGAAACAGGAAACGTCCGGCACATTGTCCCACCAGGAAGGGGCCAGCCCTGAAAGCTGTTGCTGCTCTTCACCTTCCCTGGGCAGCCTATTCACAGGCACAACAGCCCTGGGCATCTGTGCTTTCCCGGAGACGGAAGGTCTCATGGTGCCCGTTCTCGGCAGAGCCTTTTTCCGAAACGGCAAACGTCCGGCTCCTCCTCCCACCTGGAAGGGGCCAGCCCTGAAAGCTGTTGCTGCTCTTCACCTTCCCTGGGCAGCCTATTCACAGGCACAACAGCCCTGGGCATCTGTGCTTTCGCAGAGACGGAAGGTCTCATGGTGCCCGTTCTCGGCAGAGCCTTTTTCCGAAACGGCAAACGTCCGGCTCCTTGTAAAACCGGGAAGGGACCAGCCCTGAAAGCTGTTGCTGCTCTTCACCTTCCCTGGGCAGCCTATTCACAGGCACAACAGCCCTGGGCATCTGTGCTTTCCCAGAGACGGAAGGTCTCATGGTGCCCGTTCTCGGCAGAGCCTTTTTCCAAAACGGCAAACGTCCGGCTCATTGTCCCGCCAGCAAGGGGCCAGCCCTGAAAGCTGTTGCTGCTCTTCGCCCTCCCTGGGCATCCTATTCACAGGCACAACAGCCCTGGGCATCTGTGCTTTCCCAGAGACGGAAGGTCTCATGGTGCCCGTTCTCGGCAGAGCCTTTTTCCAAAACGGCAAACGTCCGGCTCATTGTCCCGCCAGCAAGGGGCCAGCCCTGAAAGCTGTTGCTGCTCTTCGCCCTCCCTGGGCATCCTATTCACAGGCACAAGAGCCCTGGGGATCTGTGCTTTCCCAGAGACGGAAGGTCTCATGGTGCCCGTTCTCGGCAGAGCCTTTTTCCAAAACGGCAAACTTCCGCCTCCTCCTCCCACCTGGAAGGGGCCAGCCCTGCAAGCTGTTGCTGCTCTTCACCTTCCCTGGGCAGCCTATTCACAGGCACAAGAGCCCTGGGCATCTGTGCTTTCCCAGAGACGGAAGGTCTCATGGTGCCCGTTCTCGGCAGAGCCTTTTTCTGAAACGGGAAACGTCCGGCTCCTTGTAAAACCGGGAAGGGACCAGCCCTGAAAGCTGTTGCTGCTCTTCACCTTCCCTGGGCAGCCTATTCACAGGCACAACAGCCCTGGGCATCTGTGCTTTCCCAGAGACGGAAGGTCTCATGGTGCCCGTTCTCGGCAGAGCCTTTTTCCAAAACGGCAAACGTCCGGCTCATTGTCCCGCCAGCAAGGGGCCAGCCCTGAAAGCTGTTGCTGCTCTTCGCCCTCCCTGGGCATCCTATTCACAGGCACAACAGCCCTGGGCATCTGTGCTTTCCCAGAGACGGAAGGTCTCATGGTGCCCGTTCTCGGCAGAGCCTTTTTCCGAAATGGCAAACGTCCGGCTCCTTGTCCCGCCAGCAAGGGGCCAGCCCTGCAAGCTGTTGCTGCTCTTCACCTTCCCTGGGCAGCCTATTCACAGGCACAACAGCCCTGGGCATCTGTGCTTTCCCAGAGACAGAAGGTCTCATGGTGCCCGTTCTCGGCAGAGCCTTTTTCCGAAACGGCAAACGTCCGGCTCCTTGTAAAACCGGGAAGGGACCAGCCCTGAAAGCTGTTGCTGCTCTTCGCCTTCCCTGGGCAGCCTATTCACAGGCACAACAGCCCTGGGCATCTGTGCTTTCGCAGAGACGGAAGGTCTCATGGTGCCCGTTCCCGGCAGAGCCTTTTTCCGAAACGGCAAACGTCCGGCTCCTCCTCCCACCTGGAAGGGGCCAGCCCTGCAAGCTGTTGCTGCTCTTCACCTTCCCTGGGCAGCCTATTCACAGGCACAAGAGCACTGGGGATCTGTGCTTTCCCAGAGACGGAAGGTCTCATGGTGCCCGTTCTCGGCAGAGCCTTTTTCCGAAACGGCAAACGTCCGGCTCATTGTCCCGCCAGCAAGGGGCCAGCCCTGAAAGCTGTTGCTGGTCTTCGCCTTCCCTGGGCAGCCTATTCACAGGCACAACAGCCCTGGGCATCTGTGCTTTCCCAGAAACGGAAGGTCTCATGGTGCCCGTTCTCGGCAGAGCCTTTTTCTGAAACAGGAAACGTCCGCACCTTGTCCCACCAGGAAGGGGCCAGCCCTGCAAGCTGTTGCTGCTCTTCACCTTCCCTGGGCAGCCTATTCACAGGCACAACAGCCCTGGGCATCTGTGCTTTCCCGGAGACGGAAGGTCTCATGGTGCCCGTTCTCGGCAGAGCCTTTTTCCGAAAAGGCAAACGTCCGGCTCGTCCTCCCACCAGGAAGGGGCCAGCCCTGAAAGCTGTTGCTGCTCTTCACCTTCCCTGGGCAGCCTATTCACAGGCACAACAGCCCTGGGCATCTGTGCTTTCCCAGAGACGGAAGGTCTCATGGTGCCCGTTCTCGGCAGAGCCTTTTTCCGAAACGGCAAACGTCCGGCTCCTCCTCCCACCTGGAAGGGGCCAGCCCTGAAAGCTGTTGCTGCTCTTCACCTTCCCTGGGCAGCCTATTCACAGGCACAACAGCCCTGGGCATCTGTGCTTTCCCAGAGACGGAAGGTCTCATGGTGCCCGTTCTCGGCAGAGCCTTTTTCTGAAACGGGAAACGTCCGGCTCCTTGTAAAACCGGGAAGGGACCAGCCCTGAAAGCTGTTGCTGCTCTTCACCTTCCCTGGGCAGCCTATTCACAGGCACAACAGCCCTGGGGATCTGTGCTTTCCCAGAGACGGAAGGTCTCATGGTGCCCGTTCTCGGCAGAGCCTTTTTCCAAAACGGCAAACGTCCGGCTCATTGTCCCACCAGCAAGGGGCCAGCCCTGAAAGCTGTTGCTGCTCTTCGCCCTCCCTGGGCATCCTATTCACAGGCACAACAGCCCTGGGCATCTGTGCTTTCCCAGAGACGGAAGGTCTCATGGTGCCTGTTCTCGGCAGAGCCTTTTTCCGAAATGGCAAACGTCCGGCTCCTCCTCCCACCAGGAAGGGGCCAGCCCTGCAAGCTGTTGCTGCTCTTCACCTTCCCTGGGCAGCCTATTCACAGGCACAAGAGCCCTGGGCATCTGTGCTTTCCCGCAGACGGAAGGTCTCATGGTGCTAGTTCCCGGCAGAGCCTTTTTCCGAAATGGCAAACATCCGGCTCCTTGTCCCGCCAGAAAGGGGCCAGCCCTGCAAGCTGTTGCTGCTCTTCACCTTCCCTGGGCAGCCTATTCACAGGCACAAGAGCCCTGGGGATCTGTGCTTTCCCAGAGACGGAAGGTCTCATGGTGCCTGTTCTCGGCAGAGCCTTTTTCCGAAACGGCAAACGTCCGGCTCCTTGTAAAACCGGGAAGGGACCAGCCCTGAAAGCTGTTGCTGCTCTTCGCCTTCCCTGGGCAGCCTATTCACAGGCACAACAGCCCTGGGCATCTGTGCTTTCCCAGAGACGGAAGGTCTCATGGTGCCCGTTCTCGGCAGAGCCTTTTTCCGAAACGGCAAACGTCCGGCTCCTTGTAAAACCGGGAAGGGACCAGCCCTGAAAGCTGTTGCTGCTCTTCACCTTCCCTGGGCAGCCTATTCACAGGCACAAGAGCACCGGGAATCTGTGCTTTCCCAGAAACGGAAGGTCTCATGGTGCCTGTTCTCGGCAGAGCCTTTTTCCGAAACAGGAAACGTCCGGCTCCTCCTCCCACCAGGAAGGGGCCAGCCCTGAAAGCTGTTGCTGGTCTTCGCCTTCCCTGGGCAGACTATTCACAGGCACAACAGCCCTGGGCATCTGTGCTTTCCCAGAAACGGAAGGTCTCATGGTGCCCGTTCTCGGCAGAGCCTTTTTCCTAAACGGCAAACGTCCGGCTCCTTGTAAAACCGGGAAGGGGCCAGACCTGCAAGCTGTTGCTGCTCTTCACCTTCCCTGGGCAGCCTATTCACAGGCACAACAGCCCTGGGCATCTGTGCTTTCCCAGAGACGGAAGGTCTCATGGTGCCCGTTCTCAGCAGAGCCTTTATCCGAAACGGCAAACGTCCGGCTCATTGTCCCGCCAGCAAGGGGCCAGCCCTGAAAGCTGTTGCTGCTCTTCACCTTCCCTGGGGAGCCTATTCTCATGCACAAGAGCCCTGGGCATCTGTGCTTTCCCAGAGACGGAAGGTCTCATGGTGCCCGTTCTCGGCAGAGCCTTTTTCCGAAACAGGAAACGTCCGCACCTTGTCCCACCAAGAAGGGGCCAGCCCTGCAAGCTGTTGCTGCTCTTCACCTTCCCTGGGCAGCCTATTCACAGGCACAACAGCCCTGGGGATCTGTGCTTTCCCGGAGACGGAAGGTCTCATGGTGCCCGTTCTCGGCAGAGCCTTTTTCCGAAACAGGAAACGTCCGGCACCTTGTCCCACCAGGAAGGGGCCAGCCCTGAAAGCTGTTGCTGCTCTTCACCTTCCCTGGGCAGCCTATTCACAGGCACAACAGCCCTGGGCATCTGTGCTTTCCCGGAGACGGAAGGTCTCATGGTGCCCGTTCTCGGCAGAGCCTTTTTCCGAAACGGGAAACGTCCGGCTCCTCCTCCCACCAGGAAGGGGCCAGCCCTGAAAGCTGTTGCTGCTCTTCACCTACCCTGGGCAGCCTATTCACAGGCACAACAGCCCTGGGCATCTGTGTTTCCCAGAGACGGAAGGTCTCATGGTGCCCGTTCTCGGCAGAGCCTTTTTCTGAAACGGGAAACGTCCGGCTCCTCCTCCCACCAGGAAGGGGCCAGCCCTGAAAGCTGTTGCTGCCCTTCACCTTCCCTGGACAGCCTATTCACAGGCACAACAGCCCTGGGCATCTGTGCTTTCCCAGAGACGGAAGGTCTCATGGTGCCCGTTCTTGGCAGAGCCTTTTTCCGAAACGGCAAACTTCCGGCTCCTCCTCCCACCAGCAAGGGGCCAGCCCTGCAAGCTGTTGCTGCTCTTCACCTTCCCTGGGCAGCCTATTCACAGGCACAAGAGCCCTGGGCATCTGTGCTTTCCCAGAGACGGAAGGTCTCATGGTGGCCGTTCTCAGAAGAGCCTTTTTCCGAAACGGGAAACGTCCGGCTCCTTGTAAAACAAGGAAGGGACCAGCCCTGAAAGCTGTTGCTGCTCTTCACCTTCCCTGGGCAGCCTATTCACAGGCACAACAGCCCTGGGCATCTGTGCTTTCCCGCAGACGGAAGGTCTCATGGTGCCCGTTCTCGGCAGAGCCTTTTTCCGAAATGGCAAACGTCCGGCTCCTCCTCCCACCAGGAAGGGGCCAGCCCTGAAAGCTGTTGCTGCTCTTCGCCTTCCCTGGGCAGCCTATTCACAGGCACAACAGCCCTGGGCATCTGTGCTTTCCGAGAGACGGAAGGTCTCATGGTGCCCGTTCTCGGCAGAGTCTTTTTCCGAAACGGTAAACGTCCGGCTCCTCCTCCCACCAGCAAGGGGCCAGCCCTGAAAGCTGTTGCTGCTCTTCACCTTCCCTGGGCAGCCTATTCACAGGCACAACAGCCCTGGGCATCTGTGCTTTCGCAGAGACGGAAGGTCTCATGGTGCCCGTTCTCGGCAGAGCCTTTTTCTGAAACGGGAAACGTCCGGCTCCTTGTAAAACCGGGAAGGGGCCAGCCCTGAAAGCTGTTGCTGCTCTTCACCTTCCCTGGGCAGCCTATTCACAGGCACAACAGCCCTGGGGATCTGTGCTTTCCCAGAGACGGAAGGTCTCATGGTGCCCGTTCTCGGCAGAGCCTTTTTCCAAAACGGCAAACGTCCGGCTCACTGTCCCGCCAGCAAGGGGCCAGCCCTGAAAGCTGTTGCTGCTCTTCGCCCTCCCTGGGCAGCCTATTCACAGGCACAACAGCCCTGGGGATCTCTGCTTTCCCAGAGACGGAAGGTCTCATGGTGCCTGTTCTCGGCAGAGCCTTTTTCCGAAATGGCAAACGTCCGGCTCCTCCTCACACAAGGAAGGGGCCAGCCCTGAAAGCTGTTGCTGCTCTTCACCTTCCCTGGGCAGCCTATTCACAGGCACAACAGCCCTGGGCATCTGTGCTTTCCCGCAGACGGAAGGTCTCATGGTGCTAGTTCCCGGCAGAGCCTTTTTCCGAAATGGCAAACGTCCGGCTCCTTGTCCCGCCAGCAAGGGGCCAGCCCTGCAAGCTGTTGCTGGTCTTCACCTTCCCTGGGCAGCCTATTCACAGGCACAAGAGCCCTGGGCATCTGTGCTTTCCCAGAGACGGAAGGTCTCATGGTGCCCGTTCTCGGCAGAGCCTTTTTCCGAAACGGCAAACGTCCGGCTCCTCCTCCCACCAGGAAGGGGCCAGCCCTGAAAGCTGTTGCTGCTCTTCGTCATCCCTGGGCAGCCTATTCACAGGCACAACAGCACTGGGGATCTGTGCTTTCCCAGAGACGGAAGGTCTCATGGTGCCCGTTCTCGGCAGAGCCTTTTTCCGAAACGGGGATCGTCGGGCTCCTTCTCCCACAAGGAAGGCGCCAGCCCTGAAAGCTGTTGCTGGTCTTCATGTTCCCTAGGTAGCGTATTCACAGGCACAACAGCACTGTGGATCTGTGCTTTCCCAGACACGGAGCATCTCAACGTTCCAGTTCTCAGCAGAGCCGTCTTTTGAAATGGCAAACGTCCGGTTCCTTCTCCCACAAGGAAGGTGCCAGCCCTGAAAGCTGTTGCTGGTCTTCCCCTTCCTTGGGCAGCCTACTCACAGGCACAACAGCACTGGGGATCTGTGCTTTCCGAGAGACGGAACATCTCATCGTGCCCATTTTCGGCAGAGCCTTTTTCCGAATTGGCAAACGTCCTGCTCCTTCTCCCACAAGGAAGGTGCCAGCCCTGAAAGCTTTTGCTGCTCTTCACCTTCCCTGGGCAGCCTACTCACAGGCACAACAGCACTGGGGATCTGGGATTTCTGAGAGACGGAACATCTCATCGTGCCCGTTCTCGGCAGAGCCTTTTTCCGAATTGGCAAACGTCCTGCTCCTTCTCCCACAAGGAAGGTGCCAGCCGTGAAAGCTGTTGCTGGTCTTCCCCTTCCCTGGGCAGCCTACTCACAGGCACAACAGCACTGGGGATCTGTGATTTCCCAGGGTCGGAAGGTCTCATCGTGCCCGTTCTCGGCAGAGCCTTTTTACGAAACGGGGATCGTCCGGCTCCTTCTCCCACAAGGAAGGCGCCAGCCCTGAAAGCTGTTGCTGGTCTTCCCCTTCCCTTGGCAGCCTATTCACAGGCAAAACAGCCCTGGGCATCTGGGCTTTCCCAGACTCGGAGCATCTCAACGTTCCAGTTCTCAGCAGAGCCTTCTTTTGAAATGGAAAACGTCCGGTTCCTTCTCCCACAAGGAAGGTGCCAGCCCTGAAAGCTGTTGCTGGTCTTCCCCTTCCCTGGGCAGCCTACTCACAGGCACAACAGCACTGGGGATCTGTGCTTTCCCAGGGTCGGAAGGTCTCATCGTGCGCGTACTGGCAGAGCATTTTTCTGAAACGGGAAACGACTGGCTCCTTGTCCCGCCAGCAAGGGGCCAGCTCTGCAAGCTGTTGCTGCTCTTCACCTTCCCTGGACAGCCTATTCACAGGCACAACAGCCCTGGGCATCTGTGCTTTCCCAGAGACGGAAGGTCTCATGGTGCCCGTTCTCGGCAGAGGCTTTTTCCGAAATGGCAAACGTCCAGCTCCTCCTCCCACCAGGAAGGGGCCAGCCCTGAAAGCTGTTGCTGCTCTTCACCTTCCCTGGGGAGCTTATTCTCATGCACAACAGCCCTGGGCATCTGTGCTTTCCCAGAGACGGAAGGTCTCATGGTGCCCGTTCTCGGCAGAGCCTTTTTCCGAAACGGGAAACGTCCGGCTCCTCCTCCCACCAGGAAGGGACCAGCCCTGAAAGCTGTTGCTGGTCTTCGCCCTCCCTGGGCAGCCTATTCACAGGCACAACAGTACTGGGGATCTGTGGTTTCCCAGAGACGGAAGGTCTCATGGTGCCCGTTCTCGGCAGAGCCTTTTTCCGAAATGGCAAACGTCCGGCTCCTTGTCCCACCTGGAAGGGGCCAGCTCTGAAAGCTGTTGCTGCTCTTCGCCTTCCCTGGGCAGCCTATTCACAGGCACAACAGTCCTGGGCATCTGTGCTTTCCTGGAGACGGAAGGTCTCATGGTGCCCGTTCTCGGCAGAGCCTTTTTCCGAAAAGGCAAACGTCCGGCTCCTTGTAAAACCGGGAAGGGACCAGCCCTGAAAGCTGTTGCTGCTCTTCGCCTTCCCTGGGCAGCCTATTCACAGGTACAACAGCCCTGGGCATCTGTGCTTTCCCAGAGACGGAAGGTCTCATGGTGCCCGTTCTCGGCAGAGCCTTTTTCCGAAAAGGCAAACGTCCGGCTCCTTGTAAAACCGGGAAGGGACCAGCCCTGAAAGCTGTTGCTGCTCTTCGCCTTCCCTGGGCAGCCTATTCACAGGTACAACAGCCCTGGGCATCTGTGCTTTCCCGCAGACGGAAGGTCTCATGGTGCTAGTTCCCGGCAGAGCCTTTTTCCGAAATTGCAAACGTCCGGTTCCTTGTCCCGCAAGCAAGGGGCCAGCCCTGCAAGCTGTTGCTGGTCTTCGTCATCCCTGGGCAGCCTATTCACAGGCACAACAGCCCTGGGCATCTGTGCTTTCCCAGAGACGGAAGGTCTCATGGTGCCCGTTCTCGGCAGAGCCTTTTTCCGAAACGGCAAACGTCCGGCTCCTTGTCCCACCAGGAAGGGGCCAGCCCTGAAAGCTGTTGCTGCTCTTCGCCTTCCCTGGACAGCCTATTCACAGGTACAACAGCCCTGGGCATCTGTGCTTTCCCAGAGACGGAAGGTCTCATGGTGCCCGTTCTCGGCAGAGCCTTTTTCCGAAATGGCAAACGTCCGGCACCTTGTCCCACCAGGAAGGGGCCAGCCCTGAAAGCTGTTGCTGCTCTTCACCTTCCCTGGGCAGCCTATTCACAGGCACAAGAGCCCTGGGCATCTGTGCTTTCCCGCAGACGGAAGGTCTCATGGTGCTAGTTCCCGGCAGAGCCTTTTTCCGAAATGGTAAACGTCCGGTTCCTTGTCCCGCAAGCAAGGGGCCAGCCCTGCAAGCTGTTGCTGGTCTTCGTCATCCCTGGGCAGCCTATTCACAGGCACAACAGCCCTGGGCATCTGTGCTTTCCCAGAGACGGAAGGTCTCATGGTGCCCGTTGTCGGCAGAGCCTTTTTCCGAAACGGCAAACGTCCGGCTCCTTGTCCCACCTGGAAGGGGCCAGCCCTGAAAGCTGTTGCTGGTCTTCACCTTCCCTGGGCAGCCTATTCACAGGTACAACAGCCCTGGGCATCTGTGCTTTCCCAGAGATGGAAGGTCTCATGGTGCCCGTTCTCGGCAGAGCCTTTTTCCGAAACGGCAAACGTCCGGCTCCTCCTCCCACCTGGAAGGGACCAGCCCTGAAAGCTGTTGCTGCTCTTCACCTTCCCTGGGCAGCCTATTCACAGGTACAACAGCCCTGGGCATCTGTGCTTTCCCAGAGACGGAAGGTCTCATGGTGCCCGTTCTCGGCAGAGCCTTTTTCCGAAACGGCAAACGTCCGGCTCCTTGTAAAACCGGGAAGGGACCAGCCCTGAAAGCTGTTGCTGCTCTTCGCCTTCCCTGGGCAGCCTATTCACAGGCACAACAGCCCTGGGCATCTGTGCTTTCGCAGAGACGGAAGGTCTCATGGTGCCCGTTCTCGGCAGAGCCTTTTTCCAAAACGGCAAACATCCGGCTCCTCCTCCCACCTGGAAGGGGCCAGCCCTGCAAGCTGTTGCTGCTCTTCACCTTCCCTGGGCAGCCTATTCACAGGCACAACAGCCCTGGGCATCTGTGCTTTCCCAGAGACGGAAGGTCTCATGGTGCCCGTTCTCGGCAGAGCCTTTTTCCGAAACGGCAAACGTCCGGCTCCTCCTCCCACCAGGAAGGGGCCAGCCCTGAAAGCTGTTGCTGGTCTTCGCCTTCCCTGGGCAGCCTATTCACAGGCACAACAGCCCTGGGCATCTGTGCTTTCCCAGAAACGGAAGGTCTCATGGTGCCCGTTCTCGGCAGAGCCTTTTTCTGAAACAGGAAACGTCCGCACCTTGTCCCACCAGGAAGGGGCCAGCCCTGCAAGCTGTTGCTGCTCTTCACCTTCCCTGGGCAGCCTATTCACAGGCACAACAGCCCTGGGGATCTGTGCTTTCCCAGAGACGGAAGGTCTCATGGTGCCCGTTCTCGGCAGAGACTTTTTCCGAAACAGGAAACGTCCGGCTCCTCCTCCCACCAGGAAGGGGCCAGCCCTGAAAGCTGTTGCTGCTCTTCACCTTCCCTGGGCAGCCTATTCACAGGCACAACAGCCCTGGGCATCTGTGCTTTCCCGGAGACGGAAGGTCTCATGGTGCCCGTTCTCGGCTGAGCCTTTTTCCGAAACGGCAAACTTCCGCCTCCTCCTCTCACCTGGAAGGTGCCAGCCCTGCAAGCTGTTGCTGCTCTTCACCTTCCCTGGGCAGCCTATTCACAGGCACAACAGCCCTGGGCATCTGTGCTTTCCCAGAGACGGAAGGTCTCATGGTGCCCGTTCTCGGCAGAGCCTTTTTCTGAAACGGGAAACGTCCGGCTCCTTGTAAAACCGGGAAGGGACCAGCCCTGAAAGCTGTTGCTGCTCTTCACCTTCCCTGGGCAGCCTATTCACAGGCACAACAGCCCTGGGCATCTGTGCTTTCCCAGAGACGGAAGGTCTCATGGTGCCCGTTCTCGGCAGAGCCTTTTTCCAAAACGGCAAACGTCCGGCTCATTGTCCCGCCAGCAAGGGGCCAGCCCTGAAAGCTGTTGCTGCTCTTCGCCCTCCCTGGGCATCCTATTCACAGGCACAACAGCCCTGGGCATCTGTGCTTTCCCAGAGACGGAAGGTCTCATGGTGCCTGTTCTCGGCAGAGCCTTTTTCCGAAATGGCAAACGTCCGGCTCCTCCTCCCACCAGGAAGGGGCCAGCCCTGAAAGCTGTTGCTGCTCTTCGCCTTCCCTGGGCAGCCTATTCACAGGCACAACAGCCCTGGGCATCTGTGCTTTCCCGCAGACGGAAGATCTCATGGTGCTAGTTCCCGGCAGAGCCTTTTTCCGAAATGGCAAACGTCCGGCTCCTTGTCCCGCCAGCAAGGGGCCAGCCCTGCAAGCTGTTGCTGCTCTTCACCTTCCCTGGGCAGCCTATTCACAGGCACAACAGCCCTGGGCATCTGTGCTTTCCCAGAGACAGAAGGTCTCATGGTGCCCGTTCTCGGCAGAGCCTTTTTCCGAAACGGCAAACGTCCGGCTCCTTGTAAAACCGGGAAGGGACCAGCCCTGAAAGCTGTTGCTGCTCTTCGCCTTCCCTGGGCAGCCTATTCACAGGCACAACAGCCCTGGGCATCTGTGCTTTCGCAGAGACGGAAGGTCTCATGGTGCCCGTTCCCGGCAGAGCCTTTTTCCGAAACGGCAAACGTCCGGCTCCTCCTCCCACCTGGAAGGGGCCAGCCCTGCAAGCTGTTGCTGCTCTTCACCTTCCCTGGGCAGCCTATTCACAGGCACAAGAGCACTGGGGATCTGTGCTTTCCCAGAGACGGAAGGTCTCATGGTGCCCGTTCTCGGCAGAGCCTTTTTCCGAAACGGCAAACGTCCGGCTCATTGTCCCGCCAGCAAGGGGCCAGCCCTGAAAGCTGTTGCTGGTCTTCGCCTTCCCTGGGCAGCCTATTCACAGGCACAACAGCCCTGGGCATCTGTGCTTTCCCAGAAACGGAAGGTCTCATGGTGCCCGTTCTCGGCAGAGCCTTTTTCTGAAACAGGAAACGTCCGCACCTTGTCCCACCAGGAAGGGGCCAGCCCTGCAAGCTGTTGCTGCTCTTCACCTTCCCTGGGCAGCCTATTCACAGGCACAACAGCCCTGGGCATCTGTGCTTTCCCGGAGACGGAAGGTCTCATGGTGCCCGTTCTCGGCAGAGCCTTTTTCCGAAAAGGCAAACGTCCGGCTCGTCCTCCCACCAGGAAGGGGCCAGCCCTGAAAGCTGTTGCTGCTCTTCACCTTCCCTGGGCAGCCTATTCACAGGCACAACAGCCCTGGGCATCTGTGCTTTCCCAGAGACGGAAGGTCTCATGGTGCCCGTTCTCGGCAGAGCCTTTTTCCGAAACGGCAAACGTCCGGCTCCTCCTCCCACCAGGAAGGGGCCAGCCCTGAAAGCTGTTGCTGCTCTTCACCTTCCCTGGGCAGCCTATTCACAGGCACAACAGCCCTGGGCATCTGTGCTTTCCCAGAGACGGAAGGTCTCATGGTGCCCGTTCTCGGCAGAGCCTTTTTCTGAAACGGGAAACGTCCGGCTCCTTGTAAAACCGGGAAGGGACCAGCCCTGAAAGCTGTTGCTGCTCTTCACCTTCCCTGGGCAGCCTATTCACAGGCACAACAGCCCTGGGGATCTGTGCTTTCGCAGAGACGGAAGGTCTCATGGTGCCCGTTCTCGGCAGAGCCTTTTTCCAAAACGGCAAACGTCCGGCTCATTGTCCCGCCAGCAAGGGGCCAGCCCTGAAAGCTGTTGCTGCTCTTCGCCCTCCCTGGGCATCCTATTCACAGGCACAACAGCCCTGGGCATCTGTGCTTTCCCAGAGACGGAAGGTCTCATGGTGCCCGTTCTCGGCAGAGCCTTTTTCCGAATAGGCAAACGTCCGGCTCCTCCTCCCACCTGGAAGGTGCCAGCCCTGCAAGCTGTTGCTGCTCTTCACCTTCCCTGGGCAGCCTATTCACAGGCACAACAGCCCTGGGCATCTGTGCTTTCCCAGAGACGGAAGGTCTCATGGTGCCCGTTCTCGGCAGAGCCTTTTTCCGAAACAGGAAACGTCCGGCACCTTGTCCCACCTGGAAGGGGCCAGCCCTGAAAGCTGTTGCTGCTCTTCACCTTCCCTGGGCAGCCTATTCACAGGCACAACAGCCCTGGGCATCTGTGCTTTCCCAGAGACGGAAGGTCTCATGGTGCCCGTTCTCGGCAGAGCCTTTTTCTGAAACGGCAAACGTCCGGCTCCTCCTCCCACCAGGAAGGGGCCAGCCCTGAAAGCTGTTGCTGCTCTTCACCTTCCCTGGGCAGCCTATTCACAGGCACAACAGCCCTGGGCATCTGTGCTTTCGCAGAGACGGAAGGTCTCATGGTGCCCGTTCTCGGCAGAGCCTTTTTCCGAAATGGCAAACGTCCGGCTCCTTGTAAAACCGGGAAGGGACCAGCCCTGAAAGCTGTTGCTGCTCTTCACCTTCCCTGGGCAGCCTATTCACAGGCACAACAGCCCTGGGGATCTGTGCTTTCCCAGAGACGGAAGGTCTCATGGTGCCCGTTCTCGGCAGAGCCTTTTTCCAAAACGGCAAACGTCCGGCTCATTGTCCCGCCAGCAAGGGGCCAGCCCTGAAAGCTGTTGCTGCTCTTCGCCCTCCCTGGGCATCCTATTCACAGGCACAACAGCCCTGGGCATCTGTGCTTTCCCAGAGACGGAAGGTCTCATGGTGCCCGTTCTCGGCAGAGCCTTTTTCCAAAACGGCAAACGTCCGGCTCATTGTCCCGCCAGCAAGGGGCCAGCCCTGAAAGCTGTTGCTGCTCTTCGCCCTCCCTGGGCATCCTATTCACAGGCACAACAGCCCTGGGCATCTGTGCTTTCCCAGAGACGGAAGGTCTCATGGTGCCCGTTCTCGGCAGAGCCTTTTTCCGAAACGGCAAACTTCCGCCTCCTCCTCCCACCTGGAAGGTGCCAGCCCTGCAAGCTGTTGCTGCTCTTCACCTTCCCTGGGCAGCCTATTCACAGGCACAACAGCCCTGGGCATCTGTGCTTTCCCAGAGACGGAAGGTCTCATGGTGCCCGTTCTCGGCAGAGCCTTTTTCTGAAACGGGAAACGTCCGGCTCCTCCTCCCACCAGGAAGGGGACAGCCCTGAAAGCTGTTGCTGCTCTTCACCTTCCCTGGGCAGCCTATTCACAGGCACAACAGCCCTGGGCATCTGTGCTTTCCCAGAGACGGAAGGTCTCATGGTGCCCGTTCTCGGCAGAGCCTTTTTCCAAAACGGCAAACGTCCGGCTCATTGTCCCGCCAGCAAGGGGCCAGCCCTGAAAGCTGTTGCTGCTCTTCGCCCTCCCTGGGCATCCTATTCACAGGCACAACAGCCCTGGGCATCTGTGCTTTCCCAGAGACGGAAGGTCTCATGGTGCCTGTTCTCGGCAGAGCCTTTTTCCGAAATGGCAAACGTCCGGCTCCTCCTCCCACCAGGAAGGGGCCAGCCCTGAAAGCTGTTGCTGCTCTTCGCCTTCCCTGGGCAGCCTATTCACAGGCACAACAGCCCTGGGCATCTGTGCTTTCCCGCAGACGGAAGATCTCATGGTGCTAGTTCCCGGCAGAGCCTTTTTCCGAAATGGCAAACGTCCGGCTCCTTGTCCCGCCAGCAAGGGGCCAGCCCTGCAAGCTGTTGCTGCTCTTCACCTTCCCTGGGCAGCCTATTCACAGGCACAACAGCCCTGGGCATCTGTGCTTTCCCAGAGACAGAAGGTCTCATGGTGCCCGTTCTCGGCAGAGCCTTTTTCCGAAACGGCAAACGTCCGGCTCCTTGTAAAACCGGGAAGGGACCAGCCCTGAAAGCTGTTGCTGCTCTTCGCCTTCCCTGGGCAGCCTATTCACAGGCACAACAGCCCTGGGCATCTGTGCTTTCGCAGAGACGGAAGGTCTCATGGTGCCCGTTCCCGGCAGAGCCTTTTTCCGAAACGGCAAACGTCCGGCTCATTATCCCGCCAGCAAGGGGCCAGCCCTGAAAGCTGTTGCTGCTCTTCGCCCTCCCTGGGCATCCTATTCACAGGCACAACAGCCCTGGGCATCTGTGCTTTCCCAGAGACGGAAGGTCTCATGGTGCCCGTTCTCGGCAGAGCCTTTTTCCGAATAGGCAAACGTCCGGCTCCTCCTCCCACCTGGAAGGTGCCAGCCCTGCAAGCTGTTGCTGCTCTTCACCTTCCCTGGGCAGCCTATTCACAGGCACAACAGCCCTGGGCATCTGTGCTTTCCCAGAGACGGAAGGTCTCATGGTGCCCGTTCTCGGCAGAGCCTTTTTCCGAAACAGGAAACGTCCGGCACCTTGTCCCACCTGGAAGGGGCCAGCCCTGAAAGCTGTTGCTGCTCTTCACCTTCCCTGGGCAGCCTATTCACAGGCACAACAGCCCTGGGCATCTGTGCTTTCCCAGAGACGGAAGGTCTCATGGTGCCTGTTCTCGGCAGAGCCTTTTTCTGAAACGGCAAACGTCCGGCTCCTCCTCCCACCAGGAAGGGGCCAGCCCTGAAAGCTGTTGCTGCTCTTCACCTTCCCTGGGCAGCCTATTCACAGGCACAACAGCCCTGGGCATCTGTGCTTTCCCAGAGACGGAAGGTCTCATGGTGCCCGTTCTCGGCAGAGCCTTTTTCTGAAACGGGAAACGTCCGGCTCCTTGTAAAACCGGGAAGGGACCAGCCCTGAAAGCTGTTGCTGCTCTTCACCTTCCCTGGGCAGCCTATTCACAGGCACAACAGCCCTGGGGATCTGTGCTTTCCCAGAGACGGAAGGTCTCATGGTGCCCGTTCTCGGCAGAGCCTTTTTCCGAAACGGCAAACGTCCGGCTCATTGTCTCGCCAGCAAAGGGCCAGCCCTGAAAGCTGTTGCTGCTCTTCGCCCTCCCTGGGCATCCTATTCACAGGCACAACAGCCCTGGGCATCTGTACTTTCCCAGAGACGGAAGGTCTCATGGTGCCCGTTCTCGGCAGAGCCTTTTTCCGAAACGGCAAACTTCCGGCTCCTCCTCCCACCTGGAAGGTGCCAGCCCTGCAAGCTGTTGCTGCTCTTCACCTTCCCTGGGCAGCCTATTCACAGGCACAACAGCCCTGGGCATCTGTGCTTTCCCAGAGACGGAAGGTCTCATGGTGCCTGTTCTCGGCAGAGCCTTTTTCCGAAACGGCAAACGTCCGGCTCCTTGTCCCACTTGGAAGGGGCCAGCCCTGAAAGCTGTTGCTGCTCTTCACCTTCTCTGGGCAGCCTATTCACAGGCACAACAGCCCTGGGCATCTGTGCTTTCCCAGAGACGGAAGGTCTCATGGTGCCCGTTCTCGGCAGAGCCTTTTTCCGAAATGGGAAACGTCCGGCTCCTTGTAAAACCGGGAAGGGACCAGCCCTGAAAGCTGTTGCTGCTCTTCACCTTCCCTGGGCAGCCTATTCACAGGCACAACAGCCCTGGGGATCTGTGCTTTCCCAGAGACGGAAGGTCTCATGGTGCCCGTTCTCGGCAGAGCCTTTTTCCAAAACGGCAAACGTCCGGCTCATTGTCCCACCAGCAAGGGGCCAGCCCTGAAAGCTGTTGCTGCTCTTCGCCCTCCCTGGGCATCCTATTCACAGGCACAACAGCCCTGGGCATCTGTGCTTTCCCAGAGACGGAAGGTCTCATGGTGCCTGTTCTCGGCAGAGCCTTTTTCCGAAATGGCAAACGTCCGGCTCCTCCTCCCACCAGGAAGGGGCCAGCCCTGAAAGCTGTTGCTGCTCTTCGCCTTCCCTGGGCAGCCTATTCACAGGCACAACAGCCCTGGGCATCTGTGCTTTCCCGCAGACGGAAGGTCTCATGGTGCTAGTTCCCGGCAGAGCCTTTTTCCGAAATGGCAAACGTCCGGCTCCTCCTCCCACCAGGAAGGGGCCAGCCCTGCAAGCTGTTGCTGCTCTTCACCTTCCCTGGGCAGCCTATTCACAGGCACAAGAGCCCTGGGCATCTGTGCTTTCCCGCAGACGGAAGGTCTCATGGTGCTAGTTCCCGGCAGAGCCTTTTTCCGAAACGGCAAACGTCCGGCTCCTTGTCCCGCCAGAAAGGGGCCAGCCCTGCAAGCTGTTGCTGCTCTTCACCTTCCCTGGGCAGCCTATTCACAGGCACAAGAGCCCTGGGGATCTGTGCTTTCCCGGAGACGGAAGGTCTCATGGTGCCTGTTCTCGGCAGAGCCTTTTTCCGAAACGGCAAACGTCCGGCTCCTTGTAAAACCGGGAAGGGACCAGCCCTGAAAGCTGTTGCTGCTCTTCGCCTTCCCTGGGCAGCCTATTCACAGGCACAACAGCCCTGGGCATCTGTGCTTTCCCAGAGACGGAAGGTCTCATGGTGCCCGTTCTCGGCAGAGCCTTTTTCCGAAACGGCAAACGTCCGGCTCCTTGTAAAACCGGGAAGGGACCAGCCCTGAAAGCTGTTGCTGCTCTTCACCTTCCCTGGGCAGCCTATTCACAGGCACAAGAGCACCGGGGATCTGTGCTTTCCCAGAAACGGAAGGTCTCATGGTGCCTGTTCTCGGCAGAGCCTTTTTCCGAAACAGGAAACGTCCGGCTCCTCCTCCCACCAGGAAGGGGCCAGCCCTGAAAGCTGTTGCTGGTCTTCGCCTTCCCTGGGCAGCCTATTCACAGGCACAACAGCCCTGGGCATCTGTGCTTTCCCAGAAACGGAAGGTCTCATGGTGCCCGTTCTCGGCAGAGCCTTTTTCCTAAACGGCAAACGTCCGGCTCCTTGTAAAACCGGGAAGGGGCCAGACCTGCAAGCTGTTGCTGCTCTTCACCTTCCCTGGGCAGCCTATTCACAGGCACAACAGCCCTGGGCATCTGTGCTTTCCCAGAGACGGAAGGTCTCATGGTGCCCGTTCTCAGCAGAGCCTTTATCCGAAACGGCAAACGTCCGGCTAATCCTCCCGCCAGGACGGGGCCAGCCCTGAAATCTGTTGCTGCCCTTCACCTTCCCTGGGCAGCCTATTCACAGGCACAACAGCCCTGGGCATCTGTGCTTTCCCAGAGACGGAAGGTCTCATGGTGCCCGTTCTCGGCAGAGCCTTTTTCCGAAATGGCAAACGTCCGGCTCCTCCTCCCACCAGGAAGGGGCCAGCCCTGAAAGCTGTTGCTGCTCTTCACCTTCCCTGGGCAGCCTATTCACAGGCACAAGAGCCCTGGGCATCTGTGGTTTCCCGGAGATGGAAGGTCTCATGGTGCCCGTTCTCGGCAGAGCCTTTTTCTGAAACGGCAAACGTCCGGCTCCTCCTCCCACCAGGAAGGGGCCAGCCCTGAAAGCTGTTGCTGCACTTCGCCTTCCCTGGGCAGCCTATTCACAGGCACAACAGCCCTGGGCATCTGTGCTTTCCCAGAGACGGAAGGTCTCATGGTGCCCGTTCTCGGCAGAGCCTTTTTCCGAAACGGGAAACGTCCGGCTCCTTGTAAAACCGGGAAGGGACCAGCCCTGAAAGCTGTTGCTGCTCTTCACCTTCCCTGGGCAGCCTATTCACAGGCACAACAGCCCTGGGCATCTGTGCTTTCCCAGAGACGGAAGGTCTCATGGTGCCCGTTCTCGGCAGAGCCTTTTTCCAAAACGGGAAACGTCCGGCTCCTCCTCCCGCCAGCAAGGGGCCAGCCCTGAAAGCTGTTGCTGCTCTTCGCCCTCCCTGGGCAGCCTATTCACAGGCACAACAGCCCTGGGCATCTGTGCTTTCCCAGAGACGGAAGGTCTCATGGTGCCCGTTCTCGGCAGAGCCTTTTTCTGAATAGGCAAACGTCCGGCTCCTCCTCCCACCTGGAAGGTGCCAGCCCTGAAAGCTGTCGCTGCTCTTTGCCTTCCCTGGGCAGCCTATTCACATGTACAACAGCCCTGGGCATCTGTGCTTTCCCAGAGACGGAAGGTCTCATGATGCCCGTTCTCGGCAGAGCCTTTTTCCGAAATGGCAAACGTCCGGCTCATTGTCCCGCCAGCAAGGGGCCAGCCCTGAAAGCTGTTGCTGCTCTTCGCCCTCCCTGGGCATCCTATTCACAGGCACAACAGCCCTGGGCATCTGTGCTTTCCCAGAGACGGAAGGTCTCATGGTGCCCGTTCTCGGCAAAGCCTTTTTCCGAAACAGCAAACGTCCGGCTCCTTGTAAAACCGGGAAGGGGCCAGCCCTGAAAGCTGTTGCTGCTCTTCGCCTTCCCTGGGCAGCCTATTCACAGGCACAACAGCCCTGGGCATCTGTGCTTTCCCAGAGACGGAAGGTCTCATGGTGCCCGTTCTCGGCAGAGCCTTTTTCCGAAAGAGGAAACGTCCGGCACCTCCTCCCACCAGGAAGGGGCCAGCCCTGAAAGCTGTTGCTGGTCTTCACCTTCCCTGGGCAGCCTATTCACAGGCACAACAGCCCTGGGCATCTGTGCTTTCCCAGAGACGGAAGGTCTCATGGTGCCCGTTCTCGGCAGAGCCTTTTTCCGAAATGGCAAACGTCCGGCTCCTCCTCCCACCAGGAAGGGGCCAGCCCTGAAAGCTGTTGCTGCTCTTCGCCTTCCCTGGGCAGCCTATTCACAGGTACAACAGCCCTGGGCATCTGTGCTTTCCCAGAGACGGAAGGTCTCATGGTGCCTGTTCTCGGCAGAGACTTTTTCCGAAACGGCAAACGTCCGGCTCCTCCTCCCACCTGGAAGGGGCCAGCCCTGAAAGCTGTTGCTGCTCTTCACCTTCCCTGGGCAGCCTATTCACAGGCACAACAGCCCTGGGCATCTGTGCTTTCCCAGAGACGGAAGGTCTCATGGTGCCCGTTCTCGGCAGAGCCTTTTTCCGAAACGGCAAACGTCCGGCTCCTCCTCCCACCAGGAAGGGGCCAGCCCTGCAAGCTGTTGCTGCTCTTGACCTTCCCTGGGCAGCCTATTCACAGGCACAAGAGCCCTGGGCATCTGTGCTTTCCCAGAAACGGAAGGTCTCATGGTGCCCGTTCTTGGCAGAGCCTTTTTCCGAAATGGCAAACGTCCGGCTCCTCCTCCCACCAGCAAGGGGCCAGCCCTGAAAGCTGTTGCTGCTCTTCGTCATCCCTGGGCAGCCTATTCACAGGCACAACAGCCCTGGGGATCTGTGCTTTCCCAGAGACGGAAGGTCTCATGGTGCCCGTTCTCGGCAGAGCCTTTTTCCGAAATGGCAAACGTCCGGCTCCTCCTCCCACCAGCAAGGGGCCAGCCCTGAAAGCTGTTGCTGCTCTTCGTCATCCCTGGGCAGCCTATTCACAGGCACAACAGCCCTGGGCATCTGTGCTTTCCCAGAGACGGAAGGTCTCATGGTGCCCGTTCTCGGCAGAGCCTTTTTCCGAAATGGCAAACGTCCGGCTCCTCCTCCCACCAGGAAGGGGCCAGCCCTGAAAGCTGTTGCTGCTCTTCGCCTTCCCTGGGCAGCCTATTCACAGGTACAACAGCCCTGGGCATCTGTGCTTTCCCAGAGACGGAAGGTCTCATGGTGCCTGTTCTCGGCAGAGCCTTTTTCCGAAACGGCAAACGTCCGGCTCCTCCTCCCACCTGGAAGGGGCCAGCCCTGAAAGCTGTTGCTGCTCTTCACCTTCCCTGGGCAGCCTATTCACAGGCACAACAGCCCTGGGCATCTGTGCTTTCCCAGAGACGGAAGGTCTCATGGTGCCCGTTCTCAGAAGAGCCTTTTTCCGAAACGGCAAACGTCCGGCTCCTTGTAAAACCGGGAAGGGGCCAGCCCTGAAAGCTGTTGCTGCTCTTCGCCCTCCCTGGGCAGCCTATTCACAGGCATAACAGTACTGGGGATCTGTGGTTTCCCAGAGACGGAAGGTCTCATGGTGCCCGTTCTCGGCAGAGCCTTTTTCCGAAATGGGAAACATCCGGCTCCTTGTCCCACCTGGAAGGGATCAGACCTGAAAGCTGTTGCTGGTCTTCACCTTCCCTGGGCAGCCTATTCACAGGCACAACAGCCCTGGGCATCTGTGCTTTCCCAGAGACGGAAGGTCTCATGGTGCCCGTTCTCGGCAGAGCCTTTTTCCGAAACGGCAAACGTCCGGCTCCTCCTCCCACCAGGAAGGGGACAGCCCTGAAAGCTCTTGGTGCTCTTCACCTTCCCTGGGCAGCCTATTCACAGGCACAACAGCCCTGGGCATCTGTGCTTTCGCAGAGACAGAAGGTCTCATGGTGCCCGTTCTCGGCAGAGCCTTTTTCCGAAACGGCAAACGTCCGGCTCCTCCTCCCACCTGGAAGGGGCCAGCCCTGAAAGCTGTTGCTGCTCTTCGCCTTCCCTGGGCAGCCTGTTCACATGTACAACAGCCCTGGGCATCTGTGCTTTCCCAGAGACGGAAGGTCTCATGGTGCCCGTTCTCGGCAGAGCCTTTTTCCGAAACGGCAAACGTCCGGCTCCTCCTCCCACCAGGAAGGGGCCAGCCCTGAAAGCTGTTGCTGCTCTTCGCCTTCCCTGGGCAGCCTATTCACAGGCACAACAGCCCTGGGCATCTGTGCTTTCCCAGAGACGGAAGGTCTCATGGTGCCCGTTCTCGGCAGAGCCTTTTTCCGAAATGGCAAACGTCCGGCTACTTGTAAAACCGGGAAGGGACCAGCCCTGCAAGCTGTTGCTGCTCTTCGCCTTCCCTGGGCAGCCTGTTCACAGGTACAACAGCCCTGGGCATCTGTGCTTTCCCAGAGACGGAAGGTCTCATGGTGCCCGTTCTCGGCAGAGCCTTTTTCCGAAACGGCAAACGTCCGGCTCCTTGTCCCACCAGGAAGGGGCCAGCCCTGAAAGCTGTTGCTGCTCTTCGCCTTCCCTGGGCAGCCTATTCACAGGCACAACAGCCCTGGGCATCTGTGCTTTCCCAGAGACGGAAGGTCTCATGGTGCCCGTTCTCGGCAGAGCCTTTTTCCGAAACGGCAAACGTCCGGCTCCTTGCAAAACCGGGAAGGGGCCAGCCCTGAAAGCTGTTGCTGGTCTTCGCCCTCCCTGGGCAGCCTATTCACAGGCATAACAGTACTGGGGATCTGTGGTTTCCCAGAGACGGAAGGTCTCATGGTGCCCGTTCTCGGCAGAGCCTTTTTCCGAAATGGGAAACATCCGGCTCCTTGTCCCACCTGGAAGGGATCAGACCTGAAAGCTGTTGCTGGTCTTCACCTTCCCTGGGCAGCCTATTCACAGGCACAACAGCCCTGGGCATCTGTGCTTTCCCAGAGACGGAAGGTCTCATGGTGCCCGTTCTCGGCAGAGCCTTTTTCCGAAACGGCAAACGTCCGGCTCCTCCTCCCACCAGGAAGGGGACAGCCCTGAAAGCTCTTGGTGCTCTTCACCTTCCCTGGGCAGCCTATTCACAGGCACAACAGCCCTGGGCATCTGTGCTTTCGCAGAGACAGAAGGTCTCATGGTGCCCGTTCTCGGCAGAGCCTTTTTCCGAAACGGCAAACGTCCGGCTCCTCCTCCCACCTGGAAGGGGCCAGCCCTGAAAGCTGTTGCTGCTCTTCGCCTTCCCTGGGCAGCCTATTCACAGGTACAACAGCCCTGGGGATCTGTGCTTTCCCAGAGACGGAAGGTCTCATGGTGCCCGTTCTCGGCAGAGCCTTTTTCTGAAACGGCAAACGTCCGGCTCCTTGTCCCACCAGGAAGGGGACAGCCCTGAAAGCTGTTGCTGCTCTTCACCTTCCCTGGGCAGCCTATTCGCAGGCACAACAGCCCTGGGCATCTCTGCTTTCCCAGAGACGGAAGGTCTCATGGTGCCCATTCTCGGCAGAGCCTTTTTCCGAAACGGCAAACGTCCGGCTCCTTGTAAAACCGGGAAGGGACCAGCCCTGAAAGCTGTTGCTGCTCTTCACCTTCCCTGGGCAGCCTATTCACAGGCACAAGAGCACCGGGGATCTGTGCTTTCCCAGAGACGGAAGGTCTCATGGTGCCCGTTCTCGGCAGAGCCTTTTTCCGAAATGGCAAACGTCCGGCTCCTCCTCCCACCAGGAAGGGGCCAGCCCTGAAAGCTGTTGCTGGTCTTGCCTTCCCTGGGCAGCCTATTCACAGGCACAACAGCCCTGGGCATCTGTGCTTTCCCAGAGACGGAAGGTCTCATGGTGCCCGTTCTCGGCAGAGCCTTTTTCCGAAACTGCAAACGTCCGGCACCTTGTCCCACCAGGAAGGGGCCAGCCCTGAAAGCTGTTGCTGGTCTTCGCCCTCCCTGGGCATCCTATTCACAGGCATAACAGTACTGGGGATCTGTGGTTTCCCAGAGACGGAAGGTCTCATGGTGCCCGTTCTCGGCAGAGCCTTTTTCCGAAATGGGAAACGTCCGGCTCCTTGTAAAACCGGGAAGGGACCAGCCCTGCAAGCTGTTGCTGCTCTTCACCTTCCCTGGGCAGCCTATTCACAGGCACAAGAGCACCGGGGATCTGTGCTTTCCCAGAGACGGAAGGTCTCATGGTGCCCGTTCTCGGCAGAGCCTTTTTCTGAAATGGCAAACGTCCGGCTCCTCCTCCCACCAGGAAGGGGCCAGCCCTGAAAGCTGTTGCTGGTCTTCGCCTTCCCTGGGCAGCCTATTCACAGGCACAACAGCCCTGGGCATCTGTGCTTTCCCAGAGACGGAAGGTCTCATGGTGCCCGTTCTCGGCAGAGCCTTTTTCCGAAACGGCAAACGTCCGGCTCCTTGTAAAACCGGGAAGGGGCCAGCCCTGAAAGCTGTTGCTGGTCTTCGCCCTCCCTGGGCATCCTATTCAGAGGCATAACAGTACTGGGGATCTGTGGTTTCCCAGAGACGGAAGGTCTCATGGTGCCCGTTCTCGGCAGAGCCTTTTTCCGAAATGGGAAACGTCCGGCTCCTTGTCCCACCTGGAAGGGATCAGACCTGAAAGCTGTTGCTGGTCTTCACCTTCCCTGGGCAGCCTATTCACAGGCACAACAGCCCTGGGCATCTGTGCTTTCCCGGAGACGGAAGGTCTCATGGTGCCCGTTCTCGGCAGAGCCTTTTTCCGAAATTGCAAACGTCCGGCTCCTCCTCCCACCTGGAAGGGGCCAGCCCTGAAAGCTGTTGCTGCTCTTCACCTTCTCTGGGCAGCCTATTCACAGGCACAACAGCCCTGGGCATCTGTGCTTTCCCAGAGACGGAAGGTCTCATGGTGCCCGTTTTCGGCAGAGCATTTTTCCGAAATGGCAAACGTCCGGCTCCGTGTCCCACCTGAAAGGGGCCAGCCCTGAAAGCTGTTGCTGCTCTTCACCTTCCCTGGGCAGCCTATTCACAGGTACAACAGCCCTGGGGATCTGTGCTTTCCCAGAGACGGAAGGTCTCATGGTGCCCGTTCTCGGCAGAGCCTTTTTCTGAAACGGCAAACGTCCGGCTCCTTGTCCAACCAGGAAGGGGACAGCCCTGAAAGCTGTTGCTGCTCTTCACCTTCCCTGGGCAGCCTATTCGCAGGCACAACAGCCCTGGGCATCTCTGCTTTCCCAGAGACGGAAGGTCTCATGGTGCCCATTCTCGGCAGAGCCTTTTTCCGAAACGGCAAACGTCCGGCTCCTTGTAAAACCGGGAAGGGACCAGCCCTGAAAGCTGTTATTGCTCTTCACCTTCCCTGGGCAGCCTATTCACAGGCAGAACAGCCCTGGGGATCTGTGCTTTCCCGGAGACGGAAGGTCTCATGGTGCCCGTTCTCGGCAGAGCCTTTTTCCGAAACGGCAAACGTCCGGCTCCTTGTAAAACCGGGAAGGGGCCAGCCCTGAAAGCTGTTGCTGGTCTTCGCCCTCCCTGGGCAGCCTATTCACAGGCATAACAGTACTGGGGATCTGTGGTTTCCCAGAGACGGAAGGTCTCATGGTGCCCGTTCTCGGCAGAGCCTTTTTCCGAAATGGCAAACGTCCGGCTCCTTGTAAAACCGGGAAGGGACCAGCCCTGAAAGCTGTTGCTGCTCTTCGCCTTCCCTGGGCAGCCTGTTCACAGGTACAACAGCCCTGGGCATCTGTGCTTTCCCAGAGACGGAAGGTCTCATGGTGCCCTTTCTCGGCAGAGCCTTTTTCCGAAACGGCAAACGTCCGGCTCCTTGTCCCACCAGGAAGGGGCCAGCCCTGAAAGCTGTTGCTGCTCTTCGCCTTCCCTGGGCAGCCTATTCACAGGCACAACAGCCCTGGGCATCTGTGCTTTCCCAGAGACGGAAGGTCTCATGGTGCCCGTTCTCGGCAGAGCCTTTTTTCGAAACGGGAAACGTCCGGCCCCTTGTAAAACCGGGAAGGGACCAGCCCTGAATGCTGTTACTGCTCTTCACCTTCCCTGGGCAGCCTATTCACAGGCACAACAGCCCTGGGCATCTGTGCTTTCCCAGAGACGGAAGGTCTCATGGTGCCCGTTCTCGGCAGAGCCTTTTTCCGAAATGGGAAACGTCCGGCTCCTTGTCCCACCTGGAAGGGATCAGACCTGAAAGCTGTTGCTGGTCTTCACCTTCCCTGGGCAGCCTATTCACAGGCACAAGAGCCCTGGGCATCTGTGCTTTCCCAGAGACGGAAGGTCTCATGGTGCCCGTTCTCGGCAGAGCCTTTTTCCGAAACGGCAAACGTCCGGCTCCTCCTCCCACCAGGAAGGGGACAGCCCTGAAAGCTGTTGCTGCTCTTCGCCTTCCCTGGGCAGCCTATTCACAGGCACAACAGCCCTGGGCATCTGTGCTTTCCCAGAGACGGAAGGTCTCATGGTGCCCGTTCTCGGCAGAGCCTTTTTCCGAAACGGCAAACGTCCGGCTCCTCCTCCCACCAGGAAGGGGCCAGCCCTGAAAGCTGTTGCTGCTCTTCACCTTCCCTGGGCAGCCTATTCACAGGCACAACAGCCCTGGGCATCTGTGCTTTCCCAGAGACGGAAGGTCTCATGGTGCCCGTTCTCGGCAGAGACTTTTTCCGAAACGGCAAACGTCCGGCTCCTCCTCCCACCAGGAAGGGGCCAGCCCTGAAAGCTGTTGCTGCTCTTCACCTTCCCTGGGCAGCCTATTCACAGGTACAACAGCCCTGGGGATCTGTGCTTTCCCAGAGACGGAAGGTCTCATGGTGCCCGTTCTCGGCAGAGCCTTTTTCCGAAACGGCAAACGTCCGGCTCCTTGTAAAACCGGGAAGGGACCAGCCCTGAAAGCTGTTATTGCTCTTCACCTTCCCTGGGCAGCCTATTCACAGGCAGAACAGCCCTGGGCATCTGTGCTTTCCCAGAGACGGAAGGTCTCATGGTGCCCGTTCTCGGCAGAGCCTTTTTCCGAAATGGGAAACGTCCGGCTCCTTGTCCAAACAGGAAGGGACCAGACCTGAAAGCTGTTGCTGCTCTTCGCCTTCCCTGGGCAGCTTATTCACAGGCACAACAGCCCTGGGCATCTGTGCTTTCCCAGAGACGGAAGGTCTCATGGTGCCCGTTCTCGGCAGAGCCTTTTTCCGAAACGGCAAACGTCCGGCTCCTTGTAAAACCGGGAAGGGGCCAGCCCTGAAAGCTGTTGCTGGTCTTCGCCCTCCCTGGGCATCCTATTCACAGGCATAACAGTACTGGGGATCTGTGGTTTCCCAGAGACGGAAGGTCTCATGGTGCCCGTTCTCGGCAGAGCCTTTTTCCGAAATGGGAAACATCCGGCTCCTTGTCCCACCTGGAAGGGATCAGACCTGAAAGCTGTTGCTGGTCCTCACCTTCCCTGGGCAGCCTATTCACAGGCACAACAGCCCTGGGCATCTGTGCTTTCCCAGAGACGGAAGGTCTCATGGTGCCCGTTCTCGGCAGAGCCTTTTTCCGAAACGGGAAACGTCCGGCTCCTTCTCCCACCTGGAAGGGGACAGCCCTGAAAGCTGTTGCTGCTCTTCACCTTCCCTGGGCAGCCTATTCACAGGCACAACAGCCCTGGGCATCTGTGCTTTCCCAGAGACGGAAGGTCTCATGGTGCCCGTTCTCGGCAGAGCCTTTTTCCGAAACGGCAAACGTCCGGCTCCTTGTCCCGCCAGCAAGGGGCCAGCCTCAAAGCTGTTGCTGTCCTTCACCTTCCTTGGACAGCCTATTCACAGGCACAACAGCCCTGTGCATCTGTGCTTTCCCAGAGACGGAAGGTCTCATGGTGCCCGTTCTCGGCAGAGCCTTTTTCCGAAACGGCAAACGTCCGGCTCCTTGTCCCACCAGGAAGGGGCCAGCCCTGAAAGCTGTTGCTGCTCTTCGCCTTCCCTGGGCAGCCTATTCACAGGCACAACAGCCCTGGGCATCTGTGCTTTCCCAGAGACGGAAGGTCTCATGGTGCCCGTTCTCGGCAGAGCCTTTTTCCGAAATGGCAAACTTCCGGCTCCCTGTAAAACCGGGAAGGGACCAGCCCTGAAAGCTGTTGCTGCTCTTCGCCTTCCCTGGGCAGCCTGTTCACAGGTACAACAGCCCTGGGCATCTGTGCTTTCCCAGAGACGGAAGGTCTCATGGTGCCCGTTCTCGGCAGAGGCTTTTTCCGAAATGGCAAACGTCCGGCTCCTCCTCCCACCAGGAAGGGGCCAGCCCTGAAAGCTGTTGCTGCTCTTCACCTTCCCTGGGCAGCCTATTCACAGGCACAAGAGCCTTGGGCATCTGTGCTTTCCCGCAGACGGAAGGTCTCATGGTGCCCGTTCCCGGCACAGCCTTTTTCCGAAATGGCAAACGTCCGGCTCCTTGTCCCGCAAGCAAGGGGCCAGCCGTGCAAGCTGTTGCTGCTCTTCACCTTCCCTGGGCAGCCTATTCACAGGTACAACAGCCCTGGGCATCTGTGCTTTCCCAGAGACGGAAGGTCTCATGGTGCCCGTTCTCGGCAGAGCCTTTTTCCGAAATGGCAAACGTCCGGCTCCTCCTCCCACCAGGAAGGGGCCAGCCCTGCAAGCTGTTGCTGCTCTTGACCTTCCCTGGGCAGCCTATTCACAGGCACAAGAGCCCTGGGCATCTGTGCTTTCCCAGAGACGGAAGGTCTCATGGTGCCCGTTCTTGGCAGAGCCTTTTTCCGAAATGGCAAACGTCCGGCTCCTCCTCCCACCAGCAAGGGGCCAGCCCTGAAAGCTGTTGCTGCTCTTCGTCATCCCTGGGCAGCCTATTCACAGGCACAACAGCCCTGGGGATCTGTGCTTTCCCAGAGACGGAAGGTCTCATGGTGCCCGTTCTCGGCAGAGCCTTTTTCCGAAACGGCAAACGTCCGGCTCCTTGTAAAACCGGGAAGGGGCCAGCCCTGAAAGCTGTTGCTGCTCTTCGCCTTCCCTGGGCAGCCTATTCACAGGCACAACAGCCCTGGGCATCTGTGCTTTCCCAGAGACGGAAGGTCTCATGGTGCCCGTTCTCGGCAGAGCCTTTTTCCGAAAGAGGAAACGTCCGGCTCCTCCTCCCACCAGGAAGGGGCCAGCCCTGAAAGCTGTTGCTGGTCTTCGCCTTCCCTGGGCAGCCTATTCACAGGCACAACAGCCCTGGGCATCTGTGCTTTCCCAGAGACGGAAGGTCTCATGGTGCCCGTTCTCGGCAGAGCCTTTTTCCGAAATGGCAAACGTCCGGCTCCTTGTAAAACCGGGAAGGGGCCAGCCCTGCAAGCTGTTGCTGCTCTTCGCCTTCCCTGGGCAGCCTATTCACAGGCACAACAGCCCTGGGCATCTGTGCTTTCCCAGAGACGGAAGGTCTCATGGTGCCCGTTCTCGGCAGAGCCTTTTTCCGAAAGAGGAAACGTCCGGCTCCTCCTCCCACCAGGAAGGGGCCAGCCCTGAAAGCTGTTGCTGGTCTTCGCCTTCCCTGGGCAGCCTATTCACAGGCACAAGAGCCCTGGGCATCTGTGCTTTCCCAGAGACGGAAGGTCTCATGGTGCCCGTTCTCGGCAGAGCCTTTTTCCGAAATGGCAAACGTCCGGCTCCTCCTCCCACCAGGAAGGGGCCAGCCCTGAAAGCTGTTGCTGCTCTTCACCTTCCCTGGGCAGCCTATTCACAGGCACAACAGCCCTGGGCATCTGTGCTTTCCCAGAGACGGAAGGTCTCATGGTGCCTGTTCTCGGCAGAGACTTTTTCCGAAACGGCAAACGTCCGGCTCCTCCTCCCACCTGGAAGGGGCCAGCCCTGAAAGCTGTTGCTGCTCTTCACCTTCCCTGGGCAGCCTATTCACAGGCACAACAGCCCTGGGCATCTGTGCTTTCCCAGAGACGGAAGGTCTCATGGTGCCCGTTCTCAGAAGAGCCTTTTTCCAAAACGGCAAACGTCCGGCTCCTTGTAAAACCGGGAAGGGACCAGCCCTGAAAGCTGTTGCTGCTCTTCACCTTCCCTGGGCAGCCTATTCACAGGCACAAGAGCACCGGGGATCTGTGCTTTCCCAGAGACGGAAGGTCTCATGGTGCCCGTTCTCGGCAGAGCCTTTTTCCAAAACGGGAAACGTCCGGCTCCTCCTCCCACCAGGAAGGGGCCAGCCCTGAAAGCTGTTGCTGGTCTTGCCTTCCCTGGGCAGCCTATTCACAGGCACAACAGCCCTGGGCATCTGTGCTTTCCCAGAGACGGAAGGTCTCATGGTGCCCGTTCTCGGCAGAGCCTTTTTCCGAAACAGGAAACGTCCGGCACCTTGTCCCACCAGGAAGGGGCCAGCCCTGAAAGCTGTTGCTGGTCTTCGCCCTCCCTGGGCATCCTATTCACAGGCATAACAGTACTGGGGATCTGTGGTTTCCCAGAGACGGAAGGTCTCATGGTGCCCGTTCTCGGCAGAGCCTTTTTCCGAAATGGGAAACGTCCGGCTCCTTGTAAAACCGGGAAGGGACCAGCCCTGCAAGCTGTTGCTGCTCTTCACCTTCCCTGGGCAGCCTATTCACAGGCACAAGAGCACCGGGGATCTGTGCTTTCCCAGAGACGGAAGGTCTCATGGTGCCCGTTCTCGGCAGAGCCTTTTTCCGAAACGGGAAACGTCCGGCTCCTCCTCCCACCAGGAAGGGGCCAGCCCTGAAAGCTGTTGCTGCTCTTCGCCTTCCCTGGGCAGCCTATTCACAGGCACAACAGCCCTGGGCATCTGTGCTTTCCCAGAGACGGAAGGTCTCATGGTGCCCGTTCTCGGCAGAGCCTTTTTCCGAAATGGGAAACGTCCGGCTCCTTGTAAAACCGGGAAGGGACCAGACCTGAAAGCTGTTGCTGCTCTTCGCCTTCCCTGGCAGCCTGTTCACAGGCACAAGAGCCCTGGGCATCTGTGCTTTCCCAGGACGGAAGGTCTCATGGTGCCCGTTCTCGGCAGAGCCTTTTTCCGAAACGGGAAACGTCCGGCTCCTCCTCCCACCTGGAAGGGGCCAGCCCTGAAAGTTGTTGCTGCTCTTCATCTTCCCTGGGCAGCCTATTCACAGGCACAACAGCCCTGGGCATCTGTGCTTTCCCAGAGACGGAAGGTCTCATGGTGCCCGTTCTCGGCAGAGACTTTTTCCGAAACGGGAAACGTCCGGCTCCTTGTAAAACCGGGAAGGGACCAGCCCTGAAAGCTGTTGCTGCTCTTCACCTTCCCTGGGCAGCCTATTCACAGGCACAACAGCCCTGGGCATCTGTGCTTTCCCAGAGACGGAAGGTCTCATGGTGCCCGTTCTCGGCAGAGCCTTTTTCCGAAACGGCAAACGTCCGGCTCCTTGTCCCACCTGGAAGGGGCCAGCCCTGAAAGCTGTCGCTGCTCTTCGCATTCCCTGGGCAGCCTATTCACAGGCACAACAGCCCTGGGCATCTGTGCTTTCCCAGAGATGGAAGGTCTCATGGTGCCCGTTCTCGGCAGAGCCTTTTTCCGAAACGGCAAACGTCCGGCTCCTTGTAAAACCGGGAAGGGACCAGCCCTGAAAGCTGTTGCTGCTCTTCACCTTCCCTGGGCAGCCTATTCACAGGCACAACAGCCCTGGGCATCTGTGCTTTCCCAGAGACGGAAGGTCTCATGGTGCCCGTTCTCGGCAGAGTCTTTTTCCAAAACGGCAAACGTCCGGCTCCTCCTCCCACCAGGAAGGGGCCAGCCCTGAAAGCTGTTGCTGTCCTTCACCTTCCTTGGACAGCCTATTCACAGGCACAACAGCCCTGTGCATCTGTGCTTTCCCAGAGACGGAAGGTCTCATGGTGCCCGTTCTCGGCAGAGCCTTTTTCCGAAACGGCAAACGTACGGCTCCTTGTCCCACCAGGAAGGGGCCAGCCCTGAAAGCTGTTGCTGCTCTTCGCCTTCCCTGGGCAGCCTGTTCACAGGTACAACAGCCCTGGGCATCTGTGCTTTCCCAGAGACGGAAGGTCTCATGGTGCCCGTTCTCAGAAGAGCCTTTTTCCGAAATGGGAAACGTCCGGCTCATTGTCCCACCTGGAAGGGGCCAGACCTGAAAGCTGTTGCTGCTCTTCGCCTTCCCTGGGCAGCCTGTTCACAGGCACAACAGCCCTGGGGGTCTGTGCTTTCCCAGAGACGGAAGGTCTCATGGTGCCCGTTCTCGGCAGAGCCTTTTTCCGAAACGGCAAACGTCCGGCTCCTCCTCCCACCAGCAAGGGGCCAGCCCTGAAAGCTGTTGCTGCTCTTCACCTTCCCTGGGCAGCCTATTCACAGGCACAACAGCCCTGGGCATCTGTGCTTTCCCAGAGACGGAAGGTCTCATTGTGCCCGTTCTCGGCAAAGCCTTTTTCCGAAATGGGAAACGTCCGGCTCCTTGTCCCACCTGGAAGGGGACAGACCTGCAAGATGTTGCTGGTCTTCGCCCTCCCTGGGCATCCTATTCACAGGCATAACAGTACTGGGGATCTGTGGTTTCCCAGAGACGGAAGGTCTCATGGTGCCCGTTCTCGGCAGAGCCTTTTTCCAAAACGGCAAACGTCCGGCTCCTCCTCCCACCAGGAAGGGGCCAGCCCTGAAAGCTGTTACTGGTCTTCACCTTCTCTGGGCAGCCTATTCACAGGCACAACAGCCCTGGGCATCTGTGCTTTCCCGGAGATGGAAGGTCTCATGGTGCCCGTTCTCGGCAGAGCCTTTTTCTGAAACGGGAAACATCCGGCTCCTCCTCCCACCAGGAAGGGGCCAGCCCTGAAAGCTGTTGCTGGTCTTCGCCCTCCCTGGGCATCCTATTCACAGGCATAACAGTACTGGGGATCTGTGCTTTCCCAGAGACGGAAGGTCTCATGGTGCCCGTTCTCGGCAGAGCCTTTTTCCGAAATGGCAAACGTCCGGCTCCTCCTCCCACCAGGAAGGGGCCAGCCCTGAAAGCTGTTGCTGGTCTTCACCTTCTCTGGGCAGCCTATTCACAGGCACAACAGCCCTGGGCATCTGTGCTTTCCCAGAGACGGAAGGTCTCATGGTGCCTGTTCTCGGCAGAGCATTTTTCCGAAACGGGAAACGTCCGGCTCATTTTCCCGCCAGCAAGGGGCCAGCCCTGCAAGCTGTTGCTGTCCTTCACCTTCCCTGGGCAGCCTATTCACAGGCACAACAGCCCTGGGCATCTGTGCTTTCCCAGAGACGGAAGGTCTCATGGTGCCCGTTCTCGGCAGAGCCTTTTTCCGAAATGGCAAACGTCCGGCTCCTCCTCCCACCAGGAAGGGTCCAGCCCTGCAAGCTGTTGCTGCTCTTCACCTTCCCTGGGCAGCCTATTCACAGGCACAACAGCCCTGGGCATCTGTGCTTTCCCGGAGATGGAAGGTCTCATGGTGCTCGTGCCCGGCAGAGCCTTTTTCCGAAACGGCAAACGTCCGGCTCCTTGTCCCACCTGGAAGGGGTCAGCCCTGCAAGCTGTTGCTGCTCTTCACCTTCCCTGGGCAGCCTATTCACAGGCACAACAGCCCTGGGCATCTGTGCTTTCCCAGAGACGGAAGGTCTCATGGTGCCCGTTCTCGGCAGAGCCTTTTTCCGAAATGGCAAACGTCCGGCTCCTCCTCCCACCAGGAAGGGGCCAGCCCTGAAAGCTGTTGCTGCTCTTCACCTTCCCTGGACAGCCTATTCACAGGTACAACAGCCCTGGGCATCTGTGCTTTCCCAGAGACGGAAGGTCTCATGGTGCCCGTTCTCGGCAGAGCCTTTTTCCGAAACGGCAAACGTCCGGCTCCTTGTCCCACCTGGAAGGGGTCAGCCCTGCAAGCTGTTGCTGCTCTTCACCTTCTCTGGACAGCCTATTCACAGGCACAACAGCCCTGGGCATCTGTGCTTTCCCAGAGACGGAAGGTCTCATGGTGCCCGTTCTCGGCAGAGCCTTTTTCCGAAACGGCAAACGTCCGGCTCCTCCTCCCACCAGGAAGGGGCCAGCCCCGAAAGCTGTTGCTGCTCTTCGTCTTCCCTGGGCAGCCTATTCACAGGTACAACAGCCCTGGGCATCTGTGCTTTCCCAGAGACGGAAGGTCTCATGGTGCCCGTTCTCGGCAGAGCCTTTTTCCGAAATGGCAAACGTCCGGCTCCTCCTCCCACCTGGAAGGGGTCAGGCCTGCAAGCTGTTGCTGCTCTTCACCTTCTCTGGGCAGCCTATTCACAGGCACAAGAGCCCTGGGCATCTGTGCTTTCCCAGGAACGGAAGGTCTCATGGTGCCCGTTCTCGGCAAAGCCTTTTTCCAAAACGGGAAACGTCCGGCTCATTGTCCCGCCAGCAAGGGGCCCGCCCTGCAAGCTGTTGCTGTCCTTCACCTTCCCTGGGCAGCCTATTCACAGGCACAACAGCCCTGGGCATCTGTGCTTTCCCAGAGACGGAAGGTCTCATGGTGCCCGTTCTCGGCAGAGCCTTTTTCCGAAATGGGAAACGTCCGGCTCCTCCTCCCACCAGAAAGGGGCCAGCCCTGAAAGCTGTTGCTGCTCTTCACCTTCCCTGGGCAGCCTATTCACAGGCACAACAGCCCTGGGCATCTGTGCTTTCCCGGAGACGGAAGGTCTCATGGTGCCCGTTCTCGGCAGAGCCTTTTTCCGAAACAGGAAACGTCCGGCTCCTTGTCCAACCAGGAAGGGACCAGCCCTGCAAGCTGTTGCTGCTCTTCACCTTCCCTGGGCAGCCTATTCACAGGCACAACAGCCCTGGGCATCTGTGCTTTCCCAGAGACGGAAGGTCTCATGGTGCCCGTTCTCGGCAGAGCCTTTTTCCAAAACGGCAAACGTCCCGCACCTTGTAAAACCGGGAAGGGACCAGCTCTGAAAGCTGTTACTGCTCTTCGCCTTCCCTGGGCAGCCTATTCAAAGGCACAACAGCCCTGGGCATCTGTGCTTTCCCAGAGATGGAAGGTCTCATGGTGCCCGTTCTCGGCAGAGCCTTTTTCCGAAATGGGAAAAGTCCGGCTCCTTGTCCCACCAGGAAGGGATCAGACCTGAAAGCTGTTGCTGGTCTTCACCTTCCCTGGGCAGCCTATTCACAGGCACAACAGCCCTGGGCATCTGTGCTTTCCCAGAGACGGAAGGTCTCATGGTGCCCGTTCTCGGCAGAGGCTTTTTCCGAAATGGCAAACGTCCAGCTCCTCCTCCCACCAGGAAGGGGCCAGCCCTGAAAGCTGTTGCTGCTCTTCGCCTTCCCTGGGCAGCCTATTCACAGGCACAACAGCCCTGGGCATCTGTGCTTTCCCAGAGACGGAAGGTCTCATGGTGCCCGTTCTCGGCAGAGCCTTTTTCCGAAATGGGAAACGTCCGGCTCCTTGTAAAACCGGGAAGGGACCAGACCTGAAAGCTGTTGCTGCTCTTCGCCTTCCCTGGCAGCCTGTTCACAGGCACAAGAGCCCTGGGCATCTGTGCTTTCCCAGGACGGAAGGTCTCATGGTGCCCGTTCTCGGCAGAGCCTTTTTCCGAAACGGCAAACGTCCGGCTCCTCCTCCCACCTGGAAGGGGCCAGCCCTGAAAGTTGTTGCTGCTCTTCATCTTCCCTGGGCAGCCTATTCACAGGCACAACAGCCCTGGGCATCTGTGCTTTCCCAGAGACGGAAGGTCTCATGGTGCCCGTTCTCGGCAGAGACTTTTTCCGAAACTGGAAACGTCCGGCTCCTTGTAAAACCGGGAAGGGACCAGCCCTGAAAGCTGTTGCTGCTCTTCACCTTCCCTGGGCAGCCTATTCACAGGCACAACAGCCCTGGGCATCTGTGCTTTCCCAGAGACGGAAGGTCTCATGGTGCCCGTTCTCGGCAGAGCCTTTTTCCAAAACGGCAAACGTCCGGCTCCTTGTCCCGCCAGCAAGGGGCCAGCCTGAAAGCTGTTGCTGTCCTTCACCTTCCCTGGGCAGCCTATTCACAGGCACAACAGCCCTGGGCATCTGTGCTTTCGCAGAGACGGAAGGTCTCATGGTGCCCGTTCTCGGCAGAGCCTTTTTCCGAAACGGGAAACGTCCGGCTCCTCCTCCCACCAGGAAGGGGACAGCCCTGCAAGCTGTTGCTGCTCTTCACCTTCCCTGGGCAGCCTATTCACAGGCACAACAGCCCTGGGGATCTGTGCTTTCCCAGAGACGGAAGGTCTCATGGTGCCCGTTCTCGGCAGAGCCTTTTTCCGAAACGGGAAACGTCCGGCTCCTCCTCCCACCAGGAAGGGGACAGCCCTGAAAGCTGTTGCTGGTCTTCGCCTTCCCTGGGCAGCCTATTCACAGGCACAACAGCCCTGGGCATCTGTGCTTTCCCAGAGACGGAAGGTCTCATGGTGCCCGTTCTCGGCAGAGCCTTTTTCCGAAACGGGAAACGTCCGGCTCCTTGTAAAAAAAGTAAGGGGCCAGCCCTGAAAGCTGTTGCTGCTCTTGACCTTCCCTGGGCAGCCTATTCACAGGCACAACAGCCCTGGGCATCTGTGCTTTCCCAGAGACGGAAGGTCTCATGGTGCCTGTTCCCGGCAGAGCCTTTTTTCGAAACGGCAAACGTCCGGCTCCTCCTCCCACCAGGAAGGGGCCAGCCCTGAAAGCTGTTGCTGCTCTTCGCCTTCCCTGGGCAGCCTATTCACAGGCACAACAGCCCTGGGCATCTGTGCTTTCCCAGAGACGGAAGGTCTCATGGTGCCCGTTCTCGGCAGAGCCTTTTTCCGAAACGGCAATCGTCCGGCTCCTCCTCCCACCAGGAAGGGGCCAGCCCTGAAAGCTGTTGCTGTCCTTCACCTTCCCTGGGCAGCCTATTCACAGGCACAACAGCCCTGGGCATCTGTGCTTTCCCAGAGACGGAAGGTCTCATGGTGCCCGTTCTCGGCAGAGCATTTTTCCGAAACGGGAAACGTCCGGCTCCTCCTCCCACCAGGAAGGGGCCAGCCCTGCAAGCTGTTGCTGCTCTTCACCTTCCCTGGGCAGCCTATTCACAGGCACAACAGCCCTGGGGATCTGTGCTTTCCCGGAGACGGAAGGTCTCATGGTGCCCGTTCTCGGCAGAGCCTTTTTCCGAAACGGCAAACGTCCGGCTCCTCCTCCCACCTGGAAGGGGCCAGACCTGAAAGTTGTTGCTGCTCTTCATCTTCCCTGGGCAGCCTATTCACAGGCACAACAGCCCTGGGCATCTGTGCTTTCCCAGAGACGGAAGGTCTCATGGTGCTCGTTCTCGGCAGAGCCTTTTTCCGAAACGGGAAACGTCCGGCTCCTTGTAAAACCGGGAAGGGACCAGCCCTGAAAGCTGTTGCTGCTCTTCACCTTCCCTGGGCAGCCTATTCACAGGCACAAGAGCCCTGGGCATCTGTGCTTTCCCAGAGACGGAAGGTCTCATGGTGCCCGTTCTCGGCAGAGCCTTTTTCCAAAACGGCAAACGTCCGGCTCCTTGTCCCGCCAGCAAGGGGCCAGCCTCAAAGCTGTTGCTGTCCTTCACCTTCCTTGGACAGCCTATTCACAGGCACAACAGCCCTGTGCATCTGTGCTTTCCCAGAGACGGAAGGTCTCATGGTGCCCGTTCTCGGCAGAGCCTTTTTCCGAAACGGCAAACGTCCGGCTCCTTGTCCCACCAGGAAGGGGCCAGCCCTGAAAGCTGTTGCTGCTCTTCGCCTTCCCTGGGCAGCCTATTCACAGGCACAACAGCCCTGGGCATCTGTGCTTTCCCAGAGACGGAAGGTCTCATGGTGCCCGTTCTCGGCAGAGCCTTTTTCCGAAATGGCAAACTTCCGGCTCCCTGTAAAACCGGGAAGGGACCAGCCCTGAAAGCTGTTGCTGCTCTTCGCCTTCCCTGGGCAGCCTGTTCACAGGTACAACAGCCCTGGGCATCTGTGCTTTCCCAGAGACGGAAGGTCTCATGGTGCCCGTTCTCGGCAGAGGCTTTTTCCGAAACGGCAAACGTCCGGCTCCTCCTCCCACCAGGAAGGGGCCAGCCCTGAAAGCTGTTGCTGCTCTTCACCTTCCCTGGGCAGCCTATTCACAGGCACAAGAGCCTTGGGCATCTGTGCTTTCCCGCAGACGGAAGGTCTCATGGTGCCCGTTCCCGGCACAGCCTTTTTCCGAAATGGCAAACGTCCGGCTCCTTGTCCCGCAAGCAAGGGGCCAGCCGTGCAAGCTGTTGCTGCTCTTCACCTTCCCTGGGCAGCCTATTCACAGGTACAACAGCCCTGGGCATCTGTGCTTTCCCAGAGACGGAAGGTCTCATGGTGCCCGTTCTCGGCAGAGCCTTTTTCCGAAATGGCAAACGTCCGGCTCCTCCTCCCACCAGGAAGGGGCCAGCCCTGCAAGCTGTTGCTGCTCTTGACCTTCCCTGGGCAGCCTATTCACAGGCACAAGAGCCCTGGGCATCTGTGCTTTCCCAGAGACGGAAGGTCTCATGGTGCCCGTTCTTGGCAGAGCCTTTTTCCGAAATGGCAAACGTCCGGCTCCTCCTCCCACCAGCAAGGGGCCAGCCCTGAAAGCTGTTGCTGCTCTTCGTCATCCCTGGGCAGCCTATTCACAGGCACAACAGCCCTGGGGATCTGTGCTTTCCCAGAGACGGAAGGTCTCATGGTGCCCGTTCTCGGCAGAGCCTTTTTCCGAAACGGCAAACGTCCGGCTCCTTGTAAAACCGGGAAGGGGCCAGCCCTGCAAGCTGTTGCTGGTCTTCGTCATCCCTGGGCAGCCTATTCACAGGCACAACAGCCCTGGGCATCTGTGCTTTCCCAGAGACGGAAGGTCTCATGGTGCCCGTTCTCGGCAGAGCCTTTTTCCGAAAGAGGAAACGTCCGGCTCCTCCTCCCACCAGGAAGGGGCCAGCCCTGAAAGCTGTTGCTGGTCTTCGCCTTCCCTGGGCAGCCTATTCACAGGCACAACAGCCCTGGGCATCTGTGCTTTCCCAGAGACGGAAGGTCTCATGGTGCCCGTTCTCGGCAGAGCCTTTTTCCGAAATGGCAAACGTCCGGCTCCTTGTAAAACCGGGAAGGGGCCAGCCCTGAAAGCTGTTGCTGCTCTTCGCCTTCCCTGGGCAGCCTATTCACAGGCACAACAGCCCTGGGCATCTGTGCTTTCCCAGAGACGGAAGGTCTCATGGTGCCTGTTCTCGGCAGAGACTTTTTCCGAAACGGCAAACGTCCGGCTCCTCCTCCCACCTGGAAGGGGCCAGCCCTGAAAGCTGTTGCTGCTCTTCACCTTCCCTGGGCAGCCTATTCACAGGCACAACAGCCCTGGGGATCTGTGCTTTCCCAGAGACGGAAGGTCTCATGGTGCCCGTTCTCAGAAGAGCCTTTTTCCGAAACGGGAAACGTCCGGCTCCTTGTAAAACCGGGAAGGGACCAGCCCTGAAAGCTGTTGCTGCTCTTCACCTTCCCTGGGCAGCCTATTCACAGGCACAACAGCCCTGGGCATCTGTGCTTTCCCAGAGACGGAAGGTCTCATGGTGCCCGTTCTCGGCAGAGCCTTTTTCCAAAACGGCAAACGTCCGGCTCCTTGTCCCGCCAGCAAGGGGCCAGCCTGAAAGCTGTTGCTGTCCTTCACCTTCCCTGGGCAGCCTATTCACAGGCACAACAGCCCTGGGCATCTGTGCTTTCGCAGAGACGGAAGGTCTCATGGTGCCCGTTCTCGGCAGAGCCTTTTTCCGAAACGGGAAACGTCCGGCTCCTCCTCCCACCAGGAAGGGGACAGCCCTGCAAGCTGTTGCTGCTCTTCACCTTCCCTGGGCAGCCTATTCACAGGCACAACAGCCCTGGGGATCTGTGCTTTCCCAGAGACGGAAGGTCTCATGGTGCCCGTTCTCGGCAGAGCCTTTTTCCGAAACGGGAAACGTCCGGCTCCTCCTCCCACCAGCAAGGGGACAGCCCTGAAAGCTGTTGCTGGTCTTCGCCTTCCCTGGGCAGCCTATTCACAGGCACAACAGCCCTGGGCATCTGTGCTTTCCCAGAGACGGAAGGTCTCATGGTGCCCGTTCTCGGCAGAGCCTTTTTCCGAAACGGGAAACGTCCGGCTCCTTGTAAAAAAAGGAAGGGGCCAGCCCTGAAAGCTGTTGCTGCTCTTGACCTTCCCTGGGCAGCCTATTCACAGGCACAACAGCCCTGGGCATCTGTGCTTTCCCAGAGACGGAAGGTCTCATGGTGCCCCTTCCCGGCAGAGCCTTTTTTCGAAACGGCAAACGTCCGGCTCCTCCTCCCACCAGGAAGGGGACAGCCCTGAAAGCTGTTGCTGCTCTTCGCCTTCCCTGGGCAGCCTATTCACAGGCACAACAGCCCTGGGCATCTGTGCTTTCCCAGAGACGGAAGGTCTCATGGTGCCCGTTCTCGGCAGAGCCTTTTTCCGAAACGGCAATCGTCCGGCTCCTCCTCCCACCAGGAAGGGGCCAGCCCTGAAAGCTGTTGCTGTCCTTCACCTTCCCTGGGCAGCCTATTCACAGGCACAACAGCCCTGGGCATCTGTGCTTTCCCAGAGACGGAAGGTCTCATGGTGCCCATTCTCGGCAGAGCATTTTTCCGAAACGGGAAACGTCCGGCTCCTCCTCCCACCAGGAAGGGGCCAGCCCTGCAAGCTGTTGCTGCTCTTCACCTTCCCTGGGCAGCCTATTCACAGGCACAACAGCCCTGGGGATCTGTGCTTTCCCGGAGACGGAAGGTCTCATGGTGCCCGTTCTCGGCAGAGCCTTTTTCCGAAACGGCAAACGTCCGGCTCCTCCTCCCACCTGGAAGGGGCCAGACCTGAAAGTTGTTGCTGCTCTTCATCTTCCCTGGGCAGCCTATTCACAGGCACAACAGCCCTGGGCATCTGTGCTTTCCCAGAGACGGAAGGTCTCATGGTGCTCGTTCTCGGCAGAGCCTTTTTCCGAAACGGGAAACGTCCGGCTCCTTGTAAAACCGGGAAGGGACCAGCCCTGAAAGCTGTTGCTGCTCTTCACCTTCCCTGGGCAGCCTATTCACAGGCACAAGAGCCCTGGGCATCTGTGCTTTCCCAGAGACGGAAGGTCTCATGGTGCCCGTTCTCGGCAGAGCCTTTTTCCAAAACGGCAAACGTCCGGCTCCTTGTCCCGCCAGCAAGGGGCCAGCCTCAAAGCTGTTGCTGTCCTTCACCTTCCTTGGACAGCCTATTCACAGGCACAACAGCCCTGTGCATCTGTGCTTTCCCAGAGACGGAAGGTCTCATGGTGCCCGTTCTCGGCAGAGCCTTTTTCCGAAACGGCAAACGTCCGGCTCCTCCTCCCACCAGGAAGGGGCCAGCCCTGAAAGCTGTTGCTGCTCTTCGCCTTCCCTGGGCAGCCTATTCACAGGCACAACAGCCCTGGGCATCTGTGCTTTCCCAGAGACGGAAGGTCTCATGGTGCCCGTTCTCGGCAGAGCCTTTTTCCGAAATGGCAAACTTCCGGCTCCCTGTAAAACCGGGAAGGGGCCAGCCCTGAAAGCTGTTGCTGCTCTTCGCCTTCCCTGGGCAGCCTGTTCACAGGTACAACAGCCCTGGGCATCTGTGCTTTCCCAGAGACGGAAGGTCTCATGGTGCCCGTTCTCGGCAGAGGCTTTTTCCGAAATGGCAAACGTCCGGCTCCTCCTCCCACCAGGAAGGGGCCAGCCCTGAAAGCTGTTGCTGCTCTTCACCTTCCCTGGGCAGCCTATTCACAGGCACAAGAGCCTTGGGCATCTGTGCTTTCCCGCAGACGGAAGGTCTCATGGTGCCCGTTCCCGGCACAGCCTTTTTCCGAAATGGCAAACGTCCGGCTCCTTGTCCCGCAAGCAAGGGGCCAGCCGTGCAAGCTGTTGCTGCTCTTCACCTTCCCTGGGCAGCCTATTCACAGGTACAACAGCCCTGGGCATCTGTGCTTTCCCAGAGACGGAAGGTCTCATGGTGCCCGTTCTCGGCAGAGCCTTTTTCCGAAATGGCAAACGTCCGGCTCCTCCTCCCACCAGGAAGGGGCCAGCCCTGCAAGCTGTTGCTGCTCTTGACCTTCCCTGGGCAGCCTATTCACAGGCACAAGAGCCCTGGGCATCTGTGCTTTCCCAGAGACGGAAGGTCTCATGGTGCCCGTTCTTGGCAGAGCCTTTTTCCGAAATGGCAAACGTCCGGCTCCTCCTCCCACCAGCAAGGGGCCAGCCCTGAAAGCTGTTGCTGCTCTTCGTCATCCCTGGGCAGCCTATTCACAGGCACAACAGCCCTGGGGATCTGTGCTTTCCCAGAGACGGAAGGTCTCATGGTGCCCGTTCTCGGCAGAGCCTTTTTCCGAAACGGCAAACGTCCGGCTCCTTGTAAAACCGGGAAGGGGCCAGCCCTGCAAGCTGTTGCTGGTCTTCGTCATCCCTGGGCAGCCTATTCACAGGCACAACAGCCCTGGGCATCTGTGCTTTCCCAGAGACGGAAGGTCTCATGGTGCCCGTTCTCGGCAGAGCCTTTTTCCGAAAGAGGAAACGTCCGGCTCCTCCTCCCACCAGGAAGGGGCCAGCCCTGAAAGCTGTTGCTGGTCTTCGCCTTCCCTGGGCAGCCTATTCACAGGCACAACAGCCCTGGGCATCTGTGCTTTCCCAGAGACGGAAGGTCTCATGGTGCCCGTTCTCGGCAGAGCCTTTTTCCGAAATGGCAAACGTCCGGCTCCTTGTAAAACCGGGAAGGGGCCAGCCCTGCAAGCTGTTGCTGCTCTTCGCCTTCCCTGGGCAGCCTATTCACAGGCACAACAGCCCTGGGCATCTGTGCTTTCCCAGAGACGGAAGGTCTCATGGTGCCCGTTCTCGGCAGAGCCTTTTTCCGAAAGAGGAAACGTCCGGCTCCTCCTCCCACCAGGAAGGGGCCAGCCCTGAAAGCTGTTGCTGGTCTTCGCCTTCCCTGGGCAGCCTATTCACAGGCACAAGAGCCCTGGGCATCTGTGCTTTCCCAGAGACGGAAGGTCTCATGGTGCCCGTTCTCGGCAGAGCCTTTTTCCGAAATGGCAAACGTCCGGCTCCTCCTCCCACCAGGAAGGGGCCAGCCCTGAAAGCTGTTGCTGCTCTTCACCTTCCCTGGGCAGCCTATTCACAGGTACAACAGCCCTGGGCATCTGTGCTTTCCCAGAGACGGAAGGTCTCATGGTGCCTGTTCTCGGCAGAGACTTTTTCCGAAACGGCAAACGTCCGGCTCCTCCTCCCACCTGGAAGGGGCCAGCCCTGAAAGCTGTTGCTGCTCTTCACCTTCCCTGGGCAGCCTATTCACAGGCACAACAGCCCTGGGCATCTGTGCTTTCCCAGAGACGGAAGGTCTCATGGTGCCCGTTCTCAGAAGAGCCTTTTTCCAAAACGGCAAACGTCCGGCTCCTTGTAAAACCAGGAAGGGACCAGCCCTGAAAGCTGTTGCTGCTCTTCACCTTCCCTGGGCAGCCTATTCACAGGCACAAGAGCACCGGGGATCTGTGCTTTCCCAGAGACGGAAGGTCTCATGGTGCCCGTTCTCGGCAGAGCCTTTTTCCAAAACGGGAAACGTCCGGCTCCTCCTCCCACCAGCAAGGGGACAGCCCTGAAAGCTGTTGCTGGTCTTGCCTTCCCTGGGCAGCCTATTCACAGGCACAACAGCCCTGGGCATCTGTGCTTTTCCAGAGACGGAAGGTCTCATGGTGCCCGTTCTCGGCAGAGCCTTTTTCCGAAACAGGAAACGTCCGGCACCTTGTCCCACCAGGAAGGGGCCAGCCCTGAAAGCTGTTGCTGGTCTTCGCCCTCCCTGGGCATCCTATTCACAGGCATAACAGTACTGGGGATCTGTGGTTTCCCAGAGACGGAAGGTCTCATGGTGCCCGTTCTCGGCAGAGCCTTTTTCCGAAATGGGAAACGTCCGGCTCCTTGTAAAACCGGGAAGGGACCAGCCCTGCAAGCTGTTGCTGCTCTTCACCTTCCCTGGGCAGCCTATTCACAGGCACAAGAGCACCGGGGATCTGTGCTTTCCCAGAGACGGAAGGTCTCATGGTGCCCGTTCTCGGCAGAGCCTTTTTCCGAAACGGGAAACGTCCGGCTCCTCCTCCCACCAGGAAGGGGCCAGCCCTGAAAGCTGTTGCTGCTCTTCGCCTTCCCTGGGCAGCCTATTCACAGGCACAACAGCCCTGGGCATCTGTGCTTTCCCAGAGACGGAAGGTCTCATGGTGCCCGTTCTCGGCAGAGCCTTTTTCCGAAATGGGAAACGTCCGGCTCCTTGTAAAACCGGGAAGGGACCAGACCTGCAAGCTGTTGCTGCTCTTCGCCTTCCCTGGCAGCCTGTTCACAGGCACAAGAGCCCTGGGCATCTGTGCTTTCCCAGGACGGAAGGTCTCATGGTGCCCGTTCTCGGCAGAGCCTTTTTCCGAAACGGCAAACGTCCGGCTCCTCCTCCCACCTGGAAGGGGCCAGCCCTGAAAGTTGTTGCTGCTCTTCATCTTCCCTGGGCAGCCTATTCACAGGCACAACAGCCCTGGGCATCTGTGCTTTCCCAGAGACGGAAGGTCTCATGGTGCCCGTTCTCGGCAGAGCCTTTTCCAAAACGGCAAACGTCCGGCTCCTTGTCCCGCCAGCAAGGGGCCAGCCTGAAAGCTGTTGCTGTCCTTCACCTTCCCTGGGCAGCCTATTCACAGGCACAACAGCCCTGGGCATCTGTGCTTTCCCAGAGACGGAAGGTCTCATGGTGCCCGTTCCCGGCAGAGCCTTTTTCCGAAACGGGAAACGTCCGGCTCCTCCTCCCACCAGGAAGGGGACAGCCCTGCAAGCTGTTGCTGCTCTTCACCTTCCCTGGGCAGCCTATTCACAGGCACAACAGCCCTGTGGATCTGTGCTTTCCCAGAGACGGAAGGTCTCATGGTGCCCGTTCTCGGCAGAGCCTTTTTCCGAAACGGCAAACGTCCGGCTCCTTGTCCCACCTGGAAGGGGCCAGCCCTGAAAGCTGTCGCTGCTCTTCGCATTCCCTGGGCAGCCTATTCACAGGCACAACAGCCCTGGGCATCTGTGCTTTCCCAGAGATGGAAGGTCTCATGGTGCCCGTTCTCGGCAGAGCCTTTTTCCGAAACGGCAAACGTCCGGCTCCTTGTAAAACCGGGAAGGGACCAGCCCTGAAAGCTGTTGCTGCTCTTCACCTTCCCTGGGCAGCCTATTCACAGGCACAACAGCCCTGGGCATCTGTGCTTTCCCAGAGACGGAAGGTCTCATGGTGCCCGTTCTCGGCAGAGTCTTTTTCCAAAACGGCAAACGTCCGGCTCCTTGTCCCGCCAGCAAGGGGCCAGCCTCAAAGCTGTTGCTGTCCTTCACCTTCCTTGGACAGCCTATTCACAGGCACAACAGCCCTGTGCATCTGTGCTTTCCCAGAGACGGAAGGTCTCATGGTGCCCGTTCTCGGCAGAGCCTTTTTCCGAAACGGCAAACGTCCGGCTCCTCCTCCCACCAGGAAGGGGCCAGCCCTGCAAGCTGTTGCTGCTCTTGACCTTCCCTGGGCAGCCTATTCACAGGCACAAGAGCCCTGGGCATCTGTGCTTTCCCAGAGACGGAAGGTCTCATGGTGCCCGTTCTTGGCAGAGCCTTTTTCCGAAATGGCAAACGTCCGGCTCCTCCTCCCACCAGCAAGGGGCCAGCCCTGAAAGCTGTTGCTGCTCTTCGTCATCCCTGGGCAGCCTATTCACAGGCACAACAGCCCTGGGGATCTGTGCTTTCCCAGAGACGGAAGGTCTCATGGTGCCCGTTCTCGGCAGAGCCTTTTTCCGAAACGGCAAACGTCCGGCTCCTTGTAAAACCGGGAAGGGGCCAGCCCTGAAAGCTGTTGCTGCTCTTCGCCTTCCCTGGGCAGCCTATTCACAGGCACAACAGCCCTGGGCATCTGTGCTTTCCCAGAGACGGAAGGTCTCATGGTGCCCGTTCTCGGCAGAGCCTTTTTTCGAAAGAGGAAACGTCCGGCTCCTCCTCCCACCAGGAAGGGGCCAGCCCTGAAAGCTGTTGCTGGTCTTCGCCTTCCCTGGGCAGCCTATTCACAGGCACAACAGCCCTGGGCATCTGTGCTTTCCCAGAGACGGAAGGTCTCATGGTGCCCGTTCTCAGCAGAGCCTTTTTCCGAAATGGCAAACGTCCGGCTCCTTGTAAAACCGGGAAGGGGCCAGCCCTGAAAGCTGTTGCTGCTCTTCGCCTTCCCTGGGCAGCCTATTCACAGGCACAACAGCCCTGGGCATCTGTGCTTTCCCAGAGACGGAAGGTCTCATGGTGCCCGTTCTCAGCAGAGCCTTTTTCCGAAAGAGGAAACGTCCGGCTCCTCCTCCCACCAGGAAGGGGCCAGCCCTGAAAGCTGTTGCTGCTCTTCGCCTTCCCTGGGCAGCCTATTCACAGGCACAACAGCCCTGGGCATCTGTGCTTTCCCAGAGACGGAAGGTCTCATGGTGCCTGTTCTCGGCAGAGCCTTTTTCCGAAACGGCAAACGTCCGGCTCCTCCTCCCACCTGGAAGGGGCCAGCCCTGAAAGCTGTTGCTGCTCTTCACCTTCCCTGGGCAGCCTATTCACAGGCACAAGAGCCCTGGGCATCTGTGCTTTCCCAGAGACGGAAGGTCTCATGGTGCCCGTTCTCGGCAGAGCCTTTTTCCGAAACGGCAAACGTCCGTCTCCTCCTCCCACCAGGAAGGGGCCAGCCCTGCAAGCTGTTGCTGCTCTTGACCTTCCCTGGGCAGCCTATTCACAGGCACAAGAGCCCTGGGCATCTGTGCTTTCCCAGAGACGGAAGGTCTCATGGTGCCCGTTCTTGGCAGAGCCTTTTTCCGAAATGGGAAACGTCCGGCTCCTCCTCCCACCAGCAAGGGGCCAGCCCTGAAAGCTGTTGCTGCTCTTCGTCATCCCTGGGCAGCCTATTCACAGGCACAACAGCCCTGGGGATCTGTGCTTTCCCAGAGACGGAAAGTCTCATGGTGCTCGTTCTCGGCAGAGCCTTTTTCCGAAATGGCAAACGTCCGGCTCCTCCTCCCACCAGGAAGGGGCCAGCCTTGAAAGCTGTTGCTGGTCTTCGCCTTCCCTGGGCAGCCTATTCACAGGTACAACAGCCCTGGGCATCTGTGCTTTCCCAGAGACGGAAGGTCTCATGGTGCCTGTTCTCGGCAGAGACTTTTTCCAAAACGGCAAACGTCCGGCTCCTTGTAAAACCAGGAAGGGACCAGCCCTGAAAGCTGTTGCTGCTCTTCACCTTCCCTGGGCAGCCTATTCACAGGCACAAGAGCACCGGGGATCTGTGCTTTCCCAGAGACGGAAGGTCTCATGGTGCCCGTTCTCGGCAGAGCCTTTTTCCAAAATGGGAAACGTCCGGCTCCTCCTCCCACCAGGAAGGGGCCAGCCCTGAAAGCTGTTGCTGGTCTTGCCTTCCCTGGGCAGCCTATTCACAGGCACAACAGCCCTGGGGATCTGTGCTTTCCCGGAGACGGAAGGTCTCATGGTGCCCGTTCTCGGCAGAGCCTTTTTCCGAAACAGGAGACGTCCGGCACCTTGTCCCACCAGGAAGGGGCCAGCCCTGAAAGCTGTTGCTGGTCTTCGCCCTCCCTGGGCATCCTATTCACAGGCATAACAGTACTGGGGATCTGTGGTTTCCCAGAGACGGAAGGTCTCATGGTGCCCGTTCTCGGCAGAGCCTTTTTCCGAAATGGGAAACGTCCGGCTCCTTGTAAAAACGGGAAGGGACCAGCCCTGCAAGCTGTTGCTGCTCTTCACCTTCCCTGGGCAGCCTATTCACAGGCACAAGAGCACCGGGGATCTGTGCTTTCCCAGAGACGGAAGGTCTCATGGTGCCCGTTCTCGGCAGAGCCTTTTTCCGAAACGGGAAACGTCCGGCTCCTCCTCCCACCAGGAAGGGGCCAGCCCTGAAAGCTGTTGCTGCTCTTCGCCTTCCCTGGGCAGCCTGTTCACAGGCACAACAGCCCTGGGCATCTGTGCTTTCCCAGAGACGGAAGGTCTCATGGTGCCCGTTCTCGGCAGAGCCTTTTTCCGAAACGGCAAACGTCCGGCTCCTCCTCCCACCAGGAAGGGGCCAGCCCTGCAAGCTGTTGCTGCTCTTGACCTTCCCTGGGCAGCCTATTCACAGGCACAAGAGCCCTGGGCATCTGTGCTTTCCCAGAGACGGAAGGTCTCATGGTGCCCGTTCTTGGCAGAGCCTTTTTCCGAAATGGGAAACGTCCGGCTCCTCCTCCCACCAGCAAGGGGCCAGCCCTGAAAGCTGTTGCTGCTCTTCGTCATCCCTGGGCAGCCTATTCACAGGCACAACAGCCCTGGGGATCTGTGCTTTCCCAGAGACGGAAGGTCTCATGGTGCTCGTTCTCGGCAGAGCCTTTTTCCGAAATGGCAAACGTCCGGCTCCTCCTCCCACCAGGAAGGGGCCAGCCCTGAAAGCTGTTGCTGCTCTTCGCCTTCCCTGGGCAGCCTATTCACAGGTACAACAGCCCTGGGCATCTGTGCTTTCCCAGAGACGGAAGGTCTCATGGTGCCCGTTCTCGGCAGAGACTTTTTCCGAAACGGCAAACGTCCGGCTCCTCCTCCCACCTGGAAGGGGCCAGCCCTGAAAGCTGTTGCTGCTCTTCACCTTCCCTGGGCAGCCTATTCACAGGCACAACAGCCCTGGGCATCTGTGCTTTCCCAGAGACGGAAGGTCTCATGGTGCCCGTTCTCAGAAGAGCCTTTTTCCAAAACGGCAAACGTCCGGCTCCTTGTAAAACCAGGAAGGGACCAGCCCTGAAAGCTGTTGCTGCTCTTCACCTTCCCTGGGCAGCCTATTCACAGGCACAAGAGCACCGGGGATCTGTGCTTTCCCAGAGACGGAAGGTCTCATGGTGCCCGTTCTCGGCAGAGCCTTTTTCCAAAACGGGAAACGTCCGGCTCCTCCTCCCACCAGGAAGGGGCCAGCCCTGAAAGCTGTTGCTGGTCTTGCCTTCCCTGGGCAGCCTATTCACAGGCACAACAGCCCTGGGCATCTGTGCTTTCCCAGAGACGGAAGGTCTCATGGTGCCCGTTCTCGGCAGAGCCTTTTTCCGAAACAGGAAACGTCCGGCTCCTCCTCCCACCAGGAAGGGGCCAGCCCTGAAAGCTGATGCTGGTCTTCGCCCTCCCTGGGCATCCTATTCACAGGCATAACAGTACTGGGGATCTGTGCTTTCCCGCAGACGGAAGGTCTCATGGTGCCCGTTCTCGGCAGAGCCTTTTTCCGAAATGGGAAACGTCCGGCTCCTTGTAAAACCGGGAAGGGGCCAGCCCTGCAAGCTGTTGCTGCTCTTCACCTTCCCTGGGCAGCCTATTCACAGGCACAAGAGCACCGGGGATCTGTGCTTTCCCAGAGACGGAAGGTCTCATGGTGCCCGTTCTCGGCAGAGCCTTTTTCCGAAATGGCAAACGTCCGGCTCCTTGTCCCACCTGGAAGGGGCCAGCCCTGAAAGCTGTTGCTGGTCTTCGCCTTCCCTGGGCAGCCTATTCACAGGCACAACAGCCCTGGGCATCTGTGCTTTCCCAGAGACGGAAGGTCTCATGGTGCCCGTTCTCGGCAGAGCCTTTTTCCGAAACGGCAAACGTCCGGCTCCTTGTCGCGCCAGCAAGGGGCCCGCCCTGAAAGCTGTTGCTGTCCTTCACCTTCCCTGGGCAGCCGATTCACAGGCACAACAGCCCTGGGCATCTGTGCTTTCCCAGAGACGGAAGGTCTCATGGTGCCCGTTCTCGGCAGAGCCTTTTTCCGAAATGGGAAACGTCCGGCTCCTCCTCCCACCAGAAAGGGGCCAGCCCTGAAAGCTGTTGCTGCTCTTCACCTTCCCTGGGCAGCCTATTCACAGGCACAACAGCCCTGGGCATCTGTGCTTTCCCGGAGACGGAAGGTCTCATGGTGCCCGTTCTCGGCAGAGCCTTTTTCCGAAACAGGAAACGTCCGGCTCCTTGTCCCACCAGGAAGGGACCAGACCTGAAAGCTGTTGCTGCTCCTCACCTTCCCTGGGCAGCCTATTCACAGGCACAACAGCCCTGGGCATCTGTGCTTTCCCAGAGACGGAAGGTCTCATGGTGCCCGTTCTCGGCAGAGCCTTTTTCCGAAACGGGAAACGTCCGGCACCTTGTAAAACCGGGAAGGGACCAGCCCTGAAAGCTGTTACTGCTCTTCACCTTCCCTGGGCAGCTTATTCACAGGCACAACAGCCCTGGGCATCTGTGCTTTCCCAGAGATGGAAGGTCTCATGGTGCCCGTTCTCGGCAGAGCCTTTTTCCGAAATGGGAAAAGTCCGGCTCCTCCTCCCACCAGGAAGGGATCAGACCTGAAAGCTGTTGCTGGTCTTCACCTTCCCTGGGCAGCCTATTCACAGGCACAACAGCCCTGGGCATCTGTGCTTTCCCAGAGACGGAAGGTCTCATGGTGCCCATTCTCGGCAGAGCCTTTTTCGGAAACAGGAAACGTCCGGCTCCTTGTAAAACCGGGAAGGGACCAGCCCTGAAAGCTGTTACTGCTCTTCACCTTCCCTGGGCAGCCTATTCACAGGCACAAGAGCCCTGGGCATCTGTGCTTTCCCAGAGACGTAAGGTCTCATGGTGCCCGTTCTCGGCAGAGGCTTTTTCCGAAATGGCAAACGTCCAGCTCCTCCTCCCACCAGGAAGGGGCCAGCCCTGAAAGCTGTTGCTGCTCTTCGCCTTCCCTGGGCAGCCTATTCACAGGCACAACAGCCCTGGGCATCTGTGCTTTCCCAGAGACGGAAGGTCTCATGGTGCCCGTTCTCGGCAGAGCCTTTTTCCGAAATGGGAAACGTCCGGCTCCTTGTAAAACCGGGAAGGGACCAGACCTGAAAGCTGTTGCCGCTCTTCGCCTTCCCTGGCAGCCTGTTCACAGGCACAAGAGCCCTGGGCATCTGTGCTTTCCCAGGACGGAAGGTCTCATGGTGCCCGTTCTCGGCAGAGCCTTTTTCCGAAACGGGAAACGTCCGGCTCCTCCTCCCACCAGGAAGGGGCCAGCCCTGAAAGTTGTTGCTGCTCTTCATCTTCCCTGGGCAGCCTATTCACAGGCACAACAGCCCTGGGCATCTGTGCTTTCCCAGAGACGGAAGGTCTCATGGTGCCCGTTCTCGGCAGAGACTTTTTCCGAAACGGGAAACGTCCGGCTCCTTGTAAAACCGGGAAGGGACCAGCCCTGAAAGCTGTTGCTGCTCTTCACCTTCCCTGGGCAGCCTATTCACAGGCACAACAGCCCTGGGCATCTGTGCTTTCCCAGAGACGGAAGGTCTCATGGTGCCCGTTCTCGGCAGAGCCTTTTTCCAAAACGGCAAACGTCCGGCTCCTTGTCCCGCCAGCAAGGGGCCAGCCTGAAAGCTGTTGCTGTCCTTCACCTTCCCTGGGCAGCCTATTCACAGGCACAACAGCCCTGGGCATCTGTGCTTTCGCAGAGACGGAAGGTCTCATGGTGCCCGTTCTCGGCAGAGCCTTTTTCCGAAACGGGAAACGTCCGGCTCCTCCTCCCACCAGGAAGGGGACAGCCCTGCAAGCTGTTGCTGCTCTTCACCTTCCCTGGGCAGCCTATTCACAGGCACAACAGCCCTGGGGATCTGTGCTTTCCCAGAGACGGAAGGTCTCATGGTGCCCGTTCTCGGCAGAGCCTTTTTCCGAAACGGCAAACGTCCGGCTCCTTGTCCCACCTGGAAGGGGCCAGCCCTGAAAGCTGTCGCTGCTCTTCGCATTCCCTGGGCAGCCTATTCACAGGCACAACAGCCCTGGGCATCTGTGCTTTCCCAGAGACGGAAGGTCTCATGGTGCCCGTTCTCGGCAGAGCCTTTTTCCGAAACGGCAATCGTCCGGCTCCTCCTCCCACCAGGAAGGGGCCAGCCCTGAAAGCTGTTGCTGTCCTTCACCTTCCCTGGGCAGCCTATTCACAGGCACAACAGCCCTGGGCATCTGTGCTTTCCCAGAGACGGAAGGTCTCATGGTGCCCATTCTCGGCAGAGCCTTTTTCCGAAACGGGAAACGTCCGGCTCCTCCTCCCACCAGGAAGGGGCCAGCCCTGCATGCTGTTGCTGCTCTTCACCTTCCCTGGGCAGCCTATTCACAGGCACAACAGCCCTGGGGATCTGTGCTTTCCCGGAGACGGAAGGTCTCATGGTGCCCGTTCTCGGCAGAGCCTTTTTCCGAAACGGCAAACGTCCGGCTCCTCCTCCCACCTGGAAGGGGCCAGACCTGAAAGTTGTTGCTGCTCTTCATCTTCCCTGGGCAGCCTATTCGCAGGCACAACAGCCCTGGGCATCTGTGCTTTCCCAGAGACGGAAGGTCTCATGGTGCTCGTTCTCGGCAGAGCCTTTTTCCGAAACGGCAAACGTCCGGCTCCTTGTAAAACCGGGAAGGGACCAGCCCTGAAAGCTGTTGCTGCTCTTCACCTTCCCTGGGCAGCCTATTCACAGGCACAACAGCCCTGGGCATCTGTGCTTTCCCAGAGACGGAAGGTCTCATGGTGCCCGTTCTCGGCAGAGCCTTTTTCCAAAATGGGAAACGTCCGGCTCCTTGTCCCGCCAGCAAGGGGCCAGCCTCAAAGCTGTTGCTGTCCTTCACCTTCCTTGGACAGCCTATTCACAGGCACAACAGCCCTGTGCATCTGTGCTTTCCCAGAGACGGAAGGTCTCATGGTGCCCGTTCTCGGCAGAGCCTTTTTCCGAAACGGCAAACGTCCGGCTCCTTGTCCCACCAGGAAGGGGCCAGCCCTGAAAGCTGTTGCTGCTCTTCGCCTTCCCTGGGCAGCCTATTCACAGGCACAACAGCCCTGGGCATCTGTGCTTTCCCAGAGACGGAAGGTCTCATGGTGCCCGTTCTCGGCAGAGCCTTTTTCCGAAATGGTAAACTTCCGGCTCCCTGTAAAACCGGGAAGGGACCAGCCCTGAAAGCTGTTGCTGCTCTTCGCCTTCCCTGGGCAGCCTGTTCACAGGTACAACAGCCCTGGGCATCTGTGCTTTCCCAGAGACGGAAGGTCTCATGGTGCCCGTTCTCGGCAGAGGCTTTTTCCGAAATGGCAAACGTCCGGCTCCCCCTCCCACCAGGAAGGGGCCAGACCTTAAAGCTGTTGCTGCTCTTCACCTTCCCTGGGCAGCCTATTCACAGGCACAAGAGCCTTGGGCATCTGTGCTTTCCCGCAGACGGAAGGTCTCATGGTGCCCGTTCCCGGCACAGCCTTTTTCCGAAATGGCAAACGTCCGGCTCCTTGTCCCGCAAGCAAGGGGCCAGCCGTGCAAGCTGTTGCTGCTCTTCACCTTCCCTGGGCAGCCTATTCACAGGTACAACAGCCCTGGGCATCTGTGCTTTCCCAGAGACGGAAGGTCTCATGGTGCTCGTTCTCGGCAGAGCCTTTTTCCGAAACGGCAAACGTCCGGCTCCTCCTCCCACCAGGAAGGGGCCAGCCCTGCAAGCTGTTGCTGCTCTTGACCTTCCCTGGGCAGCCTATTCACAGGCACAAGAGCCCTGGGCATCTGTGCTTTCCCAGAGACGGAAGGTCTCATGGTGCCCGTTCTTGGCAGAGCCTTTTTCCGAAATGGCAAATGTCCGGCTCCTCCTCCCACCAGCAAGGGGCCAGCCCTGAAAGCTGTTGCTGCTCTTCACCTTCCCTGGGCAGCCTATTCACAGGCACAACAGCCCTGGGCATCTGTGCTTTCCCAGAGACGGAAGGTCTCATGGTGCCCGTTCTCGGCAGAGCCTTTTTCCGAAACGGCAAACGTCCGGCTCCTTGTAAAACCGGTAAGGGGCCAGCCCTGAAAGCTGTTGCTGCTCTTCGCCTTCCCTGGGCAGCTTATTCACAGGCACAACAGCCCTGGGCATCTGTGCTTTCCCAGAGACGGAAGGTCTCATGGTGCCCGTTCTCGGCAGAGCCTTTTTCCGAAAGAGGAAACGTCCGGCTCCTCCTCCCACCTGGAAGGGGCCAGCCCTGAAAGCTGTTGCTGCTCTTCACCTTCCCTGGGCAGCCTATTCACAGGCACAACAGCCCTGGGCATCTGTGCTTTCCCAGAGACGGAAGGTCTCATGGTGCCCGTTCTCGGCAGAGCCTTTTTCCGAAACGGCAAACGTCCGGCTCCTCCTCCCACCAGGAAGGGGCCAGCCCTGCAAGCTGTTGCTGCTCTTGACCTTCCCTGGGCAGCCTATTCACAGGCACAAGAGCCCTGGGCATCTGTGCTTTCCCAGAGACGGAAGGTCTCATGGTGCCCGTTCTTGGCAGAGACTTTTTCCGAAACGGCAAACGTCCGGCTCCTCCTCCCACCAGCAAGGGGCCAGCCCTGAAAGCTGTTGCTGCTCTTCGTCATCCCTGGGCAGCCTATTCACAGGCACAACAGCCCTGGGGATCTGTGCTTTCCCAGAGACGGAAGGTCTCATGGTGCCTGTTCTCGGCAGAGCCTTATTCCGAAATGGCAAACGTCCGGCTCCTCCTCCCACCAGGAAGGGCCCAGCCCTGAAAGCTGTTGCTGCTCTTCGCCTTCCCTGGGCAGCCTATTCACAGGTACAACAGCCCTGGGCATCTGTGCTTTCCCAGAGACGGAAGGTCTCATGGTGCCTGTTCTCGGCAGAGACTTTTTCCGAAACGGCAAACGTCCGGCTCCTCCTCCCACCTGGAAGGGGCCAGCCCTGAAAGCTGTTGCTGCTCTTCACCTTCCCTGGGCAGCCTATTCACAGGCACAACAGCCCTGGGCATCTGTGCTTTCCCAGAGACGGAAGGTCTCATGGTGCCCGTTCTCGGCAGAGCCTTTTTTCGAAATGGGAAACGTCCGGCTCCTTGTAAAACCGGGAAGGGACCAGACCTGAAAGCTGTTGCTGCTCTTCGCCTTCCCTGGCAGCCTGTTCACAGGCACAAGAGCCCTGGGCATCTGTGCTTTCCCAGGACGGAAGGTCTCATGGTGCCCGTTCTCGGCAGAGCCTTTTTCCGAAACGGGAAACGTCCGGCTCCTTGTAAAACAGGGAAGGGACCAGCCCTGAAAGCTGTTGCTGCTCTTCACCTTCCCTGGGCAGCCTATTCACAGGCACAACAGCCCTGGGCATCTGTGCTTTCCCAGAGACGGAAGGTCTCATGGTGCCCGTTCTCGGCAGAGCCTTTTTCCAAAACGGCAAACGTCCGGCTCCTTGTCCCGCCAGCAAGGGGCCAGCCTGAAAGCTGTTGCTGTCCTTCACCTTCCCTGGGCAGCCTATTCGCAGGCACAACAGCCCTGGGCATCTGTGCTTTCCCAGAGACGGAAGGTCTCATGGTGCCCGTTCTCGGCAGAGCCTTTTTCCGAAACGGCAATCGTCCGGCTCCTCCTCCCACCAGGAAGGGGACAGCCCTGCAAGCTGTTGCTGCTCTTCACCTTCCCTGGGCAGCCTATTCACAGGCACAACAGCCCTGGGCATCTGTGCTTTCCCAGAGACGGAAGGTCTCATGGTGCCCGTTCTCGGCAGAGCCTTTTTCCAAAACGGCAAACGTCCGGCTCCTTGTCCCGCCAGCAAGGGGCCAGCCTGAAAGCTGTTGCTGTCCTTCACCTTCCCTGGGCAGCCTATTCGCAGGCACAACAGCCCTGGGCATCTGTGCTTTCCCAGAGACGGAAGGTCTCATGGTGCCCGTTCTCGGCAGAGCCTTTTTCCGAAACGGGAAACGTCCGGCTCCTCCTCCCACCAGGAAGGGGCCAGCCCTGCAAGCTGTTGCTGCTCTTCACCTTCCCTGGGCAGCCTATTCACAGGCACAACAGCCCTGGGGATCTGTGCTTTCCCAGAGACGGAAGGTCTCATGGTGCCCGTTCTCGGCAGAGCCTTTTTCCGAAATGGCAAACTTCCGGCTCCCTGTAAAACCGGGAAGGGACCAGCCCTGAAAGCTGTTGCTGCTCTTCGCCTTCCCTGGGCAGCCTGTTCACAGGTACAACAGCCCTGGGCATCTGTGCTTTCCCAGAGACGGAAGGTCTCATGGTGCCCGTTCTCGGCAGAGGCTTTTTCCGAAACGGCAAACGTCCGGCTCCTCCTCCCACCAGGAAGGGGCCAGCCCTGAAAGCTGTTGCTGCTCTTCACCTTCCCTGGGCAGCCTATTCACAGGCACAAGAGCCTTGGGCATCTGTGCTTTCCCGCAGACGGAAGGTCTCATGGTGCCCGTTCCCGGCAGAGCCTTTTTCCGAAATGGCAAACGTCCGGCTCCTTGTCCCGCAAGCAAGGGGCCAGCCGTGCAAGCTGTTGCTGCTCTTCACCTTCCCTGGGCAGCCTATTCACAGGTACAACAGCCCTGGGCATCTGTGCTTTCCCAGAGACGGAAGGTCTCATGGTGCCCCTTCTCGGCAGAGCCTTTTTCCGAAACGGCAAACGTCCGGCTCCTCCTCCCACCAGGAAGGGGCCAGCCCTGCAAGCTGTTGCAGCTCTTGACCTTCCCTGGGCAGCCTATTCACAGGCACAAGAGCCCTGGGCATCTGTGCTTTCCCAGAGACGGAAGGTCTCATGGTGCCCGTTCTTGGCAGAGCCTTTTTCCGAAATGGCAAATGTCCGGCTCCTCCTCCCACCAGCAAGGGGCCAGCCCTGAAAGCTGTTGCTGCTCTTCGTCATCCCTGGGCAGCCTATTCACAGGCACAACAGCCCTGGGGATCTGTGCTTTCCCAGAGACGGAAGGTCTCATGGTGCCCGTTCTCGGCAGAGCCTTTTTCCGAAACGGCAAACGTCCGGCTCCTTGTAAAACCGGGAAGGGGCCAGCCCTGAAAGCTGTTGCTGCTCTTCGCCTTCCCTGGGCAGCCTATTCACAGGCACAACAGCCCTGGGCATCTGTGCTTTCCCAGAGACGGAAGGTCTCATGGTGCCCGTTCTCGGCAGAGCCTTTTTCCGAAAGAGGAAACGTCCGGCTCCTCCTCCCACCTGGAAGGGGCCAGCCCTGAAAGCTGTTGCTGCTCTTCACCTTCCCTGGGCAGCCTATTCACAGGCACAACAGCCCTGGGCATCTGTGCTTTCCCAGAGACGGAAGGTCTCATGGTGCCCGTTCTCGGCAGAGCCTTTTTCCGAAACGGCAAACGTCCGGCTCCTCCTCCCACCAGGAAGGGGCCAGCCCTGAAAGCTGTTGCTGCTCTTCGTCATCCCTGGGCAGCCTATTCACAGGCACAACAGCCCTGGGCATCTGTGCTTTCCCAGAGACGGAAGGTCTCATGGTGCCTGTTCTCGGCAGAGCCTTTTTCCGAAATGGCAAACGTCCGGCTCCTCCTCCCACCAGGAAGGGGCCAGCCCTGAAAGCTGTTGCTGCTCTTCGCCTTCCCTGGGCAGCCTATTCACAGGTACAACAGCCCTGGGCATCTGTGCTTTCCCAGAGACGGAAGGTCTCATGGTGCCTGTTCTCGGCAGAGACTTTTTCCGAAACGGCAAACGTCCGGCTCCTCCTCCCACCTGGAAGGGGCCAGCCCTGAAAGCTGTTGCTGCTCTTCACCTTCCCTGGGCAGCCTATTCACAGGCACAACAGCCCTGGGCATCTGTGCTTTCCCAGAGACGGAAGGTCTCATGGTGCCCGTTCTCGGCAGAGCCTTTTTCCGAAATGGGAAACGTCCGGCTCCTTGTAAAACCGGGAAGGGACCAGACCTGAAAGCTGTTGCTGCTCTTCGCCTTCCCTGGGCAGCCTGTTCACAGGCACAAGAGCCCTGGGCATCTGTGCTTTCCCAGGACGGAAGGTCTCATGGTGCCCGTTCTCGGCAGAGCCTTTTTCCGAAACGGGAAACGTCCGGCTCCTTGTAAAACAGGGAAGGGACCAGCCCTGAAAGCTGTTGCTGCTCTTCACCTTCCCTGGGCAGCCTATTCACAGGCACAACAGCCCTGGGCATCTGTGCTTTCCCAGAGACGGAAGGTCTCATGGTGCCCGTTCTCGGCAGAGCCTTTTTCCAAAACGGCAAACGTCCGGCTCCTTGTCCCGCCAGCAAGGGGCCAGCCTGAAAGCTGTTGCTGTCCTTCACCTTCCCTGGGCAGCCTATTCGCAGGCACAACAGCCCTGGGCATCTGTGCTTTCCCAGAGACGGAAGGTCTCATGGTGCCCGTTCTCGGCAGAGCCTTTTTCCGAAACGGCAATCGTCCGGCTCCTCCTCCCACCAGGAAGGGGACAGCCCTGCAAGCTGTTGCTGCTCTTCACCTTCCCTGGGCAGCCTATTCACAGGCACAACAGCCCTGGGGATCTGTGCTTTCCCAGAGACGGAAGGTCTCATGGTGCCCGTTCTCGGCAGAGCCTTTTTCCGAAACGGCAAACGTCCGTCTCCTTGTCCCACCTGGAAGGGGCCAGCCCTGAAAGCTGTCGCTGCTCTTCGCATTCCCTGGGCAGCCTATTCACAGGCACAACAGCCCTGGGCATCTGTGCTTTCCCAGAGACGGAAGGTCTCATGGTGCCCGTTCTCGGCAGAGCCTTTTTCCGAAACGGCAATCGTCCGGCTCCTCCTCCCACCAGGAAGGGGCCAGCCCTGAAAGCTGTTGCTGTCCTTCACCTTCCCTGGGCAGCCTATTCACAGGCACAACAGCCCTGGGCATCTGTGCTTTCCCAGAGACGGAAGGTCTCATGGTGCCCATTCTCGGCAGAGCATTTTTCCGAAACGGGAAACGTCCGGCTCCTCCTCCCACCAGGAAGGGGCCAGCCCTGCAAGCTGTTGCTGCTCTTCACCTTCCCTGGGCAGCCTATTCACAGGCACAACAGCCCTGGGGATCTGTGCTTTCCCGGAGACGGAAGGTCTCATGGTGCCCGTTCTCGGCAGAGCCTTTTTCCGAAACGGCAAACGTCCGGCTCCTCCTCCCACCTGGAAGGGGCCAGACCTGAAAGTTGTTGCTGCTCTTCATCTTCCCTGGGCAGCCTATTCGCAGGCACAACAGCCCTGGGCATCTGTGCTTTCCCAGAGACGGAAGGTCTCATGGTGCTCGTTCTCGGCAGAGCCTTTTTCCGAAACGGGAAACGTCCGGCTCCTTGTAAAACCGGGAAGGGACCAGCCCTGAAAGCTGTTGCTGCTCTTCACCTTCCCTGGGCAGCCTATTCACAGGCACAACAGCCCTGGGCATCTGTGCTTTCCCAGAGACGGAAGGTCTCATGGTGCCCGTTCTCGGCAGAGCCTTTTTCCAAAACGGCAAACGTCCGGCTCCTTGTCCCGCCAGCAAGGGGCCAGCCTCAAAGCTGTTGCTGTCCTTCACCTTCCTTGGACAGCCTATTCACAGGCACAACAGCCCTGTGCATCTGTGCTTTCCCAGAGACGGAAGGTCTCATGGTGCCCGTTCTCGGCAGAGCCTTTTTCCGAAACGGCAAACGTCCGGCTCCTTGTCCCACCAGGAAGGGGCCAGCCCTGAAAGCTGTTGCTGCTCTTCGCCTTCCCTGGGCAGCCTATTCACAGGCACAACAGCCCTGGGCATCTGTGCTTTCGCAGAGACGGAAGGTCTCATGGTGCCCGTTCTCGGCAGAGCCTTTTTCCGAAATGGCAAACTTCCGGCTCCCTGTAAAACCGGGAAGGGACCAGCCCTGAAAGCTGTTGCTGCTCTTCGCCTTCCCTGGGCAGCCTGTTCACAGGTACAACAGCCCTGGGCATCTGTGCTTTCCCAGAGACGGAAGGTCTCATGGTGCCCGTTCTCGGCAGAGGCTTTTTCCGAAACGGCAAACGTCCGGCTCCTCCTCCCACCAGGAAGGGGCCAGACCTTAAAGCTGTTGCTGCTCTTCACCTTCCCTGGGCAGCCTATTCACAGGCACAAGAGCCTTGGGCATCTGTGCTTTCCCGCAGACGGAAGGTCTCATGGTGCCCGTTCCCGGCACAGCCTTTTTCCGAAATGGCAAACGTCCGGCTCATTGTCCCGCAAGCAAGGGGCCAGCCGTGCAAGCTGTTGCTGCTCTTCACCTTCCCTGGGCAGCCTATTCACAGGTACAACAGCCCTGGGCATCTGTGCTTTCCCAGAGACGGAAGGTCTCATGGTGCCCGTTCTCGGCAGAGCCTTTTTCCGAAACGGCAAACGTCCGGCTCCTCCTCCCACCAGGAAGGGGCCAGCCCTGCAAGCTGTTGCTGCTCTTGACCTTCCCTGGGCAGCCTATTCACAGGCACAAGAGCCCTGGGCATCTGTGCTTTCCCAGAGACGGAAGGTCTCATGGTGCCCGTTCTTGGCAGAGCCTTTTTCTGAAATGGCAAATGTCCGGCTCCTCCTCCCACCAGCAAGGGGCCAGCCCTGAAAGCTGTTGCTGCTCTTCGTCATCCCTGGGCAGCCTATTCACAGGCACAACAGCCCTGGGGATCTGTGCTTTCCCAGAGACGGAAGGTCTCATGGTGCCCGTTCTCGGCAGAGCCTTTTTCCGAAACGGCAAACGTCCGGCTCCTTGTAAAACCGGGAAGGGGCCAGCCCTGAAAGCTGTTGCTGCTCTTCGCCTTCCCTGGGCAGCCTATTCACAGGCACAACAGCCCTGGGCATCTGTGCTTTCCCAGAGACGGAAGGTCTCATGGTGCCCGTTCTCGGCAGAGCCTTTTTCCGAAGAGGAAACGTCCGGCTCCTCCTCCCACCAGGAAGGGGCCAGCCCTGAAAGCTGTTGCTGGTCTTCGCCTTCCCTGGGCAGCCTATTCACAGGCACAACAGCCCTGGGCATCTGTGCTTTCCCAGAGACGGAAGGTCTCATGGTGCCCGTTCTCGGCAGAGCCTTTTTCCGAAACGGCAAACGTCCGGCTCCTTGTAAAACCGGTAAGGGGCCAGCCCTGAAAGCTGTTGCTGCTCTTCGCCTTCCCTGGGCAGCCTATTCACAGGCACAACAGCCCTGGGCATCTGTGCTTTCCCAGAGACGGAAGGTCTCATGGTGCCCGTTCTCGGCAGAGCCTTTTTCCGAAAGAGGAAACGTCCGGCTCCTCCTCCCACCAGGAAGGGGCCAGCCCTGAAAGCTGTTGCTGGTCTTCGCCTTCCCTGGGCAGCCTATTCACAGGCACAACAGCCCTGGGCATCTGTGCTTTCCCAGAGACGGAAGGTCTCATGGTGCCCGTTCTCGGCAGAGCCTTTTTCCGAAATGGCAAACGTCCGGCTCCTCCTCCCACCAGGAAGGGGCCAGCCCTGAAAGCTGTTGCTGCTCTTCGCCTTCCCTGGGCAGCCTATTCACAGGTACAACAGCCCTGGGCATCTGTGCTTTCCCAGAGACGGAAGGTCTCATGGTGCCTGTTCTCGGCAGAGCCTTTTTCCGAAACGGCAAACGTCCGGCTCCTCCTCCCACCTGGAAGGGGCCAGCCCTGAAAGCTGTTGCTGCTCTTCACCTTCCCTGGGCAGCCTATTCACAGGCACAACAGCCCTGGGCATCTGTGCTTTCCCAGAGACGGAAGGTCTCATGGTGCCCGTTCTCGGCAGAGCCTTTTTCCGAAACGGCAAACGTCCGGCTCCTCCTCCCACCAGGAAGGGGCCAGCCCTGCAAGCTGTTGCTGCTCTTGACCTTCCCTGGGCAGCCTATTCACAGGCACAAGAGCCCTGGGCATCTGTGCTTTCCCAGAGACGGAAGGTCTCATGGTGCCCGTTCTTGGCAGAGCCTTTTTCCGAAATGGCAAACGTCCGGCTCCTCCTCCCACCAGCAAGGGGCCAGCCCTGAAAGCTGTTGCTGCTCTTCGTCATCCCTGGGCAGCCTATTCACAGGCACAACAGCCCTGGGGATCTGTGCTTTCCCAGAGACGGAAGGTCTCATGGTGCTCGTTCTCGGCAGAGCCTTTTTCCGAAATGGCAAACGTCCGGCTCCTCCTCCCACCAGGAAGGGGCCAGCCCTGAAAGCTGTTGCTGCTCTTCGCCTTCCCTGGGCAGCCTATTCACAGGTACAACAGCCCTGGGCATCTGTGCTTTCCCAGAGACGGAAGGTCTCATGGTGCCTGTTCTCGGCAGATACTTTTTCCGAAACGGCAAACGTCCGGCTCCTCCTCCCACCTGGAAGGGGCCAGCCCTGAAAGCTGTTGCTGCTCTTCACCTTCCCTGGGCAGCCTATTCACAGGCACAACAGCCCTGGGCATCTGTGCTTTCCCAGAGACGGAAGGTCTCATGGTGCCCGTTCTCAGAAGAGCCTTTTTCCAAAACGGCAAACGTCCGGCTCCTTGTAAAACCAGGAAGGGACCAGCCCTGAAAGCTGTTGCTGCTCTTCACCTTCCCTGGGCAGCCTATTCACAGGCACAAGAGCACCGGGGATCTGTGCTTTCCCAGAGACGGAAGGTCTCATGGTGCCCGTTCTCGGCAGAGCCTTTTTCCGAAACGGGAAACGTCCGGCTCCTCCTCCCACCAGGAAGGGGCCAGCCCTGAAAGCTGTTGCTGGTCTTGCCTTCCCTGGGCAGCCTATTCACAGGCACAACAGCCCTGGGCATCTGTGCTTTCCCAGAGACGGAAGGTCTCATGGTGCCCGTTCTCGGCAGAGCCTTTTTCCGAAACAGGAAACGTCCGGCACCTTGTCCCACCAGGAAGGGGCCAGCCCTGAAAGCTGTTGCTGGTCTTCGCCCTCCCTGGGCATCCTATTCACAGCCATAACAGTACTGGGGATCTGTGGTTTCCCAGAGACGGAAGGTCTCATGGTGCCCGTTCTCGGCAGAGCCTTTTTCCGAAATGGGAAACGTCCGGCTCCTTGTAAAACCGGGAAGGGACCAGCCCTGCAAGCTGTTGCTGCTCTTCACCTTCCCTGGGCAGCCTATTCACAGGCACAAGAGCACCGGGGATCTGTGCTTTCCCAGAGACGGAAGGTCTCATGGTGCCCGTTCTCGGCAGAGCCTTTTTCCGAAACGGGAAACGTCCGGCTCCTCCTCCCACCAGGAAGGGGCCAGCCCTGAAAGCTGTTGCTGGTCTTCGCCTTCCCTGGGCAGCCTATTCACAGGCACAACAGCCCTGGGCATCTGTGCTTTCCCAGAGACGGAAGGTCTCATGGTGCCCGTTCTCGGCAGAGCCTTTTTCCGAAACGGCAAACGTCCGGCTCCTTGTAAAACCGGGAAGGGGCCAGCCCTGAAAGCTGTTGCTGGTCTTCGCCCTCCCTGGGCATCCTATTCACAGGCATAACAGTACTGGGGATCTGTGGTTTCCCAGAGACGGAAGGTCTCATGGTGCCCGTTCTCGGCAGAGCCTTTTTCCGAAACGGCAAACCTCCAGCTCCTTGTCCCCCCTGGAAGGGGTCAGCCCTGCAAGCTCTTGCTGCTCTTTGCCTTCCCTGGGCAGCCTATTCACAGGCACAACAGCCCTGGGGATCTGTGCTTTCCCAGAGACGGAAGGTCTCATGGTGCCCGTTCTCGGCAGAGCCTTTTTCCAAAACGGCAAACGTCCGGCTCCTTGTCGCGCCAGCAAGGGGCCCGCCCTGAAAGCTGTTGCTGTCCTTCACCTTCCCTGGGCAGCCGATTCACAGGCACAACAGCCCTGGGCATCTGTGCTTTCCCAGAGACGGAAGGTCTCATGGTGCCCGTTTTCGGCAGAGCATTTTTCCGAAATGGCAAACGTCCGGCTCCGTGTCCCACCTGAAAGGGGCCAGCCCTGAAAGCTGTTGCTGCTCTTTGCCTTCCCTGGGCAGCCTATTCACAGGTACAACAGCCCTGGGGATCTGTGCTTTCCCAGAGACGGAAGGTCTCATGGTGCCCGTTCTCGGCAGAGCCTTTTTCTGAAACGGCAAACGTCCGGCTCCTTGTCCCACCAGGAAGGGGACAGCCCTGAAAGCTGTTGCTGCTCTTCACCTTCCCTGGGCAGCCTATTCGCAGGCACAACAGCCCTGGGCATCTGTGCTTTCCCAGAGACGGAAGGTCTCATGGTGCCCATTCTCGGCAGAGCCTTTTTCCGAAATGGGAAACGTCCGGCTCCTTGTCCAACCAGGAAGGGACCAGCCCTGAAAGCTGTTGCTGCTCTTCGCCTTCCCTGGGCAGCCTATTCACAGGCATAACAGTACTGGGGATCTGTGGTTTCCCAGAGACGGAAGGTCTCATGGTGCCCGTTCTCGGCAGAGCCTTTTTCCGAAATGGCAAACGTCCGGCTCCTTGTAAAACCGGGAAGGGACCAGCCCTGAAAGCTGTTGCTGCTCTTCGCCTTCCCTGGGCAGCCTGTTCACAGGTACAACAGCCCTGGGCATCTGTGCTTTCCCAGAGACGGAAGGTCTCATGGTGCCCGTTCTCGGCAGAGCCTTTTTCCGAAACGGCAAACGTCCGGCTCCTTGTCCCCCCTGGAAGGGGTCAGCCCTGCAAGCTGTTGCTGCTCTTTGCCTTCCCTGGGCAGCCTATTCACAGGCAGAACAGCCCTGGGGATCTGTGCTTTCCCAGAGACGGAAGGTCTCATGGTGCCCGTTCTCGGCAGAGCCTTTTTCCAAAACGGCAAACGTCCGGCTCCTTGTCGCGCCAGCAAGGGGCCCGCCCTGAAAGCTGTTGCTGTCCTTCACCTTCCCTGGGCAGCCGATTCACAGGCACAACAGCCCTGGGCATCTGTGCTTTCCCAGAGACGGAAGGTCTCATGGTGCCCGTTCTCGGCAGAGCCTTTTTCCGAAACGGGAAACGTCCGGCCCCTTGTAAAACCGGGAAGGGGCCAGCCCTGAAAGCTGTTGCTGCTCTTCGCCTTCCCTGGGCAGCCTATTCACAGGTACAACAGCCCTGGGCATCTGTGCTTTCCCAGAGACGGAAGGTCTCATGGTGCCTGTTCTCGGCAGAGCCTTTTTCCGAAACGGCAAACGTCCGGCTCCTCCTCCCACCTGGAAGGGGCCAGCCCTGAAAGCTGTTGCTGCTCTTCACCTTCCCTGGGCAGCCTATTCACAGGCACAACAGCCCTGGGCATCTGTGCTTTCCCAGAGACGGAAGGTCTCATGGTGCCCGTTCTCGGCAGAGCCTTTTTCCGAAACGGCAAACGTCCGGCTCCTCCTCCCACCAGGAAGGGGCCAGCCCTGCAAGCTGTTGCTGCTCTTGACCTTCCCTGGGCAGCCTATTCACAGGCACAAGAGCCCTGGGCATCTGTGCTTTCCCAGAGACGGAAGGTCTCATGGTGCCCGTTCTTGGCAGAGCCTTTTTCCGAAATGGCAAACGTCCGGCTCCTCCTCCCACCAGCAAGGGGCCAGCCCTGAAAGCTGTTGCTGCTCTTCGTCATCCCTGGGCAGCCTATTCACAGGCACAACAGCCCTGGGGATCTGTGCTTTCCCAGAGACGGAAGGTCTCATGGTGCTCGTTCTCGGCAGAGCCTTTTTCCGAAATGGCAAACGTCCGGCTCCTCCTCCCACCAGGAAGGGGCCAGCCCTGAAAGCTGTTGCTGCTCTTCGCCTTCCCTGGGCAGCCTATTCACAGGTACAACAGCCCTGGGCATCTGTGCTTTCCCAGAGACGGAAGGTCTCATGGTGCCTGTTCTCGGCAGATACTTTTTCCGAAACGGCAAACGTCCGGCTCCTCCTCCCACCTGGAAGGGGCCAGCCCTGAAAGCTGTTGCTGCTCTTCACCTTCCCTGGGCAGCCTATTCACAGGCACAACAGCCCTGGGCATCTGTGCTTTCCCAGAGACGGAAGGTCTCATGGTGCCCGTTCTCAGAAGAGCCTTTTTCCAAAACGGCAAACGTCCGGCTCCTTGTAAAACCAGGAAGGGACCAGCCCTGAAAGCTGTTGCTGCTCTTCACCTTCCCTGGGCAGCCTATTCACAGGCACAAGAGCACCGGGGATCTGTGCTTTCCCAGAGACGGAAGGTCTCATGGTGCCCGTTCTCGGCAGAGCCTTTTTCCGAAACGGGAAACGTCCGGCTCCTCCTCCCACCAGGAAGGGGCCAGCCCTGAAAGCTGTTGCTGGTCTTGCCTTCCCTGGGCAGCCTATTCACAGGCACAACAGCCCTGGGCATCTGTGCTTTCCCAGAGACGGAAGGTCTCATGGTGCCCGTTCTCGGCAGAGCCTTTTTCCGAAACAGGAAACGTCCGGCACCTTGTCCCACCAGGAAGGGGCCAGCCCTGAAAGCTGTTGCTGGTCTTCGCCCTCCCTGGGCATCCTATTCACAGCCATAACAGTACTGGGGATCTGTGGTTTCCCAGAGACGGAAGGTCTCATGGTGCCCGTTCTCGGCAGAGCCTTTTTCCGAAATGGGAAACGTCCGGCTCCTTGTAAAACCGGGAAGGGACCAGCCCTGCAAGCTGTTGCTGCTCTTCACCTTCCCTGGGCAGCCTATTCACAGGCACAAGAGCACCGGGGATCTGTGCTTTCCCAGAGACGGAAGGTCTCATGGTGCCCGTTCTCGGCAGAGCCTTTTTCCGAAACGGGAAACGTCCGGCTCCTCCTCCCACCAGGAAGGGGCCAGCCCTGAAAGCTGTTGCTGGTCTTCGCCTTCCCTGGGCAGCCTATTCACAGGCACAACAGCCCTGGGCATCTGTGCTTTCCCAGAGACGGAAGGTCTCATGGTGCCCGTTCTCGGCAGAGCCTTTTTCCGAAACGGCAAACGTCCGGCTCCTTGTAAAACCGGGAAGGGGCCAGCCCTGAAAGCTGTTGCTGGTCTTCGCCCTCCCTGGGCATCCTATTCACAGGCATAACAGTACTGGGGATCTGTGGTTTCCCAGAGACGGAAGGTCTCATGGTGCCCGTTCTCGGCAGAGCCTTTTTCCGAAACGGCAAACCTCCAGCTCCTTGTCCCCCCTGGAAGGGGTCAGCCCTGCAAGCTCTTGCTGCTCTTTGCCTTCCCTGGGCAGCCTATTCACAGGCACAACAGCCCTGGGGATCTGTGCTTTCCCAGAGACGGAAGGTCTCATGGTGCCCGTTCTCGGCAGAGCCTTTTTCCAAAACGGCAAACGTCCGGCTCCTTGTCGCGCCAGCAAGGGGCCCGCCCTGAAAGCTGTTGCTGTCCTTCACCTTCCCTGGGCAGCCGATTCACAGGCACAACAGCCCTGGGCATCTGTGCTTTCCCAGAGACGGAAGGTCTCATGGTGCCCGTTTTCGGCAGAGCATTTTTCCGAAATGGCAAACGTCCGGCTCCGTGTCCCACCTGAAAGGGGCCAGCCCTGAAAGCTGTTGCTGCTCTTTGCCTTCCCTGGGCAGCCTATTCACAGGTACAACAGCCCTGGGGATCTGTGCTTTCCCAGAGACGGAAGGTCTCATGGTGCCCGTTCTCGGCAGAGCCTTTTTCTGAAACGGCAAACGTCCGGCTCCTTGTCCCACCAGGAAGGGGACAGCCCTGAAAGCTGTTGCTGCTCTTCACCTTCCCTGGGCAGCCTATTCGCAGGCACAACAGCCCTGGGCATCTGTGCTTTCCCAGAGACGGAAGGTCTCATGGTGCCCATTCTCGGCAGAGCCTTTTTCCGAAATGGGAAACGTCCGGCTCCTTGTCCAACCAGGAAGGGACCAGCCCTGAAAGCTGTTGCTGCTCTTCGCCTTCCCTGGGCAGCCTATTCACAGGCATAACAGTACTGGGGATCTGTGGTTTCCCAGAGACGGAAGGTCTCATGGTGCCCGTTCTCGGCAGAGCCTTTTTCCGAAATGGCAAACGTCCGGCTCCTTGTAAAACCGGGAAGGGACCAGCCCTGAAAGCTGTTGCTGCTCTTCGCCTTCCCTGGGCAGCCTGTTCACAGGTACAACAGCCCTGGGCATCTGTGCTTTCCCAGAGACGGAAGGTCTCATGGTGCCCGTTCTCGGCAGAGCCTTTTTCCGAAACGGCAAACGTCCGGCTCCTTGTCCCCCCTGGAAGGGGTCAGCCCTGCAAGCTGTTGCTGCTCTTTGCCTTCCCTGGGCAGCCTATTCACAGGCACAACAGCCCTGGGGATCTGTGCTTTCCCAGAGACGGAAGGTCTCATGGTGCCCGTTCTCGGCAGAGCCTTTTTCCAAAACGGCAAACGTCCGGCTCCTTGTCGCGCCAGCAAGGGGCCCGCCCTGAAAGCTGTTGCTGTCCTTCACCTTCCCTGGGCAGCCGATTCACAGGCACAACAGCCCTGGGCATCTGTGCTTTCCCAGAGACGGAAGGTCTCATGGTGCCCGTTCTCGGCAGAGCCTTTTTCCGAAACGGGAAACGTCCGGCCCCTTGTAAAACCGGGAAGGGACCAGCCCTGAAAGCTGTTGCTGCTCTTCGCCTTCCCTGGGCAGCTTATTCCCAGGCACAACAGCCCTGGGCATCTGTGCTTTCCCAGAGACGGAAGGTCTCATGGTGCCCGTTCTCGGCAGAGCCTTTTTCCGAAAGAGGAAACGTCCGGCTCCTCCTCCCACCAGGAAGGGGCCAGCCCTGAAAGCTGTTGCTGGTCTTCGCCTTCCCTGGGCAGCCTATTCACAGGCACAACAGCCCTGGGCATCTGTGCTTTCCCAGAGACGGAAGGTCTCATGGTGCCCGTTCTCGGCAGAGCCTTTTTCCGAAATGGCAAACGTCCGGCTCCTCCTCCCACCAGGAAGGGGCCAGCCCTGAAAGCTGTTGCTGCTCTTCGCCTTCCCTGGGCAGCCTATTCACAGGTACAACAGCCCTGGGCATCTGTGCTTTCCCAGAGACGGAAGGTCTCATGGTGCCTGTTCTCGGCAGAGCCTTTTTCCGAAACGGCAAACGTCCGGCTCCTCCTCCCACCTGGAAGGGGCCAGCCCTGAAAGCTGTTGCTGCTCTTCACCTTCCCTGGGCAGCCTATTCACAGGCACAACAGCCCTGGGCATCTGTGCTTTCCCAGAGACGGAAGGTCTCATGGTGCCCGTTCTCGGCAGAGCCTTTTTCCGAAACGGCAAACGTCCGGCTCCTCCTCCCACCAGGAAGGGGCCAGCCCTGCAAGCTGTTGCTGCTCTTGACCTTCCCTGGGCAGCCTATTCACAGGCACAAGAGCCCTGGGCATCTGTGCTTTCCCAGAGACGGAAGGTCTCATGGTGCCCGTTCTTGGCAGAGCCTTTTTCCGAAATGGCAAACGTCCGGCTCCTCCTCCCACCAGCAAGGGGCCAGCCCTGAAAGCTGTTGCTGCTCTTCGTCATCCCTGGGCAGCCTATTCACAGGCACAACAGCCCTGGGGATCTGTGCTTTCCCAGAGACGGAAGGTCTCATGGTGCTCGTTCTCGGCAGAGCCTTTTTCCGAAATGGCAAACGTCCGGCTCCTCCTCCCACCAGGAAGGGGCCAGCCCTGAAAGCTGTTGCTGCTCTTCGCCTTCCCTGGGCAGCCTATTCACAGGTACAACAGCCCTGGGCATCTGTGCTTTCCCAGAGACGGAAGGTCTCATGGTGCCTGTTCTCGGCAGAGACTTTTTCCGAAACGGCAAACGTCCGGCTCCTCCTCCCACCTGGAAGGGGCCAGCCCTGAAAGCTGTTGCTGCTCTTCACCTTCCCTGGGCAGCCTATTCACAGGCACAACAGCCCTGGGCATCTGTGCTTTCCCAGAGACGGAAGGTCTCATGGTGCCCGTTCTCAGAAGAGCCTTTTTCCAAAACGGCAAACGTCCGGCTCCTTGTAAAACCAGGAAGGGACCAGCCCTGAAAGCTGTTGCTGCTCTTCACCTTCCCTGGGCAGCCTATTCACAGGCACAAGAGCACCGGGGATCTGTGCTTTCCCAGAGACGGAAGGTCTCATGGTGCCCGTTCTCGGCAGAGCCTTTTTCCGAAACGGGAAACGTCCGGCTCCTCCTCCCACCAGGAAGGGGCCAGCCCTGAAAGCTGTTGCTGGTCTTGCCTTCCCTGGGCAGCCTATTCACAGGCACAACAGCCCTGGGCATCTGTGCTTTCCCAGAGACGGAAGGTCTCATGGTGCCCGTTCTCGGCAGAGCCTTTTTCCGAAACAGGAAACGTCCGGCACCTTGTCCCACCAGGAAGGGGCCAGCCCTGAAAGCTGTTGCTGGTCTTCGCCCTCCCTGGGCATCCTATTCACAGCCATAACAGTACTGGGGATCTGTGGTTTCCCAGAGACGGAAGGTCTCATGGTGCCCGTTCTCGGCAGAGCCTTTTTCCGAAATGGGAAACGTCCGGCTCCTTGTAAAACCGGGAAGGGACCAGCCCTGCAAGCTGTTGCTGCTCTTCACCTTCCCTGGGCAGCCTATTCACAGGCACAAGAGCACCGGGGATCTGTGCTTTCCCAGAGACGGAAGGTCTCATGGTGCCCGTTCTCGGCAGAGCCTTTTTCCGAAACGGGAAACGTCCGGCTCCTCCTCCCACCAGGAAGGGGCCAGCCCTGAAAGCTGTTGCTGGTCTTCGCCTTCCCTGGGCAGCCTATTCACAGGCACAACAGCCCTGGGCATCTGTGCTTTCCCAGAGACGGAAGGTCTCATGGTGCCCGTTCTTGGCAGAGCCTTTTTCCGAAACGGCAAACGTCCGGCTCCTTGTAAAACCGGGAAGGGGCCAGCCCTGAAAGCTGTTGCTGGTCTTCGCCCTCCCTGGGCATCCTATTCACAGGCATAACAGTACTGGGGATCTGTGGTTTCCCAGAGACGGAAGGTCTCATGGTGCCCGTTCTCGGCAGAGCCTTTTTCCGAAACGGCAAACCTCCAGCTCCTTGTCCCCCCTGGAAGGGGTCAGCCCTGCAAGCTCTTGCTGCTCTTTGCCTTCCCTGGGCAGCCTATTCACAGGCACAACAGCCCTGGGGATCTGTGCTTTCCCAGAGACGGAAGGTCTCATGGTGCCCGTTCTCGGCAGAGCCTTTTTCCAAAACGGCAAACGTCCGGCTCCTTGTCGCGCCAGCAAGGGGCCCGCCCTGAAAGCTGTTGCTGTCCTTCACCTTCCCTGGGCAGCCGATTCACAGGCACAACAGCCCTGGGCATCTGTGCTTTCCCAGAGACGGAAGGTCTCATGGTGCCCGTTTTCGGCAGAGCATTTTTCCGAAATGGCAAACGTCCGGCTCCGTGTCCCACCTGAAAGGGGCCAGCCCTGAAAGCTGTTGCTGCTCTTTGCCTTCCCTGGGCAGCCTATTCACAGGTACAACAGCCCTGGGGATCTGTGCTTTCCCAGAGACGGAAGGTCTCATGGTGCCCGTTCTCGGCAGAGCCTTTTTCTGAAACGGCAAACGTCCGGCTCCTCCTCCCACCAGGAAGGGGACAGCCCTGAAAGCTGTTGCTGCTCTTCACCTTCCCTGGGCAGCCTATTCGCAGGCACAACAGCCCTGGGCATCTGTGCTTTCCCAGAGACGGAAGGTCTCATGGTGCCCATTCTCGGCAGAGCCTTTTTCCGAAATGGGAAACGTCCGGCTCCTTGTCCAACCAGGAAGGGACCAGCCCTGAAAGCTGTTGCTGCTCTTCGCCTTCCCTGGGCAGCCTATTCACAGGCATAACAGTACTGGGGATCTGTGGTTTCCCAGAGACGGAAGGTCTCATGGTGCCCGTTCTCGGCAGAGCCTTTTTCCGAAATGGCAAACGTCCGGCTCCTTGTAAAACCGGGAAGGGACCAGCCCTGAAAGCTGTTGCTGCTCTTCGCCTTCCCTGGGCAGCCTGTTCACAGGTACAACAGCCCTGGGCATCTGTGCTTTCCCAGAGACGGAAGGTCTCATGGTGCCCGTTCTCGGCAGAGCCTTTTTCCGAAACGGCAAACGTCCGGCTCCTTGTCCCCCCTGGAAGGGGTCAGCCCTGCAAGCTGTTGCTGCTCTTTGCCTTCCCTGGGCAGCCTATTCACAGGCAGAACAGCCCTGGGGATCTGTGCTTTCCCAGAGACGGAAGGTCTCATGGTGCCCGTTCTCGGCAGAGCCTTTTTCCAAAACGGCAAACGTCCGGCTCCTTGTCGCGCCAGCAAGGGGCCCGCCCTGAAAGCTGTTGCTGTCCTTCACCTTCCCTGGGCAGCCGATTCACAGGCACAACAGCCCTGGGCATCTGTGCTTTCCCAGAGACGGAAGGTCTCATGGTGCCCGTTCTCGGCAGAGCCTTTTTCCGAAACGGGAAACGTCCGGCCCCTTGTAAAACCGGGAAGGGACCAGCCCTGAAAGCTGTTGCTGCTCTTCGCCTTCCCTGGGCAGCTTATTCACAGGCACAAGAGCCCTGGGCATCTGTGCTTTCCCAGAGACGGAAGGTCTCATGGTGCCCGTTCACGGCAGAGCCTTTTTCCGAAATGGGAAACGTCCGGCTCCTTGTCCCACCTGGAAGGGATCAGACCTGAAAGCTGTTGCTGGTCTTCACCTTCCCTGGGCAGCCTATTCACAGGCACAACAGCCCTGGGCATCTGTGGTTTCCCGGAGACGGAAGGTCTCATGGTGCCCGTTCTCGGCAGAGCCTTTTTCCGAAATGGCAAACGTCCGGCTCCGTGTCCCACCTGAAAGGGGCCAGCCCTGAAAGCTGTTGCTGCTCTTCGCCTTCCCTGGGCAGCCTATTCACAGGTACAACAGCCCTGGGGATCTGTGCTTTCCCAGAGACGGAAGGTCTCATGGTGCCCGTTCTCGGCAGAGCCTTTTTCTGAAACGGCAAACGTCCGGCTCCTTGTCCCACCAGGAAGGGGACAGCCCTGAAAGCTGTTGCTGCTCTTCACCTTCCCTGGGCAGCCTATTCGCAGGCACAACAGCCCTGGGCATCTGTGCTTTCCCAGAGACGGAAGGTCTCATGGTGCCCATTCTCGGCAGAGCCTTTTTCCGAAATGGGAAACGTCCGGCTCCTTGTCCAACCAGGAAGGGACCAGCCCTGAAAGCTGTTGCTGCTCTTCGCCTTCCCTGGGCAGCCTATTCACAGGCATAACAGTACTGGGGATCTGTGGTTTCCCAGAGACGGAAGGTCTCATGGTGCCCGTTCTCGGCAGAGCCTTTTTCCGAAATGGCAAACGTCCGGCTCCTTGTAAAACCGGGAAGGGACCAGCCCTGAAAGCTGTTGCTGCTCTTCGCCTTCCCTGGGCAGCCTGTTCACAGGTACAACAGCCCTGGGCATCTGTGCTTTCCCAGAGACGGAAGGTCTCATGGTGCCCGTTCTCGGCAGAGCCTTTTTCCGAAACGGCAAACGTCCGGCTCCTTGTCCCCCCTGGAAGGGGTCAGCCCTGCAAGCTGTTGCTGCTCTTTGCCTTCCCTGGGCAGCCTATTCACAGGCAGAACAGCCCTGGGGATCTGTGGTTTCCCAGAGACGGAAGGTCTCATGGTGCCCGTTCTCGGCAGAGCCTTTTTCCAAAACGGCAAACGTCCGGCTCCTTGTCGCGCCAGCAAGGGGCCCGCCCTGAAAGCTGTTGCTGTCCTTCACCTTCCCTGGGCAGCCGATTCACAGGCACAACAGCCCTGGGCATCTGTGCTTTCCCAGAGACGGAAGGTCTCATGGTGCCCGTTCTCGGCAGAGCCTTTTTCCGAAACGGGAAACGTCCGGCCCCTTGTAAAACCGGGAAGGGACCAGCCCTGAAAGCTGTTGCTGCTCTTCGCCTTCCCTGGGCAGCTTATTCACAGGCACAAGAGCCCTGGGCATCTGTGCTTTCCCAGAGACGGAAGGTCTCATGGTGCCCGTTCACGGCAGAGCCTTTTTCCGAAATGGGAAACGTCCGGCTCCTTGTCCCACCTGGAAGGGATCAGACCTGAAAGCTGTTGCTGGTCTTCACCTTCCCTGGGCAGCCTATTCACAGGCACAACAGCCCTGGGCATCTGTGCTTTCCCAGAGACGGAAGGTCTCATGGTGCCCGTTCTCGGCAGAGCCTTTTTCCGAAACGGCAAACGTCCGGCTCCTCCTCCCACCTGGAAGGGGCCAGCCCTGAAAGCTGTTGCTGCTCTTCACCTTCTCTGGGCAGCCTATTCACAGGCACAACAGCCCTGGGCATCTGTGCTTTCCCAGAGACGGAAGGTCTCATGGTGCCCGTTTTCGGCAGAGCATTTTTCCGAAATGGCAAACGTCCGGCTCCGTGTCCCACCTGAAAGGGGCCAGCCCTGAAAGCTGTTGCTGCTCTTCGCCTTCCCTGGGCAGCCTATTCACAGGTACAACAGCCCTGGGGATCTGTGCTTTCCCAGAGACGGAAGGTCTCATGGTGCCCGTTCTCGGCAGAGCCTTTTTCTGAAACGGCAAACGTCCGGCTCCTTGTCCCACCAGGAAGGGGACAGCCCTGAAAGCTGTTGCTGCTCTTCACCTTCCCTGGGCAGCCTATTCGCAGGCACAACAGCCCTGGGCATCTGTGCTTTCCCAGAGACGGAAGGTCTCATGGTGCCCATTCTCGGCAGAGCCTTTTTCCGAAATGGGAAACGTCCGGCTCCTTGTCCAACCAGGAAGGGACCAGCCCTGAAAGCTGTTGCTGCTCTTCGCCTTCCCTGGGCAGCCTATTCACAGGCATAACAGTACTGGGGATCTGTGGTTTCCCAGAGACGGAAGGTCTCATGGTGCCCGTTCTCGGCAGAGCCTTTTTCCGAAATGGCAAACGTCCGGCTCCTTGTAAAACCGGGAAGGGACCAGCCCTGAAAGCTGTTGCTGCTCTTCGCCTTCCCTGGGCAGCCTGTTCACAGGTACAACAGCCCTGGGCATCTGTGCTTTCCCAGAGACGGAAGGTCTCATGGTGCCCGTTCTCGGCAGAGCCTTTTTCCGAAACGGCAAACGTCCGGCTCCTTGTCCCACCAGGAAGGGGCCAGCCCTGAAAGCTGTTGCTGGTCTTCGCCCTCCCTGGGCATCCTATTCACAGGCATAACAGTACTGGGGATCTGTGGTTTCCCAGAGACGGAAGGTCTCATGGTGCCCGTTCTCGGCAGAGCCTTTTTCCGAAACGGCAAACGTCCAGCTCCTTGTCCCCCCTGGAAGGGGTCAGCCCTGCAAGCTGTTGCTGCTCTTTGCCTTCCCTGGGCAGCCTATTCACAGGCACAACAGCCCTGGGCATCTGTGCTTTCCCAGAGACGGAAGGTCTCATGGTGCCCGTTCTCGGCAGAGCCTTTTTCCGAAACGGCAAACGTCCGGCTCCTTGTCGCGCCAGCAAGGGGCCCGCCCCGAAAGCTGTTGCTGTCCTTCACCTTCCCTGGGCAGCCGATTCACAGGCACAACAGCCCTGGGCATCTGTGCTTTCCCAGAGACGGAAGGTCTCATGGTGCCCGTTCTCGGCAGAGCCTTTTTCCGAAATGGGAAACGTCCGGCCCCTTGTAAAACCGGGAAGGGACCAGCCCTGAAAGCTGTTACTGCTCTTCACCTTCCCTGGGCAGCCTATTCACAGGCACAACAGCCCTGGGCATCTGTGCTTTCCCAGAGACGGAAGGTCTCATGGTGCCCGTTCACGGCAGAGCCTTTTTCCGAAATGGGAAACGTCCGGCTCCTTGTCCCACCTGGAAGGGATCAGACCTGAAAGCTGTTGCTGGTCTTCACCTTCCCTGGGCAGCCTATTCACAGGCACAACAGCCCTGGGCATCTGTGCTTTCCCAGAGACGGAAGGTCTCATGGTGCCCGTTCTCGGCAGAGCCTTTTTCCGAAACGGCAAACGTCCGGCTCCTCCTCCCACCTGGAAGGGGCCAGCCCTGAAAGCTGTTGCTGCTCTTCACCTTCTCTGGGCAGCCTATTCACAGGCACAACAGCCCTGGGCATCTGTGCTTTCCCAGAGACGGAAGGTCTCATGGTGCCCGTTTTCGGCAGAGCCTTTTTCCGAAACTGCAAACGTCCGGCTCCGTGTCCCACCTGAAAGGGGCCAGCCCTGAAAGCTGTTGCTGCTCTTCGCCTTCCCTGGGCAGCCTATTCACAGGTACAACAGCCCTGGGCATCTGTGCTTTCCCAGAGACGGAAGGTCTCATGGTGCCCATTCTCGGCAGAGCCTTTTTCCGAAATGGGAAACGTCCGGCTCCTTGTCCAACCAGGAAGGGACCAGCCCTGAAAGCTGTTGTTGCTCTTCGCCTTCCCTGGGCAGCCTATTCACAGGCATAACAGTACTGGGGATCTGTGGTTTCCCAGAGACGGAAGGTCTCATGGTGCCCGTTCTCGGCAGAGCCTTTTTCCGAAATGGCAAACGTCCGGCTCCTTGTAAAACCGGGAAGGGACCAGCCCTGAAAGCTGTTGCTGCTCTTCGCCTTCCCTGGGCAGCCTGTTCACAGGTACAACAGCCCTGGGCATCTGTGCTTTCCCAGAGACGGAAGGTCTCATGGTGCCCGTTCTCGGCAGAGCCTTTTTCCGAAACGGCAAACGTCCGGCTCCTTGTCCCACCAGGAAGGGGCCAGCCCTGAAAGCTGTTGCTGGTCTTCGCCTTCCCTGGGCAGCCTATTCACAGGCACAACAGCCCTGGGCATCTGTGCTTTCCCAGAGACGGAAGGTCTCATGGTGCCCGTTCTCGGCAGAGCCTTTTTCCGAAATGGGAAACGTCCGGCTCCTTGTCCCACCTGGAAGGGATCAGACCTGAAAGCTGTTGCTGGTCTTCACCTTCCCTGGGCAGCCTATTCACAGGCACAACAGCCCTGGGCATCTGTGCTTTCCCAGAGACGGAAGGTCTCATGGTGCCCGTTCTCGGCAGAGCCTTTTTCCGAAACGGCAAACGTCCGGCTCCTCCTCCCACCAGGAAGGGGACAGCCCTGAAAGCTGTTGCTGCTCTTCCCCTTCCCTGGGCAGCCTATTCACAGGCACAACAGCCCTGGGCATCTGTGCTTTCCCAGAGACGGAAGGTCTCATGGTGCCCGTTCTCGGCAGAGCCTTTTTCCGAAACGGGAAACGTCCGGCTCCTCCTCCCACCAGGAAGGGGCCAGCCCTGAAAGCTGTTGCTGCTCTTCGCCTTCCCTGGGCAGCCTATTCACAGGTACAACAGCCCTGGGGATCTGTGCTTTCCCAGAGACGGAAGGTCTCATGGTGCCCGTTCTCGGCAGAGCCTTTTTCCGAAACGGCAAACGTCCGGCTCCTTGTAAAACCGGGAAGGGACCAGCCCTGAAAGCTGTTATTGCTCTTCACCTTCCCTGGGCAGCCTATTCACAGGCAGAACAGCCCTGGGGATCTGTGCTTTCCCGGAGACGGAAGGTCTCATGGTGCCCGTTCTCGGCAGAGCCTTTTTCCGAAATGGGAAACGTCCGGCTCCTTGTCCAACCAGGAAGGGACCAGACCTGAAAGCTGTTGCTGCTCTTCGCCTTCCCTGGGCAGCTTATTCACAGGCACAACAGCCCTGGGCATCTGTGCTTTCCCAGAGACGGAAGGTCTCATGGTGCCCGTTCTCGGCAGAGCCTTTTTCCGAAACGGCAAACGTCCGGCTCCTTGTAAAACCGGGAAGGGACCAGCCCTGAAAGCTGTTGCTGCTCTTCACCTTCCCTGGGCAGCCTATTCACAGGCACAAGAGCACCGGGGATCTGTGCTTTCCCAGAGACGGAAGGTCTCATGGTGCCCGTTCTCGGCAGAGCCTTTTTCCGAAACGGGAAACGTCCGGCTCCTCCTCCCACCAGGAAGGGGCCAGCCCTGAAAGCTGTTGCTGGTCTTGCCTTCCCTGGGCAGCCTATTCACAGGCACAACAGCCCTGGGCATCTGTGCTTTCCCAGAGACGGAAGGTCTCATGGTGCCCGTTCTCGGCAGAGCCTTTTTCCGAAACGGCAAACGTCCGGCTCCTTGTCGCGCCAGCAAGGGGCCCGCCCTGAAAGCTGTTGCTGTCCTTCACCTTCCCTGGGCAGCCGATTCACAGGCACAACAGCCCTGGGCATCTGTGCTTTCCCAGAGACGGAAGGTCTCATGGTGCCCGTTCTCGGCAGAGCCTTTTTCCGAAATGGGAAACGTCCGGCCCCTTGTAAAACCGGGAAGGGACCAGCCCTGAAAGCTGTTACTGCTCTTCACCTTCCCTGGGCAGCCTATTCACAGGCACAACAGCCCTGGGCATCTGTGCTTTCCCAGAGACGGAAGGTCTCATGGTGCCCGTTCACGGCAGAGCCTTTTTCCGAAATGGGAAACGTCCGGCTCCTTGTCCCAACTGGAAGGGATCAGACCTGAAAGCTGTTGCTGGTCTTCACCTTCCCTGGGCAGCCTATTCACAGGCACAACAGCCCTGGGCATCTGTGCTTTCCCAGAGACGGAAGGTCTCATGGTGCCCGTTCTCGGCAGAGCCTTTTTCCGAAACGGCAAACGTCCGGCTCCTCCTCCCACCTGGAAGGGGCCAGCCCTGAAAGCTGTTGCTGCTCTTCACCTTCTCTGGGCAGCCTATTCACAGGCACAACAGCCCTGGGCATCTGTGCTTTCCCAGAGACGGAAGGTCTCATGGTGCCCGTTTTCGGCAGAGCATTTTTCCGAAACTGCAAACGACCGGCTCCGTGTCCCACCTGAAAGGGGCCAGCCCTGAAAGCTGTTGCTGCTCTTCGCCTTCCCTGGGCAGCCTATTCACAGGTACAACAGCCCTGGGGATCTGTGCTTTCCCAGAGACGGAAGGTCTCATGGTGCCCGTTCTCGGCAGAGCCTTTTTCTGAAACGGCAAACGTCCGGCTCCTCCTCCCACCAGGAAGGGGACAGCCCTGAAAGCTGTTGCTGCTCTTCACCTTCCCTGGGCAGCCTATTCGCAGGCACAACAGCCCTGGGCATCTGTGCTTTCCCAGAGACGGAAGGTCTCATGGTGCCCATTCTCGGCAGAGCCTTTTTCCGAAATGGGAAACGTCCGGCTCCTTGTCCAACCAGGAAGGGACCAGCCCTGAAAGCTGTTGTTGCTCTTCGCCTTCCCTGGGCAGCCTATTCACAGGCATAACAGTACTGGGGATCTGTGGTTTCCCAGAGACGGAAGGTCTCATGGTGCCCGTTCTCGGCAGAGCCTTTTTCCGAAATGGCAAACGTCCGGCTCCTTGTAAAACCGGGAAGGGACCAGCCCTGAAAGCTGTTGCTGCTCTTCGCCTTCCCTGGGCAGCCTGTTCACAGGTACAACAGCCCTGGGCATCTGTGCTTTCCCAGAGACGGAAGGTCTCATGGTGCCCGTTCTCGGCAGAGCCTTTTTCCGAAACGGCAAATGTCCGGCTCCTTGTCCCACCAGGAAGGGGCCAGCCCTGAAAGCTGTTGCTGGTCTTCGCCTTCCCTGGGCAGCCTATTCACAGGCACAACAGCCCTGGGCATCTGTGCTTTCCCAGAGACGGAAGGTCTCATGGTGCCCATTCTCGGCAGAGCCTTTTTCCGAAATGGGAAACGTCCGGCTCCTTGTCCCACCTGGAAGGGATCAGACCTGAAAGCTGTTGCTGGTCTTCACCTTCCCTGGGCAGCCTATTCACAGGCACAACAGCCCTGGGCATCTGTGCTTTCCCAGAGACGGAAGGTCTCATGGTGCCCGTTCTCGGCAGAGCCTTTTTCCGAAACGGCAAACGTCCGGCTCCTCCTCCCACCAGGAAGGGGACAGCCCTGAAAGCTGTTGCTGCTCTTCACCTTCCCTGGGCAGCCTATTCACAGGCACAACAGCCCTGGGCATCTGTGCTTTCCCAGAGACGGAAGGTCTCATGGTGCCCGTTCTCGGCAGAGCCTTTTTCCGAAACGGCAAACGTCCGGCTCCTCCTCCCACCAGGAAGGGGCCAGCCCTGAAAGCTGTTGCTGCTCTTCGCCTTCCCTGGGCAGCCTATTCACAGGTACAACAGCCCTGGGGATCTGTGCTTTCCCAGAGACGGAAGGTCTCATGGTGCCCGTTCTCGGCAGAGCCTTTTTCCGAAACGGCAAACGTCCGGCTCCTTGTAAAACCGGGAAGGGACCAGCCCTGAAAGCTGTTATTGCTCTTCACCTTCCCTGGGCAGCCTATTCACAGGCAGAACAGCCCTGGGGATCTGTGCTTTCCCGGAGACGGAAGGTCTCATGGTGCCCGTTCTCGGCAGAGCCTTTTTCCGAAATGGGAAACGTCCGGCTCCTTGTCCAACCAGGAAGGGACCAGACCTGAAAGCTGTTGCTGCTCTTCGCCTTCCCTGGGCAGCTTATTCACAGGCACAACAGCCCTGGGCATCTGTGCTTTCCCAGAGACGGAAGGTCTCATGGTGCCCGTTCTCGGCAGAGCCTTTTTCCGAAACGGCAAACGTCCGGCTCCTTGTAAAACCGGGAAGGGACCAGCCCTGAAAGCTGTTGCTGCTCTTCACCTTCCCTGGGCAGCCTATTCACAGGCACAAGAGCACCGGGGATCTGTGCTTTCCCAGAGACGGAAGGTCTCATGGTGCCCGTTCTCGGCAGAGCCTTTTTCCGAAACGGGAAACGTCCGGCTCCTCCTCCCACCAGGAAGGGGCCAGCCCTGAAAGCTGTTGCTGGTCTTGCCTTCCCTGGGCAGCCTATTCACAGGCACAACAGCCCTGGGCATCTGTGCTTTCCCAGAGACGGAAGGTCTCATGGTGCCCGTTCTCGGCAGAGCCTTTTTCCGAAACGGCAAACGTCCGGCTCCTTGTCGCGCCAGCAAGGGGCCCGCCCTGAAAGCTGTTGCTGTCCTTCACATTCCCTGGGCAGCCGATTCACAGGCACAACAGCCCTGGGCATCTGTGCTTTCCCAGAGACGGAAGGTCTCATGGTGCCCGTTCTCGGCAGAGCCTTTTTCCGAAATGGGAAACGTCCGGCCCCTTGTAAAACCGGGAAGGGACCAGCCCTGAAAGCTGTTACTGCTCTTCACCTTCCCTGGGCAGCCTATTCACAGGCACAACAGCCCTGGGCATCTGTGCTTTCCCAGAGACGGAAGGTCTCATGGTGCCCGTTCACGGCAGAGCCTTTTTCCGAAATGGGAAACGTCCGGCTCCTTGTCCCACCTGGAAGGGATCAGACCTGAAAGCTGTTGCTGGTCTTCACCTTCCCTGGGCAGCCTATTCACAGGCACAACAGCCCTGGGCATCTGTGCTTTCCCAGAGACGGAAGGTCTCATGGTGCCCGTTCTCGGCAGAGCCTTTTTCCGAAATGGCAAACGTCCGGCTCCTTGTCCCACCAGGAAGGGGCCAGCCCTGAAAGCTGTTGCTGCTCTTCACCTTCTCTGGGCAGCCTATTCACAGGCACAACAGCCCTGGGCATCTGTGCTTTCCCAGAGACGGAAGGTCTCATGGTGCCCGTTTTCGGCAGAGCATTTTTCCGAAACTGCAAACGTCCGGCTCCGTGTCCCACCTGAAAGGGGCCAGCCCTGAAAGCTGTTGCTGCTCTTCGCCTTCCCTGGGCAGCCTATTCACAGGTACAACAGCCCTGGGGATCTGTGCTTTCCCAGAGACGGAAGGTCTCATGGTGCCCGTTCTCGGCAGAGCCTTTTTCTGAAACGGCAAACGTCCGGCTCCTTGTCCCACCAGGAAGGGGACAGCCCTGAAAGCTGTTGCTGCTCTTCACCTTCCCTGGGCAGCCTATTCGCAGGCACAACAGCCCTGGGCATCTGTGCTTTCCCAGAGACGGAAGGTCTCATGGTGCCCATTCTCGGCAGAGCCTTTTTCCGAAATGGGAAACGTCCGGCTCCTTGTCCAACCAGGAAGGGACCAGCCCTGAAAGCTGTTGTTGCTCTTCGCCTTCCCTGGGCAGCCTATTCACAGGCATAACAGTACTGGGGATCTGTGGTTTCCCAGAGACGGAAGGTCTCATGGTGCCCGTTCTCGGCAGAGCCTTTTTCCGAAATGGCAAACGTCCGGCTCCTTGTAAAACCGGGAAGGGACCAGCCCTGAAAGCTGTTGCTGCTCTTCGCCTTCCCTGGGCAGCCTGTTCACAGGTACAACAGCCCTGGGCATCTGTGCTTTCCCAGAGACGGAAGGTCTCATGGTGCCCGTTCTCGGCAGAGCCTTTTTACGAAACGGCAAACGTCCGGCTCCTTGTCCCACCAGGAAGGGGCCAGCCCTGAAAGCTGTTGCTGGTCTTCGCCTTCCCTGGGCAGCCTATTCACAGGCACAACAGCCCTGGGCATCTGTGCTTTCCCAGAGACGGAAGGTCTCATGGTGCCCGTTCTCGGCAGAGCCTTTTTCCGAAATGGGAAACGTCCGGCTCCTTGTCCCACCTGGAAGGGATCAGACCTGAAAGCTGTTGCTGGTCTTCACCTTCCCTGGGCAGCCTATTCACAGGCACAACAGCCCTGGGCATCTGTGCTTTCCCAGAGACGGAAGGTCTCATGGTGCCCGTTCTCGGCAGAGCCTTTTTCCGAAACGGCAAACGTCCGGCTCCTCCTCCCACCAGGAAGGGGACAGCCCTGAAAGCTGTTGCTGCTCTTCACCTTCCCTGGGCAGCCTATTCACAGGCACAACAGCCCTGGGCATCTGTGCTTTCCCAGAGACGGAAGGTCTCATGGTGCCCGTTCTCGGCAGAGCCTTTTTCCGAAACGGGAAACGTCCGGCTCCTCCTCCCACCAGGAAGGGGCCAGCCCTGAAAGCTGTTGCTGCTCTTCGCCTTCCCTGGGCAGCCTATTCACAGGTACAACAGCCCTGGGGATCTGTGCTTTCCCAGAGACGGAAGGTCTCATGGTGCCCGTTCTCGGCAGAGCCTTTTTCCGAAACGGCAAACGTCCGGCTCCTTGTAAAACCGGAAAGGGACCAGCCCTGAAAGCTGTTATTGCTCTTCACCTTCCCTGGGCAGCCTATTCACAGGCAGAACAGCCCTGGGGATCTGTGCTTTCCCGGAGACGGAAGGTCTCATGGTGCCCGTTCTCGGCAGAGCCTTTTTCCGAAATGGGAAACGTCCGGCTCCTTGTCCAACCAGGAAGGGACCAGACCTGAAAGCTGTTGCTGCTCTTCGCCTTCCCTGGGCAGCTTATTCACAGGCACAACAGCCCTGGGCATCTGTGCTTTCCCAGAGACGGAAGGTCTCATGGTGCCCGTTCTCGGCAGAGCCTTTTTCCGAAACGGCAAACGTCCGGCTCCTTGTAAAACCGGGAAGGGACCAGCCCTGAAAGCTGTTGCTGCTCTTCACCTTCCCTGGGCAGCCTATTCACAGGCACAACAGCCCTGGGCATCTGTGCTTTCCCAGAGACGGAAGGTCTCATGGTGCCCGTTCTCGGCAGAGCCTTTTTCCGAAACGGGAAACGTCCGGCTCCTCCTCCCACCAGGAAGGGGCCAGCCCTGAAAGCTGTTGCTGCTCTTCGCCTTCCCTGGGCAGCCTATTCACAGGTACAACAGCCCTGGGGATCTGTGCTTTCCCAGAGACGGAAGGTCTCATGGTGCCCGTTCTCGGCAGAGCCTTTTTCCGAAACGGCAAACGTCCGGCTCCTTGTAAAACCGGGAAGGGACCAGCCCTGAAAGCTGTTATTGCTCTTCACCTTCCCTGGGCAGCCTATTCACAGGCAGAACAGCCCTGGGGATCTGTGCTTTCCCGGAGACGGAAGGTCTCATGGTGCCCGTTCTCGGCAGAGCCTTTTTCCGAAATGGGAAACGTCCGGCTCCTTGTCCAACCAGGAAGGGACCAGACCTGAAAGCTGTTGCTGCTCTTCGCCTTCCCTGGGCAGCTTATTCACAGGCACAACAGCCCTGGGCATCTGTGCTTTCCCAGAGACGGAAGGTCTCATGGTGCCCGTTCTCGGCAGAGCCTTTTTCCGAAACGGCAAACGTCCGGCTCCTTGTAAAACCGGGAAGGGACCAGCCCTGAAAGCTGTTGCTGCTCTTCACCTTCCCTGGGCAGCCTATTCACAGGCACAAGAGCACCGGGGATCTGTGCTTTCCCAGAGACGGAAGGTCTCATGGTGCCCGTTCTCGGCAGAGCCTTTTTCCGAAACGGGAAACGTCCGGCTCCTCCTCCCACCAGGAAGGGGCCAGCCCTGAAAGCTGTTGCTGGTCTTGCCTTCCCTGGGCAGCCTATTCACAGGCACAACAGCCCTGGGCATCTGTGCTTTCCCAGAGACGGAAGGTCTCATGGTGCCCGTTCTCGGCAGAGCCTTTTTCCGAAACTGCAAACGTCCGGCACCTTGTCCCACCAGGAAGGGGCCAGCCCTGAAAGCTGTTGCTGGTCTTCGCCCTCCCTGGGCATCCTATTCACAGGCATAACAGTACTGGGGATCTGTGGTTTCCCAGAGACGGAAGGTCTCATGGTGCCCGTTCTCGGCAGAGCCTTTTTCCGAAATGGGAAAAGTCCGGCTCCTTGTAAAACCGGGAAGGGACCAGCCCTGCAAGCTGTTGCTGCTCTTCACCTTCCCTGGGCAGCCTATTCACAGGCACAAGAGCACCGGGGATCTGTGCTTTCCCAGAGACGGAAGGTCTCATGGTGCCCGTTCTCGGCAGAGCCTTTTTCCGAAATGGGAAACGTCCGGCTCCTCCTCCCACCAGGAAGGGGCCAGCCCTGAAAGCTGCTGCTGGTCTTCGCCTTCCCTGGGCAGCCTATTCACAGGCACAACAGCCCTGGGCATCTGTGCTTTCCCAGAGACGGAAGGTCTCATGGTGCCCGTTCTCGGCAGAGCCTTTTTCCGAAACGGCAAACGTCCGGCTCCTTGTAAAACCGGGAAGGGACCAGCCCTGAAAGCTGTTGCTGCTCTTCACCTTCCCTGGGCAGCCTATTCACAGGCACAAGAGCACCGGGGATCTGTGCTTTCCCAGAGACGGAAGGTCTCATGGTGCCCGTTCTCGGCAGAGCCTTTTTCCGAAAGAGGAAACGTCCGGCTCCTCCTCCCACCAGGAAGGGGCCAGCCCTGAAAGCTGTTGCTGGTCTTGCCTTCCCTGGGCAGCCTATTCACAGGCACAACAGCCCTGGGCATCTGTGCTTTCCCAGAGACGGAAGGTCTCATGGTGCCCGTTCTCGGCAGAGCCTTTTTCCGAAACTGCAAACGTCCGGCACCTTGTCCCACCAGGAAGGGGCCAGCCCTGAAAGCTGTTGCTGGTCTTCGCCCTCCCTGGGCATCCTATTCACAGGCATAACAGTACTGGGGATCTGTGGTTTCCCAGAGACGGAAGGTCTCATGGTGCCCGTTCTCGGCAGAGCCTTTTTCCGAAATGTGAAACGTCCGGCTCCTCCTCCCACCAGGAAGGGGCCAGCCCTGAAAGCTGTTGCTGGTCTTCGCCTTCCCTGGGCAGCCTATTCACAGGCAGAACAGCCCTGGGGATCTGTGCTTTCCCAGAGACGGAAGGTCTCATGGTGCCCGTTCTCGGCAGAGCCTTTTTCCGAAACGGCAAACGTCCGGCTCCTTGTAAAACCGGGAAGGGGCCAGCCCTGAAAGCTGTTGCTGGTCTTCGCCCTCCCTGGGCATCCTATTCACAGGCATAACAGTACTGGGGATCTGTGGTTTCCCAGAGACGGAAGGTCTCATGGTGCCCGTTCTCGGCAGAGCCTTTTTCCGAAACGGCAAACGTCCAGCTCCTTGTCCCCCCTGGAAGGGGTCAGCCCTGCAAGCTGTTGCTGCTCTTCGCCTTCCCTGGGCAGCCTATTCACAGGCACAACAGCCCTGGGGATCTGTGCTTTCCCAGAGACGGAAGGTCTCATGGTGCCCGTTCTCGGCAGAGCCTTTTTCCGAAACGGCAAACGTCCGGCTCCTTGTCGCGCCAGCAAGGGGCCCGCCCTGAAAGCTGTTGCTGTCCTTCACCTTCCCTGGGCAGCCGATTCACAGGCACAACAGCCCTGGGCATCTGTGCTTTCCCAGAGACGGAAGGTCTCATGGTGCCCGTTCTCGGCAGAGCCTTTTTCCGAAACGGGAAACGTCCGGCCCCTTGTAAAACCGGGAAGGGACCAGCCCTGAAAGCTGTTACTGCTCTTCACCTTCCCTGGGCAGCCTATTCACAGGCACAACAGCCCTGGGCATCTGTGCTTTCCCAGAGACGGAAGGTCTCATGGTGCCCGTTCTCGGCAGAGCCTTTTTCCGAAATGGGAAACGTCCGGCTCCTTGTCCCACCTGGAAGGGATCAGACCTGAAAGCTGTTGCTGGTCTTCACCTTCCCTGGGCAGCCTATTCACAGGCACAACAGCCCTGGGCATCTGTGCTTTCCCAGAGACGGAAGGTCTCATGGTGCCCGTTCTCGGCAGAGCCTTTTTCCGAAACGGCAAACGTCCGGCTCCTTGTAAAACCGGGAAGGGGCCAGCCCTGAAAGCTGTTGCTGGTCTTCGCCCTCCCTGGGCAGCCTATTCACAGGCATAACAGTACTGGGCATCTGTGCTTTCCCAGAGACGGAAGGTCTCATGGTGCCCGTTCTCGGCAGAGCCTTTTTCCGAAATGGCAAACGTCCGGCTCCTTGTAAAACCGGGAAGGGACCAGCCCTGAAAGCTGTTGCTGCTCTTCGCCTTCCCTGGGCAGCCTGTTCACAGGTACAACAGCCCTGGGCATCTGTGCTTTCCCAGAGACGGAAGGTCTCATGGTGCCCGTTCTCGGCAGAGCCTTTTTCCGAAACGGCAATCGTCCGGCTCCTCCTCCCACCTGGAAGGGGCCAGCCCTGAAAGCTGTTGCTGCTCTTCGCCTTCCCTGGGCAGCCTATTCACAGGCACAACAGCCCTGGGCATCTGTGCTTTCCCAGAGACGGAAGGTCTCATGGTGCCCGTTCTCGGCAGAGCCTTTTTCCGAAACGGGAAACGTCCGGCCCCTTGTAAAACCGGGAAGGGACCGGCCCTGAAAGCTGTTACTGCTCTTCACCTTCCCTGGGCAGCCTATTCACAGGCACAAGAGCCCTGGGCATCTGTGCTTTCCCAGAGACGGAAGGTCTCATGGTGCCCGTTCTCGGCAGAGCCTTTTTCCGGAACGGCAAACGTCCGGCTCCTCCTCCCACCAGGAAGGGGACAGCCCTGAAAGCTGTTGCTGCTCTTCACCTTCCCTGGGCAGCCTATTCACAGGCACAACAGCCCTGGGCATCTGTGCTTTCCCAGAGACGGAAGGTCTCATGGTGCCCGTTCTCGGCAGAGCCTTTTTCCGAAACGGCAAACGTCCGGCTCCTCCTCCCACCAGGAAGGGGCCAGCCCTGAAAGCTGTTGCTGCTCTTCGCCTTCCCTGGGCAGCCTATTCACAGGTACAACAGCCCTGGGGATCTGTGCTTTCCCAGAGACGGAAGGTCTCATGGTGCCCGTTCTCGGCAGAGCCTTTTTCCGAAACGGGAAACGTCCGGCTCCTTGTAAAACCGGGAAGGGACCAGCCCTGAAAGCTGTTATTGCTCTTCACCTTCCCTGGGCAGCCTATTCACAGGCAGAACAGCCCTGGGGATCTGTGCTTTCCCGGAGACGGAAGGTCTCATGGTGCCCGTTCTCGGCAGAGCCTTTTTCCGAAACGGCAAACGTCCGGCTCCTTGTAAAACCGGGAAGGGGCCAGCCCTGAAAGCTGTTGCTGGTCTTCGCCCTCCCTGGGCAGCCTATTCACAGGCATAACAGTACTGGGCATCTGTGCTTTCCCAGAGACGGAAGGTCTCATGGTGCCCGTTCTCGGCAGAGCCTTTTTCCGAAACGGCAAACGTCCGGCTCCTTGTAAAACCGGGAAGGGACCAGCCCTGAAAGCTGTTGCTGCTCTTCGCCTTCCCTGGGCAGCCTGTTCACAGGTACAACAGCCCTGGGCATCTGTGCTTTCCCAGAGACGGAAGGTCTCATGGTGCCCGTTCTCGGCAGAGCCTTTTTCCGAAACGGCAATCGTCCGGCTCCTCCTCCCACCTGGAAGGGGCCAGCCCTGAAAGCTGTTGCTGCTCTTCGCCTTCCCTGGGCAGCCTATTCACAGGCACAACAGCCCTGGGCATCTGTGCTTTCCCAGAGACGGAAGGTCTCATGGTGCCCGTTCTCGGCAGAGCCTTTTTCCGAAACGGGAAACGTCCGGCCCCTTGTAAAACCGGGAAGGGACCAGCCCTGAAAGCTGTTACTGCTCTTCACCTTCCCTGGGCAGCCTATTCACAGGCACAAGAGCCCTGGGCATCTGTGCTTTCCCAGAGACGGAAGGTCTCATGGTGCCCGTTCTCGGCAGAGCCTTTTTCCGAAACGGCAAACGTCCGGCTCCTCCTCCCACCAGGAAGGGGACAGCCCTGAAAGCTGTTGCTGCTCTTCACCTTCCCTGGGCAGCCTATTCACAGGCACAACAGCCCTGGGGATCTGTGCTTTCCCAGAGACGGAAGGTCTCATGGTGCCCGTTCTCGGCAGAGCCTTTTTCCGAAACGGCAAACGTCCGGCTCCTCCTCCCACCAGGAAGGGGCCAGCCCTGAAAGCTGTTGCTGCTCTTCGCCTTCCCTGGGCAGCCTATTCACAGGTACAACAGCCCTGGGGATCTGTGCTTTCCCAGAGACGGAAGGTCTCATGGTGCCCGTTCTCGGCAGAGCCTTTTTCCGAAACGGCAAACGTCCGGCTCCTTGTAAAACCGGGAAGGGACCAGCCCTGAAAGCTGTTATTGCTCTTCACCTTCCCTGGGCAGCCTATTCACAGGCACAACAGCCCTGGGCATCTGTGCTTTCCCGGAGATGGAAGGTCTCATGGTGCCCGTTCTCGGCAGAGTCTTTTGCTGAAACGGGAAACATACGGCTCCTCCTCCAACCAGGAAGGGGCCAGCCCTGAAAGCTGTTGCTGGTCTTCGCCCTCCCTGGGCATCCTGTTCACAGGCACAAGAGCCCTGGGCATCTGTGCTTTCCCAGAGACGGAAGGTCTCATGGTGCCCGTTCTCGGCAGAGCCTTTTTCCGAAACGGCAAACGTCCGGCTCCTCCTCCCACCAGGAAGGGGCCAGCCCCGAAAGCTGTTGCTGCTCTTCACCTTCCCTGGGCAGCCTATTCACAGGCACAACAGCCCTGGGCATCTGTGCTTTCCCAGAGACGGAAGGTCTCATGGTGCCCGTTCTCGGCAGAGCCTTTTTCCGAAACGGCAAACGTCCGGCTCCTCCTCCCACCAGGAAGGGGTCAGCCCTGCAAGCTGTTGCTGCTCTTCACCTTCTCTGGGCAGCCTATTCACAGGCACAACAGCCCTGGGCATCTGTGCTTTCCCAGAGACGGAAGGTCTCATGGTGCCCGTTCTCGGCAAAGCCTTTTTCCAAAACGGGAAACGTCCGGCTCATTGTCTCGCCAGCAAGGGGCCCGCCCTGCAAGCTGTTGCTGTCCTTCACCTTCCCTGGGCAGCCTATTCACAGGCACAACAGCCCTGGGCATCTGTGCTTTCCCAGAGACGGAAGGTCTCATGGTGCCCGTTCTCGGCAGAGCCTTTTTCCGAAATGGGAAACGTCCGGCTCCTCCTCCCACCAGAAAGGGGCCAGCCCTGAAAGCTGTTGCTGCTCTTCACCTTCCCTGGGCAGCCTATTCACAGGCACAACAGCCCTGGGCATCTGTGCTTTCCCGGAGATGGAAGGTCTCATGGTGCCCGTTCTCGGCAGAGCCTTTTTCCGAAACAGGAAACGTCCGGCTCCTTGTCCCACCAGGAAGGGACCAGCCCTGAAAGCTGTTGCTGCTCTTCACCTTCCCTGGGCAGCCTATTCACAGGCACAACAGCCCTGGGCATCTGTGCTTTCCCAGAGACGGAAGGTCTCATGGTGCCCGTTCTCGGCAGAGCCTTTTTCCGAAACGGGAAACGTCCGGCTCCTTGTCCCACCTGGAAGGGGCCAGCCCTGAAAGCTGTTGCTGCTCTTCACCTTCCCTGGGCAGCCTATTCACAGGCACAACAGCCCTGGGCATCTGTGCTTTCCCAGAGACGGAAGGTCTCATGGTGCCCGTTCTCGGCAGAGCCTTTTTCCGAAATGGGAAACGTCCGGCTCCTTGTCCCACCAGGAAGGGACCAGCCCTGAAAGCTGTTGCTGCTCTTCGCCTTCCCTGGGCAGCCTGTTCACAGGCACAACAGCCCTGGGGATCTGTGCTTTCCCAGAGACGGAAGGTCTCATGGTGCCCGTTCTCGGCAGAGCCTTTTTCCGAAACGGCAAACGTCCGGCTCCTCCTCCCACCAGCAAGGGGCCAGCCCTGAAAGCTGTTGCTGCTCTTCACCTTCCCTGGGCAGCCTATTCACAGGCACAACAGCCCTGGGCATCTGTGCTTTCCTGGAGACGGAAGGTCTCATGGAGCCCGTTCTCGGCAGAGCCTTTTTCCGAAATGGGAAACGTCCGGCTCCTTGTAAAACCGGGAAGGGACCAGACCTGAAAGCTGTTGCTGCTCTTCGCCTTCCCTGGGCAGCCTATTCACAGGCACAACAGCCCTGGGCATCTGTGCTTTCCCAGAGACGGAAGGTCTCATGGTGCCCGTTCTCGGCAGAGCCTTTTTCCGAAACGGCAAACGTCCGGCTCCTTGTAAAACCGGGAAGGGGCCAGCCCTGAAAGCTGTTGCTGGTCTTCGCCCTCCCTGGGCATCCTATTCACAGGCATAACAGTACTGGGGATCTGTGGTTTCCCAGAGACGGAAGGTCTCATGGTGCCCGTTCTCGGCAGAGCCTTTGTCCGACATGGCAAACGTCCGGCTCCTTGTAAAACCGGGAAGGGACCAGCCCTGAAAGCTGTTGCTGCTCTTCGCCTTCCCTGGGCAGCCTGTTCACAGGTACAACAGCCCTGGGCATCTGTGCTTTCCCAGAGACGGAAGGTCTCATGGTGCCCGTTCTCGGCAGAGCCTTTTTCCGAAACGGCAAACGTCCGGCTCCTTGTCCCACCTGGAAGGGGTCAGCCCTGAAAGCTGTTGCTGCTCTTCGCCTTCCCTGGGCAGCCTATTCACAGGCACAACAGCCCTGGGCATCTGTGCTTTCCCGGAGATGGAAGGTCTCATGGTGCCCGTTCTCGGCAGAGCCTTTTTCCGAAACAGGAAACGTCCGGCTCCTTGTCCCACCAGGAAGGGACCAGCCCTGAAAGCTGTTGCTGCTCTTCACCTTCCCTGGGCAGCCTATTCACAGGCACAACAGCCCTGGGCATCTGTGCTTTCCCAGAGACGGAAGGTCTCATGGTGCCCGTTCTCGGCAGAGCCTTTTTCCGAAACGGGAAACGTCCGGCTCCTTGTCCCACCTGGAAGGGGCCAGCCCTGAAAGCTGTTGCTGCTCTTCACCTTCCCTGGGCAGCCTATTCACAGGCACAACAGCCCTGGGCATCTGTGCTTTCCCAGAGACGGAAGGTCTCATGGTGCCCGTTCTCGGCAGAGCCTTTTTCCGAAATGGGAAACGTCCGGCTCCTTGTCCCACCAGGAAGGGACCAGCCCTGAAAGCTGTTGCTGCTCTTCGCCTTCCCTGGGCAGCCTGTTCACAGGCACAACAGCCCTGGGGATCTGTGCTTTCCCAGAGACGGAAGGTCTCATGGTGCCCGTTCTCGGCAGAGCCTTTTTCCGAAACGGCAAACGTCCGGCTCCTCCTCCCACCAGCAAGGGGCCAGCCCTGAAAGCTGTTGCTGCTCTTCACCTTCCCTGGGCAGCCTATTCACAGGCACAACAGCCCTGGGCATCTGTGCTTTCCTGGAGACGGAAGGTCTCATGGAGCCCGTTCTCGGCAGAGCCTTTTTCCGAAATGGGAAACGTCCGGCTCCTTGTAAAACCGGGAAGGGACCAGACCTGAAAGCTGTTGCTGCTCTTCGCCTTCCCTGGGCAGCCTATTCACAGGCACAACAGCCCTGGGCATCTGTGCTTTCCCAGAGACGGAAGGTCTCATGGTGCCCGTTCTCGGCAGAGCCTTTTTCCGAAACGGCAAACGTCCGGCTCCTTGTAAAACCGGGAAGGGGCCAGCCCTGAAAGCTGTTGCTGGTCTTCGCCCTCCCTGGGCATCCTATTCACAGGCATAACAGTACTGGGGATCTGTGGTTTCCCAGAGACGGAAGGTCTCATGGTGCCCGTTCTCGGCAGAGCCTTTGTCCGACATGGCAAACGTCCGGCTCCTTGTAAAACCGGGAAGGGACCAGCCCTGAAAGCTGTTGCTGCTCTTCGCCTTCCCTGGGCAGCCTGTTCACAGGTACAACAGCCCTGGGCATCTGTGCTTTCCCAGAGACGGAAGGTCTCATGGTGCCCGTTCTCGGCAGAGCCTTTTTCCGAAACGGCAAACGTCCGGCTCCTTGTCCCACCTGGAAGGGGTCAGCCCTGAAAGCTGTTGCTGCTCTTCGCCTTCCCTGGGCAGCCTATTCACAGGCACAACAGCCCTGGGCATCTGTGCTTTCCCAGAGACGGAAGGTCTCATGGTGCCCGTTCTCGGCAGAGCCTTTTTCCGAAATGGGAAACGTCCGGCTCCTTGTAAAACCGGGAAGGGGCCAGCCCTGAAAGCTGTTGCTGCTCTTCGACCTCCCTGGGCATCCTATTCACAGGCACAACAGCCCTGGGCATCTGTGCTTTCCCAGAGACGGAAGGTCTCATGGTGCCCGTTCTCGGCAGAGCCTTTTTCCGAAACGGCAAACGTCCGGCTCCTTGTCCCACCTGGAAGGGGTCAGCCCTGCAAGCTGTTGCTGCTCTTCACCTTCTCTGGGCAGCCTATTCACAGGCACAACAGCCCTGGGCATCTGTGCTTTCCCAGAGACGGAAGGTCTCATGGTGCCCGTTCTCGGCAGAGCCTTTTTCCAAAACGGCAAACGTCCGGCTCATTGTCCCGCCAGCAAGGGTCCCGCCCTGCAAGCTGTTGCTGTCCTTCACCTTCCCTGGGCAGCCTATTCACAGGCACAACAGCCCTGGGCATCTGTGCTTTCCCAGAGACGGAAGGTCTCATGGTGCCCGTTCTCGGCAGAGCCTTTTTCCGAAACGGGAAACGTCCGGCTCCTTGTCCCACCTGGAAGGGGCCAGCCCTGAAAGCTGTTGCTGCTCTTCACCTTCCCTGGGCAGCCTATTCACAGGCACAACAGCCCTGGGCATCTGTGCTTTCCCAGAGACGGAAGGTCTCATGGTGCCCGTTCTCGGCAGAGCCTTTTTCCGAAATGGGAAACGTCCGGCTCCTTGTCCCACCAGGAAGGGACCAGCCCTGAAAGCTGTTGCTGCTCTTCGCCTTCCCTGGGCAGCCTGTTCACAGGCACAACAGCCCTGGGGATCTGTGCTTTCCCAGAGACGGAAGGTCTCATGGTGCCCGTTCTCGGCAGAGCCTTTTTCCGAAACGGCAAACGTCCGGCTCCTCCTCCCACCAGCAAGGGGCCAGCCCTGAAAGCTGTTGCTGCTCTTCACCTTCCCTGGGCAGCCTATTCACAGGCACAACAGCCCTGGGCATCTGTGCTTTCCTGGAGACGGAAGGTCTCATGGAGCCCGTTCTCGGCAGAGCCTTTTTCCGAAATGGGAAACGTCCGGCTCCTTGTAAAACCGGGAAGGGACCAGACCTGAAAGCTGTTGCTGCTCTTCGCCTTCCCTGGGCAGCCTATTCACAGGCACAACAGCCCTGGGCATCTGTGCTTTCCCAGAGACGGAAGGTCTCATGGTGCCCGTTCTCGGCAGAGCCTTTTTCCGAAACGGCAAACGTCCGGCTCCTTGTAAAACCGGGAAGGGGCCAGCCCTGAAAGCTGTTGCTGGTCTTCGCCCTCCCTGGGCATCCTATTCACAGGCATAACAGTACTGGGGATCTGTGGTTTCCCAGAGACGGAAGGTCTCATGGTGCCCGTTCTCGGCAGAGCCTTTGTCCGACATGGCAAACGTCCGGCTCCTTGTAAAACCGGGAAGGGACCAGCCCTGAAAGCTGTTGCTGCTCTTCGCCTTCCCTGGGCAGCCTGTTCACAGGTACAACAGCCCTGGGCATCTGTGCTTTCCCAGAGACGGAAGGTCTCATGGTGCCCGTTCTCGGCAGAGCCTTTTTCCGAAACGGCAAACGTCCGGCTCCTTGTCCCACCTGGAAGGGGTCAGCCCTGAAAGCTGTTGCTGCTCTTCGCCTTCCCTGGGCAGCCTATTCACAGGCACAACAGCCCTGGGCATCTGTGCTTTCCCGGAGATGGAAGGTCTCATGGTGCCCGTTCTCGGCAGAGCCTTTTTCCGAAACAGGAAACGTCCGGCTCCTTGTCCCACCAGGAAGGGACCAGCCCTGCAAGCTGTTGCTGCTCTTCACCTTCCCTGGGCAGCCTATTCACAGGCACAACAGCCCTGGGCATCTGTGCTTTCCCAGAGACGGAAGGTCTCATGGTGCCCGTTCTCGGCAGAGCCTTTTTCCGAAACGGGAAACGTCCGGCTCCTTGTCCCACCTGGAAGGGGCCAGCCCTGAAAGCTGTTGCTGCTCTTCACCTTCCCTGGGCAGCCTATTCACAGGCACAACAGCCCTGGGCATCTGTGCTTTCCCAGAGACGGAAGGTCTCATGGTGCCCGTTCTCGGCAGAGCCTTTTTCCGAAATGGGAAACGTCCGGCTCCTTGTCCCACCAGGAAGGGACCAGCCCTGAAAGCTGTTGCTGCTCTTCGCCTTCCCTGGGCAGCCTGTTCACAGGCACAACAGCCCTGGGGATCTGTGCTTTCCCAGAGACGGAAGGTCTCATGGTGCCCGTTCTCGGCAGAGCCTTTTTCCGAAACGGCAAACGTCCGGCTCCTCCTCCCACCAGCAAGGGGCCAGCCCTGAAAGCTGTTGCTGCTCTTCACCTTCCCTGGGCAGCCTATTCACAGGCACAACAGCCCTGGGCATCTGTGCTTTCCTGGAGACGGAAGGTCTCATGGAGCCCGTTCTCGGCAGAGCCTTTTTCCGAAATGGGAAACGTCCGGCTCCTTGTAAAACCGGGAAGGGACCAGACCTGAAAGCTGTTGCTGCTCTTCGCCTTCCCTGGGCAGCCTATTCACAGGCACAACAGCCCTGGGCATCTGTGCTTTCCCAGAGACGGAAGGTCTCATGGTGCCCGTTCTCGGCAGAGCCTTTTTCCGAAACGGCAAACGTCCGGCTCCTTGTAAAACCGGGAAGGGGCCAGCCCTGAAAGCTGTTGCTGGTCTTCGCCCTCCCTGGGCATCCTATTCACAGGCATAACAGTACTGGGGATCTGTGGTTTCCCAGAGACGGAAGGTCTCATGGTGCCCGTTCTCGGCAGAGCCTTTGTCCGACATGGCAAACGTCCGGCTCCTTGTAAAACCGGGAAGGGACCAGCCCTGAAAGCTGTTGCTGCTCTTCGCCTTCCCTGGGCAGCCTGTTCACAGGTACAACAGCCCTGGGCATCTGTGCTTTCCCAGAGACGGAAGGTCTCATGGTGCCCGTTCTCGGCAGAGCCTTTTTCCGAAACGGCAAACGTCCGGCTCCTTGTCCCACCTGGAAGGGGTCAGCCCTGATAGCTGTTGCTGCTCTTCGCCTTCCCTGGGCAGCCTATTCACAGGCACAACAGCCCTGGGCATCTGTGCTTTCCCAGAGACGGAAGGTCTCATGGTGCCCGTTCTCGGCAGAGCCTTTTTCCGAAATGGGAAACGTCCGGCTCCTTGTAAAACCGGGAAGGGGCCAGCCCTGAAAGCTGTTGCTGCTCTTCGACCTCCCTGGGCATCCTATTCACAGGCACAACAGCCCTGGGCATCTGTGCTTTCCCAGAGACGGAAGGTCTCATGGTGCCCGTTCTCGGCAGAGCCTTTTTCCGAAACGGCAAACGTCCGGCTCCTTGTCCCACCTGGAAGGGGTCAGCCCTGCAAGCTGTTGCTGCTCTTCACCTTCTCTGGGCAGCCTATTCACAGGCACAACAGCCCTGGGCATCTGTGCTTTCCCAGAGACGGAAGGTCTCATGGTGCCCGTTCTCGGCAGAGCCTTTTTCCAAAACGGCAAACGTCCGGCTCATTGTCCCGCCAGCAAGGGTCCCGCCCTGCAAGCTGTTGCTGTCCTTCACCTTCCCTGGGCAGCCTATTCACAGGCACAACAGCCCTGGGCATCTGTGCTTTCCCAGAGACGGAAGGTCTCATGGTGCTAGTTCCCGGCAGAGCCTTTTTCCGAAATGGGAAACGTCCGGCTCCTCCTCCCACCAGGACGGGGCCAGCCCTGAAAGCTGTTGCTGCTCTTCACCTTCCCTGGGCAGCCTATTCACAGGCACAACAGCCCTGGGCATCTGTGCTTTCCCGGAGACAGAAGGTCTCATGGTGCCCGTTCTCGGCAGAGCCTTTTTCCGAAATGGCAAACGTACGGCTCCTTGTCCCACCTGGAAGGGGCCAGCCCTGAAAGCTGTTGCTGCTCTTCGCCTTCCCTGGGCAGCCTGTTCACAGGCACAACAGCCCTGGGGGTCTGTGCTTTCCCAGAGACGGAAGGTCTCATGGTGCCCGTTCTCGGCAGAGCCTTTTTCCGAAACGGCAAACGTCCGGCTCCTCCTCCCACCAGCAAGGGGCCAGCCCCGAAAGCTGTTGCTGCTCTTCACCTTCCCTGGGCAGCCTATTCACAGGCACAACAGCCCTGGGCATCTGTGCTTTCCCAGAGACGGAAGGTCTCATGGTGCCCGTTCTCGGCAGAGCCTTTTTCCGAAACGGCAAACGTCCGGCTCCTCCTCCCACCTGGAAGGGGTCAGCCCTGCAAGCTGTTGCTGCTCTTCACCTTCTCTGGGCAGCCTATTCACAGGCACAAGAGCCCTGGGCATCTGTGCTTTCCCAGAGACGGAAGGTCTCATGGTGCCCGTTCTCGGCCAAGCCTTTTTCCAAAACGGGAAACGTCCGGCTCATTGTCCCGCCAGCAAGGGGCCCGCCCTGCAAGCTGTTGCTGTCCTTCACCTTCCCTGGGCAGCCTATTCACAGGCACAACAGCCCTGGGCATCTGTGCTTTCCCAGAGACGGAAGGTCTCATGGTGCCCGTTCTCGGCAGAGCCTTTTTCCGAAATGGGAAACGTCCGGCTCCTCCTCCCACCAGAAAGGGGCCAGCCCTGAAAGCTGTTGCTGCTCTTCACCTTCCCTGGGCAGCCTATTCACAGGCACAACAGCCCTGGGCATCTGTGCTTTCCCGGAGATGGAAGGTCTCATGGTGCCCGTTCTCGGCAGAGCCTTTTTCCGAAACAGGAAACGTCCGGCTCCTTGTCCCACCAGGAAGGGACCAGCCCTGAAAGCTGTTGCTGCTCTTCACCTTCCCTGGGCAGCCTATTCACAGGCACAACAGCCCTGGGCATCTGTGCTTTCCCAGAGACGGAAGGTCTCATGGTGCCCGTTCTCGGCAGAGCCTTTTTCCGAAACGGGAAACGTCCGGCTCCTTGTCCCACCTGGAAGGGGCCAGCCCTGAAAGCTGTTGCTGCTCTTCACCTTCCCTGGGCAGCCTATTCACAGGCACAACAGCCCTGGGCATCTGTGCTTTCCCAGAGACGGAAGGTCTCATGGTGCCCGTTCTCGGCAGAGCCTTTTTCCGAAATGGGAAACGTCCGGCTCCTTGTCCCACCAGGAAGGGACCAGCCCTGAAAGCTGTTGCTGCTCTTCGCCTTCCCTGGGCAGCCTGTTCACAGGCACAACAGCCCTGGGGATCTGTGCTTTCCCAGAGACGGAAGGTCTCATGGTGCCCGTTCTCGGCAGAGCCTTTTTCCGAAACGGCAAACGTCCGGCTCCTCCTCCCACCAGCAAGGGGCCAGCCCTGAAAGCTGTTGCTGCTCTTCACCTTCCCTGGGCAGCCTATTCACAGGCACAACAGCCCTGGGCATCTGTGGTTTCCCAGAGACGGAAGGTCTCATGGTGCCCGTTCTCGGCAGAGCCTTTTTCCGAATTGGGAAACGTCCGGCTCCTTGTAAAACCGGGAAGGGGCCAGCCCTGAAAGCTGTTGCTGCTCTTCGCCCTCCCTGGGCATCCTATTCACAGGCATAACAGTACTGGGGATCTGTGGTTTCCCAGAGACGGAAGGTCTCATGGTGCCCGTTCTCGGCAGAGCCTTTTTCCAAAACGGCAAACGTCCGGCTCCTCCTCCCACCAGAAAGGGGCCAGCCCTGAAAGCTGTTGCTGTCCTTCACCTTCCCTGGGCAGCCTATTCACAGGCACAACAGCCCTGGGCATCTGTGCTTTCCCGGAGACGGAAGGTCTCATGGTGCCCGTTCTCGGCAGAGCCTTTTTCCGAAACGGCAAACGTCCGGCTCCTTGTCCCACCAGGAAGGGACCAGACCTGAAAGCTGTTGCTGCTCTTCACCTTCCCTGGGCAGCCTATTCACAGGCACAACAGCCCTGGGCATCTGTGCTTTCCCAGAGACGGAAGGTCTCATGGTGCCCGTTCTCGGCAGAGCCTTTTTCCGAAATGGGAAACGTCCGGCTCCTTGTCCCACCAGGAAGGGGCCAGCCCTGAAAGCTGTTGCTGCTCTTCGCCTTCCCTGGGCAGCCTATTCACAGGTACAACAGCCCTGGGCATCTGTGCTTTCCCAGAGACGGAAGGTCTCATGGTGCCCGTACTCGGCAGAGCCTTTTTCCGAAATGGGAAACGTCCGGCTCCTTGTCCCACCTGGAAGGGGCCAGCCCTGAAAGCTGTTGCTGCTCTTCGCCTTCCCTGGGCAGCCAATTCACAGGTACAACAGCCCTGGGCATCTGTGCTTTCCCAGAGACGGAAGGTCTCATGGTGCCCGTTCTCGGCAGAGCCTTTTTCCGAAACGGCAAACGTCCGGCTCCTCCTCCCACCAGGAAGGGGACAGCCCTGAAAGCTTTTGCTGCTCTTCACCTTCCCTGGGCAGCGTATTCTCAGGTACAACAGCCCTGGGCATCTGTGCTTTCCCAGAGACGGAAGGTCTCATGGTGCCCGTTCTCGGGAGAGCCTTTTTCCGAAACGGGAAACGTCCGGCACCTTGTAAAACCGGGAAGGGACCAGCCCTGAAAGATGTTACTGCTCTTCACCTTCCCTGGGCAGCTTATTCACAGGCACAAGAGCCCTGGGCATCTGTGCTTTCCCAGAGACGGAAGGTCTCATGGTGCCCGTTCTCGGCAGAGCCTTTTTCCGAAATGGGAAAAGTCCGGCTCCTTGTCCCACCAGGAAGGGATCAGACCTGAAAGCTGTTGCTGGTCTTCACCTTCCCTGGGCAGCCTATTCACAGGCACAACAGCCCTGGGGATCTGTGCTTTCCCAGAGACGGAAGGTCTCATGGTGCCCGTTCTCGGCAGAGCCTTTTTCCGAAATGGGAAACGTCCGGCTCCTTGTCCCACCTGGAAGGGGCCAGCCCTGAAAGCTGTTGCTGCTCTTCGCCTTCCCTGGGCAGCCTATTCACAGGTACAACAGCCCTGGGCATCTGTGCTTTCCCAGAGACGGAAGGTCTTATGGTGCCCGTTCTCGGCAGAGCCTTTTTCTGAAACGGAAAACGTCCGGCTCCTCCTCCCACCAGGAAGGGGACAGCCCTGAAAGCTGATGCTGCTCTTCACCTTCCCTGGGCAGCCTATTCGCAGGCACAACAGCCCTGGGCATCTGTGGTTTCCCAGAGACGGAAGGTCTCATGGTGCCCATTCTCGGCAGAGCCTTTTTCCGAAACAGGAAACGTCCGGCTCCTTGTAAAATCGGGAAGGGACCAGCCCTGAAAGCTGTTGCTGCTCTTCGCCTTCCCTGGGCAGCCTATTCACAGGCACAACAGCCCTGGGCATCTGTGCTTTCCCAGAGACGGAAGGTCTCATGGTGCCCGTTCTCGGCAGAGCCTTTTTCCGAAACGGCAAACGTCCGGCTCCTTGTCCCCCCTGGAAGGGGTCAGCCCTGCAAGCTGTTGCTGCTCTTCACCTTCTCTGGGCAGCCTATTCACAGGCACAAGAGCCCTGGGCATCTGTGCTTTCCCAGAGACGGAAGGTCTCATGGTGCCCGTTCTCGGCAAAGCCTTTTTCCAAAACGGGAAACGTCCGGCTCATTGTCCCGCCAGCAAGGGGCCCGCCCTGCAAGCTGTTGCTGTCCTTCACCTTCCCTGGGCAGCCTATTCACAGGCACAACAGCCCTGGGCATCTGTGCTTTCCCAGAGACGGAAGGTCTCATGGTGCCCGTTCTCGGCAGAGCCTTTTTCCGAAATGGGAAACGTCCGGCTCCTCCTCCCACCAGAAAGGGGCCAGCCCTGAAAGCTGTTGCTGCTCTTCACCTTCCCTGGGCAGCCTATTCACAGGCACAACAGCCCTGGGCATCTGTGCTTTCCCGGAGACGGAAGGTCTCATGGTGCCCGTTCTCGGCAGAGCCTTTTTCCGAAACAGGAAACGTCCGGCTCCTTGTCCCACCAGGAAGGGACCAGCCCTGAAAGCTGTTGCTGCTCTTCACCTTCCCTGGGCAGCCTATTCACAGGCACAACAGCCCTGGGCATCTGTGCTTTCCCAGAGACGGAAGGTCTCATGGTGCCCGTTCTCGGCAGAGCCTTTTTCCGAAACGGCAAACGTCCGGCTCCTCCTCCCACCAGGAAGGGGACAGCCCTGAAAGCTGTTGCTGCTCTTCACCTTCCCTGGGCAGCCTATTCACAGGCACAACAGCCCTGGGCATCTGTGCTTTCCCAGAGACGGAAGGTCTCATGGTGCCCGTTCTCGGCAGAGCCTTTTTCCGAAATGGGAAACGTCCGGCTCCTTGTCCCACCAGGAAGGGACCAGCCCTGAAAGCTGTTGCTGCTCTTCACCTTCCCTGGGCAGCCTGTTCACAGGCACAACAGCCCTGGGCATCTGTGCTTTCCCAGAGACGGAAGGTCTCATGGTGCCCGTTCTCGGCAGAGCCTTTTTCCGAAACGGCAAACGTCCGGCTCCTCCTCCCACCAGCAAGGGGCCAGCCCTGAAAGCTGTTGCTGCTCTTCACCTTCCCTGGGCAGCCTATTCACAGGCACAACAGCCCTGGGCATCTGTGGTTTCCCAGAGACGGAAGGTCTCATGGTGCCCGTTCTCGGCAGAGCCTTTTTCCGAATTGGGAAACGTCCGGCTCCTTGTAAAACCGGGAAGGGGCCAGCCCTGAAAGCTGTTGCTGCTCTTCGCCCTCCCTGGGCATCCTATTCACAGGCATAACAGTACTCGGGATCTGTGGTTTCCCAGAGACGGAAGGTCTCATGGTGCCCGTTCTCGGCAGAGCCTTTTTCCAAAACGGCAAACGTCCGGCTCCTCCTCCCACCAGAAAGGGGCCAGCCCTGCAAGCTGTTGCTGCTCTTCACCTTCCCTGGGCAGCCTATTCACAGGCACAACAGCCCTGGGCATCTGTGCTTTCCCGGAGACGGAAGGTCTCATGGTGCCCGTTCTCGGCAGAGCCTTTTTCCGAAACAGGAAACGTCCGGCTCCTTGTCCCACCAGGAAGGGACCAGCCCTGAAAGCTGTTGCTGCTCTTCACCTTCCCTGGGCAGCCTATTCACAGGCACAACAGCCCTGGGCATCTGTGCTTTCCCAGAGACGGAAGGTCTCATGGTGCCCGTTCTCGGCAGAGCCTTTTTCCGAAACGGGAAACGTCCGGCTCCTTGTCCCACCTGGAAGGGGCCAGCCCTGAAAGCTGTTGCTGCTCTTCACCTTCCCTGGGCAGCCTATTCACAGGCACAACAGCCCTGGGCATCTGTGCTTTCCCAGAGACGGAAGGTCTCATGGTGCCCGTTCTCGGCAGAGCCTTTTTCCGAAATGGGAAACGTCCGGCTCCTTGTCCCACCAGGAAGGGACCAGCCCTGAAAGCTGTTGCTGCTCTTCGCCTTCCCTGGGCAGCCTGTTCACAGGCACAACAGCCCTGGGGATCTGTGCTTTCCCAGAGACGGAAGGTCTCATGGTGCCCGTTCTCGGCAGAGCCTTTTTCCGAAACGGCAAACGTCCGGCTCCTCCTCCCACCAGCAAGGGGCCAGCCCTGAAAGCTGTTGCTGCTCTTCACCTTCCCTGGGCAGCCTATTCACAGGCACAACAGCCCTGGGCATCTGTGGTTTCCCAGAGACGGAAGGTCTCATGGTGCCCGTTCTCGGCAGAGCCTTTTTCCGAATTGGGAAACGTCCGGCTCCTTGTAAAACCGGGAAGGGGCCAGCCCTGAAAGCTGTTGCTGCTCTTCGCCCTCCCTGGGCATCCTATTCACAGGCATAACAGTACTGGGGATCTGTGGTTTCCCAGAGACGGAAGGTCTCATGGTGCCCGTTCTCGGCAGAGCCTTTTTCCAAAACGGCAAACGTCCGGCTCCTCCTCCCACCAGAAAGGGGCCAGCCCTGAAAGCTGTTGCTGTCCTTCACCTTCCCTGGGCAGCCTATTCACAGGCACAACAGCCCTGGGCATCTGTGCTTTCCCGGAGACGGAAGGTCTCATGGTGCCCGTTCTCGGCAGAGCCTTTTTCCGAAACGGCAAACGTCCGGCTCCTTGTCCCACCAGGAAGGGACCAGACCTGAAAGCTGTTGCTGCTCTTCACCTTCCCTGGGCAGCCTATTCACAGGCACAACAGCCCTGGGCATCTGTGCTTTCCCAGAGACGGAAGGTCTCATGGTGCCCGTTCTCGGCAGAGCCTTTTTCCGAAATGGGAAACGTCCGGCTCCTTGTCCCACCAGGAAGGGGCCAGCCCTGAAAGCTGTTGCTGCTCTTCGCCTTCCCTGGGCAGCCTATTCACAGGTACAACAGCCCTGGGCATCTGTGCTTTCCCAGAGACGGAAGGTCTCATGGTGCCCGTACTGGGCAGAGCCTTTTTCCGAAATGGGAAACGTCCGGCTCCTTGTCCCACCTGGAAGGGGCCAGCCCTGAAAGCTGTTGCTGCTCTTCGCCTTCCCTGGGCAGCCAATTCACAGGTACAACAGCCCTGGGCATCTGTGCTTTCCCAGAGACGGAAGGTCTCATGGTGCCCGTTCTCGGGAGAGCCTTTTTCCGAAACGGGAAACGTCCGGCACCTTGTAAAACCGGGAAGGGACCAGCCCTGAAAGATGTTACTGCTCTTCACCTTCCCTGGGCAGCTTATTCACAGGCACAACAGCCCTGGGCATCTGTGCTTTCCCAGAGACGGAAGGTCTCATGGTGCCCGTTCTCGGCAGAGCCTTTTTCCGAAATGGGAAAAGTCCGGCTCCTTGTCCCACCAGGAAGGGATCAGACCTGAAAGCTGTTGCTGGTCTTCACCTTCCCTGGGCAGCCTATTCACAGGCACAACAGCCCTGGGGATCTGTGCTTTCCCAGAGACGGAAGGTCTCATGGTGCCCGTTCTCGGCAGAGCCTTTTTCCGAAATGGGAAACGTCCGGCTCCTTGTCCCACCTGGAAGGGGCCAGCCCTGAAAGCTGTTGCTGCTCTTCGCCTTCCCTGGGCAGCCTATTCACAGGTACAACAGCCCTGGGCATCTGTGCTTTCCCAGAGACGGAAGGTCTTATGGTGCCCGTTCTCGGCAGAGCCTTTTTCTGAAACGGAAAACGTCCGGCTCCTCCTCCCACCAGGAAGGGGACAGCCCTGAAAGCTGTTGCTGCTCTTCACCTTCCCTGGGCAGCCTATTCGCAGGCACAACAGCCCTGGGCATCTGTGGTTTCCCAGAGACGGAAGGTCTCATGGTGCCCATTCTCGGCAGAGCCTTTTTCCGAAACAGGAAACGTCCGGCTCCTTGTAAAATCGGGAAGGGACCAGCCCTGAAAGCTGTTGCTGCTCTTCGCCTTCCCTGGGCAGCCTATTCACAGGCACAACAGCCCTGGGCATCTGTGCTTTCCCAGAGACGGAAGGTCTCATGGTGCCCGTTCTCGGCAGAGCCTTTTTCCGAAACGGCAAACGTCCGGCTCCTTGTCCCCCCTGGAAGGGGTCAGCCCTGCAAGCTGTTGCTGCTCTTCACCTTCTCTGGGCAGCCTATTCACAGGCACAAGAGCCCTGGGCATCTGTGCTTTCCCAGAGACGGAAGGTCTCATGGTGCCCGTTCTCGGCAAAGCCTTTTTCCAAAACGGGAAACGTCCGGCTCATTGTCCCGCCAGCAAGGGGCCCGCCCTGCAAGCTGTTGCTGTCCTTCACCTTCCCTGGGCAGCCTATTCACAGGCACAACAGCCCTGGGCATCTGTGCTTTCCCAGAGACGGAAGGTCTCATGGTGCCCGTTCTCGGCAGAGCCTTTTTCCGAAATGGGAAACGTCCGGCTCCTCCTCCCACCAGAAAGGGGCCAGCCCTGAAAGCTGTTGCTGCTCTTCACCTTCCCTGGGCAGCCTATTCACAGGCACAACAGCCCTGGGCATCTGTGCTTTCCCGGAGACGGAAGGTCTCATGGTGCCCGTTCTCGGCAGAGCCTTTTTCCGAAACAGGAAACGTCCGGCTCCTTGTCCCACCAGGAAGGGACCAGCCCTGAAAGCTGTTGCTGCTCTTCACCTTCCCTGGGCAGCCTATTCACAGGCACAACAGCCCTGGGCATCTGTGCTTTCCCAGAGACGGAAGGTCTCATGGTGCCCGTTCTCGGCAGAGCCTTTTTCCGAAACGGCAAACGTCCGGCTCCTCCTCCCACCAGGAAGGGGACAGCCCTGAAAGCTGTTGCTGCTCTTCACCTTCCCTGGGCAGCCTATTCACAGGCACAACAGCCCTGGGCATCTGTGCTTTCCCAGAGACGGAAGGTCTCATGGTGCCCGTTCTCGGCAGAGCCTTTTTCCGAAATGGGAAACGTCCGGCTCCTTGTCCCACCAGGAAGGGACCAGCCCTGAAAGCTGTTGCTGCTCTTCACCTTCCCTGGGCAGCCTGTTCACAGGCACAACAGCCCTGGGGATCTGTGCTTTCCCAGAGACGGAAGGTCTCATGGTGCCCGTTCTCGGCAGAGCCTTTTTCCGAAACGGCAAACGTCCGGCTCCTCCTCCCACCAGCAAGGGGCCAGCCCTGAAAGCTGTTGCTGCTCTTCACCTTCCCTGGGCAGCCTATTCACAGGCACAACAGCCCTGGGCATCTGTGGTTTCCCAGAGACGGAAGGTCTCATGGTGCCCGTTCTCGGCAGAGCCTTTTTCCGAATTGGGAAACGTCCGGCTCCTTGTAAAACCGGGAAGGGGCCAGCCCTGAAAGCTGTTGCTGCTCTTCGCCCTCCCTGGGCATCCTATTCACAGGCATAACAGTACTCGGGATCTGTGGTTTCCCAGAGACGGAAGGTCTCATGGTGCCCGTTCTCGGCAGAGCCTTTTTCCGAAACGGCAAACGTCCGGCTCCTCCTCCCACCAGAAAGGGGCCAGCCCTGCAAGCTGTTGCTGCTCTTCACCTTCCCTGGGCAGCCTATTCACAGGCACAACAGCCCTGGGCATCTGTGCTTTCCCGGAGACGGAAGGTCTCATGGTGCCCGTTCTCGGCAGAGCCTTTTTCCGAAACAGGAAACGTCCGGCTCCTTGTCCCACCAGGAAGGGACCAGCCCTGAAAGCTGTTGCTGCTCTTCACCTTCCCTGGGCAGCCTATTCACAGGCACAACAGCCCTGGGCATCTGTGCTTTCCCAGAGACGGAAGGTCTCATGGTGCCCGTTCTCGGCAGAGCCTTTTTCCGAAACGGCAAACGTCCGGCTCCTCCTCCCACCAGGAAGGGGACAGCCCTGAAAGCTGTTGCTGCTCTTCACCTTCCCTGGGCAGCCTATTCACAGGCACAACAGCCCTGGGCATCTGTGCTTTCCCAGAGACGGAAGGTCTCATGGTGCCCGTTCTCGGCAGAGCCTTTTTCCGAAATGGGAAACGTCCGGCTCCTTGTCCCACCAGGAAGGGACCAGCCCTGAAAGCTGTTGCTGCTCTTCGCCTTCCCTGGGCAGCCTGTTCACAGGCACAACAGCCCTGGGGATCTGTGCTTTCCCAGAGACGGAAGGTCTCATGGTGCCCGTTCTCGGCAGAGCCTTTTTCCGAAACGGCAAACGTCCGGCTCCTCCTCCCACCAGCAAGGGGCCAGCCCTGAAAGCTGTTGCTGCTCTTCACCTTCCCTGGGCAGCCTATTCACAGGCACAACAGCCCTGGGCATCTGTGCTTTCCTGGAGACGGAAGGTCTCATGGTGCCCGTTCTCGGCAGAGCCTTTTTCCGAATTGGGAAACGTCCGGCTCCTTGTCCCACCTGGAAGGGGCCAGCCCTGAAAGCTGTTGCTGCTCTTCGCCCTCCCTGGGCATCCTATTCACAGGCATAACAGTACTGGGGATCTGTGGTTTCCCAGAGACGGAAGGTCTCATGGTGCCCGTTCTCGGCAGAGCCTTTTTCCAAAACGGCAAACGTCCGGCTCCTCCTCCCACCAGAAAGTGGCCAGCCCTGAAAGCTGTTGCTGTCCTTCACCTTCCCTGGGCAGCCTATTCACAGGCACAACAGCCCTGGGCATCTGTGCTTTCCCGCAGACGGAAGGTCTCATGGTGCCCGTTCTCGGCAGAGCCTTTTTCCGAAATGGGAAACGTCCGGCTCCTTGTCCTACCAGGAAGGGGCCAGCCCTGAAAGCTGTTGCTGCTCTTCACCTTCCCTGGGCAGCCTATTCACAGGCACAACAGCCCTGGGCATCTGTGCTTTCCCAGAGACGGAAGGTCTCATGGTGCCCGTTCTCGGCAGAGCCTTTTTCCGAAATGGGAAACGTCCGGCTCCTTGTCCCACCAGGAAGGGGCCAGCCCTGAAAGCTGTTGCTGCTCTTCGCCTTCCCTGGGCAGCCTATTCACAGGTACAACAGCCCTGGGCATCTGTGCTTTCCCAGAGACGGAAGGTCTCATGGTGCCCGTACTCGGCAGAGCCTTTTTCCGAAATGGGAAACGTCCGGCTCCTTGTCCCACCTGGAAGGGGCCAGCCCTGAAAGCTGTTGCTGCTCTTCGCCTTCCCTGGGCAGCCTATTCACAGGTACAACAGCCCTGGGCATCTGTGCTTTCCCAGAGACGGAAGGTCTCATGGTGCCCGTTCTCGGCAGAGCCTTTTTCCGAAACGGCAAACGTCCGGCTCCTCCTCCCACCAGGAAGGGGACAGCCCTGAAAGCTGTTGCTGCTCTTCACCTTCCCTGGGCAGTGTATTCTCAGGTACAACAGCCCTGGGCATCTGTGCTTTCCCAGAGACGGAAGGTCTCATGGTGCCCGTTCTCGGCAGAGCCTTTTTCCGAAACGGGAAACGTCCGGCACCTTGTAAAACCGGGAAGGGACCAGCCCTGAAAGATGTTACTGCTCTTCACCTTCCCTGGGCAGCTTATTCACAGGCACAACAGCCCTGGGCATCTGTGCTTTCCCAGAGACGGAAGGTCTCATGGTGCCCGTTCTCGGCAGAGCCTTTTTCCGAAATGGGAAAAGTCCGGCTCCTTGTCCCACCAGGAAGGGATCAGACCTGAAAGCTGTTGCTGGTCTTCACCTTCCCTGGGCAGCCTATTCACAGGCACAACAGCCCTGGGGATCTGTGCTTTCCCAGAGATGGAAGGTCTCATGGTGCCCGTTCTCGGCAGAGCCTTTTTCCGAAATGGCAAACGTCCGGCTCCTTGTCCCACCTGGAAGGGGCCAGCCCTGAAAGCTGTTGCTGCTCTTCGCCTTCCCTGGGCAGCCTATTCACAGGTACAACAGCCCTGGGCATCTGTGCTTTCCCAGAGACGGAAGGTCTTATGGTGCCCGTTCTCGGCAGAGCCTTTTTCTGAAACGGAAAACGTCCGGCTCCTCCTCCCACCAGGAAGGGGACAGCCCTGAAAGCTGTTGCTGCTCTTCACCTTCCCTGGGCAGCCTATTCGCAGGCACAACAGCCCTGGGCATCTGTGGTTTCCCAGAGACGGAAGGTCTCATGGTGCCCATTCTCGGCAGAGCCTTTTTCCGAAATGGGAAACGTCCGGCTCCTTGTAAAACCGGGAAGGGACCAGCCCTGAAAGCTGTTGCTGCTCTTCGCCTTCCCTGGGCAGCCTATTCACAGGCACAACAGCCCTGGGCATCTGTGCTTTCCCAGAGACGGAAGGTCTCATGGTGCCCGTTCTCGGCAGAGCCTTTTTCCGAAATGGGAAACGTCCGGCTCCTTGTAAAACCGGGAAGGGACCAGACCTGAAAGCTGTTGCTGCTCTTCGCCTTCCCTGGCAGCCTGTTCACAGGCACAAGAGCCCTGGGCATCTGTGCTTTCCCAGGACGGAAGGTCTCATGGTGCCCGTTCTCGGCAGAGCCTTTTTCCGAAACGGCAAACGTCTGGCTCCTCCTCCCACCTGGAAGGGGCCAGCCCTGAAAGCTGTTGCTGCTCTTCCCCTTCCCTGGGCAGCCTATTCACAGGCACAACAGCCCTGGGCATCTGTGCTTTCCCAGAGACGGAAGGTCTCATGGTGCTCGTTCTCGGCAGAGCCTTTTTCCGAAACGGGAAACGTCCGGCTCCTTGTAAAACCGGGAAGGGACCAGCCCTGAAAGCTGTTGCTGCTCTTCACCTTCCCTGGGCAGCCTATTCACAGGCACAACAGCCCTGGGCATCTGTGCTTTCCCAGAGACGGAAGGTCTCATGGTGCCCGTTCTCGGCAGAGCCTTTTTCCAAAACGGCAAACGTCCGGCTCCTTGTCCCGCCAGCAAGGGGCCAGCCCTGAAAGCTGTTGCTGTCCTTCACCTTCCCTGGGCAGCCTATTCACAGGCACAACAGCCCTGGGCATCTGTGCTTTCCCAGAGACGGAAGGTCTCATGGTGCCCGTTCTCGGCAGAGCCTTTTTCCGAAACGGGAAACGTCCGGCTCCTCCTCCCACCAGGAAGGGGACAGCCCTGCAAGCTGTTGCTGCTCTTCACCTTCCCTGGGCAGCCTATTCACAGGCACAACAGCCCTGGGCATCTGTGCTTTCCCGGAGACGGAAGGTCTCATGGTGCCCGTTCTCGGCAGAGCCTTTTTCCGAAACGGCAAACGTCCGGCTCCTTGTCCCACCTGGAAGGGGCCAGCCCTGAAAGCTGTCGCTGCTCTTCGCATTCCCTGGGCAGCCTATTCACAGGCACAACAGCCCTGGGCATCTGTGCTTTCCCAGAGACGGAAGGTCTCATGGTGCCCGTTCTCGGCAGAGCCTTTTTCCGAAACGGGAAACGTCCGGCTCCTTGTAAAAAATGGAAGGGGCCAGCCCTGAAAGCTGTTGCTGCTCTTCACCTTCCCTGGGCAGCCTATTCACAGGCACAACAGCCCTGGGCATCTGTGCTTTCCCAGAGACGGAAGGTCTCATGGTGCCTGTTCTCGGCAGAGCCTTTTTCCGAAACGGTAAAGGTCCGGCTCCTCCTCCCACCAGGAAGGGGCCAGCCCTGAAAGCTGCTGCTGCTCTTCACCTTCCCTGGGCAGCGTATTCTCAGGCACAACAGCCCTGGGCATCTGTGCTTTCCCAGAGACGGAAGGTCTCATGGTGCCCATTCTCGGCAGAGCATTTTTCCGAAAGGGGAAACGTCCGGCTCCTCCTCCCACCAGGAAGGGGCCAGCCCTGCAAGCTGTTGCTGCTCTTCACCTTCCCTGGGCAGCCTATTCACAGGCACAACAGCCCTGGGGATCTGTGCTTTCCCGGAGACGGAAGGTCTCATGGTGCCCGTTCTCGGCAGAGCCTTTTTCCGAAACGGCAAACGTCCGGCTCCTCCTCCCACCTGGAAGGGGCCAGACCTGAAAGTTGTTGCTGCTCTTCATCTTCCCTGGGCAGCCTATTCACAGGCACAACAGCCCTGGGCATCTGTGCTTTCCCAGAGACGGAAGGTCTCATAGTGCTCGTTCTCGGCAGAGCCTTTTTTCCGAAACGGGAAACGTCCGGCTCCTTGTAAAACCGGGAAGGGACCAGCCCTGAAAGCTGTTGCTGCTCTTCACCTTCCCTGGGCAGCCTATTCACAGGCACAACAGCCCTGGGCATCTGTGCTTTCCCAGAGACGGAAGGTCTCATGGTGCCCGTTCTCGGCAGAGCCTTTTTCCAAAACGGCAAACGTCCGGCTCCTTGTCCCGCCAGCAAGGGGCCAGCCTCAAAGCTGTTGCTGTCCTTCACCTTCCCTGGGCAGCCTATTCACAGGCACAACAGCCCTGGGGATCTGTGCTTTCCCAGAGACGGAAGGTCTCATGGTGCCCGTTCTCGGCAGAGCCTTTTTCCGAAATGGCAAACGTCTGGCTCCTCCTCCCACCAGGAAGGGGACAGCCCTGAAAGCTGTTGCTGCTCTTCACCTTCCCTGGGCAGCCTATTCACAGGTACAACAGCCCTGGGCATCTGTGCTTTCCCAGAGACGGAAGGTCTCATGGTGCCTGTTCTCGGCAGAGCCTTTTTCCGAAACGGTAAACGTCCGGCTCCTCCTCCCACCAGGAAGGGGCCAACCCTGAAAGCTGCTGCTGCTCTTCACCTTCCCTGGGCAGCGTATTCTCAGGCACAACAGCCCTGGGCATCTGTGCTTTCGCAGAGACGGAAGGTCTCATGGTGCCCGTTCTCGGCAGAGCCTTTTTCCGAAACGGGAAACGTCCGGCTCCTCCTCCCACCAGGAAGGGGACAGCCCTGAAAGCTGTTGCTGCTCTTCACCTTCCCTGGGCAGCCTATTCACAGGCACAACAGCCCTGGGGATCTGTGCTTTCCCGGAGACGGAAGGTCTCATGGTGCCCGTTCTCGGCAGAGCCTTTTTCCGAAACGGGAAACGTCCGGCTCCTTGTCCCACCAGGAAGGGACCAGCCCTGAAAGCTGTTGCTGCTCTTCACCTTCCCTGGGCAGCCTATTCACAGGCACAACAGCCCTGGGGATCTGTGCTTTCCCAGGACGGAAGGTCTCATGGTGCCCGTTCTCGGCAGAGCCTTTTTCCAAAACGGCAAACGTCCGGCTCCTTGTCCCACCTGGAAGGGGCCAGCCCTGAAAGCTGTCGCTGCTCTTCGCATTCCCTGGGCAGCCTATTCACAGGCACAAGAGCCCTGGGCATCTGTGCTTTCCCAGAGACGGAAGGTCTCATGGTGCCTGTTCTCGGCAGAGCCTTTTTCCGAAACGGGAAACGTCCGGCTCCTTGTAAAAAAGGGAAGGGGCCAGCCCTGAAAGCTGTTGCTGCTCTTCCCCTTCCCTGGGCAGCCTATTCACAGGCACAACAGCCCTGGGCATCTGTGCTTTCCCGGAGACGGAAGGTCTCATGGTGCTCGTTCCCGGCAGAGCCTTTTTCCGAAACGGCAAACGTCCGGCTCCTCCTCCCACCAGGAAGGGACCAGCCCTGAAAGCTGTTGCTGCTCTTCACCTTCCCTGGGCAGCCTATTCACAGGTACAACAGCCCTGGGCATCTGTGCTTTGCCAGAGACGGAAGGTCTCATGGTGCCCCTTCCCGGCAGAGCCTTTTTTCGAAACGGCAAACGTCCGGCTACTCCTACCACCAGGAAGGGGACAGCCCTGAAAGCTGTTGCTGCTCTTCGCCTTCCCTGGGCAGCCTATTCACAGGTACAACAGCCCTGGGCATCTGTGCTTTCCCAGAGACGGAAGGTCTCATGGTGCCCGTTCTCGGCAGAGCCTTTTTCCGAAACGGCAAACGTCCGGCTCCTCCTCCCACCAGGAAGGGGCCAGCCCTGAAAGCTGTTGCTGTACTTCACCTTCCCTGGGCAGCCTATTCACAGGCACAACAGCCCTGGGCATCTGTGCTTTCCCAGAGACGGAAGGTCTCATGGTGCCCGTTCTCGGCAGAGCATTTTTCCGAAACGGGAAACGTCCGGCTCCTCCTCCCACCAGGAAGGGGCCAGCCCTGAAAGCTGTTGCTGCTCTTCACCTTCCCTGGGCAGCCTATTCACAGGCACAACAGCCCTGGGGATCTGTGCTTTCCCGGAGACGGAAGGTCTCATGGTGCCCGTTCTCGGCAGAGCCTTTTTCCTAAACGGCAAACGTCCGGCTCCTCCTCCCACCAGGAAGGGGACAGCCCTGCAAGCTGTTGCTGCTCTTCACCTTCCCTGGGCAGCCTATTCACAGGCACAACAGTACTGGGCATCTGTGCTTTCCCAGAGACAGAAGGTCTCATGGTGCCCGTTCTCGGCAGAGCCTTTTTCTGAAACGGCAAACGTCCGGCTCATTGTCCCGCCAGCAAGGGGCCAGCCCTGAAAGCAGTTGATGTCCTTCACCTTCCCTGGGCAGCCTATTCACAGGCACAAGAGCCCTGGGGATCTGTGCTTTCCCAGAGACGGAAGGTCTCATGGTGCTCGTTCCCGGCAGAGCCTTTTTCCGAAACGGCAAACGTCCGGCTCCTTGTCCCGCCAGGAAGGGGCCAGCCCTGCAAGCTGTTGCTGCTCTTCACCTTCCCTGGGCAGCCTATTCACAGGCACAACAGCCCTGGGCATCTGTGCTTTCCCGGAGACGGAAGGTCTCATGGTGCCCGTTCTCGGCAGAGCCTTTTTCTGAAATGGCAAACGTCCGGCTCCTCCTCCCACCAGGAAGGGGCCAGCCCGGAAAGCTGTTGCTGCTCTTCACCTTCTCTGGGCAGCCTATTCACAGGCACAACAGCCCTGGGCATCTGTGCTTTCCCGGAGACGGAAGGTCTCATGGTGCCCGTTCTCGGCAGAGCCTTTTTCCGAAACGGCAAACGTCCGGCTCCTCCTCCCACCAGGAAGGGGCCAGCCCTGAAAGCTGTTGCTGCTCTTCACCTTCCCTGGGCAGCCTATTCACAGGCACAAGAGCCCTGGGCATCTGTGCTTTCCCAGAGACGGAAGGTCTCATGGTGCCCATTCTCGGCAGAGCCTTTTTCCGAAATGGCAAACGTCCGGCTCCTCCTGCCACCAGGAAGGGGCCAGCCCTGAAAGCTGTTGCTGCTCTTCACCTTCCCTGGGCAGCCTATTCACAGGCACAACAGCCCTGGGCATCTGTGCTTTCCCAGAGACGGAAGGTCTCATGGTGCTCGTTCTCGGCAGAGCCTTTTTCCGAAACGGGAAACGTCCGGCTCATAGTAAAACCGGGAAGGGACCAGCCCTGAAAGCTGTTGCTGGTCTTCACCTTCCCTGGGCAGCCTATTCACAGGCACAAGAGCCCTGGGCATCTGTGCTTTCCCGGAGAAGGAAGGTCTCATGGTGCCCGTTCTCGGCAGAGCCTTTTTCCGAAATGGGAAACGTCCGGCTCCTTGTAAAACCCGGAAGGGACCAGCCCTGAAAGCTGTTGCTGCTCTTCGCCTTCCCTGGCAGCCTGTTCACAGGCACAAGAGCCCTGGGCATCTGTGCTTTCCCAGAGACGGAAGGTCTCATGGTGCCCGTTCTCGGCAGAGCCTTTTTCCGAAACGGCAAACGTCCGGCTCCTCCTCCCACCAGGAAAGGGCCAGCCCTGAAAGTTGTTGCTGCTCTTCATCTTCCCTGGGCAGCCTATTCACAGGCACAACAGCCCTGGGCATCTGTGCTTTCCCAGAGACGGAAGGTCTCATGGTGCTCGTTCTCGGCAGAGCCTTTTTCCGAAACGGGAAACGTCCGGCTCCTTGTAAAACCGGGAAGGGACCAGCCCTGAAAGCTGTTGCTGCTCTTCACCTTCCCTGGGCAGCCTATTCACAGGCAGAACAGCCCTGGGGATCTGTGCTTTCCCAGAGACGGAAGGTCTCATGGTGCCCGTTCTCGGCAGAGCCTTTTTCCGAAACGGCAAACGTCCGGCTCCTCGTCCCACCTGGAAGGGGCCAGCCCTGAAAGCTGTTGCTGCTCTTCACCTTCCCTGGGCAGCCTATTCACAGGCACAACAGCCCTGGGGATCTGTGCTTTCCCAGGACGGAAGGTCTCATGGTGCCCGTTCTCGGCAGAGCCTTTTTCCAAAACGGCAAACGTCCGGCTCCTTGTCCCACCTGGAAGGGGCCAGCCCTGAAAGCTGTCGCTGCTCTTCGCATTCCCTGGGCAGCCTATTCACAGGCACAAGAGCCCTGGGCATCTGTGCTTTCCCAGAGACGGAAGGTCTCATGGTGCCTGTTCTCGGCAGAGCCTTTTTCCGAAACGGGAAACGTCCGGCTCCTTGTAAAAAAGGGAAGGGGCCAGCCCTGAAAGCTGTTGCTGCTCTTCCCCTTCCCTGGGCAGCCTATTCACAGGCACAACAGCCCTGGGCATCTGTGCTTTCCCGGAGACGGAAGGTCTCATGGTGCTCGTTCCCGGCAGAGCCTTTTTCCGAAACGGCAAACGTCCGGCTCCTCCTCCCACCAGGAAGGGACCAGCCCTGAAAGCTGTTGCTGCTCTTCACCTTCCCTGGGCAGCCTATTCACAGGTACAACAGCCCTGGGCATCTGTGCTTTGCCAGAGACGGAAGGTCTCATGGTGCCCCTTCCCGGCAGAGCCTTTTTTCGAAACGGCAAACGTCCGGCTACTCCTACCACCAGGAAGGGGACAGCCCTGAAAGCTGTTGCTGCTCTTCGCCTTCCCTGGGCAGCCTATTCACAGGTACAACAGCCCTGGGCATCTGTGCTTTCCCAGAGACGGAAGGTCTCATGGTGACCGTTCTCGGCAGAGCCTTTTTCCGAAACGGCAAACGTCCGGCTCCTCCTCCCACCAGGAAGGGGCCAGCCCTGAAAGCTGTTGCTGTACTTCACCTTCCCTGGGCAGCCTATTCACAGGCACAACAGCCCTGGGCATCTGTGCTTTCCCAGAGACGGAAGGTCTCGTGGTGCCCGTTCTCGGCAGAGCATTTTTCCGAAACGGGAAACGTCCGGCTCCTCCTCCCACCAGGAAGGGGCCAGCCCTGAAAGCTGTTGCTGCTCTTCACCTTCCCTGGGCAGCCTATTCACAGGCACAACAGCCCTGGGGATCTGTGCTTTCCCGGAGACGGAAGGTCTCATGGTGCCCGTTCTCGGCAGAGCCTTTTTCCTAAACGGCAAACGTCCGGCTCCTCCTCCCACCAGGAAGGGGACAGCCCTGCAAGCTGTTGCTGCTCTTCACCTTCCCTGGGCAGCCTATTCACAGGCACAACAGTACTGGGCATCTGTGCTTTCCCAGAGACAGAAGGTCTCATGGTGCCCGTTCTCGGCAGAGCCTTTTTCTGAAACGGCAAACGTCCGGCTCATTGTCCCGCCAGCAAGGGGCCAGCCCTGAAAGCAGTTGATGTCCTTCACCTTCCCTGGGCAGCCTATTCACAGGCACAAGAGCCCTGGGGATCTGTGCTTTCCCAGAGACGGAAGGTCTCATGGTGCTCGTTCCCGGCAGAGCCTTTTTCCGAAACGGCAAACGTCCGGCTCCTTGTCCCGCCAGGAAGGGGCCAGCCCTGCAAGCTGTTGCTGCTCTTCACCTTCCCTGGGCAGCCTATTCACAGGCACAACAGCCCTGGGCATCTGTGCTTTCCCGGAGACGGAAGGTCTCATGGTGCCCGTTCTCGGCAGAGCCTTTTTCTGAAATGGCAAACGTCCGGCTCCTCCTCCCACCAGGAAGGGGCCAGCCCGGAAAGCTGTTGCTGCTCTTCACCTTCTCTGGGCAGCCTATTCACAGGCACAACAGCCCTGGGCATCTGTGCTTTCCCGGAGACGGAAGGTCTCATGGTGCCCGTTCTCGGCAGAGCCTTTTTCCGAAACGGCAAACGTCCGGCTCCTCCTCCCACCAGGAAGGGGCCAGCCCTGAAAGCTGTTGCTGCTCTTCACCTTCCCTGGGCAGCCTATTCACAGGCACAAGAGCCCTGGGCATCTGTGCTTTCCCAGAGACGGAAGGTCTCATGGTGCCCATTCTCGGCAGAGCCTTTTTCCGAAATGGCAAACGTCCGGCTCCTCCTGCCACCAGGAAGGGGCCAGCCCTGAAAGCTGTTGCTGCTCTTCACCTTCCCTGGGCAGCCTATTCACAGGCACAACAGCCCTGGGCATCTGTGCTTTCCCAGAGACGGAAGGTCTCATGGTGCTCGTTCTCGGCAGAGCCTTTTTCCGAAACGGGAAACGTCCGGCTCATAGTAAAACCGGGAAGGGACCAGCCCTGAAAGCTGTTGCTGGTCTTCACCTTCCCTGGGCAGCCTATTCACAGGCACAAGAGCCCTGGGCATCTGTGCTTTCCCGGAGAAGGAAGGTCTCATGGTGCCCGTTCTCGGCAGAGCCTTTTTCCGAAATGGGAAACGTCCGGCTCCTTGTAAAACCCGGAAGGGACCAGCCCTGAAAGCTGTTGCTGCTCTTCGCCTTCCCTGGCAGCCTGTTCACAGGCACAAGAGCCCTGGGCATCTGTGCTTTCCCAGAGACGGAAGGTCTCATGGTGCCCGTTCTCGGCAGAGCCTTTTTCCGAAACGGCAAACGTCCGGCTCCTCCTCCCACCAGGAAAGGGCCAGCCCTGAAAGTTGTTGCTGCTCTTCATCTTCCCTGGGCAGCCTATTCACAGGCACAACAGCCCTGGGCATCTGTGCTTTCCCAGAGACGGAAGGTCTCATGGTGCTCGTTCTCGGCAGAGCCTTTTTCCGAAACGGGAAACGTCCGGCTCCTTGTAAAACCGGGAAGGGACCAGCCCTGAAAGCTGTTGCTGCTCTTCACCTTCCCTGGGCAGCCTATTCACAGGCAGAACAGCCCTGGGGATCTGTGCTTTCCCAGAGACGGAAGGTCTCATGGTGCCCGTTCTCGGCAGAGCCTTTTTCCGAAACGGCAAACGTCCGGCTCCTCGTCCCACCTGGAAGGGGCCAGCCCTGAAAGCTGTTGCTGCTCTTCACCTTCCCTGGGCAGCCTATCCACAGGCACAACAGCCCTGGGCATCTGTGCTTTCCCAGAGACGGAAGGTCTCATGGTGCCCGTTCTCGGCAGAGCCTTTTTCCGAAATGGCAAACGTCCGGCTTCTCCTCCCACCAGGAAGGGACCAGCCCTGAAAGCTGTTGCTGCTCTTCACCTTCCCTGGGCAGCCTATTCACAGGCGCAACAGCCCTGGGCATCTGTGCTTTCCCAGAGACGGAAGGTCTCATGGTGCCCGTACTCGGCAGAGCCTTTTTCCGAAACGGCAAACGTCCGGCTCCTCCTCCCACCAGGAAGGGGCCAGCCCTGAAAGCTGTTGCTGCTCTTCGTCATCCCTGGGCAGCCTATTCACAGGCACAACAGCCCTGGGCATCTGTGCTTTCCCAGAGACAGAAGGTCTCATGGTGCCCGTTCTCGGCAGAGCCTTTTTCCGAAACGGGAAACGTCCGGCTACTCCTCCCACCAGGAAGGGGACAGCCCTGAAAGCTGTTGCTGCTCTTCACCTTCCCTGGGCAGCCTATTCACAGGCACAACAGCCCTGGGCATCTGTGCTTTCCCGGAGACGGAAGGTCTCATGGTGCTCGTTCCCGGCAGAGCCTTTTTCCGAAACGGCAAACGTCCGGCTCCTTGTCCCGCCAGCAAGGGGCCCGCCCTGCAAGCTGTTGCTGTCCTTCACCTTCCCTGGGCAGCCTATTCACAGGCACAAGAGCCCTGGGGATCTGTGCTTTCCCAGAGACGGAAGGTCTCATGGTGCTCGTTCCCGGCAGAGCCTTTTTCCGAAACGGCAAACGTCCGGCTCCTTGTCCCGCCAGGAAGGGGCCAGCCCTGCAAGCTGTTGCTGCTCTTCACCTTCCCTGGGCAGCCTATTCACAGGCACAACAGCCCTGGGCATCTGTGCTTTCCCGGAGACGGAAGGTCTCATGGTGCCCGTTCTCGGCAGAGCCTTTTTCTGAAATGGCAAACGTCCGGCTCCTCCTCCCACCAGGAAGGGGCCAGCCCGGAAAGCTGTTGCTGCTCTTCACCTTCTCTGGGCAGCCTATTCACAGGCACAACAGCCCTGGGCATCTGTGCTTTCCCAGAGACGGAAGGTCTCATGGTGCCCGTTCTCGGCAGAGCCTTTTTCCGAAATGGGAAATGTCCGGCTCCTTGTCCCACCAGGAAGGGACCAGACCTGAAAGCTGTTGCTGCTCTTCACCTTCCCTGGGCAGCCTATTCACAGGCACAACAGCCCTGGGCATCTGTGCTTTCCCAGAGACGGAAGGTCTCATGGTGCCCGTTCTCGGCAGAGCCTTTTTCCGAAACGGCAAACGTCCGGCTCCTCCTCCCACCAGGAAGGGGCCAGCCCTGAAAGCTGTTGCTGCTCTTCACCTTCCCTGGGCAGCCTATTCACAGGCACAAGAGCCCTGGGCATCTGTGCTTTCCCAGAGACGGAAGGTCTCATGGTGCCCATTCTCGGCAGAGCCTTTTTCCGAAATGGCAAACGTCCGGCTCCTCCTGCCACCAGGAAGGGGCCAGCCCTGAAAGCTGTTGCTGCTCTTCACCTTCCCTGTGCAGCCTATTCACAGGCACAACAGCCCTGGGCATCTGTGCTTTCCCAGAGACGGAAGGTCTCATGGTGCTCGTTCTCGGCAGAGCCTTTTTCCGAAACGGGAAACGTCCGGCTCATAGTAAAACCGGGAAGGGACCAGCCCTGAAAGCTGTTGCTGGTCTTCACCTTCCCTGGGCAGCCTATTCACAGGCACAAGAGCCCTGGGCATCTGTGCTTTCCCGGAGAAGGAAGGTCTCATGGTGCCCGTTCTCGGCAGAGCCTTTTTCCGAAATGGGAAACGTCCGGCTCCTTGTAAAACCCGGAAGGGACCAGACCTGAAAGCTGTTGCTGCTCTTCGCCTTCCCTGGCAGCCTGTTCACAGGCACAAGAGCCCTGGGCATCTGTGCTTTCCCAGAGACGGAAGGTCTCATGGTGCCCGTTCTCGGCAGAGCCTTTTTCCGAAACGGCAAACGTCCGGCTCCTCCTCCCACCAGGAAAGGGCCAGCCCTGAAAGTTGTTGCTGCTCTTCATCTTCCCTGGGCAGCCTATTCACAGGCACAACAGCCCTGGGCATCTGTGCTTTCCCAGAGACGGAAGGTCTCATGGTGCTCGTTCTCGGCAGAGCCTTTTTCCGAAACGGGAAACGTCCGGCTCCTTGTAAAACCGGGAAGGGACCAGCCCTGAAAGCTGTTGCTGCTCTTCACCTTCCCTGGGCAGCCTATTCACAGGCAGAACAGCCCTGGGGATCTGTGCTTTCCCAGAGACGGAAGGTCTCATGGTGCCCGTTCTCGGCAGAGCCTTTTTCCGAAACGGCAAACGTCCGGCTCCTCGTCCCACCTGGAAGGGGCCAGCCCTGAAAGCTGTTGCTGCTCTTCACCTTCCCTGGGCAGCCTATTCACAGGCACAACAGCCCTGGGGATCTGTGCTTTCCCAGGACGGAAGGTCTCATGGTGCCCGTTCTCGGCAGAGCCTTTTTCCAAAACGGCAAACGTCCGGCTCCTTGTCCCACCTGGAAGGGGCCAGCCCTGAAAGCTGTCGCTGCTCTTCGCATTCCCTGGGCAGCCTATTCACAGGCACAAGAGCCCTGGGCATCTGTGCTTTCCCAGAGACGGAAGGTCTCATGGTGCCTGTTCTCGGCAGAGCCTTTTTCCGAAACGGGAAACGTCCGGCTCCTTGTAAAAAAGGGAAGGGGCCAGCCCTGAAAGCTGTTGCTGCTCTTCCCCTTCCCTGGGCAGCCTATTCACAGGCACAACAGCCCTGGGCATCTGTGCTTTCCCGGAGACGGAAGGTCTCATGGTGCTCGTTCCCGGCAGAGCCTTTTTCCGAAACGGCAAACGTCCGGCTCCTCCTCCCACCAGGAAGGGACCAGCCCTGAAAGCTGTTGCTGCTCTTCACCTTCCCTGGGCAGCCTATTCACAGGTACAACAGCCCTGGGCATCTGTGCTTTGCCAGAGACGGAAGGTCTCATGGTGCCCCTTCCCGGCAGAGCCTTTTTTCGAAACGGCAAACGTCCGGCTACTCCTACCACCAGGAAGGGGACAGCCCTGAAAGCTGTTGCTGCTCTTCGCCTTCCCTGGGCAGCCTATTCACAGGTACAACAGCCCTGGGCATCTGTGCTTTCCCAGAGACGGAAGGTCTCATGGTGACCGTTCTCGGCAGAGCCTTTTTCCGAAACGGCAAACGTCCGGCTCCTCCTCCCACCAGGAAGGGGCCAGCCCTGAAAGCTGTTGCTGTACTTCACCTTCCCTGGGCAGCCTATTCACAGGCACAACAGCCCTGGGCATCTGTGCTTTCCCAGAGACGGAAGGTCTCGTGGTGCCCGTTCTCGGCAGAGCATTTTTCCGAAACGGGAAACGTCCGGCTCCTCCTCCCACCAGGAAGGGGCCAGCCCTGAAAGCTGTTGCTGCTCTTCACCTTCCCTGGGCAGCCTATTCACAGGCACAACAGCCCTGGGGATCTGTGCTTTCCCGGAGACGGAAGGTCTCATGGTGCCCGTTCTCGGCAGAGCCTTTTTCCTAAACGGCAAACGTCCGGCTCCTCCTCCCACCAGGAAGGGGACAGCCCTGCAAGCTGTTGCTGCTCTTCACCTTCCCTGGGCAGCCTATTCACAGGCACAACAGTACTGGGCATCTGTGCTTTCCCAGAGACAGAAGGTCTCATGGTGCCCGTTCTCGGCAGAGCCTTTTTCTGAAACGGCAAACGTCCGGCTCATTGTCCCGCCAGCAAGGGGCCAGCCCTGAAAGCAGTTGATGTCCTTCACCTTCCCTGGGCAGCCTATTCACAGGCACAAGAGCCCTGGGGATCTGTGCTTTCCCAGAGACGGAAGGTCTCATGGTGCTCGTTCCCGGCAGAGCCTTTTTCCGAAACGGCAAACGTCCGGCTCCTTGTCCCGCCAGGAAGGGGCCAGCCCTGCAAGCTGTTGCTGCTCTTCACCTTCCCTGGGCAGCCTATTCACAGGCACAACAGCCCTGGGCATCTGTGCTTTCCCGGAGACGGAAGGTCTCATGGTGCCCGTTCTCGGCAGAGCCTTTTTCTGAAATGGCAAACGTCCGGCTCCTCCTCCCACCAGGAAGGGGCCAGCCCGGAAAGCTGTTGCTGCTCTTCACCTTCTCTGGGCAGCCTATTCACAGGCACAACAGCCCTGGGCATCTGTGCTTTCCCGGAGACGGAAGGTCTCATGGTGCCCGTTCTCGGCAGAGCCTTTTTCCGAAACGGCAAACGTCCGGCTCCTCCTCCCACCAGGAAGGGGCCAGCCCTGAAAGCTGTTGCTGCTCTTCACCTTCCCTGGGCAGCCTATTCACAGGCACAAGAGCCCTGGGCATCTGTGCTTTCCCAGAGACGGAAGGTCTCATGGTGCCCATTCTCGGCAGAGCCTTTTTCCGAAATGGCAAACGTCCGGCTCCTCCTGCCACCAGGAAGGGGCCAGCCCTGAAAGCTGTTGCTGCTCTTCACCTTCCCTGGGCAGCCTATTCACAGGCACAACAGCCCTGGGCATCTGTGCTTTCCCAGAGACGGAAGGTCTCATGGTGCTCGTTCTCGGCAGAGCCTTTTTCCGAAACGGGAAACGTCCGGCTCATAGTAAAACCGGGAAGGGACCAGCCCTGAAAGCTGTTGCTGGTCTTCACCTTCCCTGGGCAGCCTATTCACAGGCACAAGAGCCCTGGGCATCTGTGCTTTCCCGGAGAAGGAAGGTCTCATGGTGCCCGTTCTCGGCAGAGCCTTTTTCCGAAATGGGAAACGTCCGGCTCCTTGTAAAACCCGGAAGGGACCAGCCCTGAAAGCTGTTGCTGCTCTTCGCCTTCCCTGGCAGCCTGTTCACAGGCACAAGAGCCCTGGGCATCTGTGCTTTCCCAGAGACGGAAGGTCTCATGGTGCCCGTTCTCGGCAGAGCCTTTTTCCGAAACGGCAAACGTCCGGCTCCTCCTCCCACCAGGAAAGGGCCAGCCCTGAAAGTTGTTGCTGCTCTTCATCTTCCCTGGGCAGCCTATTCACAGGCACAACAGCCCTGGGCATCTGTGCTTTCCCAGAGACGGAAGGTCTCATGGTGCTCGTTCTCGGCAGAGCCTTTTTCCGAAACGGGAAACGTCCGGCTCCTTGTAAAACCGGGAAGGGACCAGCCCTGAAAGCTGTTGCTGCTCTTCACCTTCCCTGGGCAGCCTATTCACAGGCAGAACAGCCCTGGGGATCTGTGCTTTCCCAGAGACGGAAGGTCTCATGGTGCCCGTTCTCGGCAGAGCCTTTTTCCGAAACGGCAAACGTCCGGCTCCTCGTCCCACCTGGAAGGGGCCAGCCCTGAAAGCTGTTGCTGCTCTTCACCTTCCCTGGGCAGCCTATCCACAGGCACAACAGCCCTGGGCATCTGTGCTTTCCCAGAGACGGAAGGTCTCATGGTGCCCGTTCTCGGCAGAGCCTTTTTCCGAAATGGCAAACGTCCGGCTTCTCCTCCCACCAGGAAGGGACCAGCCCTGAAAGCTGTTGCTGCTCTTCACCTTCCCTGGGCAGCCTATTCACAGGCGCAACAGCCCTGGGCATCTGTGCTTTCCCAGAGACGGAAGGTCTCATGGTGCCCGTACTCGGCAGAGCCTTTTTCCGAAACGGCAAAAGTCCGGCTCCTCCTCCCACCAGGAAGGGGCCAGCCCTGAAAGCTGTTGCTGCTCTTCGTCATCCCTGGGCAGCCTATTCACAGGCACAACAGCCCTGGGCATCTGTGCTTTCCCAGAGACAGAAGGTCTCATGGTGCCCGTTCTCGGCAGAGCCTTTTTCCGAAACGGGAAACGTCCGGCTACTCCTCCCACCAGGAAGGGGACAGCCCTGAAAGCTGTTGCTGCTCTTCACCTTCCCTGGGCAGCCTATTCACAGGCACAACAGCCCTGGGCATCTGTGCTTTCCCGGAGACGGAAGGTCTCATGGTGCTCGTTCCCGGCAGAGCCTTTTTCCGAAACGGCAAACGTCCGGCTCCTTGTCCCGCCAGCAAGGGGCCCGCCCTGCAAGCTGTTGCTGTCCTTCACCTTCCCTGGGCAGCCTATTCACAGGCACAAGAGCCCTGGGGATCTGTGCTTTCCCAGAGACGGAAGGTCTCATGGTGCTCGTTCCCGGCAGAGCCTTTTTCCGAAACGGCAAACGTCCGGCTCCTTGTCCCGCCAGGAAGGGGCCAGCCCTGCAAGCTGTTGCTGCTCTTCACCTTCCCTGGGCAGCCTATTCACAGGCACAACAGCCCTGGGCATCTGTGCTTTCCCGGAGACGGAAGGTCTCATGGTGCCCGTTCTCGGCAGAGCCTTTTTCTGAAATGGCAAACGTCCGGCTCCTCCTCCCACCAGGAAGGGGCCAGCCCGGAAAGCTGTTGCTGCTCTTCACCTTCTCTGGGCAGCCTATTCACAGGCACAACAGCCCTGGGCATCTGTGCTTTCCCAGAGACGGAAGGTCTCATGGTGCCCGTTCTCGGCAGAGCCTTTTTCCGAAATGGGAAATGTCCGGCTCCTTGTCCCACCAGGAAGGGACCAGACCTGAAAGCTGTTGCTGCTCTTCACCTTCCCTGGGCAGCCTATTCACAGGCACAACAGCCCTGGGCATCTGTGCTTTCCCAGAGACGGAAGGTCTCATGGTGCCCGTTCTCGGCAGAGCCTTTTTCCGAAACGGCAAACGTCCGGCTCCTCCTCCCACCAGGAAGGGGCCAGCCCTGAAAGCTGTTGCTGCTCTTCACCTTCCCTGGGCAGCCTATTCACAGGCACAAGAGCCCTGGGCATCTGTGCTTTCCCAGAGACGGAAGGTCTCATGGTGCCCATTCTCGGCAGAGCCTTTTTCCGAAATGGCAAACGTCCGGCTCCTCCTGCCACCAGGAAGGGGCCAGCCCTGAAAGCTGTTGCTGCTCTTCACCTTCCCTGTGCAGCCTATTCACAGGCACAACAGCCCTGGGCATCTGTGCTTTCCCAGAGACGGAAGGTCTCATGGTGCTCGTTCTCGGCAGAGCCTTTTTCCGAAACGGGAAACGTCCGGCTCATAGTAAAACCGGGAAGGGACCAGCCCTGAAAGCTGTTGCTGGTCTTCACCTTCCCTGGGCAGCCTATTCACAGGCACAAGAGCCCTGGGCATCTGTGCTTTCCCGGAGAAGGAAGGTCTCATGGTGCCCGTTCTCGGCAGAGCCTTTTTCCGAAATGGGAAACGTCCGGCTCCTTGTAAAACCCGGAAGGGACCAGACCTGAAAGCTGTTGCTGCTCTTCGCCTTCCCTGGCAGCCTGTTCACAGGCACAAGAGCCCTGGGCATCTGTGCTTTCCCAGAGACGGAAGGTCTCATGGTGCCCGTTCTCGGCAGAGCCTTTTTCCGAAACGGCAAACGTCCGGCTCCTCCTCCCACCAGGAAAGGGCCAGCCCTGAAAGTTGTTGCTGCTCTTCATCTTCCCTGGGCAGCCTATTCACAGGCACAACAGCCCTGGGCATCTGTGCTTTCCCAGAGACGGAAGGTCTCATGGTGCTCCTTCTCGGCAGAGCCTTTTTCCGAAACGGGAAACGTCCGGCTCCTTGTAAAACCGGGAAAGGACCAGCCCTGAAAGCTGTTGCTGCTCTTCACCTTCCCTGGGCAGCCTATTCACAGGCAGAACAGCCCTGGGGATCTGTGCTTTCCCAGAGACGGAAGGTCTCATGGTGCCCGTTCTCGGCAGAGCCTTTTTCCGAAACGGCAAACGTCCGGCTCCTCGTCCCACCTGGAAGGGGCCAGCCCTGAAAGCTGTTGCTGCTCTTCACCTTCCCTGGGCAGCCTATCCACAGGCACAACAGCCCTGGGCATCTGTGCTTTCCCAGAGACGGAAGGTCTCATGGTGCCCGTTCTCGGCAGAGCCTTTTTCCGAAATGGCAAACGTCCGGCTTCTCCTCCCACCAGGAAGGGACCAGCCCTGAAAGCTGTTGCTGCTCTTCACCTTCCCTGGGCAGCCTATTCACAGGCGCAACAGCCCTGGGCATCTGTGCTTTCCCAGAGACGGAAGGTCTCATGGTGCCCGTACTCGGCAGAGCCTTTTTCCGAAACGGCAAACGTCCGGCTCCTCCTCCCACCAGGAAGGGGCCAGCCCTGAAAGCTGTTGCTGCTCTTCGTCATCCCTGGGCAGCCTATTCACAGGCACAACAGCCCTGGGCATCTGTGCTTTCCCAGAGACAGAAGGTCTCATGGTGCCCGTTCTCGGCAGAGCCTTTTTCCGAAACGGGAAACGTCCGGCTACTCCTCCCACCAGGAAGGGGACAGCCCTGAAAGCTGTTGCTGCTCTTCACCTTCCCTGGGCAGCCTATTCACAGGCACAACAGCCCTGGGCATCTGTGCTTTCCCGGAGACGGAAGGTCTCATGGTGCTCGTTCCCGGCAGAGCCTTTTTCCGAAATGGCAAACGTCCGGCTCCTTGTCCCACTTGGAAGGGGTCAGCCCTGCAAGCTGTTGCTGCTCTTCACCTTCCCTGGGCAGCCTATTCACAGGCACAACAGACCTGGGGATCTGTGCTTTCCCGGAGACGGAAGGTCTCATGGTGCCCGTTCTCGGCAGAGCCTTTTTCCGCAATGGGAAACATCCGGCTCCTCCTCCCACCAGGAAGGGGACAGCCCTGAAAGCTGTTGCTGCTCTTCACCTTCCCTGGGCAGCCTATTCACAGGCACAACAGCCCTGGGGATCTGTGCTTTCCCAGAGACGGAAGGTCTCATGGTGCCCGTTCTCGGCAGAGCCTTTTTCCGAAACGGCAAACGTCCGGCTCCTCCTCCCACCAGGAAGGGGCCAGCCCTGAAAGCTGTTGCTGCTCTTCACCTTCCCTGGACAGCCTATTCACAGGCACAACAGCCTTGGGCATCTGTGCTTTCCCAGAGACGGAAGGTCTCTTGGTGCCCGTTCTCGGCAAAGCCTTTTTCCAAAACTGAAAACGTCCGGCTCATTGTCCCGCCAGCAAGGGGCCCGCCCTGCAAGCTGTTGCTGTCCTTCACCTTCCCTGGGCAGCCTATTCACAGGCACAACAGCCCTGGGGATCTGTGCTTTCCCGGAGACGGAAGGTCTCATGGTGCCCGTTCTCGGCAGAGCCTTTTTCCGCAATGGGAAACGTCCGGCTCCTCCTCCCACCAGGAAGGGGACAGCCCTGAAAGCTGTTGCTGCTCTTCACCTTCCCTGGGCAGCCTATTCACAGGCACAACAGCCCTGGGCATCTGTGCTTTCCCAGAGACGGAAGGTCTCATGGTGCCCGTTCTCGGCAGAGCCTTTTTCCGAAACGGCAAACGTCCGGCTCCTCCTCCCACCAGGAAGGGGCCAGCCCTGAAAGCTGTTGCTGCTCTTCACCTTCCCTGGACAGCCTATTCACAGGCACAACAGCCTTGGGCATCTGTGCTTTCCCAGAGACGGAAGGTCTCTTGGTGCCCGTTCTCGGCAAAGCCTTTTTCCAAAACTGAAAACGTCCGGCTCATTGTCCCGCCAGCAAGGGGCCCGCCCTGCAAGCTGTTGCTGTCCTTCACCTTCCCTGGGCAGCCTATTCACAGGCACAAGAGCCCTGGGGATCTGTGCTTTCCCAGAGACGGAAGGTCTCATGGTGCTCGTTCCCGGCAGAGCCTTTTTCCGAAACGGCAAACGTCCGGCTCCTTGTCCCGCCAGGAAGGGGCCAGCCCTGCAAGCTGTTGCTGCTCTTCACCTTCCCTGGGCAGCCTATTCACAGGCACAACAGCCCTGGGCATCTGTGCTTTCCCGGAGACGGAAGGTCTCATGGTGCCCGTTCTCGGCAGAGCCTTTTTCTGAAATGGCAAACGTCCGGCTCCTCCTCCCACCAGGAAGGGGCCAGCCCGGAAAGCTGTTGCTGCTCTTCACCTTCTCTGGGCAGCCTATTCACAGGCACAACAGCCCTGGGCATCTGTGCTTTCCCAGAGACGGAAGGTCTCATGGTGCCCGTTCTCGGCAGAGCCTTTTTCCGAAATGGGAAATGTCCGGCTCCTTGTCCCACCAGGAAGGGACCAGACCTGAAAGCTGTTGCTGCTCTTCACCTTCCCTGGGCAGCCTATTCACAGGCACAACAGCCCTGGGCATCTGTGCTTTCCCAGAGACGGAAGGTCTCATGGTGCCCGTTCTCGGCAGAGCCTTTTTCCGAAACGGCAAACGTCCGGCTCCTCCTCCCACCAGGAAGGGGCCAGCCCTGAAAGCTGTTGCTGCTCTTCACCTTCCCTGGGCAGCCTATTCACAGGCACAAGAGCCCTGGGCATCTGTGCTTTCCCAGAGACGGAAGGTCTCATGGTGCCCATTCTCGGCAGAGCCTTTTTCCGAAATGGCAAACGTCCGGCTCCTCCTGCCACCAGGAAGGGGCCAGCCCTGAAAGCTGTTGCTGCTCTTCACCTTCCCTGTGCAGCCTATTCACAGGCACAACAGCCCTGGGCATCTGTGCTTTCCCAGAGACGGAAGGTCTCATGGTGCTCGTTCTCGGCAGAGCCTTTTTCCGAAACGGGAAACGTCCGGCTCATAGTAAAACCGGGAAGGGACCAGCCCTGAAAGCTGTTGCTGGTCTTCACCTTCCCTGGGCAGCCTATTCACAGGCACAAGAGCCCTGGGCATCTGTGCTTTCCCGGAGAAGGAAGGTCTCATGGTGCCCGTTCTCGGCAGAGCCTTTTTCCGAAATGGGAAACGTCCGGCTCCTTGTAAAACCCGGAAGGGACCAGACCTGAAAGCTGTTGCTGCTCTTCGCCTTCCCTGGCAGCCTGTTCACAGGCACAAGAGCCCTGGGCATCTGTGCTTTCCCAGAGACGGAAGGTCTCATGGTGCCCGTTCTCGGCAGAGCCTTTTTCCGAAACGGCAAACGTCCGGCTCCTCCTCCCACCAGGAAAGGGCCAGCCCTGAAAGTTGTTGCTGCTCTTCATCTTCCCTGGGCAGCGTATTCTCAGGCACAACAGCCCTGGGCATCTGTGCTTTCCCAGAGACGGAAGGTCTCATGGTGCTCCTTCTCGGCAGAGCCTTTTTCCGAAACGGGAAACGTCCGGCTCCTTGTAAAACCGGGAAGGGACCAGCCCTGAAAGCTGTTGCTGCTCTTCACCTTCCCTGGGCAGCCTATTCACAGGCAGAACAGCCCTGGGGATCTGTGCTTTCCCAGAGACGGAAGGTCTCATGGTGCCCGTTCTCGGCAGAGCCTTTTTCCGAAACGGCAAACGTCCGGCTCCTCCTCGCACCAGGAAGGGGCCAGCCCTGAAAGCTGTTGCTGCTCTTCACCTTCCCTGGGCAGCCTATCCACAGGCACAACAGCCCTGGGCATCTGTGCTTTCCCAGAGACGGAAGGTCTCATGGTGCCCGTTCTCGGCAGAGCCTTTTTCCGAAATGGCAAACGTCCGGCTTCTCCTCCCACCAGGAAGGGACCAGCCCTGAAAGCTGTTGCTGCTCTTCACCTTCCCTGGGCAGCCTATTCACAGGCGCAACAGCCCTGGGCATCTGTGCTTTCCCAGAGACGGAAGGTCTCATGGTGCCCGTACTCGGCAGAGCCTTTTTCCGAAACGGCAAACGTCCGGCTCCTCCTCCCACCAGGAAGGGGCCAGCCCTGAAAGCTGTTGCTGCTCTTCGTCATCCCTGGGCAGCCTATTCACAGGCACAACAGCCCTGGGCATCTGTGCTTTCCCAGAGACAGAAGGTCTCATGGTGCCCGTTCTCGGCAGAGCCTTTTTCCGAAACGGGAAACGTCCGGCTACTCCTCCCACCAGGAAGGGGACAGCCCTGAAAGCTGTTGCTGCTCTTCACCTTCCCTGGGCAGCCTATTCACAGGCACAACAGCCCTGGGCATCTGTGCTTTCCCGGAGACGGAAGGTCTCATGGTGCTCGTTCCCGGCAGAGCCTTTTTCCGAAATGGCAAACGTCCGGCTCCTTGTCCCACCTGGAAGGGGTCAGCCCTGCAAGCTGTTGCTGCTCTTCACCTTCCCTGGGCAGCCTATTCACAGGCACAACAGACCTGGGGATCTGTGCTTTCCCGGAGACGGAAGGTCTCATGGTGCCCGTTCTCGGCAGAGCCTTTTTCCGCAATGGGAAACATCCGGCTCCTCCTCCCACCAGGAAGGGGACAGCCCTGAAAGCTGTTGCTGCTCTTCACCTTCCCTGGGCAGCCTATTCACAGGCACAACAGCCCTGGGCATCTGTGCTTTCCCAGAGACGGAAGGTCTCATGGTGCCCGTTCTCGGCAGAGCCTTTTTCCGAAACGGCAAACGTCCGGCTCCTCCTCCCACCAGGAAGGGGCCAGCCCTGAAAGCTGTTGCTGCTCTTCACCTTCCCTGGACAGCCTATTCACAGGCACAACAGCCTTGGGCATCTGTGCTTTCCCAGAGACGGAAGGTCTCTTGGTGCCCGTTCTCGGCAAAGCCTTTTTCCAAAACTGAAAACGTCCGGCTCATTGTCCCGCCAGCAAGGGGCCCGCCCTGCAAGCTGTTGCTGTCCTTCACCTTCCCTGGGCAGCCTATTCACAGGCACAACAGCCCTGGGGATCTGTGCTTTCCCGGAGACGGAAGGTCTCATGGTGCCCGTTCTCGGCAGAGCCTTTTTCCGCAATGGGAAACGTCCGGCTCCTTCTCCCACCAGGAAGGGGACAGCCCTGAAAGCTGTTGCTGCTCTTCACCTTCCCTGGGCAGCCTATTCACAGGCACAACAGCCCTGGGCATCTGTGCTTTCCCAGAGACGGAAGGTCTCATGGTGCCCGTTCTCGGCAGAGCCTTTTTCCGAAACGGCAAACGTCCGGCTCCTCCTCCCACCAGGAAGGGGCCAGCCCTGAAAGCTGTTGCTGCTCTTCACCTTCCCTGGACAGCCTATTCACAGGCACAACAGCCTTGGGCATCTGTGCTTTCCCAGAGACGGAAGGTCTCTTGGTGCCCGTTCTCGGCAAAGCCTTTTTCCAAAACTGAAAACGTCCGGCTCATTGTCCCGCCAGCAAGGGGCCCGCCCTGCAAGCTGTTGCTGTCCTTCACCTTCCCTGGGCAGCCTATTCACAGGCACAACAGCCCTGGGGATCTGTGCTTTCCCGGAGACGGAAGGTCTCATGGTGCCCGTTCTCGGCAGAGCCTTTTTCCGCAATGGGAAACGTCCGGCTCCTCCTCCCACCAGGAAGGGGACAGCCCTGAAAGCTGTTGCTGCTCTTCCCCTTCCCTGGGCAGCCTATTCACAGGCACAACAGCCCTGGGCATCTGTGCTTTCCCAGAGACGGAAGGTCTCATGGTGCCCGTTCTCGGCAGAGCCTTTTTCCGAAACGGCAAACGTCTGGCTCCTCCTCCCACCAGGAAGGGGCCAGCCCTGAAAGCTGTTGCTGCTCTTCACCTTCCCTGGACAGCCTATTCACAGGCACAACAGCCTTGGGCATCTGTGCTTTCCCAGAGACGGAAGGTCTCATGGTGCCCGTTCTCGGCAAAGCCTTTTTCCAAAACTGAAAACGTCCGGCTCATTGTCCCGCCAGCAAGGGGCCCGCCCTGCAAGCTGTTGCTGTCCTTCACCTTCCCTGGGCAGCCTATTCACAGGCACAACAGCCCTGGTGATCTGTGCTTTCCCGGAGACGGAAGGTCTCATGGTGCCCGTTCTCGGCAGAGCCTTTTTCCGCAATGGGAAACGTCCGGCTCCTCCTCCCACCAGGAAGGGGCCAGCCCTGCAAGCTGTTGCTGCTCTTCACCTTCCCTGGGCAGCCTATTCACAGGCACAACAGCCCTGGGCATCTGTGCTTTCCCAGAGACGGAAGGTCTCATGGTGCCCGTTCTCGGCAGAGCCTTTTTCCGAAACGGCAAACGTCTGGCTCCTCCTCCCACCAGGAAGGGGCCAGCCCTGAAAGCTGTTGCTGCTCTTCACCTTCCCTGGACAGCCTATTCACAGGCACAACAGCCTTGGGCATCTGTGCTTTCCCAGAGACGGAAGGTCTCTTGGTGCCCGTTCTCGGCAAAGCCTTTTTCCAAAACTGAAAACGTCCGGCTCATTGTCCCGCCAGCAAGGGGCCCGCCCTGAAAGCTGTTGCTGTCCTTCACCTTCCCTGGGCAGCCTATTCACAGGCACAACAGCCCTGGGGATCTGTGCTTTCCCGGAGACGGAAGGTCTCATGGTGCCCGTTCTCGGCAGAGCCTTTTTCCGCAATGCTAAACGTCCGGCTCCTCCTCCCACCAGGAAGGGGACAGCCCTGAAAGCTGTTGCTGCTCTTCACCTTCCCTGGGCAGCCTATTCACAGGCACAACAGCCCTGGGCATCTGTGCTTTCCCAGAGACGGAAGGTCTCATGGTGCCCGTTCTCGGCAGAGCCTTTTTCCGAAACGGCAAACGTCTGGCTCCTCCTCCCACCAGCAAGGGGCCAGCCCTGAAAGCTGTTGCTGCTCTTCACCTTCCCTGGACAGCCTATTCACAGGCACAACAGCCTTGGGCATCTGTGCTTTCCCAGAGACGGAAGGTCTCTTGGTGCCCGTTCTCGGCAAAGCCTTTTTCCAAAACTGAAAACGTCCGGCTCATTGTCCCGCCAGCAAGGGGCCCGCCCTGCAAGCTGTTGCTGTCCTTCACCTTCCCTGGGCAGCCTATTCACAGGCACAACAGCCCTGGGCATCTGTGCTTTCCCGGAGACGGAAGGTCTCATGGTGCCCGTTCTCGGCAGAGCCTTTTTCCGCAATGGGAAACGTCCGGCTCCTCCTCCCACAAGGAAGGGGACAGCCCTGAAAGCTGTTGCTGCTCTTCACCTTCCCTGGGCAGCCTATTCACAGGCACAACAGCCCTGGGCATCTGTGCTTTCCCAGAGACGGAAGGTCTCATGGTGCCCGTTCTCGGCAAAGCCTTTTTCCGAAATGGCAAACGTCTGGCTCCTCCTCCCACCAGGAAGGGGCCAGCCCTGAAAGCTGTTGCTGCTCTTCACCTTCCCTGGACAGCCTGTTCACAGGCACAACAGCCTTGGGCATCTGTGCTTTCCCAGAGACGGAAGGTCTCTTGGTGCCCGTTCTCGGCAAAGCCTTTTTCCAAAACGGCAAACGTCCGGCTCATTGTCCCGCCAGGAAGGGGCCCGCCCTGCAAGCTGTTGCTGTCCTTCACCTTCCCTGGGCAGCCTATTCACAGGCACAACAGCCCTGGGCATCTGTGCTTTCCCAGAGACGGAAGGTCTCATGGTGCCCGTTCTCGGCAGAGCCTTTTTCCGAAATGGCAAACGTCCGGCTCCTATTCCCACCAGGACGGGGCCAGCCCTGAAAGCTGTTGCTGCTCTTCACCTTCCCTGGGCAGCCTATTCACAGGCACAACAGCCCTGGGCATCTGTGCTTTCCCAGAGACAGAAGGTCTCATGGTGCCCGTTCTCGGCAGAGCCTTTTTCCGAAATGGCAAACGTCCGGCTCCTTGTCCCACCAGGAAGGGACCAGACCTGAAAGCTGTTGCTGCTCTTCACCTTCCCTGGGCAGCCTATTCACAGGCACAACAGCCCTGGGCATCTGTGCTTTCCCAGAGACGGAAGGTCTCATGGTGCCCGTTCTCGGCAGAGCCTTTTTCCGAAATGGCAAACGTCCGACTCCTCCTCCCACCAGGAAGGGGACAGCCCTGAAAGCTGTTGCTGCTCTTCGCCTTCCCTGGGCAGCGTATTCTCAGGCACAACAGCCCTGGGCATCTGTGCTTTCCCAGAGACGGAAGGTCTCATGGTGCCCATTCTCGGCAGAGCCTTTTTCCGAAATGGGAAACGTCCGGCCCCTTGTAAAACCGAAAAGGGACTAGCCCTGAAGCTGTTACTGCTCTTCACCTTCCCTGGGCAGCCTATTCACAGGCAGAACAGCCCTGGGGATCTGTGCTTTCGCAGAGACGGAAGGTCTCATGGTGCCCGTTCTCGGCAGAGCCTTTTTCCGAAATGGGAAACGTCCGGCTCCTTGTCCCACCAGGAAGGGACCAGCCCTGAAAGCTGTTGCTGCTCTTCACCTTCCCTGGGCAGCCTATTCACAGGCACAACAGCCCTGGGCATCTGTGCTTTCCCAGAGACGGAAGGTCTCATGGTGCCCGTTCTCGGCAGAGCCTTTTTCCGAAACGGCAAACGTCCGGCTCCTCCTCCCACCTGGAAGGGGCCAGCCCTGAAAGCTGTTGCTGCTCTTCACCTTCCCTGGACAGCCTATTCACAGGCACAACAGCCCTGGGCATCTGTGCTTTCGCAGAGACGGAAGGTCTCATGGTGCCCGTTCTCGGCAGAGCCTTTTTCCGAAACGGCATCGTCCGGCTCCTCCTCCCACCAGGAAGGGGCCAGCCCTGAAAGCTGTTGCTGCTCTACACCTTCCCTGGGCAGCCTATTCACAGGTACAACAGCCCTGGGCATCTGTGCTTTCCCAGAGACGGAAGGTCTCATGGTGCCCGTTCTCAGCAGAGCCTTTTTCCGAAACGGGAAACGTCCGGCTCCTTGTAAAACCGGGAAGGGACCAGCCCTGAAAGCTGTTGCTGCTCTTCACCTTCCCTGGGCAGCCTATTCACAGGCACAAGAGCCCTGGGCATCTGTGCTTTCCCAGAGACGGAAGGTCTCATGGTGCCCGTTCTCGGCAGAGCCTTTTTCCGAAACGGCAAACGTCCGGCTCCTCCTCCCACCAGGAAGGGGCCAGCCCTGAAAGCTGTTGCTGTCCTTCACCTTCCCTGGGCAGCCTATTCACAGGCACAAGAGCCCTGGGCATCTGTGCTTTCCCAGAGACGGAAGGTCTCATGGTGCCCGTTCTCGGCAGAGCCTTTTTCCGAAACGGCAAACGTCCGGCTCCTCCTCCCACCAGGAAGGGGCCAGCCCTGAAAGCTGTTGCTGCTCTTCACATTCCCTGGACAGCCTATTCACAGGCACAACAGCCTTGGGCATCTGTGCTTTCCCAGAGACGGAAGGTCTCATGGTGCCCGTTCTCGGCAAAGCCTTTTTCCAAAACGGCAAACGTCCGGCTCATTGTCCCGCCAGCAAGGGGCCCGCCCTGCAAGCTGTTGCTGTCCTTCACCTTCCCTGGGCAGCCTATTCACAGGCACAACAGCCCTGGGCATCTGTGCTTTCCCGGAGACGGAAGGTCTCATGGTGCCCGTTCTCGGCAGAGCCTTTTTCCGCAATGGGAAACGTCCGGCTCCTCCTCCCACAAGGAAGGGGACAGCCCTGAAAGCTGTTGCTGCTCTTCACCTTCCCTGGGCAGCCTATTCACAGGCACAACAGCCCTGGGCATCTGTGCTTTCCCAGAGACGGAAGGTCTCATGGTGCCCGTTCTCGGCAGAGCCTTTTTCCGAAACGGCAAACGTCTGGCTCCTCCTCCCACCAGGAAGGGGCCAGCCCTGAAAGCTGTTGCTGCTCTTCACCTTCCCTGGACAGCCTGTTCACAGGCACAACAGCCTTGGGCATCTGTGCTTTCCCAGAGACGGAAGGTCTCTTGGTGCCCGTTCTCGGCAAAGCCTTTTTCCAAAACGGCAAACGTCCGGCTCATTGTCCCGCCAGGAAGGGGCCCGCCCTGCAAGCTGTTGCTGTCCTTCACCTTCCCTGGGCAGCCTATTCACAGGCACAACAGCCCTGGGCATCTGTGCTTTCCCAGAGACGGAAGGTCTCATGGTGCCCGTTCTCGGCAGAGCCTTTTTCCGAAATGGCAAACGTCCGGCTCCTATTCCCACCAGGACGGGGCCAGCCCTGAAAGCTGTTGCTGCTCTTCACCTTCCCTGGGCAGCCTATTCACAGGCACAACAGCCCTGGGCATCTGTGCTTTCCCAGAGACAGAAGGTCTCATGGTGCCCGTTCTCGGCAGAGCCTTTTTCTGAAATGGCAAACGTCCGGCTCCTCCTCCCACCAGGAAGGGACCAGACCTGAAAGCTGTTGCTGCTCTTCACCTTCCCTGGGCAGCCTATTCACAGGCACAACAGCCCTGGGCATCTGTGCTTTCCCAGAGACGGAAGGTCTCATGGTGCCCATTCTCGGCAGAGCCTTTTTCCGAAATGGGAAACGTCCGGCCCCTTGTAAAACCGAAAAGGGACTAGCCCTGAAGCTGTTACTGCTCTTCACCTTCCCTGGGCAGCCTATTCACAGGCAGAACAGCCCTGGGGATCTGTGCTTTCGCAGAGACGGAAGGTCTCATGGTGCCCGTTCTCGGCAGAGCCTTTTTCCGAAATGGGAAACGTCCGGCTCCTTGTCCCACCGGGAAGGGACCAGCCCTGAAAGCTGTTACTGCTCTTCACCTTCCCTGGGCAGCCTATTCACAGGCACAACAGCCCTGGGCATCTGTGCTTTCCCAGAGACGGAAGGTCTCATGGTGCCCGTTCTCGGCAGAGCCTTTTTCCGAAACGGGAAACGTCCGGCTCCTCCTCCCACCTGGAAGGGGCCAGCCCTGAAAGCTGTTGCTGCTCTTCACCTTCCCTGGACAGCCTATTCACAGGCACAACAGCCCTGGGCATCTGTGCTTTCGCAGAGACGGAAGGTCTCATGGTGCCCGTTCTCGGCAGAGCCTTTTTCCGAAACGGCATCGTCCGGCTCCTCCTCCCACCAGGAAGGGGCCAGCCCTGAAAGCTGTTGCTGCTCTACACCTTCCCTGGGCAGCCTATTCACAGGTACAACAGCCCTGGGCATCTGTGCTTTCCCAGAGACGGAAGGTCTCATGGTGCCCGTTCTCAGCAGAGCCTTTTTCCGAAACGGGAAACGTCCGGCTCCTTGTAAAACCGGGAAGGGACCAGCCCTGAAAGCTGTTGCTGCTCTTCACCTTCCCTGGGCAGCCTATTCACAGGCACAAGAGCCCTGGGCATCTGTGCTTTCCCAGAGACGGAAGGTCTCATGGTGCCCGTTCTCGGCAGAGCCTTTTTCCGAAACGGCAAACGTCCGGCTCCTCCTCCCACCAGGAAGGGGCCAGCCCTGAAAGCTGTTGCTGTCCTTCACCTTCCCTGGGCAGCCTATTCACAGGCACAAGAGCCCTGGGCATCTGTGCTTTCCCAGAGACGGAAGGTCTCATGGTGCCCGTTCTCGGCAGAGCCTTTTTCCGAAACGGGAAACGTCCGGCTCCTCCTCCCACCAGGAAGGGGCCAGCCCTGAAAGCTGTTGCTGCTCTTCACCTTCCCTGGGCAGCCTATTCACAGGCACAACAGCCCTGGGCATCTGTGCTTTCCCGGAGACGGAAGGTCTCATGGTGCTCGTTCCCGGCAGAGCCTTTTTCCGAAATGGCAAACGTCCGGCTCCTTGTCCCACCTGGAAGGGATCAGCCCTGCAAGCTGTTGCTGCTCTTCACCTTCCCTGGGCAGCCTATTCACAGGCACAACAGCCCTGGGCATCTGTGCTTTCCCAGAGACGGAAGGTCTCTTGGTGCCCGTTCTCGGCAGAGCCTTTTTCCGAAATGGGAAACGTCCGGCCCCTTGTAAAACCGAAAAGGGACCAGCCCTGAAGCTGTTACTGCTCTTCACCTTCCCTGGGCAGCCTATTCACAGGCAGAACAGCCCTGGGCATCTGTGCTTTCCCAGAGACGGAAGGTCTCATGGTGCCCGTTCTCAGCAGAGACTTTTTCCGAAACGGCAAACGTCCAGCTCCTTGTCCCACCTGGAAGGGGTCAGCCCTGCAAGCTGTTGCTGCTCTTCCCCTTCCCTGGGTAGCCTATTCACAGGCACAACAGCCTTGGGCATCTGTGCTTTCCCGGAGACGGAAGGTCTCATGGTGCCCGTTCTCGGCAGAGCCTTTTTCCGCAATGGGAAAAGTCCGGCTCCTTGTCCCACCAGGAAGGGGACAGCCCTGAAAGCTGTTGCTGCTCTTCACCTTCCCTGGGCAGCCTATTCACAGGCAGAACAGCCCTGGGCATCTGTGCTTTCCCAGAGACGGAAGGTCTCATGGTGCCCGTTCTCGGCAGAGCCTTTTTCCGAAATGGGAAACGTCCGGCTCCTTGTCCCACCAGGAAGGGGACAGCCCTGAAAGCTGTTGCTGCTCTTCACCTTCCCTGGGCAGCCTATTCACAGGCACAACAGCCCTGGGCATCTGTGCTTTCCCAGAGACGGAAGGTCTCATGGTGCCCGTTCTCGGCAGAGCCTTTTTCCGAAACGGCAAACGTCCGGCTCCTTGTCCCACCGGGAAGGGACCAGCCCTGAAAGCTGTTGCTGCTCTTCCCCTTCCCTGGGTAGCCTATTCACAGGCACAACAGCCCTGGGGATCTGTGCTTTCCCAGAGACGGAAGGTCTCATGGTGCCCGTTCTCGGCAGAGCCTTTTTCCAAAACGGCAAACGTCCGGCTCCTCCTCCCACCAGCAAGGGGCCCGCCCTGCAAGCTGTTGCTGTACTTCACCTTCCCTGGGCAGCCGATTCACAGGCACAAGAGCCCTGGGGATCTGTGCTTTCCCAGAGACGGAAGGTCTCATGGTGCCCGTTCTCGGCAGAGCCTTTTTCCGAAATGGCAAACGTCCGGCTCCTCGTCCCACCAGGAAGGGACCAGCCCTGAAAGCTGTTGCTGTTCTTCACCTTCCCTGGGCAGCCTATTCACAGGCACAACAGCCCTGGGGATCTGTGCTTTCCCGGAGACGGAAGGTCTCATGGTGCCCGTTCTCGGCAGAGCCTTTTTCCGAAACGGCAAACGTCCGGCTCCTCCTCCCACCAGGAAGGGGCCAGCCCTGAAAGCTGTTGCTGCTCTTCACATTCCCTGGACAGCCTATTCACAGGCACAACAGCCTTGGGCATCTGTGCTTTCCCAGAGACGGAAGGTCTCTTGGTGCCCGTTCTCGGCAAAGCCTTTTTCCAAAACGGCAAACGTCCGGCTCATTGTCCCGCCAGCAAGGGGCCCGCCCTGCAAGCTGTTGCTGTCCTTCACCTTCCCTGGGCAGCCTAATTCACAGGCACAACAGCCCTGGGCATCTGTGCTTTCCCAGAGACGGAAGGTCTCATGGTGCCCGTTCTCGGCAGAGCCTTTTTCCGAAACGGCAAACGTCCGGCTCCTATTCCCACCAGGACGGGGCCAGCCCTGAAAGCTGTTGCTGCTCTTCACCTTCCCTGGGCAGCCTATTCACAGGCACAACAGCCCTGGGCATCTGTGCTTTCGCAGAGACAGAAGGTCTCATGGTGCCCGTTCTCGGCAGAGCCTTTTTCCGAAATGGCAAACGTCCGGCTCCTTGTCCCACAAGGAAGGGACCAGACCTGAAAGCTGTTGCTGTCCTTCACCTTCCCTGGGCAGCCTATTCACAGGCACAACAGCCCTGGGCATCTGTGCTTTCCCAGAGACGGAAGGTCTCATGGTGCCCGTTCTCGGCAGAGCCTTTTTCCGAAATGGCAAACGTCCGACTCCTCCTCCCACCAGGAAGGGGACAGCCCTGAAAGCTGTTGCTGCTCTTCACCTTCCCTGGGCAGCCTATTCGCAGGCACAACAGCCCTGGGCATCTGTGCTTTCCCAGAGACGGAAGGTCTCATGGTGCCCATTCTCGGCAGAGCCTTTTTCCGAAATGGGAAACGTCCGGCCCCTTGTAAAACCGAAAAGGGACCAGCCCTGAAGCTGTTACTGCTCTTCACCTTCCCTGGGCAGCCTATTCACAGGCAGAACAGCCCTGGGCATCTGTGCTTTCCCAGAGACGGAAGGTCTCATGGTGCCCGTTCTCAGCAGAGCCTTTTTCCGAAACGGCAAACGTCCAGCTCCTTGTCCCACCTGGAAGGGGTCAGCCCTGCAAGCTGTTGCTGCTCTTCCCCTTCCCTGGGTAGCCTATTCACAGGCACAACAGCCCTGGGGATCTGTGCTTTCCCGGAGACGGAAGGTCTCATGGTGCCCGTTCTCGGCAGAGCCTTTTTCCGCAATGGGAAAAGTCCGGCTCCTTGTCCCACCAGGAAGGGGACAGCCCTGAAAGCTGTTGCTGCTCTTCACCTTCCCTGGGCAGCCTATTCACAGGCACAACAGCCCTGGGCATCTGTGCTTTCCCAGAGACGGAAGGTCTCATGGTGCCCGTTCTCGGCAGAGCCTTTTTCCGAAACGGCAAACGTCCGGCTCCTCCTCCCACCAGGAAGGGGCCAGCCCTGAAAGCTGTTGCTGCTCTTCACCTTCCCTGGACAGCCTATTCACAGGCACAACAGCCCTGGGCATCTGTGCTTTCCCAGAGACGGAAGGTCTCTTGGTGCCCGTTCTCGGCAAAGCCTTTTTCCAAAACGGCAAACGTCCGGCTCATTGTCCCGCCAGCAAGGGGCCCGCCCTGCAAGCTGTTGCTGTCCTTCACCTTCCCTGGGCAGCCTAATTCACAGGCACAACAGCCCTGGGCATCTGTGCTTTCCCAGAGACGGAAGGTCTCATGGTGCCCGTTCTCGGCAGAGCCTTTTTCCGAAATGGCAAACGTCCGGCTCCTATTCCCACCAGGACGGGGCCAGCCCTGAAAGCTGTTGCTGCTCTTCACCCTCCCTGGGCAGCCTATTCACAGGCACAACAGCCCTGGGCATCTGTGCTTTCCCAGAGACGGAAGGTCTCATGGTGCCCGTTCTCGGCAGAGCCTTTTTCCGAAATGGGAAACGTCCGGCTCCTTGTCCCACCAGGAAGGGGCCAGCCCTGAAAGCTGTTGCTGCTCTTCACCTTCCCTGGGCAGCCTATTCACAGGCACAACAGCCCTGGGCATCTGTGCTTTCCCGGAGACGGAAGGTCTCATGGTGCCCGTTCTCGGCAGAGCCTTTTTCCGAAACGGCAAACGTCCGGCTCCTTGTCCCACCGGGAAGGGACCAGCCCTGAAAGCTGTTGCTGCTCTTCACCTTCCCTGGGCAGCCTATTCACAGGCACAACAGCCCTGGGCATCTGTGCTTTCCCAGAGACGGAAGGTCTCATGGTGCCCGTTCTCGGCAGAGCCTTTTTCCGAAACGGCAAACGTCCGGCTCCTCCTCCCACCAGGAAGGGGCCAGCCCTGAAAGCTGTTGCCGCTCTACACCTTCCCTGGGCAGCCTATTCACAGGTACAACAGCCCTGGGCATCTGTGCTTTCCCAGAGACGGAAGGTCTCATGGTGCCCGTTCTCAGCAGAGCCTTTTTCCGAAACGGCAAACGTCCAGCTCCTTGTCCCACCTGGAAGGGGTCAGCCCTGCAAGCTGTTGCTGCTCTTCCCCTTCCCTGGGTAGCCTATTCACAGGCACAACAGCCCTGGGGATCTGTGCTTTCCCAGAGACGGAAGGTCTCATGGTGCCCGTTCTCGGCAGAGCCTTTTTCCAAAACGGCAAACGTCCGGCTCCTCCTCCCACCAGCAAGGGGCCCGCCCTGCAAGCTGTTGCTGTACTTCACCTTCCCTGGGCAGCCGATTCACAGGCACAAGAGCCCTGGGGATCTGTGCTTTCCCAGAGACGGAAGGTCTCATGGTGCCCGTTCTCGGCAGAGCCTTTTTCCGAAATGGCAAACGTCCGGCTCCTTGTCCCACCAGGAAGGGACCAGCCCTGAAAGCTGTTGCTGTTCTTCACCTTCCCTGGGCAGCCTATTCACAGGCACAACAGCCCTGGGCATCTGTGCTTTCCCAGAGACGGAAGGTCTCATGGTGCCCGTTCTCGGCAGAGCCTTTTTCCGAAACGGCAAACGTCCGGCTCCTCCTCCCACCAGGAAGGGGACAGCCCTGAAAGCTGTTGCTGCTCTTCACCTTCCCTGGGCAGCCTATTCGCAGGCACAACAGCCCTGGGCATCTGTGCTTTCCCAGAGACGGAAGGTCTCATGGTGCCCATTCTCGGCAGAGCCTTTTTCCGAAACGGGAAACGTCCGGCTCCTTGTAAAACCGGGAAGGGACCAGCCCTGAAAGCTGTTGCTGTCCTTCACCTTCCCTGGGCAGCCTATTCACAGGCCCAACAGCCCTGGGCATCTGTGCTTTCCCAGAGACGGAAGGTCTCATGGTGCCCGTTCTCGGCAGAGCCTTTTTCCGAAACGGGAAACGTCCAGCTCCTCCTCCCACCAGGAAGGGGCCAGCCCGGAAAGCTGTTGCTGCTCTTCGTCATCCCTGGGCAGCCTATTCACAGGCACAACAGCCCTGGGCATCTGTGCTTTCCCAGAGACGGAAGGTCTCATGGTGCCCGTTCTCGGCAGAGCCTTTTTCCGAAATGGCAAACGTCCGGCTCCTTGTCCCACCAGGAAGGGGCCAGCCCTGAAAGCTGTTGCTGCTCTTCGCCTTCCCTGGGCAGCCTATTCACAGGTACAACAGCCCTGGGCATCTGTGCTTTCCCGGAGACGGAAGGTCTCATGGTGCCCGTTCTCGGCAGAGCCTTTTTCTGAAACGGCAAACGTCCGGCTCCTCCTCCCACCAGGAAGGGGACAGCCCTGAAAGCTGTTGCTGCTCTTCACCTTCCCTGGGCAGCCTATTCACAGGCACAACAGTACTGGGCATCTGTGCTTTCCCAGAGACGGAAGGTCTCATGGTGCCCGTTCTCGGCAGAGCCTTTTTCCGAAATGGCAAACGTCCGGCTCCTTGTCCCAGCAGGAAGGGGCCAGCCCTGAAAGCTGTTGCTGCTCTTCGTCATCCCTGGGCAGCCTATTCACAGGCACAACAGCCCTGGGCATCTGTGCTTTCCCAGAGACGGAAGGTCTCATGGTGCCCGTTCTCGGCAGAGCCTTTTTCCGAAACGGCAAACGTCCGGCTCCTCCTCCCACCAGGAAGGGGCCAGCCCTGAAAGCTGTTGCTGCTCTTCACCTTCCCTGGGCAGCCTATTCACAGGCACAACAGCCCTGGGCATCTGTGCTTTCGCAGAGACAGAAGGTCTCATGGTGCCCGTTCTCGGCAGAGCCTTTTTCCAAAACGGGAAACGTCCGGCTCCTCCTCCCACCTGGAAGGGGCCAGCCCTGAAAGCTGTTGCTGCTCTTCACCTTCCCTGGGCAGCCTATTCACAGGCACAACAGCCCTGGGCATCTGTGCTTTCCCAGAGACGGAAGGTCTCATGGTGCCCGTTCTCGGCAGAGCCTTTGTCCGAAATGGCAAACGTCCGGCTCCTTGTCCCACCAGGAAGGGGCCAGCCCTGAAAGCTGTTGCTGCTCTTCGCCTTCCCTGGGCAGCCTATTCACAGGTACAACAGCCCTGGGCATCTGTGCTTTCCCAGAGACGGAAGGTCTTATGGTGCCCGTTCTCGGCAGAGCCTTTTTCTGAAACGGCAAACGTCCGGCTCCTCCTCCCACCAGGAAGGGGACAGCCCTGAAAGCTGTTGCTGCTCTTCACCTTCCCTGGGCAGCCTATTCGCAGGCACAACAGCCCTGGGCATCTGTGCTTTCCCAGAGACGGAAGGTCTCATGGTGCCCATTCTCGGCAGAGCCTTTTTCCGAAAGAGGAACCGTCCGGCTCCTTGTAAAACCGGGAAGGGACCAGCCCTGAAAGCTGTTACTGCTCTTCACCTTCCCTGGGCAGCCTATTCACAGGCACAACAGCCCTGGGCATCTGTGCTTTCCCAGAGACGGAAGGTCTCATGGTGCCCGTTCTCGGCAGAGCCTTTTTCCGAAACGGCAAACGTCCGGCTCATTGTCCCGCCAGCAAGGGGCCAGCCCTGAAAGCTGTTGCTGTCCTTCACCTTCCCTGGGCAGCCTATTCACAGGCCCAACAGCCCTGGGCATCTGTGCTTTCCCAGAGACGGAAGGTCTCATGGTGCCCGTTCTCGGCAGAGCCTTTTTCCGAAACGGGAAATGTCCAGCTCCTCCTCCCACCAGGAAGGGGCCAGCCCTGAAAGCTGTTGCTGCTCTTCGTCATCCCTGGGCAGCCTATTCACAGGCACAACAGCCCTGGGCATCTGTGCTTTCCCAGAGACGGAAGGTCTCATGGTACCCGTTCTCGGCAGAGCCTTTGTCCGAAACGGGAAACGTCCAGCTCCTCCTCCCACCAGGAAGGGGCCAGCCCTGAAAGCTGTTGCTGCTCTTCGTCATCCCTGGGCAGCCTATTCACAGGCACAACAGCCCTGGGCATCTGTGCTTTCCCAGAGACGGAAGGTCTCATGGTGCCCGTTCTCGGCAGAGCCTTTGTCCGAAATGGCAAACGTCCGGCTCCTTGTCCCACCAGGAAGGGGCCAGCCCTGAAAGCTGTTGCTGCTCTTCGCCTTCCCTGGGCAGCCTATTCACAGGTACAACAGCCCTGGGCATCTGTGCTTTCCCAGAGACGGAAGGTCTCATGGTGCCCGTTCTCGGCAGAGCCTTTTTCTGAAACGGCAAACGTCCGGCTCCTCCTCCCACCAGGAAGGGGACAGCCCTGAAAGCTGTTGCTGCTCTTCACCTTCCCTGGGCAGCCTATTCGCAGGCACAACAGCCCTGGGCATCTGTGCTTTCCCAGAGACGGAAGGTCTCATGGTGCCCATTCTCGGCAGAGCCTTTTTCCGAAACAGGAACCGTCCGGCTCCTTGTAAAACCGGGAAGGGACCAGCCCTGAAAGCTGTTGCTGTCCTTCACCTTCCCTGGGCAGCCTATTCACAGGCCCAACAGCCCTGGGCATCTGTGCTTTCCCAGAGACGGAAGGTCTCATGGTGCCCGTTCTCGGCAGAGCCTTTTTCCGAAACGGGAAACGTCCAGCTCCTCCTCCCACCAGGAAGGGGCCAGCCCGGAAAGCTGTTGCTGCTCTTCGTCATCCCTGGGCAGCCTATTCACAGGCACAACAGCCCTGGGCATCTGTGCTTTCCCAGAGACGGAAGGTCTCATGGTACCCGTTCTCGGCAGAGCCTTTGTCCGAAACGGGAAACGTCCAGCTCCTCCTCCCACCAGGAAGGGGCCAGCCCTGAAAGCTGTTGCTGCTCTTCGTCATCCCTGGGCAGCCTATTCACAGGCACAACAGCCCTGGGCATCTGTGCTTTCCCAGAGACGGAAGGTCTCATGGTGCCCGTTCTCGGCAGAGCCTTTTTCCGAAATGGCAAACGTCCGGCTCCTTGTCCCACCAGGAAGGGGCCAGCCCTGAAAGCTGTTGCTGCTCTTCGCCTTCCCTGGGCAGCCTATTCACAGGTACAACAGCCCTGGGCATCTGTGCTTTCCCGGAGACGGAAGGTCTCATGGTGCCCGTTCTCGGCAGAGCCTTTTTCTGAAACGGCAAACGTCCGGCTCCTCCTCCCACCAGGAAGGGGACAGCCCTGAAAGCTGTTGCTGCTCTTCACCTTCCCCGGGCAGCCTATTCACAGGCACAACAGCCCTGGGCATCTGTGCTTTCCCAGAGACGGAAGGTCTCATGGTGCCCGTTCTCGGCAGAGCCTTTTTCCGAAATGGCAAACGTCCGGCTCCTTGTCCCAGCAGGAAGGGGCCAGCCCTGAAAGCTGTTGCTGGTCTTCACCTTCCCTGGGCAGCCTATTCACAGGCACAACAGCCCTGGGCATCTGTGCTTTCCCAGAGACGGAAGGTCTCATGGTGCCCGTTCTCGGCAGAGCCTTTTTCCGAAACGGCAAACGTCCGGCTCCTCCTCCCACCAGGAAGGGGCCAGCCCTGAAAGCTGTTGCTGCTCTTCCCCTTCCCTGGGCAGCCTATTCACAGGCACAACAGCCCTGGGCATCTGTGCTTTCGCAGAGACAGAAGGTCTCATGGTGCCCGTTCTCGGCAGAGCCTTTTTCCAAAACGGCAAACGTCCGGCTCCTCCTCCCACCTGGAAGGGGCCAGCCCTGAAAGCTGTTGCTGCTCTTCACCTTCCCTGGGCAGCCTATTCACAGGCACAACAGCCCTGGGCATCTGTGCTTTCCCAGAGACGGAAGGTCTCATGGTGCCCGTTCTCGGCAGAGCCTTTGTCCGAAATGGCAAACGTCCGGCTCCTTGTCCCACCAGGAAGGGGCCAGCCCTGAAAGCTGTTGCTGCTCTTCGCCTTCCCTGGGCAGCCTATTCACAGGTACAACAGCCCTGGGCATCAGTGCTTTCCCAGAGACGGAAGGTCTTATGGTGCCCGTTCTCGGCACAGCCTTTTTCCGAAACGGCAAACGTCCGGCTCCTCCTCCCACCAGGAAGGGGACAGCCCTGAAAGCTGTTGCTGCTCTTCACCTTCCCTGGGCAGCCTATTCGCAGGCACAACAGCCCTGGGCATCTGTGCTTTCCCAGAGACGGAAGGTCTCATGGTGCCCATTCTCGGCAGAGCCTTTTTCCGAAACAGGAACCGTCCGGCTCCTTGTAAAACCGGGAAGGGACCAGCCCTGAAAGCTGTTACTGCTCTTCACCTTCCCTGGGCAGCCTATTCACAGGCACAACAGCCCTGGGCATCTGTGCTTTCCCGGAGACGGAAGGTCTCATGGTGCCCGTTCTCAGCAGAGCCTTTTTCCAAAACGGCAAACGTCCGGCTCATTGTCCCGCTAGCAAGGGGCCAGCCCTGAAAGCTGTTGCTGTCCTTCACCTTCCCTGGGCAGCCTATTCACAGGCCCAACAGCCCTGGGCATCTGTGCTTTCCCAGAGACGGAAGGTCTCATGGTGCCCGTTCTCGGCAGAGCCTTTTTCCGAAACGGGAAACATCCAGCTCCTCCTGCCACCAGGAAGGGGCCAGCCCTGAAAGCTGTTGCTGCTCTTCGTCATCCCTGGGCAGCCTATTCACAGGCACAACAGCCCTGGGCATCTGTGCTTTCCCAGAGACGGAAGGTCTCATGGTGCCCGTTCTCGGCAGAGCCTTTGTCCGAAACGGGAAACGTCCAGCTCCTCCTCCCACCAGGAAGAGGCCAGCCCTGAAAGCTGTTGCTGCTCTTCGTCAACACTGGGCAGCCTATTAACAGGCACAACAGCCCTGGGGATCTGTGCTTTCCCAGGACGGAAGGTCTCATGGTGCCCGTTCTCGGCAGAGCCTTTTTCCAAAACGGCAAACGTCCGGCTCCTTGTCCCACCTGGAAGGGGCCAGCCCTGAAAGCTGTCGCTGCTCTTCGCATTCCCTGGGCAGCCTATTCACAGGCACAAGAGCCCTGGGCATCTGTGCTTTCCCAGAGACGGAAGGTCTCATGGTGCCTGTTCTCGGCAGAGCCTTTTTCCGAAACGGGAAACGTCCGTCTCCTTGTAAAAAAGGGAAGGGGCCAGCCCTGAAAGCTGTTGCTGCTCTTCCCCTTCCCTGGGCAGCCTATTCACAGGCACAACAGCCCTGGGCATCTGTGCTTTCCCGGAGACGGAAGGTCTCATGGTGCTCGTTCCCGGCAGAGCCTTTTTCCGAAACGGCAAACGTCCGGCTCCTCCTCCCACCAGGAAGGGACCAGCCCTGAAAGCTGTTGCTGCTCTTCACCTTCCCTGGGCAGCCTATTCACAGGTACAACAGCCCTGGGCATCTGTGCTTTCCCAGAGACGGAAGGTCTCATGGTGCCCCTTCCCGGCAGAGCCTTTTTCCGAAACGGCAAACGTCCGGCTCCTCCTCCCACCAGGAAGGGGCCAGCCCTGAAAGCTGTTGCTGTACTTCACCTTCCCTGGGCAGCCTATTCACAGGCACAACAGCCCTGGGCATCTGTGCTTTCCCAGAGACGGAAGGTCTCATGGTGCCCGTTCTCGGCAGAGCATTTTTCCGAAACGGGAAACGTCCGGCTCCTCCTGCCACCAGGAAGGGGCCAGCCCTGAAAGCTGTTGCTGCTCTTCACCTTCCCTGGGCAGCCTATTCACAGGCACAACAGCCCTGGGGATCTGTGCTTTCCCGGAGACGGAAGGTCTCATGGTGCCCGTTCTCGGCAGAGCCTTTTTCCGAAATGGGAAATGTCCGGCTCCTTGTCCCACCAGGAAGGGACCAGACCTGAAAGCTGTTGCTGCTCTTCACCTTCCCTGGGCAGCCTATTCACAGGCACAACAGCCCTGGGCATCTGTGCTTTCCCAGAGACGGAAGGTCTCATGGTGCCCGTTCTCGGCAGAGCCTTTTTCCGAAACGGCAAACGTCCGGCTCCTTGTCCCACCAGGAAGGGGCCAGCCCTGAAAGCTGTCGCTGCTCTTTGCCTTCCCTGGGCAGCCTATTCACAGGCACAACAGCCCTGGGCATCTGTGCTTTCCCAGAGACGGAAGGTCTCATGGTGCCCGTTCTCGGCAGAGCCTTTTTCCGAAACGGCAAACGTCCGGCTCCTCCTCCCACCAGGAAGGGGCCAGCCCTGAAAGCTGTTGCCGCTCTACACCTTCCCTGGGCAGCCTATTCACAGGTACAACAGCCCTGGGCATCTGTGCTTTCCCAGAGACGGAAGGTCTCATGGTGCCCGTTCTCAGCAGAGCCTTTTTCCGAAACGGCAAACGTCCAGCTCCTTGTCCCACCTGGAAGGGGTCAGCCCTGCAAGCTGTTGCTGCTCTTCCCCTTCCCTGGGTAGCCTATTCACAGGCACAACAGCCCTGGGGATCTGTGCTTTCCCAGAGACGGAAGGTCTCATGGTGCCCGTTCTCGGCAGAGCCTTTTTCCAAAACGGCAAACGTCCGGCTCCTCCTCCCACCAGCAAGGGGCCCGCCCTGCAAGCTGTTGCTGTACTTCACCTTCCCTGGGCAGCCGATTCACAGGCACAAGAGCCCTGGGGATCTGTGCTTTCCCAGAGACGGAAGGTCTCATGGTGCCCGTTCTCGGCAGAGCCTTTTTCCGAAATGGCAAACGTCCGGCTCCTTGTCCCACCAGGAAGGGGCCAGCCCTGAAAGCTGTTGCTGTTCTTCACCTTCCCTGGGCAGCCTATTCACAGGCACAACAGCCCTGGGCATCTGTGCTTTCCCAGAGACGGAAGGTCTCATGGTGCCCGTTCTCGGCAGAGCCTTTTTCCGAAACGGCAAACGTCCGGCTCCTCCTCCCACCAGGAAGGGGACAGCCCTGAAAGCTGTTGCTGCTCTTCACCTTCCCTGGGCAGCGTATTCTCAGGTACAACAGCCCTGGGCATCTGTGCTTTCCCAGAGACGGAAGGTCTCATGGTGCCCGTTCTCGGCAGAGCCTTTTTCTGAAACGGCAAACGTCCGGCACCTTGTAAAACCGGGAAGGGACCAGCCCTGAAAGCTGTTGCTGTCCTTCACCTTCCCTGGGCAGCCTATTCACAGGCACAACAGCCCTGGGCATCTGTGCTTTCCCAGAGACGGAAGGTCTCATGGTGCCCGTTCTCGGCAGAGCCTTTTTCCGAAACGGCAAACGTCCGGCTCCTCCTCCCACCAGGAAGGGGCCAGCCCTGCAAGCTGTTGCTGCTCTTCCCCTTCCCTGGGCAGCCTATTCACAGGCACAACAGCCCTGGGCATCTGTGCTTTCGCAGAGACAGAAGGTCTCATGGTGCCCGTTCTCGGCAGAGCGTTTTTCCGAAACGGCAAACGTCCGGCTCCTCCTCCCACCTGGAAGGGGCCAGCCCTGAAAGCTGTTGCTGCTCTTCACCTTCCCTGGGCAGCCTATTCACAGGCACAACAGCCCTGGGCATCTGTGCTTTCCCAGAGACGGAAGGTCTCATGGTGCCCGTTCTCGGCAGAGCCTTTGTCCGACATGGCAAACGTTCGGCTCCTTGTCCCACCAGGAAGGGGCCAGCCCTGAAAGCTGTTGCTGCTCTTCGCCTTCCCTGGGCAGCCTATTCACAGGTACAACAGCCCTGGGCATCTGTGCTTTCCCAGAGACGGAAGGTCTTATGGTGCCCGTTCTCGGCAGAGCCTTTTTCTGAAACGGCAAACGTCCGGCTCCTCCTCCCACCAGGAAGGGGACAGCCCTGAAAGCTGTTGCTGCTCTTCACCTTCCCTGGGCAGCCTATTCGCAGGCACAACAGCCCTGGGCATCTGTGCTTTCCCAGAGACGGAAGGTCTCATGGTGCCCATTCTCGGCAGAGCCTTTTTCCGAAACAGGAACCGTCCGGCTCCTTGTAAAACCGGGAAGGGACCAGCCCTGAAAGCTGTTACTGCTCTTCACCTTCCCTGGGCAGCCTATTCACAGGCACAACAGCCCTGGGCATCTGTGCTTTCCCAGAGACGGAAGGTCTCATGGTGCCCGTTCTCGGCAGAGCCTTTTTCCAAAACGGCAAACGTCCGGCTCATTGTCCCGCCAGCAAGGGGCCAGCCCTGAAAGCTGTTGCTGTCCTTCACCTTCCCTGGGCAGCCTATTCACAGGCCCAATAGCCCTGGGCATCTGTGCTTTCCCAGAGACGGAAGGTCTCATGGTGCCCGTTCTCGGCAGAGCCTTTTTCCGAAACGGCAAACGTCCGGCTCCTCCTCCCACCAGGAAGGGGCCAGCCCTGAAAGCTGTTGCTGCTCTTCGTCATCCCTGGGCAGCCTATTCACAGGCACAACAGCCCTGGGCATCTGTGCTTTCCCAGAGACGGAAGGTCTCATGGTACCCGTTCTCGGCAGAGCCTTTGTCCGAAACGGGAAACGTCCAGCTCCTCCTCCCACCAGGAAGGGGCCAGCCCTGAAAGCTGTTGCTGCTCTTCGTCATCCCTGGGCAGCCTATTCACAGGCACAAGAGCCCTGGGCATCTGTGCTTTCCCAGAGACGGAAGGTCTCATGGTGCCCGTTCTCGGCAGAGCCTTTGTCCGAAATGGCAAACGTCCGGCTCCTTGTCCCACCAGGAAGGGGCCAGCCCTGAAAGCTGTTGCTGCTCTTCGCCTTCCCTGGGCAGCCTATTCACAGGTACAACAGCCCTGGGCATCTGTGCTTTCCCAGAGACGGAAGGTCTCATGGTGCCCGTTCTCGGCAGAGCCTTTTTCTGAAACGGCAAATGTCCGGCTCCCCCTCCCACCAGGAAGGGGACAGCCCTGAAAGCTGTTGCTGCTCTTCACCTTCCCTGGGCAGCCTATTCGCAGGCACAACAGCCCTGGGCATCTGTGCTTTCCCAGAGACGGAAGGTCTCATGGTGCCCATTCTCGGCAGAGCCTTTTTCCGAAACAGGAACCGTCCGGCTCCTTGTAAAACCGGGAAGGGACCAGCCCTGAAAGCTGTTGCTGTCCTTCACCTTCCCTGGGCAGCCTATTCACAGGCCCAACAGCCCTGGGCATCTGTGCTTTCCCAGAGACGGAAGGTCTCATGGTGCCCGTTCTCGGCAGAGCCTTTTTCCGAAACGGGAAACGTCCAGCTCCTCCTCCCACCAGGAAGGGGCCAGCCCTGAAAGCTGTTGCTGCTCTTCGTCATCCCTGGGCAGCCTATTCACAGGCACAACAGCCCTGGGCATCTGTGCTTTCCCAGAGACGGAAGGTCTCATGGTGCCCGTTCTCGGCAGAGCCTTTGTCCGAAACGGGAAACGTCCAGCTCCTCCTCCCACCAGGAAGGGGCCAGCCCTGAAAGCTGTTGCTGCTCTTCGTCATCCCTGGGCAGCCTATTCACAGGCACAACAGCCCTGGGCATCTGTGCTTTCCCAGAGACGGAAGGTCTCATGGTGCCCGTTCTCGGCAGAGCCTTTTTCCGAAATGGCAAACGTCCGGCTCCTTGTCCCACCAGGAAGGGGCCAGCCCTGAAAGCTGTTGCTGCTCTTCGCCTTCCCTGGGCAGCCTATTCACAGGTACAACAGCCCTGGGCATCTGTGCTTTCCCGGAGACGGAAGGTCTCATGGTGCCCGTTCTCGGCAGAGCCTTTTTCTGAAACGGCAAACGTCCGGCTCCTCCTCCCACCAGGAAGGGGACAGCCCTGAAAGCTGTTGCTGCTCTTCACCTTCCCTGGGCAGCCTATTCACAGGCACAACAGCCCTGGGCATCTGTGCTTTCCCAGAGACGGAAGGTCTCATGGTGCCCGTTCTCGGCAGAGCCTTTTTCCGAAATGGCAAACGTCCGGCTCCTTGTCCCAGCAGGAAGGGGCCAGCCCTGAAAGCTGTTGCTGGTCTTTACCTTCCCTGGGCAGCCTATTCACAGGCACAACAGCCCTGGGCATCTGTGCTTTCCCAGAGACGGAAGGTCTCATGGTGCCCGTTCTCGGCAGAGCCTTTTTCCGAAACGGGAAACGTCCGGCTCCTCCTCCCACCAGGAAGGGGCCAGCCCTGAAAGCTGTTGCTGCTCTTCCCCTTCCCTGGGCAGCCTATTCACAGGCACAACAGCCCTGGGCATCTGTGCTTTCCCAGAGACAGAAGGTCTCATGGTGCCCGTTCTCGGCAGAGCCTTTGTCCGAAATGGCAAACGTCCGGCTCCTTGTCCCACCAGGAAGGGGCCAGCCCTGAAAGCTGTTGCTGCTCTTCGCCTTCCCTGGGCAGCCTATTCACAGGTACAACAGCCCTGGGCATCTGTGCTTTCCCAGAGACGGAAGGTCTTATGGTGCCCGTTCTCGGCAGAGCCTTTTTCCAAAACGGCAAACGTCCGGCTCCTCCTCCCACCTGGAAGGGGCCAGCCCTGAAAGCTGTTGCTGCTCTTCACCTTCCCTGGGCAGCGTATTCTCAGGTACAACAGCCCTGGGCATCTGTGCTTTCCCAGAGACGGAAGGTCTCATGGTGCCCGTTCTCGGCAGAGCCTTTGTCCGAAATGGCAAACGTCCGGCTCCTTGTCCCACCAGGAAGGGGACAGCCCTGAAAGCTGTTGCTGCTCTTCGCCTTCCCTGGGCAGCCTATTCACAGGTACAACAGCCCTGGGCATCTGTGCTTTCGCAGAGACAGAAGGTCTCATGGTGCCCGTTCTCGGCAGAGCCTTTTTCCGAAACGGGAAACGTCCGGCTCCTCCTCCCACCTGGAAGGGGCCAGCCCTGAAAGCTGTTGCTGCTCTTCACCTTCCCTGGGCAGCGTATTCTCAGGTACAACAGCCCTGGGCATCTGTGCTTTCCCAGAGACGGAAGGTCTCATGGTGCCCGTTCTCGGCAGAGCCTTTTTCTGAAACGGCAAACGTCCGGCACCTTGTAAAACCGGGAAGGGACCAGCCCTGAAAGCTGTTGCTGTCCTTCACCTTCCCTGGGCAGCCTATTCACAGGCACAACAGCCCTGGGCATCTGTGCTTTCCCAGAGACGGAAGGTCTCATGGTGCCCGTTCTCGGCAGAGCCTTTTTCCGAAACGGCAAACGTCCGGCTCCTCCTCCCACCAGGAAGGGGCCAGCCCTGCAAGCTGTTGCTGCTCTTCCCCTTCCCTGGGCAGCCTATTCACAGGCACAACAGCCCTGGGCATCTGTGCTTTCGCAGAGACAGAAGGTCTCATGGTGCCCGTTCTCGGCAGAGCGTTTTTCCGAAACGGCAAACGTCCGGCTCCTCCTCCCACCTGGAAGGGGCCAGCCCTGAAAGCTGTTGCTGCTCTTCACCTTCCCTGGGCAGCCTATTCACAGGCACAACAGCCCTGGGCATCTGTGCTTTCCCAGAGACGGAAGGTCTCATGGTGCCCGTTCTCGGCAGAGCCTTTGTCCGACATGGCAAACGTTCGGCTCCTTGTCCCACCAGGAAGGGGCCAGCCCTGAAAGCTGTTGCTGCTCTTCGCCTTCCCTGGGCAGCCTATTCACAGGTACAACAGCCCTGGGCATCTGTGCTTTCCCAGAGACGGAAGGTCTCATGGTGCCCGTTCTCGGCAGAGCCTTTTTCTGAAACGGCAAACGTCCGGCTCCTCCTCCCACCAGGAAGGGGACAGCCCTGAAAGCTGTTGCTGCTCTTCACCTTCCCTGGGCAGCCTATTCGCAGGCACAACAGCCCTGGGCATCTGTGCTTTCCCAGAGACGGAAGGTCTCATGGTGCCCATTCTCGGCAGAGCCTTTTTCCGAAACAGGAACCGTCCGGCTCCTTGTAAAACCGGGAAGGGACCAGCCCTGAAAGCTGTTACTGCTCTTCACCTTCCCTGGGCAGCCTATTCACAGGCACAACAGCCCTGGGCATCTGTGCTTTCCCAGAGACGGAAGGTCTCATGGTGCCCGTTCTCGGCAGAGCCTTTTTCCAAAACGGCAAACGTCCGGCTCATTGTCCCGCCAGCAAGGGGCCAGCCCTGAAAGCTGTTGCTGTCCTTCACCTTCCCTGGGCAGCCTATTCACAGGCACAACAGCCCTTGGCATCTGTGCTTTCCCAGAGACGGAAGGTCTCATGGTGCCCGTTCTCGGCAGAGCCTTTTTCCGAAACGGGAAACGTCCAGCTCCTCCTCCCACCAGGAAGGGGCCAGCCCTGAAAGCTGTTGCTGCTCTTCGTCATCCCTGGGCAGCCTATTCACAGGCACAACAGCCCTGGGCATCTGTGCTTTCCCAGAGACGGAAGGTCTCATGGTACCCGTTCTCGGCAGAGCCTTTGTCCGAAACGGGAAACGTCCAGCTCCTCCTCCCACCAGGAAGGGGCCAGCCCTGAAAGCTGTTGCTGCTCTTCGTCATCCCTGGGCAGCCTATTCACAGGCACAACAGCCCTGGGCATCTGTGCTTTCCCAGAGACGGAAGGTCTCATGGTGCCCGTTCTCGGCAGAGCCTTTTTCCGAAATGGCAAACGTCCGGCTCCTTGTCCCACCAGGAAGGGGCCAGCCCTGAAAGCTGTTGCTGCTCTTCGCCTTCCCTGGGCAGCCTATTCACAGGTACAACAGCCCTGGGCATCTGTGCTTTCCCGGAGACGGAAGGTCTCATGGTGCCCGTTCTCGGCAGAGCCTTTTTCTGAAACGGCAAACGTCCGGCTCCTCCTCCCACCAGGAAGGGGACAGCCCTGAAAGCTGTTGCTGCTCTTCACCTTCCCTGGGCAGCCTATTCACAGGCACAACAGCCCTGGGCATCTGTGCTTTCCCAGAGACGGAAGGTCTCATGGTGCCCATTCTCGGCAGAGCCTTTTTCCGAAACAGGAACCGTCCGGCTCCTTGTCCCAGCAGGAAGGGGCCAGCCCTGAAAGCTGTTGCTGGTCTTTACCTTCCCTGGGCAGCCTATTCACAGGCACAACAGCCCTGGGCATCTGTGCTTTCCCAGAGACGGAAGGTCTCATGGTGCCCGTTCTCGGCAGAGCCTTTTTCCGAAACGGGAAACGTCCGGCTCCTCCTCCCACCAGGAAGGGGCCAGCCCTGAAAGCTGTTGCTGCTCTTCCCCTTCCCTGGGCAGCCTATTCACAGGCACAACAGCCCTGGGCATCTGTGCTTTCGCAGAGACAGAAGGTCTCATGGTGCCCGTTCTCGGCAGAGCCTTTTTCCAAAACGGCAAACGTCCGGCTCCTCCTCCCACCTGGAAGGGGCCAGCCCTGAAAGCTGTTGCTGCTCTTCACCTTCCCTGGGCAGCCTATTCACAGGCACAACAGCCCTGGGCATCTGTGCTTTCCCAGAGACGGAAGGTCTCATGGTGCCCGTTCTCGGCAGAGCCTTTGTCCGAAATGGCAAACGTCCGGCTCCTTGTCCCACCAGGAAGGGGCCAGCCCTGAAAGCTGTTGCTGCTCTTCGCCTTCCCTGGGCAGCCTATTCACAGGTACAACAGCCCTGGGCATCTGTGCTTTCCCAGAGACGGAAGATCTTATGGTGCCCGTTCTCGGCAGAGCCTTTTTCTGAAACGGCAAACGTCCGGCTCCTCCTCCCACCAGGAAGGGGACAGCCCTGAAAGCTGTTGCTGCTCTTCACCTTCCCTGGGCAGCCTATTCGCAGGCACAACAGCCCTGGGCATCTGTGCTTTCCCAGAGACGGAAGGTCTCATGGTGCCCATTCTCGGCAGAGCCTTTTTCCGAAACAGGAACCGTCCGGCTCCTTGTAAAACCGGGAAGGGACCAGCCCTGAAAGCTGTTACTGCTCTTCACCTTCCCTGGGCAGCCTATTCACAGGCACAACAGCCCTGGGCATCTGTGCTTTCCCGGAGACGGAAGGTCTCATGGTGCCCGTTCTCAGCAGAGCCTTTTTCCAAAACGGCAAACGTCCGGCTCATTGTCCCGCCAGCAAGGGGCCAGCCCTGAAAGCTGTTGCTGTCCTTCACCTTCCCTGGGCAGCCTATTCACAGGCCCAACAGCCCTGGGCATCTGTGCTTTCCCAGAGACGGAAGGTCTCATGGTGCCCGTTCTCGGCAGAGCCTTTTTCCGAAACGGGAAACTTCCAGCTCCTCCTGCCACCAGGAAGGGGCCAGCCCTGAAAGCTGTTGCTGCTCTTCGTCATCCCTGGGCAGCCTATTCACAGGCACAACAGCCCTGGGCATCTGTGCTTTCCCAGAGACGGAAGGTCTCATGGTACCCGTTCTCGGCAGAGCCTTTGTCTGAAACGGGAAACGTCCAGCTCCTCCTCCCACCAGGAAGAGGCCAGCCCTGAAAGCTGTTGCTGCTCTTCGTCATCCCTGGGCAGCCTATTCACAGGCACAACAGCCCTGGGCATCTGTGCTTTCCCAGAGACGGAAGGTCTCATGGTGCCCGTTCTCGGCAGAGCCTTTGTCCGAAATGGCAAACGTCCGGCTCCTTGTCCTACCAGGAAGGGGCCAGCCCTGAAAGCTGTTGCTGCTCTTCGCCTTCCCTGGGCAGCCTATTCACAGGCACAAGAGCCCTGGGCATCTGTGCTTTCCCAGAGACGGAAGGTCTCATGGTGCCCGTTCTCGGCAGAGCCTTTTTCTGAAACGGCAAACGTCCGGCTCCTCCTCCCACCAGGAAGGGGCCAGCCCTGAAAGCTGTTGCTGCTCTTCACCTTCCCTGGGCAGCCTATTCGCAGGCACAACAGCCCTGGGCATCTGTGCTTTCCCAGAGATGGAAGGTCTCATGGTGCGATTCTCGGCATAGCCTTTTTCCGAAACAGGAAACGTCCGGCTCCTTGTAAAACCGGGAAGGGACCAGCCCTGAAAGCTGTTACTGCTCTTCACCTTCCCTGGGCAGCCTATTCACAGGCACAACAGCCCTGGGCATCTGTGCTTTCCCAGAGACGGAAGGTCTCATGGTGCCCGTTCTCGGCAGAGCCTTTTTCCAAAACGGCAAACGTCCGGCTCATTGTCCCGCCAGCAAGGGGCCAGCCCTGAAAGCTGTTGCTGTCCTTCACCTTCCCTGGGCAGCCTATTCACAGGCCCAACAGCCCTGGGCATCTGTGCTTTCCCAGAGACGGAAGGTCTCATGGTGCCCGTTCTCGGCAGAGCCTTTTTCCGAAACGGGAAACGTCCAGCTCCTCCTCCCACCAGGAAGGGGCCAGCCCTGCAAGCTGTTGCTGCTCTTCGTCATCCCTGGGCAGCCTATTCACAGGCACAACAGCCCTGGGCATCTGTGCTTTCCCAGAGACGGAAGGTCTCATGGTACCCGTTCTCGGCAGAGCCTTTTTCCGAAACGGGAAACGTCCGGCTCCTCCTCCCACCAGGAAGGGGCCAGCCCTGAAAGCTGTTGCTGCTCTTCCCCTTCCCTGGGCAGCCTATTCACAGGCACAACAGCCCTGGGCATCTGTGCTTTCGCAGAGACAGAAGGTCTCATGGTGCACGTTCTCGGCAGAGCCTTTTTCCAAAACGGCAAACGTCCGGCTCCTCCTCCCACCTGGAAGGGGCCAGCCCTGAAAGCTGTTGCTGCTCTTCACCTTCCCTGGGCAGCCTATTCACAGGCACAACAGCCCTGGGCATCTGTGCTTTCCCAGAGACGGAAGGTCTCATGGTGCCCGTTCTCGGCAGAGCCTTTGTCCGAAATGGCAAACGTCCGGCTCCTTGTCCCACCAGGAAGGGGCCAGCCCTGAAAGCTGTTGCTGCTCTTCGCCTTCCCTGGGCAGCCTATTCACAGGTACAACAGCCCTGGGCATCTGTGCTTTCCCAGAGACGGAAGGTCTTATGGTGCCCGTTCTCGGCAGAGCCTTTTTCTGAAACGGCAAACGTCCGGCTCCTCCTCCCACCAGGAAGGGGACAGCCCTGAAAGCTGTTGCTGCTCTTCACCTTCCCTGGGCAGCCTATTCGCAGGCACAACAGCCCTGGGCATCTGTGCTTTCCCAGAGACGGAAGGTCTCATGGTGCCCATTCTCGGCAGAGCCTTTTTCCGAAACAGGAACCGTCCGGCTCCTTGTAAAACCGGGAAGGGACCAGCCCTGAAAGCTGTTACTGCTCTTCACCTTCCCTGGGCAGCCTATTCACAGGCACAACAGCCCTGGGCATCTGTGCTTTCCCGGAGACGGAAGGTCTCATGGTGCCCGTTCTCAGCAGAGCCTTTTTCCAAAACGGCAAACGTCCGGCTCATTGTCCCGCCAGCAAGGGGCCAGCCCTGAAAGCTGTTGCTGTCCTTCACCTTCCCTGGGCAGCCTATTCACAGGCCCAACAGCCCTGGGCATCTGTGCTTTCCCAGAGACGGAAGGTCTCATGGTGCCCGTTCTCGGCAGAGCCTTTTTCCGAAACGGGAAACGTCCAGCTCCTCCTGCCACCAGGAAGGGGCCAGCCCTGAAAGCTGTTGCTGCTCTTCGTCATCCCTGGGCAGCCTATTCACAGGCACAACAGCCCTGGGCATCTGTGCTTTCCCAGAGACGGAAGGTCTCATGGTACCCGTTCTCGGCAGAGCCTTTGTCCGAAACGGGAAACGTCCAGCTCCTCCTCCCACCAGGAAGAGGCCAGCCCTGAAAGCTGTTGCTGCTCTTCGTCATCCCTGGGCAGCCTATTCACAGGCACAACAGCCCTGGGCATCTGTGCTTTCCCAGAGACGGAAGGTCTCATGGTGCCCGTTCTCGGCAGAGCCTTTGTCCGAAATGGCAAACGTCCGGCTCCTTGTCCTACCAGGAAGGGGCCAGCCCTGAAAGCTGTTGCTGCTCTTCGCCTTCCCTGGGCAGCCTATTCACAGGCACAAGAGCCCTGGGCATCTGTGCTTTCCCAGAGACGGAAGGTCTCATGGTGCCCGTTCTCGGCAGAGCCTTTTTCTGAAACGGCAAACGTCCGGCTCCTCCTCCCACCAGGAAGGGGCCAGCCCTGCAAGCTGTTGCTGCTCTTCACCTTCCCTGGGCAGCCTATTCGCAGGCACAACAGCCCTGGGCATCTGTGCTTTCCCAGAGATGGAAGGTCTCATGGTGCGATTCTCGGCAGAGCCTTTTTCCGAAACAGGAAACGTCCGGCTCCTTGTAAAACCGGGAAGGGACCAGCCCTGAAAGCTGTTACTGCTCTTCACCTTCCCTGGGCAGCCTATTCACAGGCACAACAGCCCTGGGCATCTGTGCTTTCCCAGAGACGGAAGGTCTCATGGTGCCCGTTCTCGGCAGAGCCTTTTTCCAAAACGGCAAACGTCCGGCTCATTGTCCCGCCAGCAAGGGGCCAGCCCTGAAAGCTGTTGCTGTCCTTCACCTTCCCTGGGCAGCCTATTCACAGGCCCAACAGCCCTGGGCATCTGTGCTTTCCCAGAGACGGAAGGTCTCATGGTGCCCGTTCTCGGCAGAGCCTTTTTCCGAAACGGGAAACGTCCAGCTCCTCCTCCCACCAGGAAGGGGCCAGCCCTGCAAGCTGTTGCTGCTCTTCGTCATCCCTGGGCAGCCTATTCACAGGCACAACAGCCCTGGGCATCTGTGCTTTCCCAGAGACGGAAGGTCTCATGGTACCCGATCTCGGCAGAGCCTTTTTCCGAAACGGGAAACGTCCAGCTCCTCCTCCCACCAGGAAGGGGCCAGCCCTGAAAGCTGTTGCTGCTCTTCGTCATCCCTGGGCAGCCTATTCACAGGCACAACAGCCCTGGGCATCTGTGCTTTCCCAGAGACGGAAGGTCTCATGGTGCCCGTTCTCGGCAGAGCCTTTGTCCGAAATGGCAAACGTCCGGCTCCTTGTCCCACCAGGAAGGGGCCAGCCCTGAAAGCTGTTGCTGCTCTTCGCCTTCCCTGGGCAGCCTATTCACAGGTACAACAGCCCTGGGCATCTGTGCTTTCCCAGAGACGGAAGGTCTCATGGTGCCCGTTCTCGGCAGAGCCTTTGTCCGAAATGGCAAACGTCCGGCTCCTTGTCCCACCAGGAAGGGGCCAGCCCGGAAAGCTGTTGCTGCTCTTCGCCTTCCCTGGGCAGCCTATTCACAGGTACAACAGCCCTGGGCATCTGTGCTTTCCCAGGGACGGAAGGTCTCATGGTGCCCGTTCTCGGCAGAGCCTTTTTCCGAAATGGGAAACGTCCGGCTCCTTGTCCCAGCAGGAAGGGGCCAGCCCTGAAAGCTGTTGCTGGTCTTCACCTTCCCTGGGCAGCCTATTCACAGGCACAACAGCCCTGGGCATCTGTGCTTTCCCAGAGACGGAAGGTCTCATGGTGCCCGTTCTCGGCAGAGCCTTTTTCCGAAACGGCAAACGTCCGGCTCCTCCTCCCACCAGGAAGGGGCCAGCCCTGAAAGCTGTTGCTGCTCTTCCCCTTCCCTGGGCAGCCTATTCACAGGCACAACAGCCCTGGGCATCTGTGCTTTCGCAGAGACAGAAGGTCTCATGGTGCCCGTTCTCGGCAGAGCCTTTTTCCAAAACGGCAAACGTCCGGCTCCTCCTCCCACCTGGAAGGGGCCAGCCCTGAAAGCTGTTGCTGCTCTTCACCTTCCCTGGGCAGCCTATTCACAGGCACAACAGCCCTGGGCATCTGTGCTTTCCCAGAGACGGAAGGTCTCATGGTGCCCGTTCTCGGCAGAGCCTTTGTCCGAAATGGCAAACGTCCGGCTCCTTGTCCCACCAGGAAGGGGCCAGCCCTGAAAGCTGTTGCTGCTCTTCGCCTTCCCTGGGCAGCCTATTCACAGGTACAACAGCCCTGGGCATCTGTGCTTTCCCAGAGACGGAAGGTCTTATGGTGCCCGTTCTCGGCAGAGCCTTTTTCTGAAACGGCAAACGTCCGGCTCCTCCTCCCACCAGGAAGGGGACAGCCCTGAAAGCTGTTGCTGCTCTTCACCTTCCCTGGGCAGCCTATTCGCAGGCACAACAGCCCTGGGCATCTGTGCTTTCCCAGAGATGGAAGGTCTCATGGTGCGATTCTCGGCAGAGCCTTTTTCCGAAACAGGAAACGTCCGGCTCCTTGTAAAACCGGGAAGGGACCAGCCCTGAAAGCTGTTACTGCTCTTCACCTTCCCTGGGCAGCCTATTCGCAGGCACAACAGCCCTGGGCATCTGTGCTTTCCCAGAGATGGAAGGTCTCATGGTGCGATTCTCGGCAGAGCCTTTTTCCGAAACAGGAAACGTCCGGCTCCTTGTAAAACCGGGAAGGGACCAGCCCTGAAAGCTGTTACTGCTCTTCACCTTCCCTGGGCAGCCTATTCACAGGCACAACAGCCCTGGGCATCTGTGCTTTCCCAGAGACGGAAGGTCTCATGGTGCCCGTTCTCGGCAGAGCCTTTTTCCAAAACGGCAAACGTCCGGCTCATTGTCCCGCCAGCAAGGGGCCAGCCCTGAAAGCTGTTGCTGTCCTTCACCTTCCCTGGGCAGCCTATTCACAGGCCCAACAGCCCTGGGCATCTGTGCTTTCCCAGAGACGGAAGGTCTCATGGTGCCCGTTCTCGGCAGAGCCTTTTTCCGAAACGGGAAACGTCCAGCTCCTCCTCCCACCAGGAAGGGGCCAGCCCTGCAAGCTGTTGCTGCTCTTCGTCATCCCTGGGCAGCCTATTCACAGGCACAACAGCCCTGGGCATCTGTGCTTTCCCAGAGACGGAAGGTCTCATGGTACCCGATCTCGGCAGAGCCTTTTTCCGAAACGGGAAACGTCCAGCTCCTCCTCCCACCAGGAAGGGGCCAGCCCTGAAAGCTGTTGCTGCTCTTCGTCATCCCTGGGCAGCCTATTCACAGGCACAACAGCCCTGGGCATCTGTGCTTTCCCAGAGACGGAAGGTCTCATGGTGCCCTTTCTCGGCAGAGCCTTTGTCCGAAATGGCAAACGTCCGGCTCCTTGTCCCACCAGGAAGGGGCCAGCCCTGAAAGCTGTTGCTGCTCTTCGCCTTCCCTGGGCAGCCTATTCACAGGTACAACAGCCCTGGGCATCTGTGCTTTCCCAGAGACGGAAGGTCTCATGGTGCCCGTTCTCGGCAGAGCCTTTGTCCGAAATGGCAAACGTCCGGCTCCTTGTCCCACCAGGAAGGGGCCAGCCCTGAAAGCTGTTGCTGCTCTTCGCCTTCCCTGGGCAGCCTATTCACAGGTACAACAGCCCTGGGCATCTGTGCTTTCCCAGGGACGGAAGGTCTCATGGTGCCCGTTCTCGGCAGAGCCTTTTTCCGAAATGGGAAACGTCCGGCTCCTTGTCCCAGCAGGAAGGGGCCAGCCCTGAAAGCTGTTGCTGCTCTTCACCTTCCCTGGGCAGCCTATTCACAGGCACAACAGCCCTGGGCATCTGTGCTTTCCCAGAGACGGAAGGTCTCATGGTGCCCGTTCTCGGCAGAGCCTTTTTCCGAAATGGCAAACGTCCGGCTCCTCCTCCCACCAGGAAGGGGCCAGCCCTGAAAGCTGTTGCTGCTCTTCCCCTTCCCTGGGCAGCCTATTCACAGGCACAACAGCCCTGGGCATCTGTGCTTTCGCAGAGACAGAAGGTCTCATGGTGCCCGTTCTCGGCAGAGCCTTTTTCCAAAACGGCAAACGTCCGGCTCCTCCTCCCACCTGGAAGGGGCCAGCCCTGAAAGCTGTTGCTGCTCTTCACCTTCCCTGGGCAGCCTATTCACAGGCACAACAGCCCTGGGCATCTGTGCTTTCCCAGAGACGGAAGGTCTCATGGTGCCCGTTCTCGGCAGAGCCTTTGTCCGAAATGGCAAACGTCCGGCTCCTTGTCCCACCAGGAAGGGGCCAGCCCTGAAAGCTGTTGCTGCTCTTCGCCTTCCCTGGGCAGCCTATTCACAGGTACAACAGCCCTGGGCATCTGTGCTTTCCCAGAGACGGAAGGTCTTATGGTGCCCGTTCTCGGCAGAGCCTTTTTCTGAAACGGCAAACGTCCGGCTCCTCCTCCCACCAGGAAGGGGACAGCCCTGAAAGCTGTTGCTGCTCTTCACCTTCCCTGGGCAGCCTATTCGCAGGCACAACAGCCCTGGGCATCTGTGCTTTCCCAGAGACGGAAGGTCTCATGGTGCCCATTCTCGGCAGAGCCTTTTTCCGAAACAGGAACCGTCCGGCTCCTTGTAAAACCGGGAAGGGACCAGCCCTGAAAGCTGTTACTGCTCTTCACCTTCCCTGGGCAGCCTATTCACAGGCACAACAGCCCTGGGCATCTGTGCTTTCCCAGAGACAGAAGGTCTCATGGTGCCCGTTCTCGGCAGAGCCTTTTTCCAAAAAGGCAAACGTCCGGCTCATTGTCCCGCCAGCAAGGGGCCAGCCCTGAAAGCTGTTGCTGTCCTTCACCTTCCCTGGGCAGCCTATTCACAGGCCCAACAGCCCTGGGCATCTGTGCTTTCCCAGAGACGGAAGGTCTCATGGTACCCATTCTCGGCAGAGCCTTTGTCCGAAACGGGAAACGTCCAGCTCCTCCTCCCACCAGGAAGGGGCCAGCCCTGCAAGCTGTTGCTGCTCTTCGTCATCCCTGGGCAGCCTATTCACAGGCACAACAGCCCTGGGCATCTGTGCTTTCCCAGAGACGGAAGGTCTCATGGTGCCCGTTCTCGGCAGAGCCTTTGTCCGAAATGGCAAACGTCCGGCTCCTTGTCCCACCAGGAAGGGGCCAGCCCTGAAAGCTGTTGCTGCTCTTCGTCATCCCTGGGCAGCCTATTCACAGGCACAACAGCCCTGGGCATCTGTGCTTTCCCAGAGACGGAAGGTCTCATGGTGCCCGTTCTCGGCAGAGCCTTTTTCCGAAACGGGAAACGTCCGGCTCCTCCTGCCACCAGGAAGGGGCCAGCCCTGAAAGCTGTTGCTGCTCTTCGTCATCCCTGGGCAGCCTATTCACAGGCACAACAGCCCTGGGCATCTGTGCTTTCCCAGAGACGGAAGGTCTCATGGTACCCGTTCTCGGCAGAGCCTTTTTCCGAAACGGGAAACGTCCAGCTCCTCCTCCCACCAGGAAGAGGCCAGCCCTGAAAGCTGTTGCTGCTCTTCGTCATCCCTGGGCAGCCTATTCACAGGCACAACAGCCCTGGGCATCTGTGCTTTCCCAGAGACGGAAGGTCTCATGGTGCCCGTTCTCGGCAGAGCCTTTGTCCGAAATGGCAAACGTCCGGCTCCTTGTCCTACCAGGAAGGGGCCAGCCCTGAAAGCTGTTGCTGCTCTTCGCCTTCCCTGGGCAGCCTATTCACAGGCACAAGAGCCCTGGGCATCTGTGCTTTCCCAGAGACGGAAGGTCTCATGGTGCCCGTTCTCGGCAGAGCCTTTTTCTGAAACGGCAAACGTCCGGCTCCTCCTCCCACCAGGAAGGGGACAGCCCTGAAAGCTGTTGCTGCTCTTCACCTTCCCTGGGCAGCCTATTCGCAGGCACAATAGCCCTGGGCATCTGTGCTTTCCCAGAGACGGAAGGTCTCATGGTGCGATTCTCGGCAGAGCCTTTTTCCGAAACAGGAAACGTCCGGCTCCTTGTAAAACCGGGAAGGGACCAGCCCTGAAAGCTGTTACTGCTCTTCACCTTCCCTGGGCAGCCTATTCACAGGCACAACAGCCCTGGGCATCTGTGCTTTCCCAGAGACGGAAGGTCTCATGGTGCCCGTTCTCGGCAGAGCCTTTTTCCAAAACGGCAAACGTCCGGCTCATTGTCCCGCCAGCAAGGGGCCAGCCCTGAAAGCTGTTGCTGTCCTTCACCTTCCCTGGGCAGCCTATTCACAGGCCCAACAGCCCTGGGCATCTGTGCTTTCCCAGAGACGGAAGGTCTCATGGTGCCCGTTCTCGGCAGAGCCTTTTTCCGAAAAGGGAAACGTCCGGCACCTTGTCCCACCAGGAAGGGGCCAGCCCTGCAAGCTGTTGCTGCTCTTCGTCATCCCTGGGCAGCCTATTCACAGGCACAACAGCCCTGGGCATCTGTGCTTTCCCAGAGACGGAAGGTCTCATGGTACCCGTTCTCGGCAGAGCCTTTTTCCGAAACGGGAAACGTCCAGCTCCTCCTCCCACCAGGAAGGGGCCAGCCCTGAAAGCTGTTGCTGCTCTTCGTCATCCCTGGGCAGCCTATTCACAGGCACAACAGCCCTGGGCATCTGTGCTTTCCCAGAGACGGAAGGTCTCATGGTGCCCGTTCTCGGCAGAGCCTTTGTCCGAAATGGCAAACGTCCGGCTCCTTGTCCCACCAGGAAGGGGCCAGCCCTGAAAGCTGTTGCTGCTCTTCGCCTTCCCTGGGCAGCCTATTCACAGGTACAACAGCCCTGGGCATCTGTGCTTTCCCAGAGACGGAAGGTCTCATGGTGCCCGTTCTCGGCAGAGCCTTTTTCTGAAACGGCAAACGTCCGGCTCCTCCTCCCACCAGGAAGGGGACAGCCATGAAAGCTGTTGCTGCTCTTCACCTTCCCTGGGCAGCCTATTCACAGGCACAACAGCCCTGGGCATCTGTGCTTTCCCAGGGACGGAAGGTCTCATGGTGCCCGTTCTCGGCAGAGCCTTTTTCCGAAATGGGAAACGTCCGGCTCCTTGTCCCAGCAGGAAGGGGCCAGCCCTGAAAGCTGTTGCTGGTCTTCGCCTTCCCTGGGCAGCCTATTCACAGGCACAACAGCCCTGGGCATCTGTGCTTTCCCAGAGACGGAAGGTCTCATGGTGCCCGTTCTCGGCAGAGCCTTTTTCCGAAATGGCAAACGTCCGGCTCCTCCTCCCACCAGGAAGGGGCCAGCCCTGCAAGCTGTTGCTGCTCTTCCCCTTCCCTGGGCAGCCTATTCACAGGCACAACAGCCCTGGGCATCTGTGCTTTCGCAGAGACAGAAGGTCTCATGGTGCCCGTTCTCGGCAGAGCCTTTTTCCAAAACGGCAAACGTCCGGCTCCTCCTCCCACCTGGAAGGGGCCAGCCCTGAAAGCTGTTGCTGCTCTTCACCTTCCCTGGGCAGCCTATTCACAGGCACAACAGCCCTGGGCATCTGTGCTTTCCCAGAGACGGAAGGTCTCATGGTGCCCGTTCTCGGCAGAGCCTTTGTCCGAAATGGCAAACGTCCGGCTCCTTGTCCCACCAGGAAGGGGCCAGCCCTGAAAGCTGTTGCTGCTCTTCGCCTTCCCTGGGCAGCCTATTCACAGGTACAACAGCCCTGGGCATCTGTGCTTTCCCAGAGACGGAAGGTCTTATGGTGCCCGTTCTCGGCAGAGCCTTTTTCTGAAACGGCAAACGTCCGGCTCCTCCTCCCACCAGGAAGGGGACAGCCCTGAAAGCTGTTGCTGCTCTTCACCTTCCCTGGGCAGCCTATTCGCAGGCACAACAGCCCTGGGCATCTGTGCTTTCCCAGAGACGGAAGGTCTCATGGTGCCCATTCTCGGCAGAGCCTTTTTCCGAAACAGGAACCGTCCGGCTCCTTGTAAAACCGGGAAGGGACCAGCCCTGAAAGCTGTTACTGCTCTTCACCTTCCCTGGGCAGCCTATTCACAGGCACAACAGCCCTGGGCATCTGTGCTTTCCCAGAGACGGAAGGTCTCATGGTGCCCGTTCTCGGCAGAGCCTTTTTCCAAAACGGCAAACGTCCGGCTCATTGTCCCGCCAGCAAGGGGCCAGCCCTGAAAGCTGTTGCTGTCCTTCACCTTCCCTGGGCAGCCTATTCACAGGCCCAACAGCCCTGGGCATCTGTGCTTTCCCAGAGACGGAAGGTCTCATGGTACCCATTCTCGGCAGAGCCTTTGTCCGAAACGGGAAACGTCCAGCTCCTCCTCCCACCAGGAAGGGGCCAGCCCTGAAAGCTGTTGCTGCTCTTCGTCATCCCTGGGCAGCCTATTCACAGGCACAACAGCCCTGGGCATCTGTGCTTTCCCAGAGACGGAAGGTCTCATGGTGCCCGTTCTCGGCAGAGCCTTTGTCCGAAATGGCAAACGTCCGGCTCCTTGTCCCACCAGGAAGGGGCCAGCCCTGAAAGCTGTTGCTGCTCTTCGCCTTCCCTGGGCAGCCTATTCACAGGTACAACAGCCCTGGGCATCTGTGCTTTCCCAGAGACGGAAGGTCTCATGGTGCCCGTTCTCGGCAGAGCCTTTTTCCAAAACGGCAAACGTCCGGCTCATTGTCCCGCCAGCAAGGGGCCAGCCCTGAAAGCTGTTGCTGTCCTTCACCTTCCCTGGGCAGCCTATTCACAGGCCCAACAGCCCTGGGCATCTGTGCTTTCCCAGAGACGGAAGGTCTCATGGTGCCCGTTCTCGGCAGAGCCTTTTTCCGAAACGGGAAACGTCCAGCTCCTCCTCCCACCAGGAAGGGGCCAGCCCTGCAAGCTGTTGCTGCTCTTCGTCATCCCTGGGCAGCCTATTCACAGGCACAACAGCCCTGGGCATCTGTGCTTTCCCAGAGACGGAAGGTCTCATGGTACCCGTTCTCGGCAGAGCCTTTTTCCGAAACGGGAAACGTCCAGCTCCTCCTCCCACCAGGAAGGGGCCAGCCCTGAAAGCTGTTGCTGCTCTTCGTCATCCCTGGGCAGCCTATTCACAGGCACAACAGCCCTGGGCATTTGTGCTTTCCCAGAGACGGAAGGTCTCATGGTGCCCGTTCTCGGCAGAGCCTTTGTCCGAAATGGCAAACGTCCGGCTCCTTGTCCCACCAGGAAGGGGCCAGCCCTGAAAGCTGTTGCTGCTCTTCGCCTTCCCTGGGCAGCCTATTCACAGGTACAACAGCCCTGGGCATCTGTGCTTTCCCAGAGACGGAAGGTCTCATGGTGCCCGTTCTCGGCAGAGCCTTTTTCTGAAACGGCAAACGTCCGGCTCCTCCTCCCACCAGGAAGGGGACAGCCCTGAAAGCTGTTGCTGCTCTTCACCTTCCCTGGGCAGCCTATTCACAGGCACAACAGCCCTGGGCATCTGTGCTTTCCCAGGGACGGAAGGTCTCATGGTGCCCGTTCTCGGCAGAGCCTTTTTCCGAAATGGGAAACGTCCGGCTCCTTGTCCCAGCAGGAAGGGGCCAGCCCTGAAAGCTGTTGCTGGTCTTCACCTTCCCTGGGCAGCCTATTCACAGGCACAACAGCCCTGGGCATCTGTGCTTTCCCAGAGACGGAAGGTCTCATGGTGCCCGTTCTCGGCAGAGCCTTTTTCCGAAATGGCAAACGTCCGGCTCCTCCTCCCACCAGGAAGGGGCCAGCCCTGCAAGCTGTTGCTGCTCTTCCCCTTCCCTGGGCAGCCTATTCACAGGCACAACAGCCCTGGGCATCTGTGCTTTCGCAGAGACAGAAGGTCTCATGGTGCCCGTTCTCCGCAGAGCCTTTTTCCAAAACGGCAAACGTCCGGCTCCTCCTCCCACCAGGAAGGGGCCAGCCCTGAAAGCTGTTGCTGCTCTTCACCTTCCCTGGGCAGCCTATTCACAGGCACAACAGCCCTGGGCATCTGTGCTTTCCCAGAGACGGAAGGTCTCATGGTGCCCGTTCTCGGCAGAGCCTTTGTCCGAAATGGCAAACGTCCGGCTCCTTGTCCCACCAGGAAGGGGCCAGCCCTGAAAGCTGTTGCTGCTCTTCGCCTTCCCTGGGCAGCCTATTCACAGGTACAACAGCCCTGGGCATCTGTGCTTTCGCAGAGACAGAAGGTCTCATGGTGCCCGTTCTCGGCAGAGCCTTTTTCCAAAACGGCAAACGTCCGGCTCCTCCTCCCACCTGGAAGGGGCCAGCCCTGAAAGCTGTTGCTGCTCTTCACCTTCCCTGGGCAGCCTATTCACAGGCACAACAGCCCTGGGCATCTGTGCTTTCCCAGAGACGGAAGGTCTCATGGTGCCCGTTCTCGGCAGAGCCTTTGTCCGAAATGGCAAACGTCCGGCTCCTTGTCCCACCAGGAAGGGGCCAGCCCTGAAAGCTGTTGCTGCTCTTCGCCTTCCCTGGGCAGCCTATTCACAGGTACAACAGCCCTGGGCATCTGTGCTTTCCCAGAGACGGAAGGTCTTATGGTGCCCGTTCTCGGCAGAGCCTTTTTCTGAAACGGCAAACGTCCGGCTCCTCCTCCCACCAGGAAGGGGACAGCCCTGAAAGCTGTTGCTGCTCTTCACCTTCCCTGGGCAGCCTATTCGCAGGCACAACAGCCCTGGGCATCTGTGCTTTCCCAGAGACGGAAGGTCTCATGGTGCCCATTCTCGGCAGAGCCTTTTTCCGAAACAGGAACCGTCCGGCTCCTTGTAAAACCGGGAAGGGACCAGCCCTGAAAGCTGTTACTGCTCTTCACCTTCCCTGGGCAGCCTATTCACAGGCACAACAGCCCTGGGCATCTGTGCTTTCCCAGAGACGGAAGGTCTCATGGTGCCCGTTCTCGGCAGAGCCTTTTTCCAAAACGGCAAACGTCCGGCTCATTGTCCCGCCAGCAAGGGGCCAGCCCTGAAAGCTGTTGCTGTCCTTCACCTTCCCTGGGCAGCCTATTCACAGGCCCAACAGCCCTGGGCATCTGTGCTTTCCCAGAGACGGAAGGTCTCATGGTACCCATTCTCGGCAGAGCCTTTGTCCGAAACGGGAAACGTCCAGCTCCTCCTCCCACCAGGAAGGGGCCAGCCCTGAAAGCTGTTGCTGCTCTTCGTCATCCCTGGGCAGCCTATTCACAGGCACAACAGCCCTGGGCATCTGTGCTTTCCCAGAGACGGAAGGTCTCATGGTGCCCGTTCTCGGCAGAGCCTTTGTCCGAAATGGCAAACGTCCGGCTCCTTGTCCCACCAGGAAGGGGCCAGCCCTGAAAGCTGTTGCTGCTCTTCGCCTTCCCTGGGCAGCCTATTCACAGGTACAACAGCCCTGGGCATCTGTGCTTTCCCAGAGACGGAAGGTCTCATGGTGCCCGTTCTCGGCAGAGCCTTTGTCCGAAATGGCAAACGTCCGGCTCATTGTCCCGCCAGCAAGGGGCCAGCCCTGAAAGCTGTTGCTGCTCTTCGCCTTCCCTGGGCAGCCTATTCACAGGTACAACAGCCCTGGGCATCTGTGCTTTCCCAGAGACGGAAGGTCTCATGGTGCCCGTTCTCGGCAGAGCCTTTTTCTGAAACGGCAAACGTCCGGCTCCTCCTCCCACCAGGAAGGGGACAGCCCTGAAAGCTGTTGCTGCTCTTCACCTTCCCTGGGCAGCCTATTCACAGGCACAACAGCCCTGGGCATCTGTGCTTTCCCAGGGACGGAAGGTCTCATGGTGCCCGTTCTCGGCAGAGCCTTTTTCCGAAATGGGAAACGTCCGGCTCCTTGTCCCAGCAGGAAGGGGCCAGCCCTGAAAGCTGTTGCTGGTCTTCACCTTCCCTGGGCAGCCTATTCACAGGCACAACAGCCCTGGGCAACTGTGCTTTCCCAGAGACGGAAGGTCTCATGGTGCCCGTTCTCGGCAGAGCCTTTTTCCGAAATGGCAAACGTCCGGCTCCTCCTCCCACCAGGAAGGGGCCAGCCCTGCAAGCTGTTGCTGCTCTTCCCCTTCCCTGGGCAGCCTATTCACAGGCACAACAGCCCTGGGCATCTGTGCTTTCGCAGAGACAGAAGGTCTCATGGTGCCCGTTCTCCGCAGAGCCTTTTTCCAAAACGGCAAACGTCCGGCTCCTCCTCCCACCAGGAAGGGGCCAGCCCTGAAAGCTGTTGCTGCTCTTCACCTTCCCTGGGCAGCCTATTCACAGGCACAACAGCCCTGGGCATCTGTGCTTTCCCAGAGACGGAAGGTCTCATGGTGCCCGTTCTCGGCAGAGCCTTTGTCCGAAATGGCAAACGTCCGGCTCCTTGTCCCACCAGGAAGGGGCCAGCCCTGAAAGCTGTTGCTGCTCTTCGCCTTCCCTGGGCAGCCTATTCACAGGTACAACAGCCCTGGGCATCTGTGCTTTCCCAGAGACGGAAGGTCTCATGGTGCCCATTCTCGGCAGAGCCTTTTTCCGAAACGGGAACCGTCCGGCTCCTTGTAAAACCGGGAAGGGACCAGCCCTGAAAGCTGTTACTGCTCTTCACCTTCCCTGGGCAGCCTATTCACAGGCACAACAGCCCTGGGCATCTGTGCTTTCCCAGAGACGGAAGGTCTCATGGTGCCCGTTCTCGGCAGAGCCTTTTTCCAAAACGGCAAACGTCCGGCTCATTGTCCCGCCAGCAAGGGGCCAGCCCTGAAAGCTGTTGCTGTCCTTCACCTTCCCTGGGCAGCCTATTCACAGGCCCAACAGCCCTGGGCATCTGTGCTTTCCCAGAGACGGAAGGTCTCATGGTACCCATTCTCGGCAGAGCCTTTGTCCGAAACGGGAAACGTCCAGCTCCTCCTCCCACCAGGAAGGGGCCAGCCCTGCAAGCTGTTGCTGCTCTTCGTCATCCCTGGGCAGCCTATTCACAGGCACAACAGCCCTGGGCATCTGTGCTTTCCCAGAGACGGAAGGTCTCATGGTGCCCGTTCTCGGCAGAGCCTTTGTCCGAAATGGCAAACGTCCGGCTCCTTGTCCCACCAGGAAGGGGCCAGCCCTGAAAGCTGTTGCTGCTCTTCGCCTTCCCTGGGCAGCCTATTCACAGGTACAACAGCCCTGGGCATCTGTGCTTTCCCAGAGACGGAAGGTCTCATGGTGCCCGTTCTCGGCAGAGCCTTTTTCTGAAACGGCAAACGTCCGGCTCCTCCTCCCACCAGGAAGGGGACAGCCCTGAAAGCTGTTGCTGCTCTTCACCTTCCCTGGGCAGCCTATTCGCAGGCACAACAGCCCTGGGCATCTGTGCTTTCCCAGAGACGGAAGGTCTCATGGTGCCCATTCTCGGCAGAGCCTTTTTCCGAAACAGGAAACGTCCGGCTCCTTGTAAAACCGGGAAGGGACCAGCCCTGAAAGCTGTTGCTGCTCTTCACCTTCCCTGGGCAGCCTATTCACAGGCACAACAGCCCTGGGCATCTGTGCTTTCCCAGAGACGGAAGGTCTCATGGTGCCCGTTCTCGGCAGAGCCTTTTTCCAAAACGGCAAACGTCCGGCTCATTGTCCCGCCAGCAAGGGGCCAGCCCTGAAAGCTGTTGCTGTCCTTCACCTTCCCTGGGCAGCCTATTCACAGGCCCAACAGCCCTGGGCATCTGTGCTTTCCCAGAGACGGAAGGTCTCATGGTGCCCGTTCTCGGCAGAGCCTTTTTCCGAAACGGGAAACGTCCAGCTCCTCCTCCCACCAGGAAGGGGCCAGCCCTGAAAGCTGTTGCTGTCCTTCACCTTCCCTGGGCAGCCTATTCACAGGCACAACAGCCCTGGGCATCTGTGCTTTCCCAGAGACGGAAGGTCTCATGGTGCCCGTTCTCGGCAGAGCCTTTTTCCGAAACGGCAAACGTCCGGCTCCTCCTCCCACCAGAAAGGGGCCAGCCCTGAAAGCTGTTGCTGCTCTTCACCTTCCCTGGGCAGCCTATTCACAGGCACAACAGCCCTGGGCATCTGTGCTTTCCCAGAGATGGAAGGTCTCATGGTGCCCGTTCTCGGCAGAGCCTTTTTCCAAAACGGGAAACGTCCGGCTCCTCCACCCAACCAGGAAGGGGCCAGCCCTGAAAGCTGTTGCTGCTCTTCGCCTTCCCTGGGCAGCCTATTCACAGGTACAACAGCCCTGGGCATCTGTGCTTTCCCAGAGACGGAAGGTCTCATGGTGCCCGTTCTCGGCAGAGTCTTTTTCCAAAACGGGAAACGTCCGGCTCCTCCTCCCACCAGGAAGGGGACAGCCCTGAAAGCTGTTGCTGCTCTTCACCTTCCCTGGGAAGCCTATTCACAGGCACAACAGCCCTGGGCATCTGTGCTTTCCCAGAGACGGAAGGTCTCATGGTGCCCGTTCTCGGCAGAGCCTTTTTCTGAAACGGCAAACGTCCGGCTCATTGTCCCGCCAGGAAGGGGCCAGCCCTGAAAGCTGTTGCTGCTCTTCACCTTCCCTGGGCAGCGTATTCACATGTACAACAGCCCTGGGCATCTGTGCTTTCCCAGAGACGGAAGGTCTCATGGTGCCCGTTCTCGGCAGAGCCTTTTTCCGAAACGGGAAACGTCCGGCTCCTCCTCCCACCAGGAAGGGGCCAGCCCTGAAAGCTGTTGCTGCTCTTCACCTTCCCTGGGCAGCCTATTCACAGGCACAACAGCCCTGGGCATCTGTGCTTTCCCAGAGACGGAAGGTCTCATGGTGCCCATTCTCGGCAGAGCCTTTTTCCGAAATGGCAAACGTCCGGCTCCTCCTGCCACCAGGAAGGGGCCAGCCCTGAAAGCTGTTGCTGCTCTTCACCTTCCCTGGGCAGCCTATTCGCAGGCACAACAGCCCTGGGCATCTGTGCTTTCCCGGAGACGGAAGGTCTCATGGTGCTCGTTCCCGGCAGAGCCTTTTTCCGAAACGGCAAACGTCCGGCTCCTTGTCCCGCCAGGAAGGGGCCAGCCCTGCAAGCTGTTGCTGCCCTTCACCTTCCCTGGACAGCCTATTCACAGGCACAACAGCCCTGGGCATCTGTGCTTTCCCGGAGACGGAAGGTCTCATGGTGCCCGTTCTCGGCAGAGCCTTTTTCCAAAACGGGAAACGTCCGGCTCCTTGTAAAACAGGGAAGGGACCAGCCCTGAAAGCTGTTGCTGCTCTTCGCATTCCCTGGGCAGCCTATTCACAGGCACAAGAGCCCTGGGCATCTGTGCTTTCCCAGAGACGGAAGGTCTCATGGTGCCCGTTCTCGGCAGAGCCTTTTTCCGAAACGGGAAACGTCCGGCTCCTCCTCCCACCAGAAAGGGGCCAGCCCTGAAAGTTGTTGCTGCTCTTCATCTTCCCTGGGCAGCCTATTCACAGGCACAAGAGCCCTGGGCATCTGTGCTTTCCCAGAGACGGAAGGTCTCATGGTGCCTGTTCTCGGCAGAGCCTTTTTCCGAAACGGCAAACGTCCGGCTCCTCCTCCCACCAGGAAGGGGCCAGCCCTGAAAGCTGCTGCTGCTCTTCACCTTCCCTGGACAGCCTATTCACAGGCACAACAGCCCTGGGCATCTGTGCTTTCCCAGGGACGGAAGGTCTCATGGTGCCCGTTCTCGGCAGAGCCTTTTTCCGAAATGGCAAACGTCCGGCTCCTTGTCCCACCAGGAAGGGGCCAGCCCTGAAAGCTGTTGCTGCTCTTCGCCTTCCCTGGGCAGCCTATTCACAGGTACAACAGCCCTGGGCATCTGTGCTTTTCCGGAGACGGAAGGTCTCATGGTGCCTGTTCTCGGCAGAGCCTTTTTCTGAAACGGCAAACGTCCGGCTCCTCCTCCCACCAGGAAGGGGACAGCCCTGAAAGCTGTTGCTGCTCTTCACCTTCCCTGGGCAGCCTATTCGCAGGCACAACAGCCCTGGGCATCTGTGCTTTCCCAGAGACGGAAGGTCTCATGGTGCCCATTCTCGGCAGAGCCTTTTTCCGAAACAGGAACCGTCCGGCTCCTTGTAAAACCGGGAAGGGACCAGCCCTGAAAGCTGTTACTGCTCTTCACCTTCCCTGGGCAGCCTATTCACAGGCACAACAGCCCTGGGCATCTGTGCTTTCCCAGAGACGGAAGGTCTCATGGTGCCCGTTCTCGGCAGAGCCTTTTTCCAAAACGGCAAACGTCCGGCTCCTTGTCCCGCCAGCAAGGGGCCAGCCCTGAAAGCTGTTGCTGCTCTTCACCTTCCCTGGGCAGCCTATTCACAGGCACAACAGCCCTGGGCATCTGTGCTTTCCCAGAGACGGAAGGTCTCATGGTGCCCGTTCTCGGCAGAGCCTTTTTCCGAAACGGCAAACGTCCAGCTCCTCCTCCCACCAGGAAGGGGACAGCCCTGAAAGCTGTTGCTGCTCTTCGTCATCCCTGGGCAGCCTATTCACAGGCACAACAGCCCTGGGCATCTGTGCTTTCCCAGAGACGGAAGGTCTCATGGTGCCCGTTCTCGGCAGAGCCTTTTTCCGAAACGGGAAATGTCCGGCTCCTTGTAAAACCGGGAAGGGACCAGCCCTGAAAGCTGTTGCTGCTCTTCGCCTTCCCTGGGCAGCCTATTCACAGGCACAACAGCCCTGGGCATCTGTGCTTTCCCAGAGACGGAAGGTCTCATGGTGCCCGTTCTCGGCAGAGCCTTTTTCCGAAACGGGAAACGTCCGGCTCCTCCTCCCACCAGGAAGGGGCCAGCCCTGAAAGCTGTTGCTGCTCTTCGTCATCCCTGGGCAGCCTATTCACAGGCACAACAGCCCTGGGCATCTGTGCTTTCCCAGAGACGGAAGGTCTCATGGTGCCCGTTCTCGGCAGAGCCTTTTTCCGAAATGGCAAACGTCCGGCTCCTTGTCCCACCAGGAAGGGGCCAGCCCTGAAAGCTGTTGCTGCTCTTCACCTTCCCTGGGCAGCCTATTCACAGGCACAACAGCCCTGGGCATCTGTGCTTTCCCGGAGACGGAAGGTCTCATGGTGCTCGTTCCCGGCAGAGCCTTTTTCCGAAACGGGAAACATCCGGCTCCTCCTCCCACCAGGAAGGGGCCAGCCCTGCAAGCTGTTGCTGCCCTTCACCTTCCCTGGACAGCCTATTCACAGGCACAACAGCCCTGGGCATCTGTGCTTTCCCAGAGACGGAAGGTCTCATGGTGCCCGTTCTCGGCAGAGCCTTTTTCCGAAACGGCAAACTTCCGGCTCCTTGTCCCACCAGGAAGGGGCCAGCCCTGAAAGCTGTCGCTGCTCTTCACCTTCCCTGGGCAGCCTATTCACAGGCACAAGAGCCCTGGGCATCTGTGCTTTCGCAGAGACGGAAGGTCTCATGGTGCCCGTTCTCGGCAGAGCCTTTTTCCGAAACGGGAAACGTCCGGCTCCTCCTCCCACCAGAAAGGGGCCAGCCCTGAAAGTTGTTGCTGCTCTTCATCTTCCCTGGGCAGCCTATTCACAGGCACAAGAGCCCTGGGCATCTGTGCTTTCCCAGAGACGGAAGGTCTCATGGTGCTCGTTCTCAGCAGAGCCTTTTCCGAAACGGGAAACGTCCGGCTCATTGTAAAACCGGGAAGGGACCAGCCCTGAAAGCTGTTGCTGCTCTTCACCTTCCCTGGGCAGCCTATTCACAGGCACAACAGCCCTGGGCATCTGTGCTTTCCCGGAGACGGAAGGTCTCATGGTGCCTGTTCTCGGCAGAGCCTTTTTCGAAACGGCAAACGTCCGGCTCCTCCTCCCACCAGGAAGGGGCCAGCCCTGAAAGCTGCTGCTGCTCTTCACCTTCCCTGGGCAGCGTATTCTCAGGCACAACAGCCCTGGGCATCTGTGCTTTCCCAGAGACGGAAGGTCTCATGGTGCCCGTTCTCGGCAGAGCCTTTTTCCGAAACGGGAAACGTCCGGCTCCTCCTCCCAAGAGGAAGGGGCCAGCCCTGAAAGCTGTTGCTGCTCTTCACCTTCCCTGGGCAGCCTATTCACAGGCACAACAGCCCTGGGCATCTGTGCTTTCCCGGAGACGGAAGGTCTCATGGTGCTCGTTCCCGGCAGAGCCTTTTTCCGAAACGGCAAACGTCCGGCTCCTTGTCCCACCAGGAAGGGACCAGCCCTGAAAGCTGTTGCTGCTCTTCGTCATCCCTGGGCAGCCTATTTACATGCACAACAGCCCTGGCCATCTGTGCTTTCCCAGAGACGGAAGGTCTCATGGTGCCCGTTCTCGGCAGAGCCTTTTTCCAAAACGGGAAACGTCCGGCTCCTTGTAAAACCGGGAAGGGGCCAGCCCTGAAAGCTGTTGCTGCTCTTCACCTTCCCTGGGCAGCCTATTCAGAGGCACAACAGCCCTGGGCATCTGTGCTTTCCCGGAGACGGAAGGTCTCATGGTGCTCGTTCCCGGCAGAGCCTTTTTCCGAAACGGCAAACGTCCGGCTCCTCCTCCCACCAGGAAGGGACCAGACCTGAAAGCTGTTGCTGCTCTTCACCTTCCCTGGGCAGCCTATTCACAGGCACAACAGCCCTGGGCATCTGTGCTTTCCCAGAGACGGAAGGTCTCATGGTGCCCGTTCTCGGCAGAGCCTTTTTCCGAAATGGCAAACGTCCGGCTCATTGTCCCGCCAGCAAGGGGCCAGCCGTGAAAGCTGTTGCTGCTCTTCGCCTTCCCTGGGCAGCCTATTCACAGGCACAACAGCCCTGGGCATCTGTGCTTTCCCAGAGACGGAAGGTCTCATGGTGCCCGTTCTCGGCAGAGCCTTTTTCCGAAACAGGAAACGTCTGGCTCCTCCTCTCACCAGGAAGGGGCCAGCCCTGAAAGCTGTTGCTGCTCTTCGCCTTCCCTGGGCAGCCTGTTCACAGGCACAACAGCCCTGGGCATCTGTGCTTTCCCAGAGACGGAAGGTCTCATGGGGCCCGTTCTCGGCAGAGCCTTTTTCCGAAACGGCAAACGTCCGGCTCCTCCTCCCACCAGGAAGGGGCCAGCCCTGAAAGCTGTTGCTGCTCTTCACCTTCTCTGGGCAGCCTATTCACAGGCACAACAGCCCTGGGCATCTGTGCTTTCCCAGAGACGGAAGGTCTCATGGTGCTCGTTCTCGGCAGAGCCTTTTTCCGAAATGGGAAACGTCCGGCTCCTTGTAAAACCGGGAAGGGACCAGCCCTGAAAGCTGTTGCTGCTCTTCGCCTTCCCTGGGCAGCCTATTCACAGGCACAACAGCCCTGGGCATCTGTGCTTTCCCAGAGACGGAAGGTCTCATGGTGCCCGTTCTCGGCAGAGCCTTTTTCCGAAATGGCAAACGTCCGGCTCCTCCTCCCACCAGGAAGGGGCCAGCCCTGAAAGCTGTTGCTGCTCTTCCCCTTCCCTGGGCAGCCTATTCACAGGCACAAGAGCCCTGGGGATCTGTGCTTTCCCAGAGACGGAAGGTCTCATGGTGCCCGTTCTCGGCAGAGCCTTTTTCCAAAACGGCAAACGTCCGGCTCATTGTCCCGCCAGGAAGGGGCCAGCCCTGCAAGCAGTTGCTGCTCTTCACCTTCCCTGGGCAGCCTATTCACAGGCACAACAGCCCTGGGCATCTGTGCTTTCCCGGAGACGGAAGGTCTCATGGTGCCCGTTCTCGGCAGAGCCTTTTTCTGAAACGGCAAACGTCCGGCTCATTGTCCCACCAGGAAGGGGCCAGCCCTGAAAGCAGTTGCTGCTCTTCACCTTCCCTGGGCAGCCTATTCACAGGCACAACAGCCCTGGGCATCTGTGCTTTCCCAGAGACGGAAGGTCTCATGGTGCCCGTTCTCGGCAGAGCCTTTTTCCGAAACGGGAAACGTCCGGCTCCTTGTCCCACCAGGAAGGGGCCAGCCCTGAAAGCTGTCGCTGCTCTTCACCTTCCCTGGGCAGCCTATTCACAGGCACAAGAGCCCTGGGCATCTGTGCTTTCCCAGAGACGGAAGGTCTCATGGTGCCCGTTCTCGGCAGAGCCTTTTTCCGAAACGGGAAACGTCCGGCTCCTCCTCCCACCAGAAAGGGGCCAGCCCTGAAAGCTGTTGCTGCTCTTCATCTTCCCTGGGCAGCCTATTCACAGGCACAAGAGCCCTGGGCATCTGTGCTTTCCCAGAGACGGAAGGTCTCATGGTGCTCGTTCTCAGCAGAGCCTTTTTCCGAAACGGGAAACGTCCGGCTCCTTGTAAAAGCGGGAAGGGACCAGCCCTGAAAGCTGTTGCTGCTCTTCGCCTTCCCTGGGCAGCCTATTCACAGGCACAACAGCCCTGGGCATCTGTGCTTTCCCAGAGACGGAAGGTCTCATGGTGCCTGTTCTCGGCAGAGCCTTTTTCCGAAATGGCAAACGTCCGGCTCCTCCTCCCACCAGGAAGGGGCCAGCCCTGAAAGCTGCTGCTGCTCTTCACCTTCCCTGGGCAGCGTATTCTCAGGCACAACAGCCCTGGGCATCTGTGCTTTCCCAGAGACGGAAGGTCTCATGGTGCCCGTTCTCGGCAGAGCCTTTTTCCGAAACGGGAAACGTCCGGCTCCTCCTCCCACCAGAAAGGGGCCAGCCCTGAAAGCTGTTGCTGCTCTTCACCTTCCCTGGGCAGCCTATTCACAGGCACAACAGCCCTGGGCATCTGTGCTTTCCCGGAGATGGAAGGTCTCATGGTGCCCGTTCTCGGCAGAGCCTTTTTCCGAAACGGCAAACGTCCGGCTCCTTGTCCCACCAGGAAGGGACCAGCCCTGAAAGCTGTTGCTGCTCTTCGTCATCCCTGGGCAGCCTATTAACAGGCACAACAGCCCTGGGCATCTGTGCTTTCCCAGAGACGGAAGGTCTCATGGTGCCCGTTCTCGGCAGAGCCTTTTTCCAAAACGGCAAACGTCCGGCTCCTTGTAAAAATGGGAAGGGGCCAGCCCTGAAAGCTGTTGCTGCTCTTCACCTTCCCTGGGCAGCCTATTCAGAGGCACAACAGCCCTGGGCATCTGTGCTTTCCCGGAGACGGAAGGTCTCATGGTGCTCGTTCTCGGCAGAGCCTTTTTCCGAAACGGCAAACGTCCGGCTCCTCCTCCCACCAGGAAGGGACCAGACCTGAAAGCTGTTGCTGCTCTTCACCTTCCCTGGGCAGCCTATTCACAGGCACAACAGCCCTGGGCATCTGTGCTTTCCCAGAGACGGAAGGTCTCATGGTGCCCGTTCTCGGCAGAGCCTTTTTCCGAAATGGCAAACGTCCGGCTCCTTGTCCCACCAGGAAGGGGCCAGCCCTGAAAGCTGTTGCTGCTCTTCGCCTTCCCTGGGCAGCCTATTCACAGGTACAACAGCCCTGGGCATCTGTGCTTTCCCAGAGACGGAAGGTCTCATGGTGCCCGTTCTCGGCAGAGCCTTTTTCCGAAACGGCAAACGTCCGGCTCCTCCTCCCACCAGGAAGGGGCCAGCCCTGAAAGCTGTTGCTGCTCTTCACCTTCTCTGGGCAGCCTATTCACAGGCACAACAGCCCTGGGCATCTGTGCTTTCCCAGAGACGGAAGGTCTCATGGTGCTCGATCTCGGCAGAGTCTTTTTGCAAAACGGGAAACGTCCGGCTCATTGTCCCGCCAGCAAGGGGCCAGCCGTGAAAGCTGTTGCTGTCCTTCACCTTCCCTGGGCAGCCTATTCACAGGCACAACAGCCCTGGGCATCTGTGCTTTCCCAGAGACGGAAGGTCTCATGGTGCCCGTTCTCGGCAGAGCCTTTTTCCGAAACAGGAAATGTCTGGCTCCTCCTCTCACCAGGAAGGGGCCAGCCCTGAAAGCTGTTGCTGCTCTTCACCTTCCCTGGGCAGCCTATTCACAGGCACAACAGCCCTGGGCATCTGTGCTTTCCCAGAGACGGAAGGTCTCATGGTGCCCGTTCTCGGCAGAGCCTTTTTCCGAAACGGCAAACGTCCGGCTCCTCCTCCCACCAGCAAGGGGCCAGCCCTGAAGCTGTTGCAGGTCTTCGTCTTCCCTGGGCAGCTTATTCACAGGCCCAACAGCCCTGGGCATCTGTGCTTTCCCAGAGACGGAAGGTCTCATGGTGCCCGTTCTTGGCAGAGCCTTTTTCCGAATAGGCAAACGTCCGGCTACTCCTCCCACCAGGAAGGGGACAGCCCTGAAAGCTGTTGCTGCTCTTCCCCTTCCCTTGACAGCCTATTCACAGGCACAAGAGCCCTGGGCATCTGTGCTTTCCCAGAGACGGAAGGTCTCATGGTGCCCGTTCTCGGCAGAGCCTTTTTCCGAAACGGGAAACGTCCGGCTCCTCCTCCCACCAGAAAGGGGCCAGCCCTGAAAGTTGTTGCTGCTCTTCATCTTCCCTGGGCAGCCTATTCACAGGCACAAGAGCCCTGGGCATCTGTGCTTTCCCAGAGACGGAAGGTCTCATGGTGCCCGTTCTCAGCAGAGCCTTTTCCGAAACGGGAAACGTCCGGCTCATTGTAAAACCGGGAAGGGACCAGCCCTGAAAGCTGTTGCTGCTCTTCGCCTTCCCTGGGCAGCCTATTCACAGGCACAACAGCCCTGGGCATCTGTGCTTTCCCGGAGACGGAAGGTCTCATGGTGCCCGTTCTCGGCAGAGCCTTTTTCCGAAACGGGAAACGTCCGGCTCCTCCTCCCAAGAGGAAGGGGCCAGCCCTGAAAGCTGTTGCTGCTCTTCACCTTCCCTGGGCAGCCTATTCACAGGCACAACAGCCCTGGGCATCTGTGCTTTCCCGGAGACGGAAGGTCTCATGGTGCTCGTTCCCGGCAGAGCCTTTTTCCGAAACGGCAAACGTCCGGCTCCTTGTCCCACCAGGAAGGGACCAGCCCTGAAAGCTGTTGCTGCTCTTCGTCATCCCTGGGCAGCCTATTTACATGCACAACAGCCCTGGCCATCTGTGCTTTCCCAGAGACGGAAGGTCTCATGGTGCCCGTTCTCGGCAGAGCCTTTTTCCAAAACGGGAAACGTCCGGCTCCTTGTAAAACCGGGAAGGGGCCAGCCCTGAAAGCTGTTGCTGCTCTTCACCTTCCCTGGGCAGCCTATTCAGAGGCACAACAGCCCTGGGCATCTGTGCTTTCCCGGAGACGGAAGGTCTCATGGTGCTCGTTCCCGGCAGAGCCTTTTTCCGAAACGGCAAACGTCCGGCTCCTCCTCCCACCAGGAAGGGACCAGACCTGAAAGCTGTTGCTGCTCTTCACCTTCCCTGGGCAGCCTATTCACAGGCACAACAGCCCTGGGCATCTGTGCTTTCCCAGAGACGGAAGGTCTCATGGGGCCCGTTCTCGGCAGAGCCTTTTTCCGAAATGGCAAACGTCCGGCTCATTGTCCCGCCAGCAAGGGGCCAGCCGTGAAAGCTGTTGCTGCTCTTCGCCTTCCCTGGGCAGCCTATTCACAGGCACAACAGCCCTGGGCATCTGTGCTTTCCCAGAGACGGAAGGTCTCATGGTGCCCGTTCTCGGCAGAGCCTTTTTCCGAAACAGGAAACGTCTGGCTCCTCCTCTCACCAGGAAGGGGCCAGCCCTGAAAGCTGTTGCTGCTCTTCACCTTCCCTGGGGAGCCTATTCACAGGCACAACAGCCCTGGGCATCTGTGCTTTCCCAGAGACGGAAGGTCTCATGGTGCCCGTTCTCGGCAGAGCCTTTTTCCGAAACAGGAAACGTCCGGCTCCTCCTCCCACCAGCAAGGGGCCAGCCCTGAAGCTGTTGCAGGTCTTCGCCTTCCCTGGGCAGCTTATTCACAGGCCCAACAGCCCTGGGGATCTGTGCTTTCCCAGAGACGGAAGGTCTCATGGTGCCCGTTCTCGGCAGAGCCTTTTTCCGAATAGGCAAACGTCCGGCTACTCCTCCCACCAGGAAGGGGACAGCCCTGAAAGCTGTTGCTGCTCTTCCCCTTCCCTTGACAGCCTATTCACAGGCACAACAGCCCTGGGCATCTGTGCTTTCCCAGAGACAGAAGGTCTCATGGTGCCCGTTCTCGGCAGAGCCTTTTTCCAAAACGGGAAACGTCCGGCTCCTTGTAAAACAGGGAAGGGACCAGCCCTGAAAGCTGTTGCTGCTCTTCGCCTTCCCTGGGCAGCCTGTTCACAGGCACAACAGCCCTGGGCATCTGTGCTTTCCCAGAGACGGAAGGTCTCATGGTGCCCGTTCTCGGCAGAGCCTTTTTCCGAAACGGCAAACGTCCGGCTCCTCCTCCCACCAGGAAGGGGCCAGCCCTGAAAGCTGTTGCTGCTCTTCACCTTCTCTGGGCAGCCTATTCACAGGCACAACAGCCCTGGGCATCTGTGCTTTCCCAGAGACGGAAGGTCTCATGGTGCTCGTTCTCGGCAGAGCCTTTTTCCGAAATGGGAAACGTCCGGCTCCTTGTAAAACCGGGAAGGGACCAGCCCTGAAAGCTGTTGCTGCTCTTCGCCTTCCCTGGGCAGCCTATTCACAGGCACAACAGCCCTGGGCATCTGTGCTTTCCCAGAGACGGAAGGTCTCATGGTGCCCGTTCTCGGCAGAGCCTTTTTCCGAAATGGCAAACGTCCGGCTCCTCCTCCCACCAGGAAGGGGACAGCCCTGAAAGCTGTTGCTGCTCTTCCCCTTCCCTGGGTAGCCTATTCACAGGCACAAGAGCCCTGGGGATCTGTGCTTTCCCAGAGACGGAAGGTCTCATGGTGCCCGTTCTCGGCAGAGCCTTTTTCCAAAACGGCAAACGTCCGGCTCATTGTCCCGCCAGGAAGGGGCCAGCCCTGCAAGCTGTTGCTGTCCTTCACCTTCCCTGGGCAGCCTATTCACAGGCACAACAGCCCTGGGCATCTGTGTTTTCCCAGAGACGGAAGGTCTCATGGTGCCCGTTCTCGGCAGAGCCTTTTTCCGAAACGGGAAACGTCCGGCTCCTCCTCCCACCAGAAAGGGGCCAGCCCTGAAAGCTGTTGCTGCTCTTCACCTTCCCTGGGCAGCCTATTCACAGGCACAACAGCCCTGGGCATCTGTGCTTTCCCAGAGACGGAAGGTCTCATGGTGCCCGTTCTCGGCAGAGCCTTTTTCCGAAACGGGAAACGTCCGGCTCCTCCTCCCACCAGGAAGGGGCCAGCCCTGAAAGCTGTTGCTGCTCTTCGCCTTCCCTGGGCAGCCTATTCACAGGCACAACAGCCCTGGGCATCTGTGCTTTCCCAGAGACGGAAGGTCTCATGGTGCCCGTTCTCGGCAGAGCCTTTTTCCGAAACGGGAAACGTCCGGCTCCTTGTCCCACCAGGAAGGGGCCAGCCCTGAAAGCTGTTGCTGCTCTTCACCTTCTCTGGGAAGCCTATTCACAGGCACAACAGCCCTGGGCATCTGTGTTTTCCCAGAGACGGAAGGTCTCATGGTGCCCGTTCTCGGCAGAGCCTTTTTCTGAAACGGCAAACGTCCGGCTCCTCCTCCCACCAGGAAGGGGCCAGCCCTGAAAGCTGTTGCTGCTCTTCATATTCCCTGGGCAGCCTATTCACAGGCACAAGAGCCCTGGGCATCTGTGCTTTCCCAGAGACGGAAGGTCTCATGGTGCTCGTTCTCAGCAGAGCCTTTTTCCGAAACGGGAAACGTCCGGCTCCTTGTAAAAGCGGGAAGGGACCAGCCCTGAAAGCTGTTGCTGCTCTTCGCCTTCCCTGGGCAGCCTATTCACAGGCACAACAGCCCTGGGCATCTGTGCTTTCCCGGAGACGGAAGGTCTCATGGTGCCTGTTCTCGGCAGAGCCTTTTTCCGAAATGGCAAACGTCCGGCTCCTCCTCCCACCAGGAAGGGGCCAGCCCTGAAAGCTGTTGCTGCTCTTCACCTTCCCTGGGCAGCGTATTCTCAGGCACAACAGGCCTGGGCATCTGTGCTTTCCCAGAGACGGAAGGTCTCATGGTGCCCGTTCTCGGCAGAGCCTTTTTCCGAAATGGGAAACGTCCGGCTCCTCCTCCCAAGAGGAAGGGGCCAGCCCTGAAAGCTGTTGCTGCTCTTCACCTTCCCTGGGCAGCCTATTCACAGGCACAACAGCCCTGGGCATCTGTGCTTTCCCGGAGATGGAAGGTCTCATGGTGCCCGTTCTCGGCAGAGCCTTTTTCCGAAACGGCAAACGTCCGGCTCCTTGTCCCACCAGGAAGGGACCAGCCCTGAAAGCTGTTGCTGCTCTTCGTCATCCCTGGGCAGCCTATTAACAGGCACAACAGCCCTGGGCATCTGTGCTTTCCCAGAGACGGAAGGTCTCATGGTGCCCGTTCTCGGCAGAGCCTTTTTCCAAAACGGCAAACGTCAGGCTCCTTGTAAAAATGGGAAGGGGCCAGCCCTGAAAGCTGTTGCTGCTCTTCACCTTCCCTGGGCAGCCTATTCAGAGGCACAACAGCCCTGGGCATCTGTGCTTTCCCGGAGACGGAAGGTCTCATGGTGCTCGTTCCCGGCAGAGCCTTTTTCCGAAACGGCAAACGTCCGGCTCCTCCTCCCACCAGGAAGGGACCAGACCTGAAAGCTGTTGCTGCTCTTCACCTTCCCTGGGCAGCCTATTCACAGGCACAACAGCCCTGGGCATCTGTGCTTTCCCAGAGATGGAAGGTCTCATGGTGCCCGTTCTCGGCAGAGCCTTTTTCCGAAATGGCAAACGTCCGGCTCCTTGTCCCACCAGGAAGGGGCCAGCCCTGAAAGCTGTTGCTGCTCTTCGCCTTCCCTGGGCAGCCTATTCACAGGTACAACAGCCCTGGGCATCTGTGCTTTCCCAGAGACGGAAGGTCTCATGGTGCCCGTTCTCGGCAGAGCCTTTTTCCGAAACGGCAAACGTCCGGCTCCTCCTCCCACCAGGAAGGGGCCAGCCCTGAAAGCTGTTGCTGCTCTTCACCTTCTCTGGGCAGCCTATTCACAGGCACAACAGCCCTGGGCATCTGTGCTTTCCCAGAGACGGAAGGTCTCATGGTGCTCGATCTCGGCAGAGTCTTTTTGCAAAACGGGAAACGTCCGGCTCATTGTCCCGCCAGCAAGGGGCCAGCCGTGAAAGCTGTTGCTGTCCTTCACCTTCCCTGGGCAGCCTATTCACAGGCACAACAGCCCTGGGCATCTGTGCTTTCCCAGAGACGGAAGGTCTCATGGTGCCCGTTCTCGGCAGAGCCTTTTTCCGAAACAGGAAATGTCTGGCTCCTCCTCTCACCAGGAAGGGGCCAGCCCTGAAAGCTGTTGCTGCTCTTCACCTTCCCTGGGCAGCCTGTTCACAGGCACAACAGCCCTGGGCATCTGTGCTTTCCCAGAGACGGAAGGTCTCATGGTGCCCGTTCTCGGCAGAGCCTTTTTCCGAAACGGCAAACGTCCGGCTCCTCCTCCCACCAGGAAGGGGCCAGCCCTGAAAGCTGTTGCTGCTCTTCACCTTCTCTGGGCAGCCTATTCACAGGCACAACAGCCCTGGGCATCTGTGCTTTCCCAGAGACGGAAGGTCTCATGGTGCTCGTTCTCGGCAGAGCCTTTTTCCGAAATGGGAAACGTCCGGCTCCTTGTAAAACCGGGAAGGGACCAGCCCTGAAAGCTGTTGCTGCTCTTCGCCTTCCCTGGGCAGCCTATTCACAGGCACAACAGCCCTGGGCATCTGTGCTTTCCCAGAGACGGAAGGTCTCATGGTGCCCGTTCTCGGCAGAGCCTTTTTCCGAAATGGCAAACGTCCGGCTCCTCCTCCCACCAGGAAGGGGACAGCCCTGAAAGCTGTTGCTGCTCTTCCCCTTCCCTGGGTAGCCTATTCACAGGCACAAGAGCCCTGGGGATCTGTGCTTTCCCAGAGACGGAAGGTCTCATGGTGCCCGTTCTCGGCAGAGCCTTTTTCCAAAACGGCAAACGTCCGGCTCATTGTCCCGCCAGGAAGGGGCCAGCCCTGCAAGCTGTTGCTGTCCTTCACCTTCCCTGGGCAGCCTATTCACAGGCACAACAGCCCTGGGCATCTGTGCTTTCCCAGAGACGGAAGGTCTCATGGTGCCCGTTCTCGGCAGAGCCTTTTTCCGAAACGGGAAACGTCCGGCTCCTCCTCCCACCAGAAAGGGGCCAGCCCTGAAAGCTGTTGCTGCTCTTCACCTTCCCTGGGCAGCCTATTCACAGGCACAACAGCCCTGGGCATCTGTGCTTTCCCAGAGACGGAAGGTCTCATGGTGCCCGTTCTCGGCAGAGCCTTTTTCCGAAACGGGAAACGTCCGGCTCCTCCTCCCACCAGGAAGGGGCCAGCCCTGAAAGCTGTTGCTGCTCTTCGCCTTCCCTGGGCAGCCTATTCACAGGCACAACAGCCCTGGGCATCTGTGCTTTCCCAGAGACGGAAGGTCTCATGGTGCCCGTTCTCGGCAGAGCCTTTTTCCGAAACGGGAAACGTCCGGCTCCTTGTCCCACCAGGAAGGGGCCAGCCCTGAAAGCTGTTGCTGCTCTTCACCTTCTCTGGGAAGCCTATTCACAGGCACAACAGCCCTGGGCATCTGTGCTTTCCCGGAGACGGAAGGTCTCATGGTGCCTGTTCTCGGCAGAGCCTTTTTCCGAAATGGCAAACGTCCGGCTCCTCCTCCCACCAGGAAGGGGCCAGCCCTGAAAGCTGTTGCTGCTCTTCACCTTCCCTGGGCAGCGTATTCTCAGGCACAACAGGCCTGGGCATCTGTGCTTTCCCAGAGACGGAAGGTCTCATGGTGCCCGTTCTCGGCAGAGCCTTTTTCCGAAATGGGAAACGTCCGGCTCCTCCTCCCAAGAGGAAGGGGCCAGCCCTGAAAGCTGTTGCTGCTCTTCACCTTCCCTGGGCAGCCTATTCACAGGCACAACAGCCCTGGGCATCTGTGCTTTCCCGGAGATGGAAGGTCTCATGGTGCCCGTTCTCGGCAGAGCCTTTTTCCGAAACGGCAAACGTCCGGCTCCTTGTCCCACCAGGAAGGGACCAGCCCTGAAAGCTGTTGCTGCTCTTCGTCATCCCTGGGCAGCCTATTAACAGGCACAACAGCCCTGGGCATCTGTGCTTTCCCAGAGACGGAAGGTCTCATGGTGCCCGTTCTCGGCAGAGCCTTTTTCCAAAACGGCAAACGTCAGGCTCCTTGTAAAAATGGGAAGGGGCCAGCCCTGAAAGCTGTTGCTGCTCTTCACCTTCCCTGGGCAGCCTATTCAGAGGCACAACAGCCCTGGGCATCTGTGCTTTCCCGGAGACGGAAGGTCTCATGGTGCTCGTTCCCGGCAGAGCCTTTTTCCGAAACGGCAAACGTCCGGCTCCTCCTCCCACCAGGAAGGGACCAGACCTGAAAGCTGTTGCTGCTCTTCACCTTCCCTGGGCAGCCTATTCACAGGCACAACAGCCCTGGGCATCTGTGCTTTCCCAGAGATGGAAGGTCTCATGGTGCCCGTTCTCGGCAGAGCCTTTTTCCGAAATGGCAAACGTCCGGCTCCTTGTCCCACCAGGAAGGGGCCAGCCCTGAAAGCTGTTGCTGCTCTTCGCCTTCCCTGGGCAGCCTATTCACAGGTACAACAGCCCTGGGCATCTGTGCTTTCCCAGAGACGGAAGGTCTCATGGTGCCCGTTCTCGGCAGAGCCTTTTTCCGAAACGGCAAACGTCCGGCTCCTCCTCCCACCAGGAAGGGGCCAGCCCTGAAAGCTGTTGCTGCTCTTCACCTTCTCTGGGCAGCCTATTCACAGGCACAACAGCCCTGGGCATCTGTGCTTTCCCAGAGACGGAAGGTCTCATGGTGCTCGATCTCGGCAGAGTCTTTTTGCAAAACGGGAAACGTCCGGCTCATTGTCCCGCCAGCAAGGGGCCAGCCGTGAAAGCTGTTGCTGTCCTTCACCTTCCCTGGGCAGCCTATTCACAGGCACAACAGCCCTGGGCATCTGTGCTTTCCCAGAGACGGAAGGTCTCATGGTGCCCGTTCTCGGCAGAGCCTTTTTCCGAAACAGGAAATGTCTGGCTCCTCCTCTCACCAGGAAGGGGCCAGCCCTGAAAGCTGTTGCTGCTCTTCACCTTCCCTGGGCAGCCTATTCACAGGCACAACAGCCCTGGGCATCTGTGCTTTCCCAGAGACGGAAGGTCTCATGGTGCCCGTTCTTGGCAGAGCCTTTTTCCGAAACGGCAAACGTCCGGCTCCTCCTCCCACCAGCAAGGGGCCAGCCCTGAAGCTGTTGCAGGTCTTCGCCTTCCCTGGGCAGCTTATTCACAGGCCCAACAGCCCTGGGGATCTGTGCTTTCCCAGAGACGGAAGGTCTCATGGTGCCCGTTCTTGGCAGAGCCTTTTTCCGAATAGGCAAACGTCCGGCTACTCCTCCCACCAGGAAGGGGACAGCCCTGAAAGCTGTTGCTGCTCTTCCCCTTCCCTTGACAGCCTATTCACAGGCACAACAGCCCTGGGCATCTGTGCTTTCCCAGAGACAGAAGGTCTCATGGTGCCCGTTCTCGGCAGAGCCTTTTTCCAAAACGGGAAACGTCCGGCTCCTTGTAAAACAGGGAAGGGACCAGCCCTGAAAGCTGTTGCTGCTCTTCGCCTTCCCTGGGCAGCCTGTTCACAGGCACAACAGCCCTGGGCATCTGTGCTTTCTCAGAGACGGAAGGTCTCATGGGGCCCGTTCTCGGCAGAGCCTTTTTCCGAAACGGCAAACGTCCGGCTCCTCCTCCCACCAGGAAGGGGCCAGCCCTGAAAGCTGTTGCTGCTCTTCACCTTCTCTGAGCAGCCTATTCACAGGCACAACAGCCCTGGGCATCTGTGCTTTCCCAGAGACGGAAGGTCTCATGGTGCCTGTTCTCGGCAGAGCCTTTTTCCGAAACGGCAAACGTCCGGCTCCTTGTCCCACCAGGAAGGGGCCAGCCCTGAAAGCTGTTGCTGCTCTTCGCCTTCCCTGGGCAGCCTATTCACAGGTACAACAGCCCTGGGCATCTGTGCTTTCCCAGAGACGGAAGGTCTCATGGTGCCCGTTCTCGGCAGAGCCTTTTTCCGAAACGGCAAACGTCCGGCTCCTCCTCCCACCAGGAAGGGGCCAGCCCTGAAAGCTGTTGCTGCTCTTCACCTTCTCTGGGCAGCCTATTCACAGGCACAACAGCCCTGGGCATCTGTGCTTTCCCAGAGACGGAAGGTCTCATGGTGCTCGATCTCGGCAGAGTCTTTTTCCAAAACGGGAAACGTCCGGCTCATTGTCCCGCCAGCAAGGGGCCAGCCGTGAAAGCTGTTGCTGTCCTTCACCTTCCTTGGGCAGCCTATTCACAGGCACAACAGCCCTGGGCATCTGTGCTTTCCCAGAGACGGAAGGTCTCATGGTGCCCGTTCTCGGCAGAGCCTTTTTCCGAAACAGGAAACGTCTGGCTCCTCCTCTCACCAGGAAGGGGCCAGCCCTGAAAGCTGTTGCTGCTCTTCACCTTCCCTGGGGAGCCTATTCACAGGCACAACAGCCCTGGGCATCTGTGCTTTCCCAGAGACGGAAGGTCTCATGGTGCCCGTTCTCGGCAGAGCCTTTTTCCGAAACGGCAAACGTCCGGCTCCTCCTCCCACCAGCAAGGGGCCAGCCCTGAAGCTGTTGCAGGTCTTCGCCTTCCCTGGGCAGCTTATTCACAGGCCCAACAGCCCTGGGGATCTGTGCTTTCCCAGAGACGGAAGGTCTCATGGTGCCCGTTCTTGGCAGAGCCTTTTTCCGAATAGGCAAACGTCCGGCTACTCCTCCCACCAGGAAGGGGACAGCCCTGAAAGCTGTTGCTGCTCTTCCCCTTCCCTTGACAGCCTATTCACAGGCACAACAGCCCTGGGCATCTGTGCTTTCCCAGAGACAGAAGGTCTCATGGTGCCCGTTCTCGGCAGAGCCTTTTTCCAAAACGGGAAACGTCCGGCTCCTTGTAAAACAGGGAAGGGACCAGCCCTGAAAGCTGTTGCTGCTCTTCGCCTTCCCTGGGCAGCCTGTTCACAGGCACAACAGCCCTGGGCATCTGTGCTTTCCCAGAGACGGAAGGTCTCATGGGGCCCGTTCTCGGCAGAGCCTTTTTCCGAAACGGCAAACGTCCGGCTCCTCCTCCCACCAGGAAGGGGCCAGCCCTGAAAGCTGTTGCTGCTCTTCACCTTCTCTGGGCAGCCTATTCACAGGCACAACAGCCCTGGGCATCTGTGCTTTCCCAGAGACGGAAGGTCTCATGGTGCTCGTTCTCGGCAGAGCCTTTTTCCGAAATGGGAAACGTCCGGCTCCTTGTAAAACCGGGAAGGGACCAGCCCTGAAAGCTGTTGCTGCTCTTCGCCTTCCCTGGGCAGCCTATTCACAGGCACAACAGCCCTGGGCATCTGTGCTTTCCCAGAGACGGAAGGTCTCATGGTGCCCGTTCTCGGCAGAGCCTTTTTCCGAAATGGCAAACGTCCGGCTCCTCCTCCCACCAGGAAGGGGACAGCCCTGAAAGCTGTTGCTGCTCTTCCCCTTCCCTGGGTAGCCTATTCACAGGCACAAGAGCCCTGGGCATCTGTGCTTTCCCAGAGACGGAAGGTCTCATGGTGCCCGTTCTCGGCAGAGCCTTTTTCCAAAACGGCAAACGTCCGGCTCATTGTCCCACCAGGAAGGGGCCAGCCCTGCAAGCTGTTGCTGTCCTTCACCTTCCCTGGGCAGCCTATTCACAGGCACAACAGCCCTGGGCATCTGTGCTTTCCCAGAGGGGGAAGGTCTCATGGTGCCCGTTCTCGGCAGAGCCTTTTTCCGAAACGGGAAACGTCCGGCTCCTCCTCCCACCAGAAAGGGGCCAGCCCTGAAAGCTGTTGCTGCTCTTCACCTTCCCTGGGCAGCCTATTCACAGGCACAACAGCCCTGGGCATCTGTGCTTTCCCAGAGACGGAAGGTCTCATGGTGCCCGTTCTCGGCAGAGCCTTTTTCCGAAACGGGAAACGTCCGGCTCCTCCTCCCACCAGGAAGGGGCCAGCCCTGAAAGCTGTTGCTGCTCTTCGCCTTCCCTGGGCAGCCTATTCACATGTACAACAGCCCTGGGCATCTGTGCTTTCCCAGAGACGGAAGGTCTCATGGTGCCCGTTCTCGGCAGAGCCTTTTTCCGAAACGGCAAACGTCCGGCTCCTCCTCCCACCAGGAAGGGGCCAGCCCTGAAAGCTGTCGCTGCTCTTTGCCTTCCCTGGGCAGCCTATTCACAGGCACAACAGCCCTGGGCATCTGTGCTTTCCCAGAGACGGAAGGTCTCATGGTGCCCGTTCTCGGCAGAGCCTTTTTCCGAAACGGGAAACGTCCGGCTCCTTGTCCCACCAGGAAGGGGCCAGCCCTGAAAGCTGTTGCTGCTCTTCACCTTCCCTGGGCAGCCTATTCACAGGCACAACAGCCCTGGGCATCTGTGCTTTCCCGGAGACGGAAGGTCTCATGGTGCCTGTTCTCGGCAGAGCCTTTTTCCGAAACGGCAAACGTCCGGCTCCTCCTCCCACCAGGAAGGGGCCAGCCCTGAAAGCTGTTGCTGCCCTTCACCTTCCCTGGACAGCCTATTCACAGGCACAACAGCCCTGGGCATCTGTGCTTTCCCAGAGACGGAAGGTCTCATGGTGCCCGTTCTCGGCAGAGCCTTTTTCCGAAACGGGAAACGTCCGGCTCCTTGTCCCACCAGGAAGGGGCCAGCCCTGAAAGCTGTCGCTGCTCTTCACCTTCCCTGGGCAGCCTATTCACAGGCACAAGAGCCCTGGGCATCTGTGCTTTCCCAGAGACGGAAGGTCTCATGGTGCTCGTTCTCAGCAGAGCCTTTTTCCGAAACGGGAAACGTCCGGCTCATTGTAAAACCGGGAAGGGACCAGCCCTGAAAGCTGTTGCTGCTCTTCGCCTTCCCTGGGCAGCCTATTCACAGGCACAACAGCCCTGGGCATCTGTGCTTTCCCGGAGACGGAAGGTCTCATGGTGCCTGTTCTCGGCAGAGCCTTTTTCCGAAACGGCAAACGTCCGGCTCCTCCTCCCACCAGGAAGGGGCCAGCCCTGAAAGCTGCTGCTGCTCTTCACCTTCCCTGGGCAGCGTATTCTCAGGCACAACAGCCCTGGGCATCTGTGCTTTCCCAGAGACGGAAGGTCTCATGGTGCCCGTTCTCGGCAGAGCCTTTTTCCGAAACGGGAAACGTCCGGCTCCTCCTCCCAAGAGGAAGGGGCCAGCCCTGAAAGCTGTTGCTGCTCTTCACCTTCCCTGGGCAGCCTATTCACAGGCACAACAGCCCTGGGCATCTGTGCTTTCCCGGAGATGGAAGGTCTCATGGTGCCCGTTCTCGGCAGAGCCTTTTTCCGAAACGGCAAACGTCCGGCTCCTTGTCCCACCAGGAAGGGACCAGCCCTGAAAGCTGTTGCTGCTCTTCACCTTCCCTGGGCAGCCTATTCACAGGCACAACAGCCCTGGGCATCTGTGCTTTCCCAGAGACGGAAGGTCTCATGGTGCCCGTTCTCGGCAGAGCCTTTTTGCAAAACGGGAAACGTCCGGCTCCTCCTCCCACCAGGAAGGGGCCAGCCCTGAAAGCTGTTGCTGCTCTTCGCCTTCCCTGGGCAGCCTATTCACAGGTACAACAGCCCTGGGCATCTGTGCTTTCCCAGAGACGGAAGGTCTCATGGTGCCCGTTCTCGGCAGAGCCTTTTTCCGAAACGGCAAACGTCCGGCTCCTCCTCCCACCAGGAAGGGGCCAGCCCTGAAAGCTGTTGCTGCTCTTCACCTTCTCTGGGCAGCCTATTCACAGGCACAACAGCCCTGGGCATCTGTGCTTTCCCAGAGACGGAAGGTCTCATGGTGCTCGATCTCGGCAGAGTCTTTTTCCAAAACGGGAAACGTCCGGCTCATTGTCCCGCCAGCAAGGGGCCAGCCGTGAAAGCTGTTGCTGTCCTTCACCTTCCCTGGGCAGCCTATTCACAGGCACAACAGCCCTGGGCATCTGTGCTTTCCCAGAGACGGAAGGTCTCATGGTGCCTGTTCTTGGCAGAGCCTTTTTCCGAATAGGCAAACGTCCGGCTACTCCTCCCACCAGGAAGGGGCCAGCCCTGAAAGCTGTTGCTGCTCTTCAACTTCTCTGGGCAGCCTATTCACAGGCACAACAGCCCTGGGCATCTGTGCTTTCCCAGAGACAGAAGGTCTCATGGTGCCCGTTCTCGGCAGAGCCTTTTTCCGAAATGGGAAACGTCCGGCTCCTTGTAAAACCGGGAACGGACCAGCCCTGAAAGCTGTTGCTGCTCTTCACCTTCCCTGGGCAGCCTATTCACAGGCACAACAGCCCTGGGCATCTGTGCTTTCGCAGAGACGGAAGGTCTCATGGTGCCCGTTCTCGGCAGAGCCTTTTTCCGAAATGGCAAACGTCCGGCTCCTCCTCCCACCAGGAAGGGGCCAGCCCTGAAAGCTGTTGCTGCTCTTCGCCTTCCCTGGGCAGCCTATTCACAGGCACAACAGCCCTGGGCATCTGTGCTTTCCCGGAGACGGAAGGTCTCATGGTGCCCGTTCTCGGCAGAGCCTTTTTCCGAAACGGGAAACGTCCGGCTACTCCTCCCACCAGGAAGGGGACAGCCCTGAAAGCTGTTGCTGCTCTTCCCCTTCCCTTGACAGACTATTCACAGGCACAACAGCCCTGGGCATCTGTGCTTTCCCAGAGACGGAAGGTCTCATGGTGCCCGTTCTCGGCAGAGCCTTTTTCCGAAACGGCAAACGTCCGGCTCCTTGTAAAACCGGGAAGGGACCAGCCCTGAAAGCTATTGCTGCTCTTCGCCTTCCCTGGGCAGCCTGTTCACAGGCACAACAGCCCTGGGCATCTGTGCTTTCCCAGAGACGGAAGGTCTCATGGGGCCCGTTCTCGGCAGAGCCTTTTTCCGAAATGGCAAACGTCCGGCTCCTCCTCCCACCAGGAAGGGGCCAGCCCTGAAAGCTGTTGCTGCTCTTCACCTTCTCTGGGCAGCCTATTCACAGGCACAACAGCCCTGGGCATCTGTGCTTTCCCAGAGACGGAAGGTCTCATGGTGCCTGTTCTCGGCAGAGCCTTTTTCCGAAATGGGAAAAGTCCGGCTCCTTGTAAAACCGGGAACGGACCAGCCCTGAAAGCTGTTGCTGCTCTTCACCTTCCCTGGGCAGCCTATTCACAGGCACAACAGCCCTGGGCATCTGTGCTTTCCCGGAGACGGAAGGTCTCATGGTGCCCATTCTCGGCAGAGCCTTTTTCCGAAACGGCAAACGTCCGGCTCCTTGTCCCACGAGGAAGGGGCCAGCCCTGAAAGCTGTTGCTGCTCTTCACCTTCCCTGCGCAGCCTATTCACAGGCACAACAGCCCTGGGCATCTGTGCTTTCCCAGAGACGGAAGGTCTCATGGTGCCCGTTCTCGGCAGAGTCTTTTTCCAAAACGGGAAACGTCCGGCTCATTGTCCCGCCAGCAAGGGGCCAGCCCTGCAATCTGTTGCTGTCCTTCACCTTCCCTGGGCAGCCTATTCACAGGCACAACAGCCCTGGGCATCTGTGCTTTCCCAGAGACGGAAGGTCTCATGGGGCCCGTTCTCGGCAGAGCCTTTTTCCGAAACGGCAAACGTCCGGCTCCTCCTCCCACCTGGAAGGGGCCAGCCCTGAAAGCTGTTGCTGCTCTTCGCCTTCCCTGGGCAGCCTATTCACAGGTACAACAGCCCTGGGCATCTGTGCTTTCCCAGAGGGGGAAGGTCTCATGGTGCTCGTTCTCGGCAGAGCCTTTTTCCGAAACGGGAAACGTCCGGCTCATTGTAAAACCGGGAAGGGGCCAGCCCTGAAAGCTGTTGCTGGTCTTCGCCTTCCCTGGGCAGCCTATTCACAGGCACAACAGCCCTGGGCATCTGTGCTTTCCCAGAGACGGAAGGTCTCATGGTGCCCGTTCTCGGCAGAGCCTTTTTCCGAAACGGGAAACGTCCGGCTCCTCCTCCCACCAGGAAGGGGCCAGCCCTGAAAGCTGTTGCTGCTCTTCGCCTTCCCTGGACAGCCTATTCACAGGCACAACAGCCCTGGGCATCTGTGCTTTCCCAGAGACGGAAGGTCTCATGGTGCCCGTTCTCGGCAGAGCCTTTTTCCGAAACGGCAAACGTCCAGCTCCTCCTCCCACCAGGAAGGGGACAGCCCTGAAAGCTGTTGCTGCTCTTCGTCATCCCTGGGCAGCCTATTCACAGGCACAACAGCCCTGGGCATCTGTGCTTTCCCAGAGACGGAAGGTCTCATGGTGCCCATTCTCGGCAGAGCCTTTTTCCGAAATGGGAAACGTCCGGCTCCTTGTAAAACCGGGAAGGGACCAGCCCTGAAAGCTGTTGCTGCTCTTCGCCGTCCCTGGGCAGCCTATTCACAGGCACAACAGCCCTGGGCATCTGTGCTTTCCCAGAGACGGAAGGTCTCATGGTGCCCGTTCTCGGCAGAGCCTTTTTCCTAAATGGCAAACGTCCGGCTCCTCCTCCCACCAGGAAGGGGACAGCCCTGAAAGCTGTTGCTGCTCTTCCCCTTCCCTGGGCAGCCTATTCACAGGCACAACAGCCCTGGGCATCTGTGCTTTCCCAGAGACGGAAGGTCTCATGGTGCCCGTTCTCGGCAGAGCCTTTTTCCAAAACGGCAAACGTCCGGCTCATTGTCCCGCCAGGAAGGGGCCAGCCCTGCAAGCTGTTGCTGTCCTTCACCTTCCCTGGGCAGCCTATTCACAGGCACAACAGCCCTGGGCATCTGTGCTTTCCCAGAGACGGAAGGTCTCATGGTGCCCGTTCTCGGCAGAGCCTTTTTCCGAAACGGGAAACGTCCGGCTCCTCCTCCCACCAGAAAGGGGCCAGCCCTGAAAGCTGTTGCTGCTCTTCACCTTCCCTGGGCAGCCTATTCACAGGCACAACAGCCCTGGGCATCTGTGCTTTCCCAGAGACGGAAGGTCTCATGGTGCCCGTTCTCGGCAGAGCCTTTTTCCGAAACGGGAAACGTCCGGCTCCTCCTCCCACCAGGAAGGGGCCAGCCCTGAAAACTGTTGCTGCTCTTCGCCTTCCCTGGGCAGCCTATTCACAGGCACAACAGCCCTGGGCATCTGTGCTTTCCCAGAGACGGAAGGTCTCATGGTGCCCGTTCTCGGCAGAGCCTTTTTCCGAAACGGGAAACGTCCGGCTCCTCCTCCCACCAGGAAGGGGACAGCCCTGAAACCTGTTGCTGCTCTTCACCTTCTCTGGGAAGCCTATTCACAGGCACAACAGCCCTGGGCATCTGTGTTTTCCCAGAGACGGAAGGTCTCATGGTGCCCGTTCTCGGCAGAGCCTTTTTCTGAAACGGCAAACGTCCGGCTCATTGTCCCGCCAGCAAGGGGCCAGCCCTGAAAGCAGTTGCTGCTCTTCACCTTCCCTGGGCAGCCTATTCACAGGCACAACAGCCCTGGGCATCTGTGCTTTCCCGGAGACGGAAGGTCTCATGGTGCCTGTTCTCGGCAGAGCCTTTTTCCGAAATGGCAAACGTCCGGCTCCTCCTCCCACCAGGAAGGGGCCAGCCCTGAAAGCTGCTGCTGCTCTTCACCTTCCCTGGGCAGCGTATTCTCAGGCACAACAGCCCTGGGCATCTGTGCTTTCCCAGAGACGGAAGGTCTCATGGTGCCCGTTCTCGGCAGAGCCTTTTTCCGAAACGGGAAACGTCCGGCTCCTCCTCCCAAGAGGAAGGGGCCAGCCCTGAAAGCTGTTGCTGCTCTTCACCTTCCCTGGGCAGCCTATTCACAGGCACAACAGCCCTGGGCATCTGTGCTTTCCCGGAGATGGAAGGTCTCATGGTGCCCGTTCTCGGCAGAGCCTTTTTCCGAAACGGCAAACGTCCGGCTCCTTGTCCCACCAGGAAGGGACCAGCCCTGAAAGCTGTTGCTGCTCTTCGTCATCCCTGGGCAGCCTATTAACAGGCACAACAGCCCTGGGCATCTGTGCTTTCCCAGAGACGGAAGGTCTCATGGTGCCCGTTCTCGGCAGAGCCTTTTTCCAAAACGGCAAACGTCCGGCTCCTTGTAAAAATGGGAAGGGGCCAGCCCTGAAAGCTGTTGCTGCTCTTCACCTTCCCTGGGCAGCCTATTCAGAGGCACAACAGCCCTGGGCATCTGTGCTTTCCCGGAGACGGAAGGTCTCATGGTGCTCGTTCCCGGCAGAGCCTTTTTCCGAAACGGCAAACGTCCGGCTCCTCCTCCCACCAGGAAGGGACCAGACCTGAAAGCTGTTGCTGCTCTTCACCTTCCCTGGGCAGCCTATTCACAGGCACAACAGCCCTGGGCATCTGTGCTTTCCCAGAGACGGAAGGTCTCATGGTGCCCGTTCTCGGCAGAGCCTTTTTCCGAAATGGCAAACGTCCGGCTCCTTGTCCCACCAGGAAGGGGCCAGCCCTGAAAGCTGTTGCTGCTCTTCGCCTTCCCTGGGCAGCCTATTCACAGGTACAACAGCCCTGGGCATCTGTGCTTTCCCAGAGACGGAAGGTCTCATGGTGCCCGTTCTCGGCAGAACCTTTTTCCGAAACGGCAAACGTCCGGCTCCTCCTCCCACCAGGAAGGGGCCAGCCCTGAAAGCTGTTGCTGCTCTTCACCTTCTCTGGGCAGCCTATTCACAGGCACAACAGCCCTGGGCATCTGTGCTTTCCCAGAGACGGAAGGTCTCATGGTGCTCGATCTCGGCAGAGTCTTTTTCCAAAACGGGAAACGTCCGGCTCATTGTCCCGCCAGCAAGGGGCCAGCCGTGAAAGCTGTTGCTGTCCTTCACCTTCCCTGGGCAGCCTATTCACAGGCACAACAGCCCTGGGCATCTGTGCTTTCCCAGAGACGGAAGGTCTCATGGTGCCCGTTCTCGGCAGAGCCTTTTTCCGAAACAGGAAATGTCTGGCTCCTCCTCTCACCAGGAAGGGGCCAGCCCTGCAAGCTGTTGCTGCTCTTCACCTTCCCTGGGCAGCCTATTCACAGGCACAACAGCCCTGGGCATCTGTGCTTTCCCAGAGACGGAAGGTCTCATGGTGCCCGTTCTCGGCAGAGCCTTTTTCCGAAACGGCAAACGTCCGGCTCCTCCTCCCACCAGCAAGGGGCCAGCCCTGAAGCTGTTGCAGGTCTTCGCCTTCCCTGGGCAGCTTATTCACAGGCCCAACAGCCCTGGGCATCTGTGCTTTCCCAGAGACGGAAGGTCTCATGGTGCCCGTTCTTGGCAGAGCCTTTTTCCGAATAGGCAAACGTCCGGCTACTCCTCCCACCAGGAAGGGGACAGCCCTGAAAGCTGTTGCTGCTCTTCCCCTTCCCTTGACAGCCTATTCACAGGCACAACAGCCCTGGGCATCTGTGCTTTCCCAGAGACAGAAGGTCTCATGGTGCCCGTTCTCGGCAGAGCCTTTTTCCAAAACGGGAAACGTCCGGCTCCTTGTAAAACAGGGAAGGGACCAGCCCTGAAAGCTGTTGCTGCTCTTCGCCTTCCCTGGGCAGCCTGTTCACAGGCACAACAGCCCTGGGCATCTGTGCTTTCCCAGAGACGGAAGGTCTCATGGGGCCCGTTCTCGGCAGAGCCTTTTTCCGAAACGGCAAACGTCCGGCTCCTCCTCCCACCAGGAAGGGGCCAGCCCTGAAAGCTGTTGCTGCTCTTCACCTTCTCTGGGCAGCCTATTCACAGGCACAACAGCCCTGGGCATCTGTGCTTTCCCAGAGACGGAAGGTCTCATGGTGCCTGTTCTCGGCAGAGCCTTTTTCCGAAATGGGAAACGTCCGGCTCCTTGTAAAACCGGGAACGGACCAGCCGTGAAAGCTGTTACTGCTCTTCACCTTCCCTGGGCAGCCTATTCACAGGCACAACAGCCCTGGGCATCTGTGCTTTCCCAGAGACGGAAGGTCTCATGGTGCCCGTTCTCGGCAGAGCCTTTTTCCGAAATGGCAAACGTCCGGCTCCTCCTCCCACCAGGAAGGGGCCAGCCCTGAAAGCTGTTGCTGCTCTTCACCTTCCCTGGGCAGCCTATTCACAGGCACAACAGCCCTGGGCATCTGTGCTTTCCCGGAGACGGAAGGTCTCATGGTGCCCGTTCTCGGCAGAGCCTTTTTCCGAAACGGGAAACGTCCGGCTCCTCCTCCCACCAGGAAGGGGACAGCCCTGAAAGCTGTTGCTGCTCTTCCCCTTCCCTTGACAGACTATTCACAGGCACAACAGCCCTGGGCATCTGTGCTTTCCCAGAGACGGAAGGTCTCATGGTGCCCGTTCTCGGCAGAGCCTTTTTCTGAAACGGCAAACGTCCGGCTCCTTGTAAAACCGGGAAGGGACCAGCCCTGAAAGCTGTTGCTGCTCTTCGCCTTCCCTGGGCAGCCTGTTCACAGGCACAACAGCCCTGGGCATCTGTGCTTTCCCAGAGACGGAAGGTCTCATGGGGCCCGTTCTCGGCAGAGCCTTTTTCCGAAACGGCAAACGTCCGGCTCCTCCTCCCACCAGGAAGGGGCCAGCCCTGAAAGCTGTTGCTGCTCTTCACCTTCTCTGGGCAGCCTATTCACAGGCACAACAGCCCTGGGCATCTGTGCTTTCCCAGAGACGGAAGGTCTCATGGTGCCCGTTCTCGGCAGAGCCTTTTTCCGAAACGGCAAACGTCCGGCTCCTTGTCCCACCAGGAAGGGGCCAGCCCTGAAAGCTGTTGCTGCTCTTCACCTTCTCTGGGCAGCCTATTCACAGGCACAACAGCCCTGGGCATCTGTGCTTTCCCAGAGACGGAAGGTCTCATGGTGCCCGTTCTCGGCAGAGCCTTTTTCCGAAATGGCAAACGTCCGGCTCCTTGTCCCACCAGGAAGGGGCCAGCCCTGAAAGCTGTTGCTGCTCTTCGCCTTCCCTGGGCAGCCTATTCACAGGTACAACAGCCCTGGGCATCTGTGCTTTCCCAGAGACGGAAGGTCTCATGGTGCCCGTTCTCGGCAGAGCCTTTTTCCGAAACGGCAAACGTCCGGCTCCTCCTCCCACCAGGAAGGGGCCAGCCCTGAAAGCTGTTGCTGCTCTTCACCTTCTCTGGGCAGCCTATTCACAGGCACAACAGCCCTGGGCATCTGTGCTTTCCCAGAGACGGAAGGTCTCATGGTGCCCGTTCTCGGCAGAGCCTTTTTCCGAAACGGGAAACGTCCGGCTCCTTGTCCCACCAGGAAGGGGCCAGCCCTGAAAGCTGTCGCTGCTCTTCACCTTCCCTGGGCAGCCTATTCACAGGCACAAGAGCCCTGGGCATCTGTGCTTTCCCAGAGACGGAAGGTCTCATGGTGCCCGTTCTCGGCAGAGCCTTTTTCCGAAACGGGAAACGTCCGGCTCCTCCTCCCACCAGAAAGGGGCCAGCCCTGAAAGCTGTTGCTGCTCTTCATCTTCCCTGGGCAGCCTATTCACAGGCACAAGAGCCCTGGGCATCTGTGCTTTCCCAGAGACGGAAGGTCTCATGGTGCTCGTTCTCAGCAGAGCCTTTTTCCGAAACGGGAAACGTCCGACTCCTTGTAAAAGCGGGAAGGGACCAGCCCTGAAAGCTGTTGCTGCTCTTCGCCTTCCCTGGGCAGCCTATTCACAGGCACAACAGCCCTGGGCATCTGTGCTTTCCCGGAGACGGAAGGTCTCATGGTGCCTGTTCTCGGCAGAGCCTTTTTCCGAAATGGCAAACGTCCGGCTCCTCCTCCCACCAGGAAGGGGCCAGCCCTGAAAGCTGCTGCTGCTCTTCACCTTCCCTGGGCAGCGTATTCTCAGGCACAACAGCCCTGGGCATCTGTGCTTTCCCAGAGACGGAAGGTCTCATGGTGCCCGTTCTCGGCAGAGCCTTTTTCCGAAACGGGAAACGTCCGGCTCCTCCTCCCAAGAGGAAGGGGCCAGCCCTGAAAGCTGTTGCTGCTCTTCACCTTCCCTGGGCAGCCTATTCACAGGCACAACAGCCCTGGGCATCTGTGCTTTCCCGGAGATGGAAGGTCTCATGGTGCCCGTTCTCGGCAGAGCCTTTTTCCGAAACGGCAAACGTCCGGCTCCTTTTCCCACCAGGAAGGGACCAGCCCTGAAAGCTGTTGCTGCTCTTCGTCATCCCTGGGCAGCCTATTAACAGGCACAACAGCCCTGGGCATCTGTGCTTTCCCAGAGACGGAAGGTCTCATGGTGCCCGTTCTCGGCAGAGCCTTTTTCCAAAACGGCAAACGTCCGGCTCCTTGTAAAAATGGGAAGGGGCCAGCCCTGAAAGCTGTTGCTGCTCTTCACCTTCCCTGGGCAGCCTATTCAGAGGCACAACAGCCCTGGGCATCTGTGCTTTCCCGGAGACGGAAGGTCTCATGGTGCTCGTTCCCGGCAGAGCCTTTTTCCGAAACGGCAAACGTCCGGCTCCTCCTCCCACCAGGAAGGGACCAGACCTGAAAGCTGTTGCTGCTCTTCACCTTCCCTGGGCAGCCTATTCACAGGCACAACAGCCCTGGGCATCTGTGCTTTCCCAGAGACGGAAGGTCTCATGGTGCCCGTTCTCGGCAGAGCCTTTTTCCGAAATGGCAAACGTCCGGCTCCTTGTCCCACCAGGAAGGGGCCAGCCCTGAAAGCTGTTGCTGCTCTTCGCCTTCCCTGGGCAGCCTATTCACAGGTACAACAGCCCTGGGCATCTGTGCTTTCCCAGAGACGGAAGGTCTCATGGTGCCCGTTCTCGGCAGAGCCTTTTTCCGAAACGGCAAACGTCCGGCTCCTCCTCCCACCAGAAAGGGGCCAGCCCTGAAAGCTGTTGCTGCTCTTCATCTTCCCTGGGCAGCCTATTCACAGGCACAAGAGCCCTGGGCATCTGTGCTTTCCCAGAGACGGAAGGTCTCATGGTGCTCGTTCTCAGCAGAGCCTTTTTCCGAAACGGGAAACGTCCGACTCCTTGTAAAAGCGGGAAGGGACCAGCCCTGAAAGCTGTTGCTGCTCTTCGCCTTCCCTGGGCAGCCTATTCACAGGCACAACAGCCCTGGGCATCTGTGCTTTCCCGGAGACGGAAGGTCTCATGGTGCCTGTTCTCGGCAGAGCCTTTTTCCGAAATGGCAAACGTCCGGCTCCTCCTCCCACCAGGAAGGGGCCAGCCCTGAAAGCTGCTGCTGCTCTTCACCTTCCCTGGGCAGCGTATTCTCAGGCACAACAGCCCTGGGCATCTGTGCTTTCCCAGAGACGGAAGGTCTCATGGTGCCCGTTCTCGGCAGAGCCTTTTTCCGAAACGGGAAACGTCCGGCTCCTCCTCCCAAGAGGAAGGGGCCAGCCCTGAAAGCTGTTGCTGCTCTTCACCTTCCCTGGGCAGCCTATTCACAGGCACAACAGCCCTGGGCATCTGTGCTTTCCCGGAGATGGAAGGTCTCATGGTGCCCGTTCTCGGCAGAGCCTTTTTCCGAAACGGCAAACGTCCGGCTCCTTTTCCCACCAGGAAGGGACCAGCCCTGAAAGCTGTTGCTGCTCTTCGTCATCCCTGGGCAGCCTATTAACAGGCACAACAGCCCTGGGCATCTGTGCTTTCCCAGAGACGGAAGGTCTCATGGTGCCCGTTCTCGGCAGAGCCTTTTTCCAAAACGGCAAACGTCCGGCTCCTTGTAAAAATGGGAAGGGGCCAGCCCTGAAAGCTGTTGCTGCTCTTCACCTTCCCTGGGCAGCCTATTCAGAGGCACAACAGCCCTGGGCATCTGTGCTTTCCCGGAGACGGAAGGTCTCATGGTGCTCGTTCCCGGCAGAGCCTTTTTCCGAAACGGCAAACGTCCGGCTCCTCCTCCCACCAGGAAGGGACCAGACCTGAAAGCTGTTGCTGCTCTTCACCTTCCCTGGGCAGCCTATTCACAGGCACAACAGCCCTGGGCATCTGTGCTTTCCCAGAGACGGAAGGTCTCATGGTGCCCGTTCTCGGCAGAGCCTTTTTCCGAAATGGCAAACGTCCGGCTCCTTGTCCCACCAGGAAGGGGCCAGCCCTGAAAGCTGTTGCTGCTCTTCGCCTTCCCTGGGCAGCCTATTCACAGGTACAACAGCCCTGGGCATCTGTGCTTTCCCAGAGACGGAAGGTCTCATGGTGCCCGTTCTCGGCAGAGCCTTTTTCCGAAACGGCAAACGTCCGGCTCATTGTCCCGCCAGGAAGGGGCCAGCCCTGCAAGCTGTTGCTGTCCTTCACCTTCCCTGGGCAGCCTATTCACAGGCACAACAGCCCTGGGCATCTGTGCTTTCCCAGAGACGGAAGGTCTCATGGTGCCCGTTCTCGGCAGAGCCTTTTTCCGAAACGGGAAACGTCCGGCTCCTCCTCCCACCAGAAAGGGGCCAGCCCTGAAAGCTGTTGCTGCTCTTCACCTTCCCTGGGCAGCCTATTCACAGGCACAACAGCCCTGGGCATCTGTGCTTTCCCAGAGACGGAAGGTCTCATGGTGCCCGTTCTCGGCAGAGCCTTTTTCCGAAACGGGAAACGTCCGGCTCCTCCTCCCACCAGGAAGGGGCCAGCCCTGAAAACTGTTGCTGCTCTTCGCCTTCCCTGGGCAGCCTATTCACAGGCACAACAGCCCTGGGCATCTGTGCTTTCCCAGAGACGGAAGGTCTCATGGTGCCCGTTCTCGGCAGAGCCTTTTTCCGAAACGGGAAACGTCCGGCTCCTCCTCCCACCAGGAAGGGGACAGCCCTGAAACCTGTTGCTGCTCTTCACCTTCTCTGGGAAGCCTATTCACAGGCACAACAGCCCTGGGCATCTGTGTTTTCCCAGAGACGGAAGGTCTCATGGTGCCCGTTCTCGGCAGAGCCTTTTTCTGAAACGGCAAACGTCCGGCTCATTGTCCCGCCAGCAAGGGGCCAGCCCTGAAAGCAGTTGCTGCTCTTCACCTTCCCTGGGCAGCCTATTCACAGGCACAACAGCCCTGGGCATCTGTGCTTTCCCGGAGACGGAAGGTCTCATGGTGCCCGTTCTCGGCAGAGCCTTTTTCTGAAACGGCAAACGTCCGGCTCATTGTCCCGCCAGCAAGGGGCCAGCCCTGAAAGCAGTTGCTGCTGTTCACCTTCCCTGGGCAGCCTATTCACAGGCACAACAGCCCTGGGCATCTGTGCTTTCCCAGAGACGGAAGGTCTCATGGTGCCCATTCTCGGCAGAGCCTTTTTCCGAAACGGGAAACGTCCGGCTCCTTGTCCCACCAGGAAGGGGCCAGCCCTGAAAGCTGTCGCTGCTCTTCACCTTCCCTGGGCAGCCTATTCACAGGCACAAGAGCCCTGGGCATCTGTGCTTTCCCAGAGACGGAAGGTCTCATGGTGCCCGTTCTCGGCAGAGCCTTTTTCCGAAACGGGAAACGTCCGGCTCCTCCTCCCACCAGAAAGGGGCCAGCCCTGAAAGCTGTTGCTGCTCTTCATCTTCCCTGGGCAGCCTATTCACAGGCACAAGAGCCCTGGGCATCTGTGCTTTCCCAGAGACGGAAGGTCTCATGGTGCTCGTTCTCAGCAGAGCCTTTTTCCGAAACGGGAAACGTCCGACTCCTTGTAAAAGCGGGAAGGGACCAGCCCTGAAAGCTGTTGCTGCTCTTCGCCTTCCCTGGGCAGCCTATTCACAGGCACAACAGCCCTGGGCATCTGTGCTTTCCCGGAGACGGAAGGTCTCATGGTGCCTGTTCTCGGCAGAGCCTTTTTCCGAAATGGCAAACGTCCGGCTCCTCCTCCCACCAGGAAGGGGCCAGCCCTGAAAGCTGCTGCTGCTCTTCACCTTCCCTGGGCAGCGTATTCTCAGGCACAACAGCCCTGGGCATCTGTGCTTTCCCAGAGACGGAAGGTCTCATGGTGCCCGTTCTCGGCAGAGCCTTTTTCCGAAACGGGAAACGTCCGGCTCCTCCTCCCAAGAGGAAGGGGCCAGCCCTGAAAGCTGTTGCTGCTCTTCACCTTCCCTGGGCAGCCTATTCACAGGCACAACAGCCCTGGGCATCTGTGCTTTCCCGGAGATGGAAGGTCTCATGGTGCCCGTTCTCGGCAGAGCCTTTTTCCGAAACGGCAAACGTCCGGCTCCTTGTCCCACCAGGAAGGGACCAGCCCTGAAAGCTGTTGCTGCTCTTCGTCATCCCTGGGCAGCCTATTAACAGGCACAACAGCCCTGGGCATCTGTGCTTTCCCAGAGACGGAAGGTCTCATGGTGCCCGTTCTCGGCAGAGCCTTTTTCCAAAACGGCAAACGTCCGGCTCCTTGTAAAAATGGGAAGGGGCCAGCCCTGAAAGCTGTTGCTGCTCTTCACCTTCCCTGGGCAGCCTATTCAGAGGCACAACAGCCCTGGGCATCTGTGCTTTCCCGGAGACGGAAGGTCTCATGGTGCTCGTTCCCGGCAGAGCCTTTTTCCGAAACGGCAAACGTCCGGCTCCTTGTCCCACCAGGAAGGGACCAGACCTGAAAGCTGTTGCTGCTCTTCACCTTCCCTGGGCAGCCTATTCACAGGCACAACAGCCCTGGGCATCTGTGCTTTCCCAGAGACGGAAGGTCTCATGGTGCCCGTTCTCGGCAGAGCCTTTTTCCGAAATGGCAAACGTCCGGCTCCTTGTCCCACCAGGAAGGGGCCAGCCCTGAAAGCTGTTGCTGCTCTTCGCCTTCCCTGGGCAGCCTATTCACAGGTACAACAGCCCTGGGCATCTGTGCTTTCCCAGAGACGGAAGGTCTCATGGTGCCCGTTCTCGGCAGAGCCTTTTTCCGAAACGGCAAACGTCCGGCTCCTCCTCCCACCAGGAAGGGGCCAGCCCTGAAAGCTGTTGCTGCTCTTCACCTTCTCTGGGCAGCCTATTCACAGGCACAACAGCCCTGGGCATCTGTGCTTTCCCAGAGACGGAAGGTCTCATGGTGCTCGATCTCGGCAGAGTCTTTTTCCAAAACGGGAAACGTCCGGCTCATTGTCCCGCCAGCAAGGGGCCAGCCGTGAAAGCTGTTGCTGTCCTTCACCTTCCCTGGGCAGCCTATTCACAGGCACAACAGCCCTGGGCATCTGTGCTTTCCCAGAGACGGAAGGTCTCATGGTGCCCGTTCTCGGCAGAGCCTTTTTCCGAAACAGGAAATGTCTGGCTCCTCCTCTCACCAGGAAGGGGCCAGCCCTGAAAGCTGTTGCTGCTCTTCACCTTCCCTGGGCAGCCTATTCACAGGCACAACAGCCCTGGGCATCTGTGCTTTCCCAGAGACGGAAGGTCTCATGGTGCCCGTTCTCGGCAGAGCCTTTTTCCGAAACGGCAAACGTCCGGCTCCTCCTCCCACCAGCAAGGGGCCAGCCCTGAAGCTGTTGCAGGTCTTCGCCTTCCCTGGGCAGCCTATTCACAGGCACAACAGCCCTGGGCATCTGTGCTTTCCCAGAGACGGAAGGTCTCATGGTGCCCGTTCTTGGCAGAGCCTTTTTCCGAATAGGCAAACGTCCGGCTACTCCTCCCACCAGGAAGGGGACAGCCCTGAAAGCTGTTGCTGCTCTTCCCCTTCCCTTGACAGCCTATTCACAGGCACAACAGCCCTGGGCATCTGTGCTTTCCCAGAGACAGAAGGTCTCATGGTGCCCGTTCTCGGCAGAGCCTTTTTCCAAAACGGGAAACGTCCGGCTCCTTGTAAAACAGGGAAGGGACCAGCCCTGAAAGCTGTTGCTGCTCTTCGCCTTCCCTGGGCAGCCTGTTCACAGGCACAACAGCCCTGGGCATCTGTGCTTTCCCAGAGACGGAAGGTCTCATGGGGCCCGTTCTCGGCAGAGCCTTTTTCCGAAACGGCAAACGTCCGGCTCCTCCTCCCACCAGGAAGGGGCCAGCCCTGAAAGCTGTTGCTGCTCTTCACCTTCTCTGGGCAGCCTATTCACAGGCACAACAGCCCTGGGCATCTGTGCTTTCCCAGAGACGGAAGGTCTCATGGTGCCTGTTCTCGGCAGAGCCTTTTTCCGAAATGGGAAACGTCCGGCTCCTTGTAAAACCGGGAACGGACCAGCCGTGAAAGCTGTTACTGCTCTTCACCTTCCCTGGGCAGCCTATTCACAGGCACAACAGCCCTGGGCATCTGTGCTTTCCCAGAGACGGAAGGTCTCATGGTGCCCGTTCTCGGCAGAGCCTTTTTCCGAAATGGCAAACGTCCGGCTCCTCCTCCCACCAGGAAGGGGCCAGCCCTGAAAGCTGTTGCTGCTCTTCACCTTCCCTGGGCAGCCTATTCACAGGCACAACAGCCCTGGGCATCTGTGCTTTCCCGGAGACGGAAGGTCTCATGGTGCCCGTTCTCGGCAGAGCCTTTTTCCGAAACGGGAAACGTCCGGCTCCTCCTCCCACCAGGAAGGGGACAGCCCTGCAAGCTGTTGCTGCTCTTCCCCTTCCCTTGACAGACTATTCACAGGCACAACAGCCCTGGGCATCTGTGCTTTCCCAGAGACGGAAGGTCTCATGGTGCCCGTTCTCGGCAGAGCCTTTTTCTGAAACGGCAAACGTCCGGCTCCTTGTAAAACCGGGAAGGGACCAGCCCTGAAAGCTGTTGCTGCTCTTCGCCTTCCCTGGGCAGCCTGTTCACAGGCACAACAGCCCTGGGCATCTGTGCTTTCCCAGAGACGGAAGGTCTCATGGGGCCCGTTCTCGGCAGAGCCTTTTTCCGAAACGGCAAACGTCCGGCTCCTCCTCCCACCAGGAAGGGGCCAGCCCTGAAAGCTGTTGCTGCTCTTCACCTTCTCTGGGCAGCCTATTCACAGGCACAACAGCCCTGGGCATCTGTGCTTTCCCAGAGACGGAAGGTCTCATGGTGCCCGTTCTCGGCAGAGCCTTTTTCCGAAACGGCAAACGTCCGGCTCCTTGTCCCACCAGGAAGGGGCCAGCCCTGCAAGCTGTTGCTGCTCTTCACCTTCTCTGGGCAGCCTATTCACAGGCACAACAGCCCTGGGCATCTGTGCTTTCCCAGAGACGGAAGGTCTCATGGTGCCCGTTCTCGGCAGAGCCTTTTTCCGAAATGGCAAACGTCCGGCTCCTTGTCCCACCAGGAAGGGGCCAGCCCTGAAAGCTGTTGCTGCTCTTCGCCTTCCCTGGGCAGCCTATTCACAGGTACAACAGCCCTGGGCATCTGTGCTTTCCCAGAGACGGAAGGTCTCATGGTGCCCGTTCTCGGCAGAGCCTTTTTCCGAAACGGCAAACGTCCGGCTCCTCCTCCCACCAGGAAGGGGCCAGCCCTGAAAGCTGTTGCTGCTCTTCACCTTCTCTGGGCAGCCTATTCACAGGCACAACAGCCCTGGGCATCTGTGCTTTCCCAGAGACGGAAGGTCTCATGGTGCCCGTTCTCGGCAGAGCCTTTTTCCGAAACGGGAAACGTCCGGCTCCTTGTCCCACCAGGAAGGGGCCAGCCCTGAAAGCTGTCGCTGCTCTTCACCTTCCCTGGGCAGCCTATTCACAGGCACAAGAGCCCTGGGCATCTGTGCTTTCCCAGAGACGGAAGGTCTCATGGTGCCCGTTCTCGGCAGAGCCTTTTTCCGAAACGGGAAACGTCCGGCTCCTCCTCCCACCAGAAAGGGGCCAGCCCTGAAAGCTGTTGCTGCTCTTCATCTTCCCTGGGCAGCCTATTCACAGGCACAAGAGCCCTGGGCATCTGTGCTTTCCCAGAGACGGAAGGTCTCATGGTGCTCGTTCTCAGCAGAGCCTTTTTCCGAAACGGGAAACGTCCGACTCCTTGTAAAAGCGGGAAGGGACCAGCCCTGAAAGCTGTTGCTGCTCTTCGCCTTCCCTGGGCAGCCTATTCACAGGCACAACAGCCCTGGGCATCTGTGCTTTCCCGGAGACGGAAGGTCTCATGGTGCCTGTTCTCGGCAGAGCCTTTTTCCGAAATGGCAAACGTCCGGCTCCTCCTCCCACCAGGAAGGGGCCAGCCCTGAAAGCTGCTGCTGCTCTTCACCTTCCCTGGGCAGCGTATTCTCAGGCACAACAGCCCTGGGCATCTGTGCTTTCCCAGAGACGGAAGGTCTCATGGTGCCCGTTCTCGGCAGAGCCTTTTTCCGAAACGGGAAACGTCCGGCTCCTCCTCCCAAGAGGAAGGGGCCAGCCCTGAAAGCTGTTGCTGCTCTTCACCTTCCCTGGGCAGCCTATTCACAGGCACAACAGCCCTGGGCATCTGTGCTTTCCCGGAGATGGAAGGTCTCATGGTGCCCGTTCTCGGCAGAGCCTTTTTCCGAAACGGCAAACGTCCGGCTCCTTATCCCACCAGGAAGGGACCAGCCCTGAAAGCTGTTGCTGCTCTTCGTCATCCCTGGGCAGCCTATTAACAGGCACAACAGCCCTGGGCATCTGTGCTTTCCCAGAGACGGAAGGTCTCATGGTGCCCGTTCTCGGCAGAGCCTTTTTCCAAAACGGCAAACGTCCGGCTCCTTGTAAAAATGGGAAGGGGCCAGCCCTGAAAGCTGTTGCTGCTCTTCACCTTCCCTGGGCAGCCTATTCAGAGGCACAACAGCCCTGGGCATCTGTGCTTTCCCGGAGACGGAAGGTCTCATGGTGCTCGTTCCCGGCAGAGCCTTTTTCCGAAACGGCAAACGTCCGGCTCCTCCTCCCACCAGGAAGGGACCAGACCTGAAAGCTGTTGCTGCTCTTCACCTTCCCTGGGCAGCCTATTCACAGGCACAACAGCCCTGGGCATCTGTGCTTTCCCAGAGACGGAAGGTCTCATGGTGCCCGTTCTCGGCAGAGCCTTTTTCCGAAATGGCAAACGTCCGGCTCCTTGTCCCACCAGGAAGGGGCCAGCCCTGAAAGCTGTTGCTGCTCTTCGCCTTCCCTGGGCAGCCTATTCACAGGTACAACAGCCCTGGGCATCTGTGCTTTCCCAGAGACGGAAGGTCTCATGGTGCCCGTTCTCGGCAGAGCCTTTTTCCGAAACGGCAAACGTCCGGCTCCTCCTCCCACCAGGAAGGGGCCAGCCCTGAAAGCTGTTGCTGCTCTTCACCTTCTCTGGGCAGCCTATTCACAGGCACAACAGCCCTGGGCATCTGTGCTTTCCCAGAGACGGAAGGTCTCATGGTGCTCGATCTCGGCAGAGTCTTTTTGCAAAACGGGAAACGTCCGGCTCATTGTCCCGCCAGCAAGGGGCCAGCCGTGAAAGCTGTTGCTGTCCTTCACCTTCCCTGGGCAGCCTATTCACAGGCACAACAGCCCTGGGCATCTGTGCTTTCCCAGAGACGGAAGGTCTCATGGTGCCCGTTCTCGGCAGAGCCTTTTTCCGAAACAGGAAATGTCTGGCTCCTCCTCTCACCAGGAAGGGGCCAGCCCTGAAAGCTGTTGCTGCTCTTCACCTTCCCTGGGCAGCCTATTCACAGGCACAACAGCCCTGGGCATCTGTGCTTTCCCAGAGACGGAAGGTCTCATGGTGCCCGTTCTCGGCAGAGCCTTTTTCCGAAACGGCAAACGTCCGGCTCCTCCTCCCACCAGCAAGGGGCCAGCCCTGAAGCTGTTGCAGGTCTTCGCCTTCCCTGGGCAGCTTATTCACAGGCCCAACAGCCCTGGGCATCTGTGCTTTCCCGGAGACGGAAGGTCTCATGGTGCTCGTTCCCGGCAGAGCCTTTTTCCGAAACGGCAAACGTCCGGCTCCTTGTCCCGCCAGGAAGGGGCCAGCCCTGCAAGCTGTTGCTGCCCTTCACCTTCCCTGGACAGCCTATTCACAGGCACAACAGCCCTGGGCATCTGTGCTTTCCCGGAGACGGAAGGTCTCATGGTGCCCGTTCTCGGCAGAGCCTTTTTCCAAAACGGGAAACGTCCGGCTCCTTGTAAAACAGGGAAGGGACCAGCCCTGAAAGCTGTTGCTGCTCTTCACCTTCTCTGGGCAGCCTATTCACAGGCACAACAGCCCTGGGCATCTGTGCTTTCCCAGAGACGGAAGGTCTCATGGTGCCTGTTCTCGGCAGAGCCTTTTTCCGAAATGGGAAACGTCCGGCTCCTTGTAAAACCGGGAACGGACCAGCCGTGAAAGCTGTTACTGCTCTTCACCTTCCCTGGGCAGCCTATTCACAGGCACAACAGCCCTGGGCATCTGTGCTTTCCCAGAGACGGAAGGTCTCATGGTGCCCGTTCTCGGCAGAGCCTTTTTCCGAAATGGCAAACGTCCGGCTCCTCCTCCCACCAGGAAGGGGCCAGCCCTGAAAGCTGTTGCTGCTCTTCACCTTCCCTGGGCAGCCTATTCACAGGCACAACAGCCCTGGGCATCTGTGCTTTCCCGGAGACGGAAGGTCTCATGGTGCCCGTTCTCGGCAGAGCCTTTTTCCGAAACGGGAAACGTCCGGCTCCTCCTCCCACCAGGAAGGGGACAGCCCTGAAAGCTGTTGCTGCTCTTCCCCTTCCCTTGACAGACTATTCACAGGCACAACAGCCCTGGGCATCTGTGCTTTCCCAGAGACGGAAGGTCTCATGGTGCCCGTTCTCGGCAGAGCCTTTTTCTGAAACGGCAAACGTCCGGCTCCTTGTAAAACCGGGAAGGGACCAGCCCTGAAAGCTGTTGCTGCTCTTCGCCTTCCCTGGGCAGCCTGTTCACAGGCACAACAGCCCTGGGCATCTGTGCTTTCCCAGAGACGGAAGGTCTCATGGTATTCGTTCTCGGCAGAGCCTTTTTCCGAAACGGCAAACGTCCGGCTCCTCCTCCCACCAGGAAGGGGCCAGCCCTGAAAGCTGTTGCTGCTCTTCACCTTCTCTGGGCAGCCTATTCACAGGCACAACAGCCCTGGGCATCTGTGCTTTCCCAGAGACGGAAGGTCTCATGGTGCCCGTTCTCGGCAGAGCCTTTTTCCGAAATGGCAAACGTCCGGCTCCTTGTCCCACCAGGAAGGGGCCAGCCCTGAAAGCTGTTGCTGCTCTTCGCCTTCCCTGGGCAGCCTATTCACAGGTACAACAGCCCTGGGCATCTGTGCTTTCCCAGAGACGGAAGGTCTCATGGTGCCCGTTCTCGGCAGAGCCTTTTTCCGAAACGGCAAACGTCCGGCTCCTCCTCCCACCAGGAAGGGGCCAGCCCTGAAAGCTGTTGCTGCTCTTCACCTTCTCTGGGCAGCCTATTCACAGGCACAAGAGCCCTGGGCATCTGTGCTTTCCCAGAGACGGAAGGTCTCATGGTGCTCGATCTCGGCAGAGTCTTTTTCCAAAACGGGAAACGTCCGGCTCATTGTCCCGCCAGCAAGGGGCCAGCCGTGAAAGCTGTTGCTGTCCTTCACCTTCCCTGGGCAGCCTATTCACAGGCACAACAGCCCTGGGCATCTGTGCTTTCCCAGAGACGGAAGGTCTCATGGTGCCCGTTCTCGGCAGAGCCTTTTTCCGAAACAGGAAACGTCTGGCTCCTCCTCTCACCAGGAAGGGGCCAGCCCTGAAAGCTGTTGCTGCTCTTCACCTTCCCTGGGGAGCCTATTCACAGGCACAACAGCCCTGGGCATCTGTGCTTTCCCGGAGACGGAAGGTCTCATGGTGCCCGTTCTCGGCAGAGCCTTTTTCCGAAACGGCAAACGTCCGGCTCCTCCTCCCACCAGCAAGGGGCCAGCCCTGAAGCTGTTGCAGGTCTTCGCCTTCCCTGGGCAGCTTATTCACAGGCCCAACAGCCCTGGGGATCTGTGCTTTCCCAGAGACGGAAGGTCTCATGGTGCCCGTTCTTGGCAGAGCCTTTTTCCGAATAGGCAAACGTCCGGCTACTCCTCCCACCAGGAAGGGGACAGCCCTGAAAGCTGTTGCTGCTCTTCCCCTTCCCTTGACAGCCTATTCACAGGCACAACAGCCCTGGGCATCTGTGCTTTCCCAGAGACAGAAGGTCTCATGGTGCCCGTTCTCGGCAGAGCCTTTTTCCAAAACGGGAAACGTCCGGCTCCTTGTAAAACAGGGAAGGGACCAGCCCTGAAAGCTGTTGCTGCTCTTCGCCTTCCCTGGGCAGCCTGTTCACAGGCACAACAGCCCTGGGCATCTGTGCTTTCCCAGAGACGGAAGGTCTCATGGGGCCCGTTCTCGGCAGAGCCTTTTTCCGAAACGGCAAACGTCCGGCTCCTCCTCCCACCAGGAAGGGGCCAGCCCTGAAAGCTGTTGCTGCTCTTCACCTTCCCTGGGCAGCCTATTCACAGGCACAACAGCCCTGGGCATCTGTGCTTTCCCAGAGACGGAAGGTCTCATGGTGCCCGTTCTCGGCAGAGCCTTTTTCCGAAATGGCAAACGTCCGGCTCCTTGTCCCACCAGGAAGGGGACAGCCCTGAAAGCTGTTGCTGCTCTTCACCTTCCCTGGGCAGCCTATTCACAGGCACAACAGCCCTGGGCATCTGTGCTTTCCCGGAGACGGAAGGTCTCATGGTGCTCGTTCCCGGCAGAGCCTTTTTCCGAAACGGCAAACATCCGGCTCCTCCTCCCACCAGGAAGGGGCCAGCCCTGCAAGCTGTTGCTGCCCTTCACCTTCCCTGGACAGCCTATTCACAGGCACAACAGCCCTGGGCATCTGTGCTTTCCCAGAGACGGAAGGTCTCATGGTGCCCGTTCTCGGCAGAGCCTTTTTCCGAAACGGCAAACGTCCGGCTCCTTGTCCCACCAGGAAGGGGCCAGCCCTGAAAGCTGTCGCTGCTCTTCACCTTCCCTGGGCAGCCTATTCACAGGCACAAGAGCCCTGGGCATCTGTGCTTTCCCAGAGACGGAAGGTCTCATGGTGCCCGTTCTCGGCAGAGCCTTTTTCCGAAACGGGAAACGTCCGGCTCCTCCTCCCACCAGAAAGGGGCCAGCCCTGAAAGTTGTTGCTGCTCTTCATCTTCCCTGGGCAGCCTATTCACAGGCACAAGAGCCCTGGGCATCTGTGCTTTCCCAGAGACGGAAGGTCTCATGGTGCTCGTTCTCAGCAGAGCCTTTTCCGAAACGGGAAACGTCCGGCTCATTGTAAAACCGGGAAGGGACCAGCCCTGAAAGCTGTTGCTGCTCTTCGCCTTCCCTGGGCAGCCTATTCACAGGCACAACAGCCCTGGGCATCTGTGCTTTCCCGGAGACGGAAGGTCTCATGGTGCCCGTTCTCGGCAGAGCCTTTTTCCGAAACGGGAAACGTCCGGCTCCTCCTCCCACCAGGAAGGGGCCAGCCCTGAAAGCTGTTGCTGCTCTTCACCTTCCCTGGGCAGCCTATTCACAGGCACAACAGCCCTGGGCATCTGTGCTTTCCCGGAGACGGAAGGTCTCATGGTGCTCGTTCCCGGCAGAGCCTTTTTCCGAAACGGCAAACGTCCGGCTCCTTGTCCCACCAGGAAGGGACCAGCCCTGAAAGCTGTTGCTGCTCTTCGTCATCCCTGGGCAGCCTATTTACATGCACAACAGCCCTGGCCATCTGTGCTTTCCCAGAGACGGAAGGTCTCATGGTGCCCGTTCTCGGCAGAGCCTTTTTCCAAAACGGGAAACGTCCGGCTCCTTGTAAAACCGGGAAGGGGCCAGCCCTGAAAGCTGTTGCTGCTCTTCACCTTCCCTGGGCAGCCTATTCAGAGGCACAACAGCCCTGGGCATCTGTGCTTTCCCGGAGACGGAAGGTCTCATGGTGCTCGTTCCCGGCAGAGCCTTTTTCCGAAATGGCAAACGTCCGGCTCCTCCTCCCACCAGGAAGGGACCAGACCTGAAAGCTGTTGCTGCTCTTCACCTTCCCTGGGCAGCCTATTCACAGGCACAACAGCCCTGGGCATCTGTGCTTTCCCAGAGACGGAAGGTCTCATGGTGCCCGTTCTCGGCAGAGCCTTTTTCCTAAATGGCAAACGTCCGGCTCCTCCTCTCACCAGGAAGGGGCCAGCCCTGAAAGCTGTTGCTGCTCTTCACCTTCCCTGGGGAGCCTATTCACAGGCACAACAGCCCTGGGCATCTGTGCTTTCCCAGAGACGGAAGGTCTCATGGTGCCCGTTCTCGGCAGAGCCTTTTTCCGAAACAGGAAACGTCCGGCTCCTCCTCCCACCAGCAAGGGGCCAGCCCTGAAGCTGTTGCAGGTCTTCGCCTTCCCTGGGCAGCTTATTCACAGGCCCAACAGCCCTGGGGATCTGTGCTTTCCCAGAGACGGAAGGTCTCATGGTGCCCGTTCTCGGCAGAGCCTTTTTCCGAATAGGCAAACGTCCGGCTACTCCTCCCACCAGGAAGGGGACAGCCCTGAAAGCTGTTGCTGCTCTTCCCCTTCCCTTGACAGCCTATTCACAGGCACAACAGCCCTGGGCATCTGTGCTTTCCCAGAGACGGAAGGTCTCATGGTGCTCGTTCTCGGCAGAGCCTTTTTCCGAAATGGGAAACGTCCGGCTCCTTGTAAAACCGGGAAGGGACCAGCCCTGAAAGCTGTTGCTGCTCTTCGCCTTCCCTGGGCAGCCTATTCACAGGCACAACAGCCCTGGGCATCTGTGCTTTCCCAGAGACGGAAGGTCTCATGGTGCCCGTTCTCGGCAGAGCCTTTTTCCGAAATGGCAAACGTCCGGCTCCTCCTCCCACCAGGAAGGGGACAGCCCTGAAAGCTGTTGCTGCTCTTCCCCTTCCCTGGGTAGCCTATTCACAGGCACAAGAGCCCTGGGGATCTGTGCTTTCCCAGAGACGGAAGGTCTCATGGTGCCCGTTCTCGGCAGAGCCTTTTTCCAAAACGGCAAACGTCCGGCTCATTGTCCCGCCAGGAAGGGGCCAGCCCTGAAAGCTGTTGCTGTCCTTCACCTTCCCTGGGCAGCCTATTCACAGGCACAACAGCCCTGGGCATCTGTGCTTTCCCAGAGACGGAAGGTCTCATGGTGCCCGTTCTCGGCAGAGCCTTTTTCCGAAACGGGAAACGTCCGGCTCCTCCTCCCACCAGAAAGGGGCCAGCCCTGAAAGCTGTTGCTGCTCTTCACCTTCCCTGGGCAGCCTATTCACAGGCACAACAGCCCTGGGCATCTGTGCTTTCCCAGAGACGGAAGGTCTCATGGTGCCCGTTCTCGGCAGAGCCTTTTTCCGAAACGGGAAACGTCCGGCTCCTCCTCCCACCAGGAAGGGGCCAGCCCTGAAAGCTGTTGCTGCTCTTCGCCTTCCCTGGGCAGCCTATTCACAGGCACAACAGCCCTGGGCATCTGTGCTTTCCCAGAGACGGAAGGTCTCATGGTGCCCGTTCTCGGCAGAGCCTTTTTCCGAAACGGGAAACGTCCGGCTCCTCCTCCCACCAGGAAGGGGACAGCCCTGAAAGCTGTTGCTGCTCTTCACCTTCTCTGGGAAGCCTATTCACAGGCACAACAGCCCTGGGCATCTGTGTATTCCCAGAGACGGAAGGTCTCATGGTGCCCGTTCTCGGCAGAGCCTTTTTCTGAAACGGCAAACGTCCGGCTCATTGTCCCGCCAGCAAGGGGCCAGCCCTGAAAGTAGTTGCTGCTCTTCACCTTCCCTGGGCAGCCTATTCACAGGCACAACAGCCCTGGGCATCTGTGCTTTCCCGGAGACGGAAGGTCTCATGGTGCCCGTTCTCGGCAGAGCCTTTTTCTGAAACGGCAAACGTCCGGCTCATTGTCCCGCCAGCAAGGGGCCAGCCCTGAAAGCAGTTGCTGCTCTTCACCTTCCCTGGGCAGCCTATTCACAGGCACAACAGCCCTGGGCATCTGTGCTTTCCCAGAGACGGAAGGTCTCATGGTGCCCGTTCTCGGCAGAGCCTTTTTCCGAAACGGGAAACGTCCGGCTCCTTGTCCCACCAGGAAGGGGCCAGCCCTGAAAGCTGTTGCTGCTCTTCACCTTCCCTGGGGAGCCTATTCACAGGCACAACAGCCCTGGGCATCTGTGCTTTCCCAGAGACGGAAGGTCTCATGGTGCCCGTTCTCGGCAGAGCCTTTTTCCGAAACGGCAAACGTCCGGCTCCTTGTCCCACCAGGAAGGGGCCAGCCCTGAAAGCTGTTGCTGCTCTTCACCTTCCCTGGGCAGCCTATTCACAGGCACAACAGCCCTGGGCATCTGTGCTTTCCCGGAGACGGAAGGTCTCATGGTGCTCGTTCCCGGCAGAGCCTTTTTCCGAAACGGCAAACATCCGGCTCCTCCTCCCACCAGGAAGGGGCCAGCCCTGCAAGCTGTTGCTGCCCTTCACCTTCCCTGGACAGCCTATTCACAGGCACAACAGCCCTGGGCATCTGTGCTTTCCCAGAGACGGAAGGTCTCATGGTGCCCGTTCTCGGCAGAGCCTTTTTCCGAAACGGGAAACGTCCGGCTCCTTGTCCCACCAGGAAGGGGACAGCCCTGAAAGCTGTCGCTGCTCTTCACCTTCCCTGGGCAGCCTATTCACAGGCACAAGAGCCCTGGGCATCTGTGCTTTCCCAGAGACGGAAGGTCTCATGGTGCCCGTTCTCGGCAGAGCCTTTTTCCGAAACGGCAAACGTCCGGCTCCTCCTCCCACCAGAAAGGGGCCAGCCCTGAAAGCTGTTGCTGCTCTTCATCTTCCCTGGGCAGCCTATTCACAGGCACAAGAGCCCTGGGCATCTGTGCTTTCCCAGAGACGGAAGGTCTCATGGTGCTCGTTCTCAGCAGAGCCTTTTTCCGAAACGGGAAACGTCCGGCTCCTTGTAAAAGCGGGAAGGGACCAGCCCTGAAAGCTGTTGCTGCTCTTCGCCTTCCCTGGGCAGCCTATTCACAGGCACAACAGCCCTGGGCATCTGTGCTTTCCCGGAGACGGAAGGTCTCATGGTGCCCGTTCTCGGCAGAGCCTTTTTCCGAAATGGCAAACGTCCGGCTCCTCCTCCCACCAGGAAGGGGCCAGCCCTGAAAGCTGCTGCTGCTCTTCACCTTCCCTGGGCAGCGTATTCTCAGGCACAACAGCCCTGGGCATCTGTGCTTTCCCAGAGACGGAAGGTCTCATGGTGCCCGTTCTCGGCAGAGCCTTTTTCCGAAACGGGAAACGTCCGGCTCCTCCTCCCAAGAGGAAGGGGCCAGCCCTGAAAGCTGTTGCTGCTCTTCACCTTCCCTGGGCAGCCTATTCACAGGCACAACAGCCCTGGGCATCTGTGCTTTCCCGGAGACGGAAGGTCTCATGGTGCCCGTTCTCGGCAGAGCCTTTTTCCGAAACGGCAAACGTCCGGCTCCTTGTCCCACCAGGAAGGGACCAGCCCTGAAAGCTGTTGCTGCTCTTCGTCATCCCTGGGCAGCCTATTCACAGGCACAACAGCCCTGGGCATCTGTGCTTTCCCAGAGACGGAAGGTCTCATGGTGCCCGTTCTCGGCAGAGCCTTTTTCCGAAATGGCAAACGTCCGGCTCCTTGTCCCACCAGGAAGGGGCCAGCCCTGAAAGCTGTTGCTGCTCTTCGCCTTCCCTGGGCAGCCTATTCACAGGTACAACAGCCCTGGGCATCTGTGCTTTCCCAGAGACGGAAGGTCTCATGGTGCCCGTTCTCGGCAGAGCCTTTTTCCAAAACGGGAAACGTCCGGCTCCTCCTCCCACCAGGAAGGAGCCAGCCCTGAAAGCTGTTGCTGCTCTTCACCTTCTCTGGGCAGCCTATTCACAGGCACAACAGCCCTGGGCATCTGTGCTTTCCCAGAGACGGAAGGTCTCATGGTGCTCGATCTCGGCAGAGTCTTTTTGCAAAACGGGAAACGTCCGGCTCATTGTCCCGCCAGCAAGGGGCCAGCCGTGAAAGCTGTTGCTGTCCTTCACCTTCCCTGGGCAGCCTATTCACAGGCACAACAGCCCTGGGCATCTGTGCTTTCCCAGAGACGGAAGGTCTCATGGTGCCCGTTCTCGGCAGAGCCTTTTTCCGAAACAGGAAATGTCTGGCTCCTCCTCTCACCAGGAAGGGGCCAGCCCTGAAAGCTGTTGCTGCTCTTCACCTTCCCTGGGCAGCCTATTCATCAGGCACAACAGCCCTGGGCATCTGTGCTTTCCCAGAGACGGAAGGTCTCATGGTGCCCGTTCTTGGCAGAGCCTTTTTCCGAAACGGCAAACGTCCGGCTCCTCCTCCCACCAGCAAGGGACCAGCCCTGAAGCTGTTGCAGGTCTTCGCCTTCCCTGGGCAGCTTATTCACAGGCCCAACAGCCCTGGGGATCTGTGCTTTCCCAGAGACGGAAGGTCTCATGGTGCCCGTTCTTGGCAGAGCCTTTTTCCGAATAGGCAAACGTCCGGCTACTCCTCCCACCAGGAAGGGGACAGCCCTGAAAGCTGTTGCTGCTCTTCCCCTTCCCTTGACAGCCTATTCACAGGCACAACAGCCCTGGGCATCTGTGCTTTCCCAGAGACAGAAGGTCTCATGGTGCCCGTTCTCGGCAGAGCCTTTTTCCAAAACGGGAAACGTCCGGCTCCTTGTAAAACAGGGAAGGGACCAGCCCTGAAAGCTGTTGCTGCTCTTCGCCTTCCCTGGGCAGCCTGTTCACAGGCACAACAGCCCTGGGCATCTGTGCTTTCCCAGAGACGGAAGGTCTCATGGGGCCCGTTCTCGGCAGAGCCTTTTTCCGAAACGGCAAACGTCCGGCTCCTCCTCCCACCAGGAAGGGGCCAGCCCTGAAAGCTGTTGCTGCTCTTCACCTTCTCTGGGCAGCCTATTCACAGGCACAACAGCCCTGGGCATCTGTGCTTTCCCAGAGACGGAAGGTCTCATGGTGCCTGTTCTCGGCAGAGCCTTTTTCCGAAATGGGAAACGTCCGGCTCCTTGTAAAACCGGGAACGGACCAGCCCTGAAAGCTGTTACTGCTCTTCACCTTCCCTGGGCAGCCTATTCACAGGCACAACAGCCCTGGGCATCTGTGCTTTCCCAGAGACGGAAGGTCTCATGGTGCCCGTTCTCGGCAGAGCCTTTTTCCGAAATGGCAAACGTCCGGCTCCTCCTCCCACCAGGAAGGGGCCAGCCCTGAAAGCTGTTGCTGGTCTTCGGCTTCCCTGGGCAGCCTATTCACAGGCACAACAGCCCTGGGCATCTGTGCTTTCCCGGAGACGGAAGGTCTCATGGTGCCCGTTCTCGGCAGAGCCTTTTTCCGAAACGGGAAACGTCCGGCTCCTCCTCCCACCAGGAAGGGGACAGCCCTGAAAGCTGTTGCTGCTCTTCCCCTTCCCTTGACAGACTATTCACAGGCACAACAGCCCTGGGCATCTGTGCTTTCCCAGAGATGGAAGGTCTCATGGTGCCCGTTCTCGGCAGAGCCTTTTTCCGAAACGGCAAACGTCCGGCTCCTTGTAAAACCGGGAAGGGACCAGCCCTGAAAGCTGTTGCTGCTCTTCGCCTTCCCTGGGCAGCCTGTTCACAGGCACAACAGCCCTGGGCATCTGTGCTTTCCCAGAGACAGAAGGTCTCATGGTGCCCGTTCTCGGCAGAGCCTTTTTCCGAAACGGCAAACGTCCGGCTCCTCCTCCCACCAGGAAGGGGCCAGCCCTGAAAGCTGTTGCTGCTCTTCACCTTCTCTGGGCAGCCTATTCACAGGCACAACAGCCCTGGGCATCTGTGCTTTCCCAGAGACGGAAGGTCTCATGGTGCCCGTTCTCGGCAGAGCCTTTTTCCGAAATGGCAAACGTCCGGATCCTTGTCCCACCAGGAAGGGGCCAGCCCTGAAAGCTGTTGCTGCTCTTCGCCTTCCCTGGGCAGCCTATTCACAGGTACAACAGCCCTGGGCATCTGTGCTTTCCCAGAGACGGAAGGTCTCATGGTGCCCGTTCTCGGCAGAGCCTTTTCCGAAACGGCAAACGTCCGGCTCCTCCTCCCACCAGGAAGGGGCCAGCCCTGAAAGCTGTTGCTGCTCTTCACCTTCTCTGGGCAGCCTATTCACAGGCACAACAGCCCTGGGCATCTGTGCTTTCCCAGAGGGGGAAGGTCTCATGGTGCCCGTTCTCGGCAGAGCCTTTTTCCGAAACGGGAAACGTCCGGCTCCTCCTCCCACCAGCAAGGGGCCAGCCCTGAAAGCTGTTGCTGCTCTTCACCTTCCCTGGGCAGCCTATTCACAGGCACAACAGCCCTGGGCATCTGTGCTTTCCCAGAGACGGAAGGTCTCATGGTGCCCGTTCTCGGCAGAGCCTTTTTCCGAAACGGGAAACGTCCGGCTCCTCCTCCCACCAGGAAGGGGCCAGCCCTGAAAGCTGTTGCTGCTCTTCGCCTTCCCTGGGCAGCCTATTCACAGGCACAACAGCCCTGGGCATCTGTGCTTTCCCAGAGACGGAAGGTCTCATGGTGCCCGTTCTCGGCAGAGCCTTTTTCCGAAACGGGAAACGTCCGGCTCCTCCTCCCACCAGGAAGGGGCCAGCCCTGAAAGCTGTTGCTGCTCTTCACCTTCTCTGGGAAGCCTATTCACAGGCACAACAGCCCTGGGCATCTGTGTTTTCCCAGAGATGGAAGGTCTCATGGTGCCCGTTCTCGGCAGAGCCTTTTTCTGAAACGGCAAACGTCCGGCTCATTGTCCCGCCAGCAAGGGGCCAGCCCTGAAAGCAGTTGCTGCTCTTCACCTTCCCTGGGCAGCCTATTCACAGGCACAACAGCCCTGGGCATCTGTGCTTTCCCGGAGACGGAAGGTCTCATGGTGCCCGTTCTCGGCAGAGCCTTTTTCTGAAACGGCAAACGTCCGGCTCATTGTCCCGCCAGCAAGGGGCCAGCCCTGAAAGCAGTTGCTGCTCTTCACCTTCCCTGGGCAGCCTATTCACAGGCACAACAGCCCTGGGCATCTGTGCTTTCCCAGAGACGGAAGGTCTCATGGTGCCCGTTCTCGGCAGAGCCTTTTTCCAAAACGGGAAACGTCCGGCTCCTTGTCCCACCAGGAAGGGGCCAGCCCTGAAAGCTGTCGCTGCTCTTTGCCTTCCCTGGGCAGCCTATTCACATGTACAACAGCCCTGGGCATCTGTGCTTTCCCAGAGACGGAAGGTCTCATGGTGCCCGTTCTCGGCAGAGCCTTTTTCCGAAACGGCAAACGTCCGGCTCCTCCTCCCACCAGGAAGGGGCCAGCCCTGAAAGCTGTTGCTGCTCTTCACCTTCCCTGGGCAGCCTATTCACAGGCACAACAGCCCTGGGCATCTGTGCTTTCCCAGAGACGGAAGGTCTCATGGTGCCCGTTCTCGGCAGAGCCTTTTTCCGAAACGGGAAACGTCCGGCTCCTCCTCCCACCAGGAAGGGGCCAGCCCTGAAAGCTGTTGCTGCTCTTCACCTTCCCTGGGCAGCCTATTCACAGGCACAACAGCCCTGGGCATCTGTGCTTTCCCAGAGACGGAAGGTCTCATGGTGCCCGTTCCCGGCAGAGCCTTTTTCCGAAACGGCAAACATCCGGCTCCTCCTCCCACCAGGAAGGGGACAGCCCTGAAAGCTGTTGCTGCCCTTCACCTTCCCTGGACAGCCTATTCACAGGCACAACAGCCCTGGGCATCTGTGCTTTCCCAGAGACGGAAGGTCTCATGGTGCCCGTTCTCGGCAGAGCCTTTTTCCGAAACGGGAAACGTCCGGCTCCTTGTCCCACCAGGAAGGGGCCAGCCCTGAAAGCTGTCGCTGCTCTTCACCTTCCCTGGGCAGCCTATTCACAGGCACAAGAGCCCTGGGCATCTGTGCTTTCCCAGAGACGGAAGGTCTCATGGTGCCCGTTCTCGGCAGAGCCTTTTTCCGAAACGGGAAACGTCCGGCTCCTCCTCCCACCAGAAAGGGGCCAGCCCTGAAAGCTGTTGCTGCTCTTCATCTTCCCTGGGCAGCCTATTCACAGGCACAAGAGCCCTGGGCATCTGTGCTTTCCCAGAGACGGAAGGTCTCATGGTGCTCGTTCTCAGCAGAGCCTTTTTCCGAAACGGCAAACGTCCGGCTCATTGTAAAACCGGGAAGGGACCAGCCCTGAAAGCTGTTGCTGCTCTTCGCCTTCCCTGGGCAGCCTATTCACAGGCACAACAGCCCTGGGCATCTGTGCTTTCCCGGAGACGGAAGGTCTCATGGTGCCTGTTCTCGGCAGAGCCTTTTTCCGAAACGGCAAACGTCGGGCTCCTCCTCCCACCAGGAAGGGGCCAGCCCTGAAAGCTGCTGCTGCTCTTCACCTTCCCTGGGCAGCGTATTCTCAGGCACAACAGCCCTGGGCATCTGTGCTTTCCCAGAGACGGAAGGTCTCATGGTGCCCGTTCTCGGCAGAGCCTTTTTCCGAAACGGCAAACGTCCGGCTCCTCCTCCCAAGAGGAAGGGGCCAGCCCTGAAAGCTGTTGCTGCTCTTCACCTTCCCTGGGCAGCCTATTCACAGGCACAACAGCCCTGGGCATCTGTGCTTTCCCGGAGATGGAAGGTCTCATGGTGCCCGTTCTCGGCAGAGCCTTTTTCCGAAACGGCAAACGTCCGGCTCCTTGTCCCACCAGGAAGGGACCAGCCCTGAAAGCTGTTGCTGCTCTTCGTCATCCCTGGGCAGCCTATTAACAGGCACAACAGCCCTGGGCATCTGTGCTTTCCCAGAGACGGAAGGTCTCATGGTGCCCGTTCTCGGCAGAGCCTTTTTGCAAAACGGGAAACGTCCGGCTCCTTGTAAAAACGGGAAGGGGCCAGCCCTGAAAGCTGTTGCTGCTCTTCACCTTCCCTGGGCAGCCTATTCACAGGCACAACAGCCCTGGGCATCTGTGCTTTCCCGGAGACGGAAGGTCTCATGGTGCCCGTTCCCGGCAGAGCCTTTTTCCGAAACGGCAAACGTCCGGCTCCTCCTCCCACCAGGAAGGGACCAGACCTGAAAGCTGTTGCTGCTCTTCACCTTCCCTGGGCAGCCTATTCACAGGCACAACAGCCCTGGGCATCTGTGCTTTCCCAGAGACGGAAGGTCTCATGGTGCCCGTTCTCGGCAGAGCCTTTTTCCGAAATGGCAAACGTCCGGCTCCTCCTCCCACCAGGAAGGGGCCAGCCCTGAAAGCTGTTGCTGCTCTTCGCCTTCCCTGGGCAGCCTATTCACAGGTACAACAGCCCTGGGCATCTGTGCTTTCCCAGAGACGGAAGGTCTCATGGTGCCCGTTCTCGGCAGAGCCTTTTTCCGAAACGGCAAACGTCCGGCTCCTCCTCCCACCAGGAAGGGGCCAGCCCTGAAAGCTGTTGCTGCTCTTCACCTTCTCTGGGCAGCCTATTCACAGGCACAACAGCCCTGGGCATCTGTGCTTTCCCAGAGACGGAAGGTCTCATGGTGCTCGATCTCGGCAGAGTCTTTTTCCAAAACGGGAAACGTCCGGCTCATTGTCCCGCCAGCAAGGGGCCAGCCGTGAAAGCTGTTGCTGTCCTTCACCTTCCCTGGGCAGCCTATTCACAGGCACAACAGCCCTGGGCATCTGTGCTTTCCCAGAGACGGAAGGTCTCATGGTGCCCGTTCTCGGCAGAGCCTTTTTCCGAAACAGGAAATGTCTGGCTCCTCCTCTCACCAGGAAGGGGCCAGCCCTGAAAGCTGTTGCTGCTCTTCACCTTCCCTGGGGAGCCTATTCACAGGCACAACAGCCCTGGGCATCTGTGCTTTCCCAGAGACGGAAGGTCTCATGGTGCCCGTTCTCGGCAGAGCCTTTTTCCGAAACAGCAAACGTCCGGCTCCTCCTCCCACCAGCAAGGGGCCAGCCCTGAAGCTGTTGCAGGTCTTCGCCTTCCCTGGGCAGCTTATTCACAGGCCCAACAGCCCTGGGGATCTGTGCTTTCCCAGAGACGGAAGGTCTCATGGTGCCTGTTCTTGGCAGAGCCTTTTTCCGAATAGGCAAACGTCCGGCTACTCCTCCCACCAGGAAGGGGCCAGCCCTGAAAGCTGTTGCTGCTCTTCAACTTCTCTGGGCAGCCTATTCACAGGCACAACAGCCCTGGGCATCTGTGCTTTCCCAGAGACAGAAGGTCTCATGGTGCCCGTTCTCGGCAGAGCCTTTTTCCGAAATGGGAAACGTCCGGCTCCTTGTAAAACCGGGAACGGACCAGCCCTGCAATCTGTTGCTGTCCTTCACCTTCCCTGGGCAGCCTATTCACAGGCACAACAGCCCTGGGCATCTGTGCTTTCGCAGAGACGGAAGGTCTCATGGTGCCCGTTCTCGGCAGAGCCTTTTTCCGAAATGGCAAACGTCCGGCTCCTCCTCCCACCAGGAAGGGGCCAGCCCTGAAAGCTGTTGCTGCTCTTCGCCTTCCCTGGGCAGCCTATTCACAGGCACAACAGCCCTGGGCATCTGTGCTTTCCCGGAGACGGAAGGTCTCATGGTGCCCGTTCTCGGCAGAGCCTTTTTCCGAAACGGGAAACGTCCGGCTACTCCTCCCACCAGGAAGGGGACAGCCCTGAAAGGTGTTGCTGCTCTTCCCCTTCCCTTGACAGACTATTCACAGGCACAACAGCCCTGGGCATCTGTGCTTTCCCAGAGACAGAAGGTCTCATGGTGCCCGTTCTCGGCAGAGCCTTTTTCCGAAACGGCAAACGTCCGGCTCCTTGTAAAACCGGGAAGGGACCAGCCCTGAAAGCTATTGCTGCTCTTCGCCTTCCCTGGGCAGCCTGTTCACAGGCACAACAGCCCTGGGCATCTGTGCTTTCCCAGAGACGGAAGGTCTCATGGGGCCCGTTCTCGGCAGAGCCTTTTTCCGAAACGGCAAACGTCCGGCTCCTCCTCCCACCAGGAAGGGGCCAGCCCTGAAAGCTGTTGCTGCTCTTCACCTTCTCTGGGCAGCCTATTCACAGGCACAACAGCCCTGGGCATCTGTGCTTTCCCAGAGACGGAAGGTCTCATGGTGCCTGTTCTCGGCAGAGCCTTTTTCCAAAATGGGAAAAGTCCGGCTCCTTGTAAAACCGGGAACGGACCAGCCCTGAAAGCTGTTGCTGCTCTTCACCTTCCCTGGGCAGCCTATTCACAGGCACAACAGCCCTGGGCATCTGTGCTTTCCCGGAGACGGAAGGTCTCATGGTGCCCATTCTCGGCAGAGCCTTTTTCCGAAACGGCAAACGTCCGGCTACTTGTCCCACCAGAAAGGGACCAGACCTGAAAGCTGTTGCTGCTCTTCACCTTCCCTGCGCAGCCTATTCACAGGCACAACAGCCCTGGGCATCTGTGCTTTCCCAGAGACGGAAGGTCTCATGGTGCCCGTTCTCGGCAGAGTCTTTTTCCAAAACGGGAAACGTCCGGCTCATTGTCCCGCCAGCAAGGGGCCAGCCCTGCAATCTGTTGCTGTCCTTCACCTTCCCTGGGCAGCCTATTCACAGGCACAACAGCCCTGGGCATCTGTGCTTTCCCAGAGACGGAAGGTCTCATGGGGCCCGTTCTCGGCAGAGCCTTTTTCCGAAACGGCAAACGTCCGGCTCCTCCTCCCACCTGGAAGGGGCCAGCCCTGAAAGCTGTTGCTGCTCTTCGCCTTCCCTGGGCAGCCTATTCACAGGTACAACAGCCCTGGGCATCTGTGCTTTCCCAGAGGGGGAAGGTCTCATGGTGCTCGTTCTCGGCAGAGCCTTTTTCCGAAACGGGAAACGTCCGGCTCATTGTAAAACCGGGAAGGGGCCAGCCCTGAAAGCTGTTGCTGCTCTTCACCTTCCCTGGGCAGCCTATTCACAGGCACAACAGCCCTGGGCATCTGTGCTTTCCCAGAGACGGAAGGTCTCATGGTGCCCGTTCTCGGCAGAGCCTTTTTCCGAAACGGGAAACGTCCGGCTCCTCCTCCCACCAGGAAGGGGCCAGCCCTGAAAGCTGTTGCTGCTCTTCGCCTTCCCTGGACAGCCTATTCACAGGCACAACAGCCCTGGGCATCTGTGCTTTCCCAGAGACGGAAGGTCTCATGGTGCTCGTTCCTGGCAGAGCCTTTTTCCGAAACGGCAAACATCCGTCTCCTTGTCCCGCCAGGAAGGGGCCAGCCCTGCAAGCTGTTGCTGCTCTTCACCTTCCCTGGGCAGCCTATTCACAGGCACAACAGCCCTGGGCATCTGTGCTTTCCCGGAGACGGAAGGTCTCATGTTGCTCGTTCCCGGCAGAGCCTTTTTCCGAAACGGCAAACAGCCGGCTCCTCCTCCCACCAGGAAAGGGACAGCCCTGCAAGCTGTTGCTGCCCTTCACCTTCCCTGGGCAGCCTATTCACAGGCACAACAGCCCTGGGCATCTGTGCTTTCCCAGAGACGGAAGGTCTCATGGTGCCCGTTCTCGGCAGAGCCTTTTTCCAAAACGGCAAACGTCCGGCTCCTTGTCCCACCAGGAAGGGGCCAGCCCTGAAAGCTGTTGCAGGTCTTCGCCTTCCCTGGGCAGCCTATTCACAGGCACAAGAGCCCTGGGCATCTGTGCTTTCCCAGAGACGGAAGGTCTCATGGTGCTCGTTCTCGGCAGAGCCTTTTTCCGAAACGGGAAACGTCCGGCTCCTCCTCCCACCAGCAAGGGGCCAGCCCTGAAAGTTGTTGCTGCTCTTCATCTTCCCTGGGCAGCCTATTCACAGGCACAAGAGCCCTGGGCATCTGTGCTTTCCCAGAGACGGAAGGTCTCATGGTGCTCCTTCTCAGCAGAGCCTTTTTCCGAAACGGGAAACGTCCGGATCATTGTAAAACCGGGAAGGGACCAGCCCTGAAAGCTGTTGCTGCTCTTCACCTTCCCTGGGCAGCCTATTCACAGGCACAACAGCCCTGGGGATCTGTGCTTTCCCAGAGACGGAAGGTCTCATGGTGCCCGTTCTCGGCAGAGCCTTTTTCCAAAACGGCAAACGTCCGGCTCATTGTCCCGCCAGCAAGGGGCCAGCCCTGCAATCTGTTGCTGTCCTTCACCTTCCCTGGGCAGCCTATTCACAGGCACAAGAGCCCTGGGCATCTGTGCTTTCCCAGAGACGGAAGGTCTCATGGTGCCCGTTCTCGGCAGAGCCTTTTTCCGAAACGGGAAACGTCCGGCTTATTGTAAAACCGGGAAGGGACCAGCCCTGAAAGCTGTTGCTGCTCTTCACCTTCCCTGGGCAGCCTATTCACAGGCACAACAGCCCTGGGGATCTGTGCTTTCCCGGAGACGGAAGGTCTCATGGTGCCTGTTCTCGGCAGAGCCTTTTTCCGAAATGGGAAACGTCCGGCTCCTTGCAAAACCGGGAAGGGACGAGACCTGAAAGCTGTTGCTGCTCTTCGCCTTCCCTGGCAGCCTGTACACAGGCACAAGAGCCCTGGGCATCTGTGCTTTCCCAGAGACGGAAGGTCTCATGGTGCCCGTTCTCGGCAGAGCCTTTTTCCGAAACGGCAAACGTCCGGCTCCTCCTCCCACCAGGAAGGGGCCAGCCCTGAAAGTTGTTGCTGCGCTTCATCTTCCCTGGGCAGCCTATTCACAGGCACAACAGCCCTGGGCATCTGTGCTTTCCCAGAGATGGAAGGTCTCATGGTGCCCGTTCTCGGCAGAGCCTTTTTCCGAAACGGCAAACGTCCGGCTCCTCCTCCCACCAGGAAGGGGCCAGCCCTGAAAGCTGTTGCTGCTCTTCACCTTCTCTGGGAAGCCTATTCACAGGCACAACAGCCCTGGGCATCTGTGTTTTCCCAGAGACGGAAGGTCTCATGGTGCCCGTTCTCGGCAGAGCCTTTTTCTGAAACGGCAAACGTCCGGCTCATTGTCCCGCCAGCAAGGGGCCAGCCCTGAAAGCAGTTGCTGCTCTTCACCTTCCCTGGGCAGCCTATTCACAGGCACAACAGCCCTGGGCATCTGTGCTTTCCCGGAGACGGAAGGTCTCATGGTGCCCGTTCTCGGCAGAGCCTTTTTCTGAAACGGCAAACGTCCGGCTCATTGTCCCGCCAGCAAGGGGCCAGCCCTGAAAGCAGTTGCTGCTCTTCACCTTCCCTGGGCAGCCTATTCACAGGCACAACAGCCCTGGGCATCTGTGCTTTCCCAGAGACGGAAGGTCTCATGGTGCCCGTTCTCGGCAGAGCCTTTTTCCGAAACGGGAAACGTCCGGCTCCTTGTCCCACCAGGAAGGGGCCAGCCCTGAAAGCTGTCGCTGCTCTTTGCCTTCCCTGGGCAGCCTATTCACATGTACAACAGCCCTGGGCATCTGTGCTTTCCCAGAGACGGAAGGTCTCATGGTGCCCGTTCTCGGCAGAGCCTTTTTCCGAAACGGCAAACGTCCGGCTCCTCCTCCCACCAGGAAGGGGCCAGCCCTGAAAGCTGTTGCTGCTCTTCACCTTCCCTGGGCAGCCTATTCACAGGCACAACAGCCCTGGGCATCTGTGCTTTCCCAGAGACGGAAGGTCTCATGGTGCCCGTTCTCGGCAGAGCCTTTTTCCGAAACGGGAAACGTCCGGCTCCTCCTCCCACCAGGAAGGGGCCAGCCCTGAAAGCTGTTGCTGCTCTTCACCTTCCCTGGGCAGCCTATTCACAGGCACAACAGCCCTGGGCATCTGTGCTTTCCCGGAGACGGAAGGTCTCATGGTGCTCGTTCCCGGCAGAGCCTTTTTCCGAAACGGCAAACATCCGGCTCCTCCTCCCACCAGGAAGGGGCCAGCCCTGCAAGCTGTTGCTGCCCTTCACCTTCCCTGGACAGCCTATTCACAGGCACAACAGCCCTGGGCATCTGTGCTTTCCCAGAGACGGAAGGTCTCATGGTGCCCGTTCTCGGCAGAGCCTTTTTCCGAAACGGCAAACGTCCGGCTCCTTGTCCCACCAGGAAGGGGCCAGCCCTGAAAGCTGTCGCTGCTCTTCACCTTCCCTGGGCAGCCTATTCACAGGCACAAGAGCCCTGGGCATCTGTGCTTTCCCAGAGACGGAAGGTCTCATGGTGCCCGTTCTCGGCAGAGCCTTTTTCCGAAACGGGAAACGTCCGGCTCCTCCTCCCACCAGAAAGGGGCCAGCCCTGAAAGCTGTTGCTGCTCTTCATCTTCCCTGGGCAGCCTATTCACAGGCACAAGAGCCCTGGGCATCTGTGCTTTCCCAGAGACGGAAGGTCTCATGGTGCTCGTTCTCAGCAGAGCCTTTTTCCGAAACGGGAAACGTCCGGCTCCTTGTAAAAGCGGGAAGGGACCAGCCCTGAAAGCTGTTGCTGCTCTTCGCCTTCCCTGGGCAGCCTATTCACAGGCACAACAGCCCTGGGCATCTGTGCTTTCCCGGAGACGGAAGGTCTCATGGTGCCTGTTCTCGGCAGAGCCTTTTTCCGAAACGGCAAACGTCCGGCTCCTCCTCCCACCAGGAAGGGGCCAGCCCTGAAAGCTGTTGCTGCCCTTCACCTTCCCTGGACAGCCTATTCACAGGCACAACAGCCCTGGGCATCTGTGCTTTCCCAGAGACGGAAGGTCTCATGGTGCCCGTTCTCGGCAGAGCCTTTTTCCGAAACGGGAAACGTCCGGCTCCTTGTCCCACGTGGAAGGGGCCAGCCCTGAAAGCTGTTGCTGTCCTTCACCTTCCCTGGGCAGCCTATTCACAGGCACAAGAGCCCTGGGCATCTGTGCTTTCCCAGAGACGGAAGGTCTCATGGTGCTCGTTCTCAGCAGAGCCTTTTTCCGAAATGGGAAACGTCCGGCTCATTGTAAAACCGGGAAGGGACCAGCCCTGAAAGCTGTTGCTGCTCTTCGCCTTCCCTGGGCAGCCTATTCACAGGCACAACAGCCCTGGGCATCTGTGCTTTCCCGGAGACGGAAGGTCTCATGGTGCCTGTTCTCGGCAGAGCCTTTTTCCAAAACGGGAAACGTCCGGCTCCTCCTCCCACCAGGAAGGGGCCAGCCCTGAAAGCTGCTGCTGCTCTTCACCTTCCCTGGGCAGCGTATTCTCAGGCACAACAGCCCTGGGCATCTGTGCTTTCCCAGAGACGGAAGGTCTCATGGGGCCCGTTCTCGGCAGAGCCTTTTTCCGAAACGGCAAACGTCCGGCTCCTCCTCCCAAGAGGAAGGGGACAGCCCTGAAAGCTGTTGCTGCTCTTCACCTTCCCTGGGCAGCCTATTCACAGGCACAACAGCCCTGGGCATCTGTGCTTTCCCGGAGATGGAAGGTCTCATGGTGCCCGTTCTCGGCAGAGCCTTTTTCCGAAACGGCAAACGTCCGGCTCCTTGTCCCACCAGGAAGGGACCAGCCCTGAAAGCTGTTGCTGCTCTTCGTCATCCCTGGGCAGCCTATTAACAGGCACAACAGCCCTGGGCATCTGTGCTTTCCCAGAGACGGAAGGTCTCATGGTGCCCGTTCTCGGCAGAGCCTTTTTGCAAAACGGGAAACGTCCGGCTCCTTGTAAAAACGGGAAGGGGCCAGCCCTGAAAGCTGTTGCTGCTCTTCACCTTCCCTGGGCAGCCTATTCACAGGCACAACAGCCCTGGGCATCTGTGCTTTCCCAGAGACGGAAGGTCTCATGGTGCTCGATCTCGGCAGAGTCTTTTTCCAAAACGGGAAACGTCCGGCTCATTGTCCCGCCAGCAAGGGGCCAGCCGTGAAAGCTGTTGCTGTCCTTCCCCTTCCCTGGGCAGCCTATTCACAGGCACAACAGCCCTGGGCATCTGTGCTTTCCCAGAGACGGAAGGTCTCATGGTGCCCGTTCTCGGCAGAGCCTTTTTCCGAAACGGCAAACGTCCGGCTCCTCCTCCCACCAGCAAGGGGCCAGCCCTGAAGCTGTTGCAGGTCTTCGCCTTCCCTGGGCAGCTTATTCACAGGCCCAACAGCCCTGGGGATCTGTGCTTTCCCAGAGACGGAAGGTCTCATGGTGCCCGTTCTTGGCAGAGCCTTTTTCCGAATAGGCAAACGTCCGGCTACTCCTCCCACCAGGAAGGGGCCAGCCCTGAAAGCTGTTGCTGCTCTTCACCTTCTCTGGGCAGCCTATTCACAGGCACAACAGCCCTGGGCATCTGTGCTTTCCCAGAGACAGAAGGTCTCATGGTGCCCGTTCTCGGCAGAGCCTTTTTCCGAAATGGGAAAAGTCCGGCTCCTTGTAAAACCGGGAACGGACCAGCCCTGAAAGCTGTTGCTGCTCTTCACCTTCCCTGGGCAGCCTATTCACAGGCACAACAGCCCTGGGCATCTGTGCTTTCGCAGAGACGGAAGGTCTCATGGTGCCCGTTCTCGGCAGAGCCTTTTTCCGAAACGGCAAACGTCCGGCTCCTCCTCCCACCAGGAAGGGGCCAGCCCTGAAAGCTGTTGCTGCTCTTCGCCTTCCCTGGGCAGCCTATTCACAGGCACAACAGCCCTGGGCATCTGTGCTTTCCCGGAGACGGAAGGTCTCATGGTGCCCGTTCTCGGCAGAGCCTTTTTCCGAAACGGGAAACGTCCGGCTACTCCTCCCACCAGGAAGGGGACAGCCCTGAAAGCTGTTGCTGCTCTTCCCCTTCCCTTGACAGACTATTCACAGGCACAACAGCCCTGGGCATCTGTGCTTTCCCAGAGACGGAAGGTCTCATGGTGCCCGTTCTCGGCAGAGCCTTTTTCCGAAACGGCAAACGTCCGGCTCCTTGTAAAACCGGGAAGGGACCAGCCCTGAAAGCTATTGCTGCTCTTCGCCTTCCCTGGGCAGCCTGTTCACAGGCACAACAGCCCTGGGCATCTGTGCTTTCCCAGAGACGGAAGGTCTCATGGGGCCCGTTCTCGGCAGAGCCTTTTTCCGAAACGGCAAACGTCCGGCTCCTCCTGCCACCAGGAAGGGGCCAGCCCTGAAAGCTGTTGCTGCTCTTCACCTTCTCTGGGCAGCCTATTCACAGGCACAACAGCCCTGGGCATCTGTGCTTTCCCAGAGACGGAAGGTCTCATGGTGCCTGTTCTCGGCAGAGCCTTTTTCCGAAATGGGAAAAGTCCGGCTCCTTGTAAAACCGGGAAGGGGCCAGCCCTGAAAGCTGTTGCTGCTCTTCACCTTCCCTGGGCAGCCTATTCACAGGCACAACAGCCCTGGGCATCTGTGCTTTCCCGGAGACGGAAGGTCTCATGGTGCCCATTCTCGGCAGAGCCTTTTTCCGAAACGGCAAACGTCCGACTACTTGTCCCACCAGAAAGGGACCAGACCTGAAAGCTGTTGCTGCTCTTCACCTTCCCTGCGCAGCCTATTCACAGGCACAACAGCCCTGGGCATCTGTGCTTTCCCAGAGACGGAAGGTCTCATGGTGCCCGTTCTCGGCAGAGCCTTTTTCCAAAACGGCAAACGTCCGGCTCATTGTCCCGCCAGCAAGGGGCCAGCCCTGCAATCTGTTGCTGTCCTTCACCTTCCCTGGGCAGCCTATTCACAGGCACAACAGCCCTGGGCATCTGTGCTTTCCCAGAGACGGAAGGTCTCATGGTGCCCGTTCTCGGCAGAGCCTTTTTCCGAAACGGCAAACGTCCGGCTCCTCCTCCCACCTGGAAGGGGCCAGCCCTGAAAGCTGTTGCTGCTCTTCGCCTTCCCTGGGCAGCCTATTCACAGGTACAACAGCCCTGGGCATCTGTGCTTTCCCAGAGGGGGAAGGTCTCATGGTGCTCGTTCTCGGCAGAGCCTTTTTCCGAAACGGGAAACGTCCGGCTCATTGTAAAACCGGGAAGGGGCCAGCCCTGAAAGCTGTTGCTGCTCTTCACCTTCCCTGGGCAGCCTATTCACAGGCACAACAGCCCTGGGCATCTGTGCTTTCCCAGAGACGGAAGGTCTCATGGTGCCCGTTCTCGGCAGAGCCTTTTTCCGAAACGGGAAACGTCCGGCTCCTCCTCCCACCAGGAAGGGGCCAGCCCTGAAAGCTGTTGCTGCTCTTCGCCTTCCCTGGACAGCCTATTCACAGGCACAACAGCCCTGGGCATCTGTGCTTTCCCAGAGACGGAAGGTCTCATGGTGCTCGTTCCTGGCAGAGCCTTTTTCCGAAACGGCAAACGTCCGTCTCCTTGTCCCGCCAGGAAGGGGCCAGCCGTGCAAGCTGTTGCTGCTCTTCACCTTCCCTGGGCAGCCTATTCACAGGCACAACAGCCCTGGGCATCTGTGCTTTCCCGGAGACGGAAGGTCTCATGTTGCTCGTTCCCGGCAGAGCCTTTTTCCGAAACGGCAAACAGCCGGCTCCTCCTCCCACCAGGAAAGGGCCAGCCCTGCAAGCTGTTGCTGCCCTTCACCTTCCCTGGACAGCCTATTCACAGGCACAACAGCCCTGGGCATCTGTGCTTTCCCAGAGACGGAAGGTCTCATGGTGCCCGTTCTCGGCAGAGCCTTTTTCCAAAACGGCAAACGTCCGGCTCCTTGTCCCACCAGGAAGGGGCCAGCCCTGAAAGCTGTTGCAGGTCTTCGCCTTCCCTGGGCAGCCTATTCACAGGCACAAGAGCCCTGGGCATCTGTGCTTTCCCAGAGACGGAAGGTCTCATGGTGCTCGTTCTCGGCAGAGCCTTTTTCCGAAACGGGAAACGTCCGGCTCCTCCTCCCACCAGAAAGGGGCCAGCCCTGAAAGTTGTTGCTGCTCTTCATCTTCCCTGGGCAGCCTATTCACAGGCACAAGAGCCCTGGGCATCTGTGCTTTCCCAGAGACGGAAGGTCTCATGGTGCTCCTTCTCAGCAGAGCCTTTTTCCGAAACGGGAAACGTCCGGATCATTGTAAAACCGGGAAGGGACCAGCCCTGAAAGCTGTTGCTGCTCTTCACCTTCCCTGGGCAGCCTATTCACAGGCACAACAGCCCTGGGGATCTGTGCTTTCCCAGAGACGGAAGGTCTCATGGTGCCCGTTCTCGGCAGAGCCTTTTTCCAAAACGGCAAACGTCCGGCTCATTGTCCCGCCAGCAAGGGGCCAGCCCTGCAATCTGTTGCTGCTCTTGACCTTCCCTGGGCAGCCTATTCACAGGCACAACAGCCCTGGGCATCTGTGCTTTCCCAGAGACGGAAGGTCTCATGGTGCCCGTTCTCGGCAGAGCCTTTTTCCGAAACGGGAAACGTCCGGCTCCTTGTCCCACCAGGAAGGGACCAGCCCTGAAAGCTGTCGCTGCTCTTTGCCTTCCCTGGGCAGCCTATTCACATGTACAACAGCCCTGGGGATCTGTGCTTTCCCAGAGACGGAAGGTCTCATGGTGCCCGTTCTCGGCAGAGCCTTTTTCCGAAACGGCAAACGTCCGGCTCCTCCTGCCACCAGGAAGGGGCCAGCCCTGAAAGCTGTTGCTGCTCTTCACCTTCCCTGGGCAGCCTATTCACAGGCACAACAGCCCTGGGCATCTGTGCTTTCCCAGAGACGGAAGGTCTCATGGTGCCCATTCTCGGCAGAGCCTTTTTCCGAAATGGCAAACGTCCGGCTACTCCTCCCACCAGGAAGGGGCCAGCTCTGAAAGTTGTTGCTGCTCTTCATCTTCCCTGGGCAGCCTATTCACAGGCACAAGAGCCCTGGGCATCTGTGCTTTCCCAGAGACGGAAGGTCTCATGGTGCCCGTTCTCGGCAGAGCCTTTTTCCGAAACGGGAAACGTCCGGCTCATTGTAAAACCGGGAAGGGACCAGCCCTGAAAGCTGTTGCTGCTCTTCACCTTCCCTGGGCAGCCTATTCACAGGCACAACAGCCCTGGGGATCTGTGCTTTCCCGGAGACGGAAGGTCTCATGGTGCCTGTTCTCGGCAGAGCCTTTTTCCGAAATGGGAAACGTCCGGCTCCTTGCAAAACCGGGAAGGGACCAGACCTGAAAGCTGTTGCTGCTCTTCGCCTTCCCTGGCAGCCTGTACACAGGCACAAGAGCCCTGGGCATCTGTGCTTTCCCAGAGACGGAAGGTCTCATGGTGCCCGTTCTCGGCAGAGCCTTTTTCCGAAACGGCAAACGTCCGGCTCCTCCTCCCACCAGGAAGGGGCCAGCCCTGAAAGTTGTTGCTGCGCTTCATCTTCCCTGGGCAGCCTATTCACAGGCACAACAGCCCTGGGCATCTGTGCTTTCCCAGAGATGGAAGGTCTCATGGTGCCTGTTCTCGGCAGAGCCTTTTTCCGAAATGGGAAACGTCCGGCTCCTTGTAAAACCGGGAACGGACCAGCCCTGAAAGCTGTTACTGCTCTTCACCTTCCCTGGGCAGCCTATTCACAGGCACAACAGCCCTGGGCATCTGTGCTTTCCCAGAGACGGAAGGTCTCATGGTGCCCGTTCTTGGAAGAGCCTTTTTCCGAATAGGCAAACGTCCGGCTACTCCTCCCACCAGGAAGGGGACAGCCCTGAAAGCTGTTGCTGCTCTTCCCCTTCCCTTGACAGCCTATTCACAGGCACAACAGCCCTGGGCATCTGTGCTTTCCCAGAGACGGAAGGTCTCATGGTGCCCGTTCTCGGCAGAGCCTTTTTCCGAAATGGCAAACGTCCGGCTCCTCCTCCCACCAGGAAGGGGCCAGCCCTGAAAGCTGTTGCTGCTCTTCACCTTCCCTGGTCAGCCTATTCACAGGCACAACAGCCCTGGGCATCTGTGCTTTCCCGGAGACGGAAGGTCTCATGGTGCCCGTTCTTGGAAGAGCCTTTTTCCGAATAGGCAAACGTCCGGCTACTCCTCCCACCAGGAAGGGGACAGCCCTGAAAGCTGTTGCTGCTCTTCCCCTTCCCTTGACAGCCTATTCACAGGCACAACAGCCCTGGGCATCTGTGCTTTCCCAGAGACAGAAGGTCTCATGGTGCCCGTTCTCGGCAGAGCCTTTTTCCGAAACGGCAAACGTCCGGCTCCTTGTAAAACCGGGAAGGGACCAGCCCTGAAAGCTGTTGCTGCTCTTCGTCTTCCCTGGGCAGCCTGTTCACAGGCACAACAGCCCTGGGCATCTGTGCTTTCCCAGAGACGGAAGGTCTCATGGGGCCCGTTCTCGGCAGAGCCTTTTTCCGAAACGGCAAACGTCCGGCTCCTCCTCCCACCAGGAAGGGGCCAGCCCTGAAAGCTGTTGCTGCTCTTCACCTTCTCTGGGCAGCCTATTCACAGGCACAACAGCCCTGGGCATCTGTGCTTTCCCAGAGACGGAAGGTCTCATGGTGCCTGTTCTCGGCAGAGCCTTTTTCCGAAATGGGAAAAGTCCGGCTCATTGTAACACCGGGAACGGACCAGCCCTGAAAGCTGTTGCTGCTCTTCACCTTCCCTGGGCAGCCTATTCCCAGGCACAAGAGCCCTGGGCATCTGTGCTTTCCCAGAGACGGAAGGTCTCATGGTGCCCATTCTCGGCAGAGCCTTTTTCCGAAATGGCAAACGTCCGGCTCGTCCTCCCACCAGGAAGGGGCCAGCCCTGCAAGCTGTTGCTGCTCTTCACCTTCCCTGGGCAACATATTCACAGGCACAACAGCCCTGGGCATCTGTTCTTTCCCGGAGACGGAAGGTCTCATGGTGCCTGTTCTTGGCAGAGCCTTTTTCCGAAACGGCAAACGTCCGGCTCCTCCTCCCACCAGGAAGGGGACAGTCCTGAAAGCTGTTGCTGCTCTTCCCCTTCCCTTGACAGCCTATTCACAGGCACAACAGCCCTGGGCATCTGTGCTTTCCCAGAGACAGAAGGTCTCATGGTGCCCGTTCTCGGCAGAGCCTTTTTCCGAAATGGCAAACGTCCGGCTCCTTGTAAAACCGGGAACGGACCAGCCCTGAAAGCTGTTGCTGCTCTTCGCCTTCCCTGGGCAGCCTGTTCACAGGCACAACAGCCCTGGGCATCTGTGCTTTCCCAGAGACGGAAGGTCTCATGGGGCCCGTTCTCGGCAGAGCCTTTTTCCGAAACGGCAAACGTCCGGCTCCTCCTCCCACCAGGAAGGGGCCAGCCCTGAAAGCTGTTGCTGCTCTTCACCTTCTCTGGGCAGCCTATTCACAGGCACAACAGCCCTGGGCATCTGTGCTTTCCCAGAGACGGAAGGTCTCATGGTGCCTGTTCTCGGCAGAGCCTTTTTCCGAAATGGGAAAAGTCCGGCTCCTTGTAAAACCGGGAAGGGACCAGCCCTGAAAGCTGTTGCTGCTCTTCACCTTCCCTGGGCAGCCTATTCACAGGCACAACAGCCCTGGGCATCTGTGCTTTCGCAGAGACGGAAGGTCTCATGGTGCCCGTTCTCGGCAGAGCCTTTTTCCGAAATGGCAAACGTCCGGCTCCTCCTCCCACCAGGAAGGGGCCAGCCCTGAAAGCTGTTGCTGCTCTTCACCTTCCCTGGGCAGCCTATTCACAGGCACAACAGCCCTGGTCATCTGTGCTTTCCCAGAGACGGAAGGTCTCATGGTGCCCGATCTCGGCAGAGCCTTTTTCCAAAACGGCAAACGTCCGGCTCATTGTCCCGCCAGCAAGGGGCCAGCCCTGCAAGCTGTTGCTGTCCTTCACCTTCCCTGGGCAGCCTATTCACAGGCACAACAGCCCTGGGCATCTGTGCTTTCCCAGAGACGGAAGGTCTCATGGTGCCCGTTCTCGGCAGAGCCTTTTTCCGAAACGGGAAACGTCCGGCTCCTCCTCCCACCTGGAAGGGGCCAGCCCTGAAAGCTGTTGCTGCTCTTCGCCTTCCCTGGGCAGCCTATTCACAGGTACAACAGCCCTGGGCATCTGTGCTTTCCCAGAGAGGGAAGGTCTCATGGTGCTCGTTCTCGGCAGAGCCTTTTTCCGAAACGGGAAACGTCCGGCTCCTTGTAAAACCGGGAAGGGAGCAGCCCTGAAAGCTGTTGCTGCTCTTTGCCTTCCCTGGGCAGCCTATTCACATGTACAACAGCCCTGGGCATCTGTGCTTTCCCAGAGACGGAAGGTCTCACGGTGCCCGTTCTCGGCAGAGCCTTTTTCCGAAACAGCAAACGTCCGGCTCCTCCTCCCACCAGGAAGGGGCCAGCCCTGAAAGCTGTTGCTGCTCTTCACCTTCCCTGGGCAGCCTATTCACAGGCACAACAGCCCTGGGCATCTGTGCTTTCCCAGAGACGGAAGGTCTCATGGTGCCCATTCTCGGCAGAGCCTTTTTCCGAAACGGCAAACGTCCGGCTCCTTGTCCCACCAGGAAGGGACCAGCCCTGAAAGCTGTCGCTGGTCTTCACCTTCCCTGGGCAGCCTATTCACATGTACAACAGCCCTGGGGATCTGTGCTTTCCCAGAGACGGAAGGTCTCATGGTGCCCGTTCTCGGCAGAGCCTTTTTCCGAAACGGCAAACGTCCGGCTCATTGTAAAACCGGGAAGGGACCAGCCCTGAAAGCTGTTGCTGCTCTTCACCTTCCCTGGGCAGCCTATTCACAGGCACAACAGCCCTGGGGATCTGTGCTTTCCCGGAGACGGAAGGTCTCATGGTGCCCGTTCTCGGCAGAGCCTTTTTCCGAAATGGGAAACGTCCGGCTCCTTGTAAAACCGGGAAGGGACCAGACCTGAAAGCTGTTGCTGCTCTTTGCCTTCCCTGGCAGCCTGTTCACAGGCACAAGAGCTCTGGGCATCTGTGCTTTCCCAGAGACGGAAGGTCTCATGGTGCCCATTCTCGGCAGAGCCTTTTTCCGAAATGGCAAACGTCCGGCTCCTCCTGCCACCAGGAAGGAGCCAGCTCTGAAAGTTGTTGCTGCTCTTCACCTTCCCTGGGCAGCCTATTCACAGGCACAACAGCCCTGGGCATCTGTGCTTTCCCAGAGACGGAAGGTCTCATGGTGCTCGTTCTCGGCAGAGCCTTTTTCCTAAATGGCAAACGTCCGGCTCCTTGTAAAAGCGGGAAGGGACCAGCCCTGAAAGCTGTTGCTGCTCTTCACCTTCCCTGGGCAGCCTATTCACAGGCACAACAGCCCTGGGCATCTGTGCTTTCCCAGAGACGGAAGGTCTCATGGTGCCCGTTCTCGGCAGAGCCTTTTTCCGAAACGGCAAACGTCCGGCTCCTTGTCCCACCAGGAAGGGGCCAGCCCTGAAAGCTGTTGCTGCTCTTCACCTTCCCTGGGCAGCCTATTAACAGGCACAACAGCCCTGGGGATCTGTGCTTTCCCAGAGACGGAAGGTCTCATGGTGCCCGTTCTCGGCAGAGCCTTTTTCCGAAACGGGAAACGTCCGTCTCCTCCTCCCACCAGGAAGGGGCCAGCCCTGAAAGCTGTTGCTGCTCTTCGCCTTCCCTGGGCAGCCTATTCACATGTACAACAGCCCTGGGCATCTGTGCTTTCCCAGAGACGGAAGGTCTCATGGTGCCCGTTCTCGGCAGAGCCTTTTTCCGAAACGGCAAACGTCCGGCTCCTCCTCCCACCAGGAAGGGGCCAGCCCTGAAAGCTGTTGCTGCTCTTCACCTTCCCTGGGCAGCCTATTCACAGGCACAACAGCCCTGGGCATCTGTGCTTTCCCAGAGACGGAAGGTCTCATGGTGCCCATTCTCGGCAGAGCCTTTTTCCGAAACGGCAAACGTCCGGCTCCTTGTCCCACCAGGAAGGGACCAGCCCTGAAAGCTGTTGCTGCTCTTCACCTTCCCTGGGCAGCCTATTCACAGGCACAACAGCCCTGGGCATCTGTGCTTTCGCAGAGACGGAAGGTCTCATGGTGCCCGTTCTCGGCAGAGCCTTTTTCCGAAATGGCAAACGTCCGGCTCCTCCTCCCACCAGGAAGGGGCCAGCCCTGAAAGCTGTTGCTGCTCTTCACCTTCCCTGGGCAGCCTATTCACAGGCACAACAGCCCTGGGCATCTGTGCTTTCCCGGAGACGGAAGGTCTCATGGTGCCCATTCTCGGCAGAGCCTTTTTCCGAAACGGCAAACGTCCGGCTACTTGTCCCACCAGGAAGGGACCAGACCTGAAAGCTGTTGCTGCTCTTCACCTTCCCTGGGCAGCCTATTCACAGGCACAACAGCCCTGGTCATCTGTGCTTTCCCAGAGACGGAAGGTCTCATGGTGCCCGATCTCGGCAGAGCCTTTTTCCAAAACGGCAAACGTCCGGCTCATTGTCCCGCCAGCAAGGGTCCAGCCCTGAAAGCTGTTGCTGTCCTTCACCTTCCCTGGGCAGCCTATTCACAGGCACAACAGCCCTGGGCATCTGTGCTTTCCCAGAGACGGAAGGTCTCATGGTGCCCGTTCTCGGCAGAGCCTTTTTCCGAAACGGGAAACGTCCGGCTCCTCCTCCCACCTGGAAGGGGCCAGCCCTGAAAGCTGTTGCTGCTCTTCGCCTTCCCTGGGCAGCCTATTCACAGGTACAACAGCCCTGGGCATCTGTGCTTTCCCAGAGAGGGAAGGTCTCATGGTGCTCGTTCTCGGCAGAGCCTTTTTCCGAAACGGGAAACGTCCGGCTCCTTGTAAAACCGGGAAGGGAGCAGCCCTGAAAGCTGTTGCTGCTCTTTGCCTTCCCTGGGCAGCCTATTCACATGTACAACAGCCCTGGGCATCTGTGCTTTCCCAGAGACGGAAGGTCTCATGGTGCCCGTTCTCGGCAGATCCTTTTTCCGAAACAGCAAACGTCCGGCTCCTCCTCCCACCAGGAAGGGGCCAGCCCTGAAAGCTGTTGCTGCTCTTCACCTTCCCTGGGCAGCCTATTCACAGGCACAACAGCCCTGGGCATCTGTGCTTTCCCAGAGACGGAAGGTCTCATGGTGCCCATTCTCGGCAGAGCCTTTTTCCGAAACGGCAAACGTCCGGCTCCTTGTCCCACCAGGAAGGGACCAGCCCTGAAAGCTGTCGCTGGTCTTCACCTTCCCTGGGCAGCCTATTCACATGTACAACAGCCCTGGGGATCTGTGCTTTCCCAGAGACGGAAGGTCTCATGGTGCCCGTTCTCGGCAGAGCCTTTTTCCGAAACGGCAAACGTCCGGCTCATTGTAAAACCGGGAAGGGACCAGCCCTGAAAGCTGTTGCTGCTCTTCACCTTCCCTGGGCAGCCTATTCACAGGCACAACAGCCCTGGGGATCTGTGCTTTCCCAGAGACGGAAGGTCTCATGGTGCCCGTTCTCGGCAGAGCCTTTTTCCGAAATGGGAAACGTCCGGCTCCTTGTAAAACCGGGAAGGGACCAGACCTGAAAGCTGTTGCTGCTCTTTGCCTTCCCTGGCAGCCTGTTCACAGGCACAAGAGCTCTGGGCATCTGTGCTTTCCCAGAGACGGAAGGTCTCATGGTGCCCATTCTCGGCAGAGCCTTTTTCCGAAATGGCAAACGTCCGGCTCCTCCTGCCACCAGGAAGGAGCCAGCTCTGAAAGTTGTTGCTGCTCTTCATCTTCCCTGGGCAGCCTATTCACAGGCACAACAGCCCTGGGCATCTGTGCTTTCCCAGAGACGGAAGGTCTCATGGTGCTCGTTCTCGGCAGAGCCTTTTTCCTAAATGGCAAACGTCCGGCTCCTTGTAAAAGCGGGAAGGGACCAGCCCTGAAAGCTGTTGCTGCTCTTCACCTTCCCTGGGCAGCCTATTCACAGGCACAACAGCCCTGGGCATCTGTGCTTTCCCAGAGACGGAAGGTCTCATGGTGCCCGTTCTCGGCAGAGCCTTTTTCCGAAACGGCAAACGTCCGGCTCCTTGTCCCACCAGGAAGGGGCCAGCCCTGAAAGCTGTTGCTGCTCTTCACCTTCCCTGGGCAGCCTATTAACAGGCACAACAGCCCTGGGGATCTGTGCTTTCCCAGAGACGGAAGGTCTCATGGTGCCCGTTCTCGGCAGAGCCTTTTTCCGAAACGGGAAACGTCCGTCTCCTCCTCCCACCAGGAAGGGGCCAGCCCTGAAAGCTGTTGCTGCTCTTCGCCTTCCCTGGGCAGCCTATTCACAGGCACAACAGCCCTGGGCATCTGTGCTTTCCCAGAGAGGGAAGGTCTCATGGTGCTCGTTCTCGGCAGAGCCTTTTTCCGAAACGGCAAACGTCCGGCTCCTTGTAAAAGCGGGAAGGGACCAGCCCTGAAAGCTGTTGCTGCTCTTTGCCTTCCCTGGGCAGCCTATTCACATGTACAACAGCCCTGGGCATCTGTGCTTTCCCAGAGACGGAAGGTCTCATGGTGCCCGTTCTCGGCAGAGCCTTTTTCCGAAACGGCAAACGTCCGGCTCCTCCTCCCACCAGGAAGGGGCCAGCCCTGAAAGCTGTTGCTGCTCTTCACCTTCCCTGGGCAGCCTATTCACAGGCACAACAGCCCTGGGCATCTGTGCTTTCCCAGAGACGGAAGGTCTCATGGTGCCCATTCTCGGCAGAGCCTTTTTCCGAAACGGCAAACGTCCGGCTCCTTGTCCCACCAGGAAGGGACCAGCCCTGAAAGCTGTCGCTGCTCTTCATCTTCCCTGGGCAGCCTATTCACATGTACAACAGCCCTGGGGATCTGTGCTTTCCCAGAGACGGAAGGTCTCATGGTGCCCGTTCTCGGCAGAGCCTTTTTCCGAAACGGCAAACGTCCGGCTCCTCCTCCCACCAGGAAGGGGACAGCCCTGAAAGCTGTTGCTGCTCTTCGTCATCCCTGGGCAGCCTATTCACAGGCACAACAGCCCTGGGCATCTGTGCTTTCCCAGAGACGGAAGGTCTCATGGTGCCCATTCTCAGCAGAGCCTTTTTCCGAAACGGGAAACGTCTGGCTCCTCCTCCCACCAGGAAGGGGCCAGCCCTGAAAGCTGTTGCTGGTCTTCACCTTCCCTGGGCAGCCTATTCACAGGCACAACAGCCCTGGGCATCTGTGCTTTCCCAGAGACGGAAGGTCTCATGGTGCCCATTCTCGGCAGAGCCTTTTTCCGAAATGGCAAACGTCCGGCTCCTCCTCCCACCAGGAAGGGGCCAGCCCTGAAAGTTGTTGCTGCGCTTCATCTTCCCTGGGCAGCCTATTCACAGGCACAACAGCCCTGGGCATCTGTGCTTTCCCAGAGACGGAAGGTCTCATGGTGCTCGTTCTCGGCAGAGCCTTTTTCCGAAACGGGAAACGTCCGGCTCCTTGTAAAAGCGGGAAGGGGCCAGCCCTGAAAGCTGTCGCTGCTCTTCACCTTCCCTGGGCAGCCTATTCACAGGCACAACAGCCCTGGGCATCTGTGCTTTCCCAGAGACGGAAGGTCTCATGGTGCCCGTTCTCGGCAGAGCCTTTTTCCGAAACGGCAAACGTCCGGCTCCTTGTCCCACCAGGAAGGGGCCAGACCTTAAAGCTGTTGCTGCTCTTCACCTTCCCTGGGCAGCCTATTCACAGGCACAACAGCCCTGGGGATCTGTGCTTTCCCGGAGACGGAAGGTCTCATGGTGCCCGTTCTCGGCAGAGCCTTTTTCCGAAACGGCAAACGTCCGGCTCCTTGTCCCACCAGGAAGGGGCCAGCCCTGAAAGCTGTTGCTGCTCTTCACTTTCCCTGGGCAGCCTATTAACAGGCACAACAGCCCTGGGCATCTGTGCTTTCCCAGAGACGGAAGGTCTCATGGTGCCCGTTCTCGGCAGAGCCTTTTTCCAAAACGGCAAACGTCCGGCTCCTTGTCCCACCTGGAAGGGGCCAGCCCTGAAAGCTGTCGCTGCTCTTCGCATTCCCTGGGCAGCCTATTCACAGGCACAAGAGCCCTGGGCATCTGTGCTTTCCCAGAGACGGAAGGTCTCATGGTGCCTGTTCTCGGCAGAGCCTTTTTCCGAAACGGGAAACGTCCGGCTCCTTGTAAAAACGGAAGGGGCCAGCCCTGAAAGCTGTTGCTGCTCTTCACCTTCCCTGGGCAGCCTATTCACAGGCACAACAGCCCTGGGCATCTGTGCTTTCCCGGAGACGGAAGGTCTCATGGTGCTCGTTCCCGGCAGAGCCTTTTTCCGAAACGGCAAACGTCCGGCTCCTCCTCCCACCAGGAAGGGACCAGACCTGAAAGCTGTTGCTGCTCTTCACCTTCCCTGGGCAGCCTATTCACAGGCACAACAGCCCTGGGCATCTGTGCTTTCCCAGAGACGGAAGGTCTCATGGTGCCCGTTCTCGGCAGAGCCTTTTTTCGAAACGGCAAACGTCCGGCTCCTCCTCACACCAGGAAGGGGACAGCCCTGAAAGCTGTCGCTGCTCTTCTCCTTCCCTGGGCAGCCTATTCACAGGTACAACAGCCCTGGGCATCTGTGCTTTCCCAGAGACGGAAGGTCTCATGGTGCCCGTTCTCGGCAGAGCCTTTTTCCGAAACGGCAAACGTCCGGCTCCTCCTGCCACCAGGAAGGGGCCAGCCCTGAAAGCTGTTGCTGCTCTTCACCTTCTCTGGGCAGCCTATTCACAGGCACAACAGCCCTGGGCATCTGTGCTTTCCCAGAGACGGAAGGTCTCATGGTGCTCGTTCTCGGCAGAGTCTTTTTCCAAAACGGGAAACGTCCGGCTCATTGTCCCGCCAGCAAGGGGCCAGCCCTGAAAGCTGTTGCTGTCCTTCACCTTCCCTGGGCAGCCTATTCAGAGGTACAACAGCCCTGGGCATCTGTGCTTTCCCAGAGAGGGAAGGTCTCATGGTGCCCGTTCTCGGCAGAGACTTTTTCCGAAATGGCAAACGTCCGGCTACTCCTCTCACCAGGAAGGGGCCAGCCCTGAAGCTGTTGCAGGTCTTCGCCTTCCCTGGGCAGCTTATTCACAGGCCCAACAGCCCTGGGGATCTGTGCTTTCCCAGAGACGGAAGGTCTCATGGTGCCCGTTCTCGGCAGAGCCTTTTTCCGAAACGGCAAACGTCCGGCTCCTCCTCCCGCCAGCAAGGGGACAGCCCTGAAAGCTGTTGCTGCTCTTCCCCTTCCCTTGACAGCCTATTCACAGGCACAACAGCCCTGGGCATCTGTGCTTTCCCAGAGACAGAAGGTCTCATGGTGCCCGTTCTCGGCAGAGCCTTTTTCCGAAACGGCAAACGTCCGGCTCCTTATAAAACCGGGAAGGGACCAGCCCTGAAAGCTGTTGCTGCTCTTCGCCTTCCCTGGGCAGCCTGTTCACAGGCACAACAGCCCTGGTCATCTGTGCTTTCCCAGAGACGGAAGGTCTCATGGGGCCCGTTCTCGGCAGAGCCTTTTTCCGAAACGGCAAACGTCCGGCTCCTCCTCCCACCAGGAAGGGGACAGCCCTGAAAGCTGTTGCTGCTCTTCGCCTTCCCTGGGCAGCCTGTTCACAGGCACAACAGCCCTGGGCATCTGTGCTTTCCCAGAGACGGAAGGTCTCATGGTGCCTGTTCTCGGCAGAGCCTTTTTCCGAAATGGGAAACGTCCGGCTCCTTGTAAAACCGGGAACGGACCAGCCCTGAAAGCTCTTACTGCTCTTCACCTTCCCTGGGCAGCCTATTCACAGGCACAACAGCCCTGGGCATCTGTGCTTTCCCAGAGACGGAAGGTCTCATGGTGCCCGTTCTCGGCAGAGCCTTTTTCCGAAATGGCAAACGTCCGGCTCCTTGTCCCACCAGGAAGGGGCCAGCCCTGAAAGCTGTTGCTGCTCTTCACCTTCCCTGGGCAGCCTATTCACAGGCACAACAGCCCTGGGGATCTGTGCTTTCCCAGAGACGGAAGGTCTCATGGTGCCCATTCTCGGCAGAGCCTTTTTCCGAAATGGCAAACGTCCGGCTCCTCCTGCCACCAGGAAGGAGCCAGCTCTGAAAGTTGTTGCTGCTCTTCATCTTCCCTGGGCAGCCTATTCACAGGCACAACAGCCCTGGGCATCTGTGCTTTCCCAGAGACGGAAGGTCTCATGGTGCCCGTTCTCGGCAGAGCCTTTTTCCGAAACGGGAAACGTCCGGCTAATTGTAAAACCGGGAAGGCACCAGACCTGAAAGCTGTTGCTGCTCTTCACCTTCCCTGGACAGCCTATTCACAGGCACAACAGCCCTGGGGATCTGTGCTTTCCCGGAGACGGAAGGTCTCATGGTGCCCGTTCTCGGCAGAGCCTTTTTCCGAAACGGCAAACGTCCGGCTCCTTGTAAAACCGGGAAGGGACCAGACCTGAAAGCTGTTGCTGCTCTTCGCCTTCCCTGGCAGCCTGTTCACAGGCACAAGAGCCCTGGGCATCTGTGCTTTCCCAGAGACGGAAGGTCTCATGGTGCCCGTTCTCGGCAGAGCCTTTTTCCGAAACGGCAAACGTCCGGCTCCTCCTCCCACCAGGAAGGGGCCAGCCCTGAAAGTTGTTGCTGCGCTTCATCTTCCCTGGGCAGCCTATTCACAGGCACAACAGCCCTGGGCATCTGTGCTTTCCCAGAGACGGAAGGTCTCATGGTGCTCGTTCTCGGCAGAGCCTTTTTCCGAAACGGGAAACGTCCGGCTCCTTGTAAAAGCGGGAAGGGGCCAGCCCTGAAAGCTGTCGCTGCTCTTCACCTTCCCTGGGCAGCCTATTCACAGGCACAACAGCCCTGGGCATCTGTGCTTTCCCAGAGACGGAATGTCTCATGGTGCCCGTTCTCGGCAGAGCCTTTTTCCGAAATGGCAAATGTCCGGCTCCTTGTCCCACCAGGAAGGGGCCAGACCTTAAAGCTGTTGCTGCTCTTCACCTTCCCTGGGCAGCCTATTCACAGGCACAACAGCCCTGGGCATCTGTGCTTTCCCGGAGACGGAAGGTCTCATGGTGCCCGTTCTCGGCAGAGCCTTTTTCCGAAACGGCAAACGTCCAGCTCCTTGTCCCACCAGGAAGGGGCCAGCCCTGAAAGCTGTTGCTGCTCTTCACCTTCCCTGGGCAGCCTATTAACAGGCACAACAGCCCTGGGGATCTGTGCTTTCCCAGAGACGGAAGGTCTCATGGTGCCCGTTCTCGGCAGAGCCTTTTTCCAAAACGGCAAACGTCCGGCTCCTTGTCCCACCTGGAAGGGGCCAGCGCTGAAAGCTGTCGCTGCTCTTCGCCTTCCCTGGCAGCCTGTTCACAGGCACAACAGCCCTGGGCATCTGTGCTTTCCCAGAGACGGAAGGTCTCATGGTGCCTGTTCTCGGCAGAGCCTTTTTCCGAAACGGCAAACGTCCGGCTCCTTGTCCCACCAGGAAGGGGCCAGCCCTGAAAGCTGTTGCTGCTCTTCACCTTCCCTGGGCAGCCTATTCACAGGCACAACAGCCCTGGGGATCTGTGCTTTCCCGGAGACGGAAGGTCTCATGGTGCCTGTTCTCGGCAGAGCCTTTTTCCGAAACGGGAAACGTCCGGCTCCTTGTAAAAACGGAAGGGGCCAGCCCTGAAAGCTGTTGCTGCTCTTCACCTTCCCTGGGCAGCCTATTCACAGGCACAACAGCCCTGGGCATCTGTGCTTTCCCGGAGACGGAAGGTCTCATGGTGCTCGTTCCCGGCAGAGCCTTTTTCCGAAACGGCAAACGTCCGGCTCCTCCTCCCACCAGGAAGTGACCAGACCTGAAAGCTGTTGCTGCTCTTCACCTTCCCTGGGCAGCCTATTCACAGGCACAACAGCCCTGGGCATCTGTGCTTTCCCAGAGACGGAAGGTCTCATGGTGCCCGTTCTCGGCAGAGCCTTTTTTCGAAACGGCAAACGTCCGGCTCCTCCTCCCACCAGGAAGGGGACAGCCCTGAAAGCTGTCGCTGCTCTTCTCCTTCCCTGGGCAGCCTATTCACAGGTACAACAGCCCTGGGCATCTGTGCTTTCCCAGAGACGGAAGGTCTCATGGTGCCCGTTCTCGGCAGAGCCTTTTTCCGAAACGGCAAACGTCCGGCTCCTCCTGCCACCAGGAAGGGGCCAGCCCTGAAAGCTGTTGCTGCTCTTCACCTTCTCTGGGCAGCCTATTCACAGGCACAACAGCCCTGGGCATCTGTGCTTTCCCAGAGACGGAAGGTCTCATGGTGCTCGTTCTCGGCAGAGTCTTTTTCCAAAACGGGAAACGTCCGGCTCATTGTCCCGCCAGCAAGGGGCCAGCCCTGAAAGCTGTTGCTGTCCTTCACCTTCCCTGGGCAGCCTATTCACAGGTACAACAGCCCTGGGCATCTGTGCTTTCCCAGAGAGGGAAGGTCTCATGGTGCCCGTTCTCGGCAGAGCCTTTTTCCGAAACAGGAAACGTCCGGCTACTCCTCTCACCAGGAAGGGGCCAGCCCTGAAAGCTGTTGCAGGTCTTCGCCTTCCCTGGGCAGCTTATTCACAGGCCCAACAGCCCTGGGGATCTGTGCTTTCCCAGAGACGGAAGGTCTCATGGTGCCCGTTCTCGGCAGAGCCTTTTTCCGAAACGGCAAACGTCCGGCTCCTCCTCCCGCCAGCAAGGGGACAGCCCTGAAAGCTGTTGCTGCTCTTCCCCTTCCCTTGACAGCCTATTCACAGGCACAACAGCCCTGGGCATCTGTGCTTTCCCAGAGACAGAAGGTCTCATGGTGCCCGTTCTCGGCAGAGCCTTTTTCCGAAATGGCAAACGTCCAGCTCCTTATAAAACCGGGAAGGGACCAGCCCTGAAAGCTGTTGCTGCTCTTCGCCTTCCCTGGGCAGCCTGTTCACAGGCACAACAGCCCTGGGCATCTGTGCTTTCCCAGAGACGGAAGGTCTCATGGGGCCCGTTCTCGGCAGAGCCTTTTTCCGAAACGGCAAACGTCCGGCTCCTCCTCCCACGAGGAAGGGGCCAGCCCTGAAAGCTGTTGCTGCTCTTCGCCTTCCCTGGGCAGCCTGTTCACAGGCCCAACAGCCCTGGGGAACTGTGCTTTCCCAGAGACGGAAGGTCTCATGGTGCCTGTTCTCGGCAGAGCCTTTTTCCAAAATGGGAAACGTCCGGCTCCTTGTAAAACCGGGAACGGACCAGCCCTGAAAGCTCTTACTGCTCTTCACCTTCCCTGGGCAGCCTATTCACAGGCACAACAGCCCTGGGCATCTGTGCTTTCCCAGAGACGGAAGGTCTCATGGTGCCCGTTCTCGGCAGAGCCTTTTTCCGAAATGGCAAACGTCCGGCTCCTTGTCCCACCAGGAAGGGGCCAGCCCTGAAAGCTGTTGCTGCTCTTCACCTTCCCTGGGCAGCCTATTCCCAGGCACAACAGCCCTGGGCATCTGTGCTTTCCCAGAGACGGAAGGTCTCATGGTGCCCATTCTCGGCAGAGCCTTTTTCCGAAACGGCAAACGTCCGGCTACTTGTCCCACCAGGAAGGGACCAGACCTGAAAGCTGTTGCTGCTCTTCACCTTCCCTGGGCAGCCTATTTACAGGCACAAGAGCCCTGGGCATCTGTGCTTTCCCGGAGACGGAAGGTCTCATGGTGCTCGTTCCCGGCAGAGCCTTTTTCCGAAACGGCAAACGTCCGGCTCCTCCTCCCACCAGGAAGGGACCAGACCTGAAAGCTGTTGCTGCTCTTCACCTTCTCTGGGCAGCCTATTCACAGGCACAACAGCCCTGGGCATCTGTGCTTTCCCAGAGACGGAAGGTCTCATGGTGCCCGTTCTCGGCAGAGCCTTTTTTCGAAACGGCAAACGTCCGGCTCCTCCTCCCACCAGGAAGGGGACAGCCCTGAAAGCTGTCGCTGCTCTTCGCCTTCCCTGGGCAGCCTATTCACAGGTACAACAGCCCTGGGCATCTGTGCTTTCCCAGAGACGGAAGGTCTCATGGTGCCCGTTCTCGGCAGAGCCTTTTTCCGAAACGGCAAACGTCCGGCTCCTCCTCCCACCAGGAAGGGGACAGCCCTGAAAGCTGTTGCTGCTCTTCACCTTCTCTGGGCAGCCTATTCCCAGGCACAACAGCCCTGGGCATCTGTGCTTTCCCAGAGACGGAAGGTCTCATGGTGCTCGTTCTCGGCAGAGCCTTTTTCCAAAACAGCAAACGTCCGGCTCATTGTCCCGCCAGCAAGGGGCCAGCCCTGAAAGCTGTTGCTGTCCTTCACCTTCCCTGGGCAGCCTATTCACAGGTACAACAGCCCTGGGCATCTGTGCTTTCCCAGAGACGGAAGGTCTCATGGTGCCCGTTCTCGGCAGAGCCTTTTTCCAAAACGGCAAACGTCCGGCTCCTTGTCCCACCAGGAAGGGGCCAGCCCTGAAAGCTGTCGCTGCTCTTCGCCTTCCCTGGGCAGCCTATTCACAGGCACAAGAGCCCTGGGCATCTGTGCTTTCCCAGAGACGGAAGGTCTCATGGTGCCTGTTCTCGGCAGAGCCTTTTTCCGAAACGGCAAACGTGCGGCTCCTTGTAAAAACGGGAAGGGGCCAGCCCTGAAAGCTGTTGCTGCTCTTCACCTTCCCTGGGCAGCCTATTCACAGGCACAACAGCCCTGGGCATCTGTGCTTTCCCGGAGACGGAAGGTCTCATGGTGCCCGTTCTCGGCAGAGCCTTTTTCCGAAACGGCAAACGTCCGGCTCCTCCTCCCACCAGGAAGGGGCCAGCCCTGAAAGCTGTTGCTGCTCTTCACCTTCCCTGGGCAGCCTATTCACAGGCACAACAGCCCTGGGCATCTGTGCTTTCCCAGAGACGGAAGGTCTCATGGTGCCCATTCTCGGCAGAGCCTTTTTCCGAAATGGCAAACGTCCGGCTCCTCCTGCCACCAGGAAGGAGCCAGCTCTGAAAGTTGTTGCTGCTCTTCATCTTCCCTGGGCAGCCTATTCACAGGCACAACAGCCCTGGGCATCTGTGCTTTCCCAGAGACGGAAGGTCTCATGGTGCTCGTTCTCGGCAGAGCCTTTTTCCTAAATGGCAAACGTCCGGCTCCTTGTAAAAGCGGGAAGGGACCAGCCCTGAAAGCTGTTGCTGCTCTTCACCTTCCCTGGGCAGCCTATTCACAGGCACAACAGCCCTGGGCATCTGTGCTTTCCCAGAGACGGAAGGTCTCATGGTGCCCGTTCTCGGCAGAGCCTTTTTCCGAAACGGCAAACGTCCGGCTCCTTGTCCCACCAGGAAGGGGCCAGCCCTGAAAGCTGTTGCTGCTCTTCACCTTCCCTGGGCAGCCTATTAACAGGCACAACAGCCCTGGGGATCTGTGCTTTCCCAGAGACGGAAGGTCTCATGGTGCTCGTTCTCGGCAGAGCCTTTTTCCGAAACGGGAAACGTCCGGCTCCTTGTAAAAGCGGGAAGGGACCAGCCCTGAAAGCTGTTGCTGCTCTTTGCCTTCCCTGGGCAGCCTATTCACAGGCACAACAGCCCTGGGCATCTGTGCTTTCCCAGAGACGGAAGGTCTCATGGTGCCCGTTCTCGGCAGAGCCTTTTTCCGAAACGGCAAACGTCCGGCTCCTCCTCCCACAAGGAAGGGGCCAGCCCTGAAAGCTGTTGCTGCTCTTCACCTTCCCTGGGCAGCCTATTCACAGGCCCAACAGCCCTGGGCATCTGTGCTTTCCAGAGACGGAAGGTCTCATGGTGCCCATTCTCGGCAGAGCCTTTTTCCGAAACGGCAAACGTCCGGCTCCTTGTCCCACCAGGAAGGGACCAGCCCTGAAAGCTGTCGCTGCTCTTCATCTTCCCTGGGCAGCCTATTCACATGTACAACAGCCCTGGGGATCTGTGCTTTCCCAGAGACGGAAGGTCTCATGGTGCCCGTTCTCGGCAGAGCCTTTTTCCGAAACGGCAAACGTCCGGCTCCTCCTCCCACCAGGAAGGGGACAGCCCTGAAAGCTGTTGCTGCTCTTCGTCATCCCTGGGCAGCCTATTCACAGGCACAAGAGCCCTGGGCATCTGTGCTTTCCCAGAGACGGAAGGTCTCATGGTGCCCATTCTCGGCAGAGCCTTTTTCCGAAATGGCAAACGTCCGGCTCCTCCTCCCACCAGGAAGGGGCCAGCTCTGAAAGTTGTTGCTGCTCCTCATCTTCCCTGGGCAGCCTATTCACAGGTACAACAGCCCTGGGCATCTGTGCTTTCCCAGAGACGGAAGGTCTCATGGTGCCCGTTCTCGGCAGAGCCTTTTTCCAAAACGGCAAACGTCCGGCTCCTTGTCCCACCAGGAAGGGGCCAGCCCTGAAAGCTGTCGCTGCTCTTCGCATTCCCTGGGCAGCCTATTCACAGGCACAAGAGCCCTGGGCATCTGTGCTTTCCCAGAGACGGAAGGTCTCATGGTGCCTGTTCTCGGCAGAGCCTTTTTCCGAAACGGCAAACGTGCGGCTCCTTGTAAAAACGGGAAGGGGCCAGCCCTGAAAGCTGTTGCTGCTCTTCACCTTCCCTGGGCAGCCTATTCACAGGCACAACAGCCCTGGGCATCTGTGCTTTCCCGGAGACGGAAGGTCTCATGGTGCCCGTTCTCGGCAGAGCCTTTTTCCGAAACGGCAAACGTCCGGCTCCTCCTCCCACAAGGAAGGGGCCAGCCCTGAAAGCTGTTGCTGCTCTTCACCTTCCCTGGGCAGCCTATTCACAGGCCCAACAGCCCTGGGCATCTGTGCTTTCCCAGAGACGGATGGTCTCATGGTGCCCATTCTCGGCAGAGCCTTTTTCCGAAACGGCAAACGTCCGGCTCCTTGTCCCACCAGGAAGGGACCAGCCCTGAAAGCTGTCGCTGCTCTTCATCTTCCCTGGGCAGCCTATTCACATGTACAACAGCCCTGGGGATCTGTGCTTTCCCAGAGACGGAAGGTCTCATGGTGCCCGTTCTCGGCAGAGCCTTTTTCCGAAACGGCAAACGTCCGGCTCCTCCTCCCACCAGGAAGGGGACAGCCCTGAAAGCTGTTGCTGCTCTTCGTCATCCCTGGGCAGCCTATTCACAGGCACTACAGCCCTGGGCATCTGTGCTTTCCCAGAGACGGAAGGTCTCATGGTGCCCATTCTCGGCAGAGCCTTTTTCCGAAATGGCAAACGTCCGGCTCCTCCTCCCACCAGGAAGGGGCCAGCTCTGAAAGTTGTTGCTGCTCTTCATCTTCCCTGGGCAGCCTATTCACAGGTACAACAGCCCTGGGCATCTGTGCTTTCCCAGAGACGGAAGGTCTCATGGTGCCCGTTCTCGGCAGAGCCTTTTTCCAAAACGGCAAACGTCCGGCTCCTTGTCCCACCAGGAAGGGGCCAGCCCTGAAAGCTGTTGCTGCTCTTCGCCTTCCCTGGGCAGCCTATTCACAGGCACAACAGCCCTGGGCATCTGTGCTTTCCCAGAGACGGAAGGTCTCATGGTGCCTGTTCTCGGCAGAGCCTTTTTCCGAAACGGCAAACGTGCGGCTCCTTGTAAAAACGGGAAGGGGCCAGCCCTGAAAGCTGTTGCTGCTCTTCACCTTCCCTGGGCAGCCTATTCACAGGCACAACAGCCCTGGGCATCTGTGCTTTCCCGGAGACGGAAGGTCTCATGGTGCCCGTTCTCGGCAGAGCCTTTTTCCGAAACGGCAAACGTCCGGCTCCTCCTCCCACCAGGAAGGGGCCAGCCCTGAAAGCTGTTGCTGCTCTTCACCTTCCCTGGGCAGCCTATTCACAGGCACAACAGCCCTGGGCATCTGTGCTTTCCCAGAGACGGAAGGTCTCATGGTGCCCATTCTCGGCAGAGCCTTTTTCCGAAATGGCAAACGTCCGGCTCCTCCTGCCACCAGGAAGGAGCCAGCTCTGAAAGTTGTTGCTGCTCTTCATCTTCCCTGGGCAGCCTATTCACAGGCACAACAGCCCTGGGCATCTGTGCTTTCCCAGAGACGGAAGGTCTCATGGTGCTCGTTCTCGGCAGAGCCTTTTTCCGAAACGGGAAACGTCCGGCTCCTTGTAAAAGCGGGAAGGGACCAGCCCTGAAAGCTGTTGCTGCTCTTTGCCTTCCCTGGGCAGCCTATTCACAGGCACAACAGCCCTGGGCATCTGTGCTTTCCCAGAGACGGAAGGTCTCATGGTGCCCGTTCTCGGCAGAGCCTTTTTCCGAAACGGGAAACGTCCGGCTCATTGTAAAACCGGGAAGGGACCAGCCCTGAAAGCTGTTGCTGCTCTTCACCTTCCCTGGGCAGCCTATTCACAGGCACAACAGCCCTGGGCATCTGTGCTTTCCCAGAGACGGAAGGTCTCATGGTGCCCGTTCTCGGCAGAGCCTTTTTCCGAAATGGGAAACGTCCGGCTCCTTGTAAAACCGGGAAGGGACCAGACCTGAAAGCTGTTGCTGCTCTTCGCCTTCCCTGGCAGCCTGTTCACAGGCACAAGAGACCTGGGCATCTGTGCTTTCCCAGAGACGGAAGGTCTCATGGTGCCCGTCCTCGGCAGAGCCTTTTTCCGAAACGGCAAACGTCCGGCTCCTCCTCCCACCAAGAAGGGGCCAGCCCTGAAAGCTGTTGCTGCTCTTCGTCATCCCTGGGCAGCCTATTCACAAGCACAACAGCCCTGGGCATCTGTGCTTTCCCAGAGACGGAAGGTCTCATGGTGCCCATTCTCGGCAGAGCCTTTTTCCGAAATGGCAAACGTCCGGCTCCTCCTGCCACCAGGAAGGAGCCAGCTCTGAAAGTTGTTGCTGCTCTTCATCTTCCCTGGGCAGCCTATTCACAGGCACAACAGCCCTGGGCATCTGTGCTTTCCCAGAGACGGAAGGTCTCATGGTGCCCGTTCTCGGCAGAGCCTTTTTCCGAAACGGGAAACGTCCGGCTCATTGTAAAACCGGGAAGGGACCAGACCTGAAAGCTGTTGCTGCTCTTCACCTTCCCTGGACAGCCTATTCACAGGCACAACAGCCCTGGGGATCTGTGCTTTCCCGGAGACGGAAGGTCTCATGGTGCCCGTTCTCGGCAGAGCCTTTTTCCGAAATGGGAAACGTCCGGCTCCTTGTAAAACCGGGAAGGGACCAGACCTGAAAGCTGTTGCTGCTCTTCGCCTTCCCTGGCAGCCTGTTCACAGGCACAAGAGCCCTGGGCATCTGTGCTTTCCCAGAGACGGAAGGTCTCATGGTGCCCGTTCTCGGCAGAGCCTTTTTCCGAAACGGCAAACGTCCGGCTCCTCCTCCCACCAGGAAGGGGCCAGCCCTGAAAGTTGTTGCTGCGCTTCATCTTCCCTGGGCAGCCTATTCACAGGCACAACAGCCCTGGGCATCTGTGCTTTCCCAGAGACGGAAGGTCTCATGGTGCTCGTTCTCGGCAGAGCCTTTTTCCGAAACGGGAAACGTCCGGCTCCTTGTAAAAGCGGGAAGGGGCCAGCCCTGAAAGCTGTCGCTGCTCTTCAGCTTCCCTGGGCAGCCTATTCACAGGCACAACAGCCCTGGGCATCTGTGCTTTCCCAGAGACGGAATGTCTCATGGTGCCCGTTCTCGGCAGAGCCTTTTTCCGAAACGGCAAACGTCCGGCTCCTTGTCCCACCAGGAAGGGGCCAGACCTGAAAGCTGTTGCTGCTCTTCACCTTCCCTGGCAGCCTGTTCACAGGCACAAGAGCCCTGGGCATCTGTGCTTTCCCAGAGACGGAAGGTCTCATGGTGCCCGTCCTCGGCAGAGCCTTTTTCCGAAACGGCAAACGTCCGGCTCCTCCTCCCACCAAGAAGGGGCCAGCCCTGAAAGCTGTTGCTGCTCTTCGTCATCCCTGGGCAGCCTATTCACAAGCACAACAGCCCTGGGCATCTGTGCTTTCCCAGAGACGGAAGGTCTCATGGTGCCCATTCTCGGCAGAGCCTTTTTCCGAAATGGCAAACGTCCGGCTCCTCCTGCCACCAGGAAGGAGCCAGCTCTGAAAGTTGTTGCTGCTCTTCATCTTCCCTGGGCAGCCTATTCACAGGCACAACAGCCCTGGGCATCTGTGCTTTCCCAGAGACGGAAGGTCTCATGGTGCCCGTTCTCGGCAGAGCCTTTTTCCGAAACGGGAAACGTCCGGCTCATTGTAAAACCGGGAAGGGACCAGACCTGAAAGCTGTTGCTGCTCTTCACCTTCCCTGGACAGCCTATTCACAGGCACAACAGCCCTGGGGATCTGTGCTTTCCCGGAGACGGAAGGTCTCATGGTGCCCGTTCTCGGCAGAGCCTTTTTCCGAAATGGGAAACGTCCGGCTCCTTGTAAAACCGGGAAGGGACCAGACCTGAAAGCTGTTGCTGCTCTTCGCCTTCCCTGGCAGCCTGTTCACAGGCACAAGAGCCCTGGGCATCTGTGCTTTCCCAGAGACGGAAGGTCTCATGGTGCCCGTTCTCGGCAGAGCCTTTTTCCGAAACGGCAAACGTCCGGCTCCTCCTCCCACCAGGAAGGGGCCAGCCCTGAAAGTTGTTGCTGCGCTTCATCTTCCCTGGGCAGCCTATTCACAGGCACAACAGCCCTGGGCATCTGTGCTTTCCCAGAGACGGAAGGTCTCATGGTGCTCGTTCTCGGCAGAGCCTTTTTCCGAAACGGGAAACGTCCGGCTCCTTGTAAAAGCGGGAAGGGGCCAGCCCTGAAAGCTGTCGCTGCTCTTCACCTTCCCTGGGCAGCCTATTCACAGGCACAACAGCCCTGGGCATCTGTGCTTTCCCAGAGACGGAATGTCTCATGGTGCCCGTTCTCGGCAGAGCCTTTTTCTGAATAGGCAAACGTCCGGCTCCTTGTCCCACCAGGAAGGGGCCAGACCTTAAAGCTGTTGCTGCTCTTCACCTTCCCTGGGCAGCCTATTCACAGGCACAACAGCCCTGGGGATCTGTGCTTTCCCGGAGACGGAAGGTCTCATGGTGCCCGTTCTCGGCAGAGCCTTTTTCCGAAACGGCAAACGTCCGGCTCCTCCTCCCACCAGGAAGGGGACAGCCCTGAAAGCTGTTGCTGCTCTTCACTTTCCCTGGGCAGCCTATTAACAGGCACAACAGCCCTGGGCATCTGTGCTTTCCCAGAGACGGAAGGTCTCATGGTGCCCGTTCTCGGCAGAGCCTTTTTCCGAAACGGCAAACGTCCGGCTCCTCCTGCCACCAGGAAGGGGCCAGCCCTGAAAGCTGTTGCTGCTCTTCACCTTCTCTGGGCAGCCTATTCACAGGCACAACAGCCCTGGGCATCTGTGCTTTCCCAGAGACGGAAGGTCTCATGGTGCTCGTTCTCGGCAGAGTCTTTTTCCAAAACGGGAAACGTCCGGCTCATTGTCCCGCCAGCAAGGGGCAAGCCCTGAAAGCTGTTGCTGTCCTTCACCTTCCCTGGGCAGCCTATTCAGAGGTACAACAGCCCTGGGCATCTGTGCTTTCCCAGAGAGGGAAGGTCTCATGGTGCCCGTTCTCGGCAGAGACTTTTTCCGAAATGGCAAACGTCCGGCTACTCCTCTCACCAGGAAGGGGCCAGCCCTGAAGCTGTTGCAGGTCTTCGCCTTCCCTGGGCAGCTTATTCACAGGCCCAACAGCCCTGGGGATCTGTGCTTTCCCAGAGACGGAAGGTCTCATGGTGCCCGTTCTCGGCAGAGCCTTTTTCCGAAACGGCAAACGTCCGGCTCCTCCTCCCACCAGGAAGGGGACAGCCCTGAAAGCTGTTGCTGCTCTTCCCCTTCCCTTGACAGCCTATTCACAGGCACAACAGCCCTGGGCATCTGTGCTTTCCCAGAGACAGAAGGTCTCATGGTGCCCGTTCTCGGCAGAGCCTTTTTCCGAAACGGCAAACGTCCGGCTCCTTATAAAACCGGGAAGGGGCCAGCCCTGAAAGCTGTTGCTGCTCTTCGCCTTCCCTGGGCAGCCTGTTCACAGGCACAACAGCCCTGGGCATCTGTGCTTTCCCAGAGACGGAAGGTCTCATGGTGCCTGTTCTCGGCAGAGCCTTTTTCCGAAATGGGAAACGTCCGGCTCCTTGTAAAACCGGGAACGGACCAGCCCTGAAAGCTCTTACTGCTCTTCACCTTCCCTGGGCAGCCTATTCACAGGCACAACAGCCCTGGGCATCTGTGCTTTCCCAGAGACGGAAGGTCTCATGGTGCCCGTTCTCGGCAGAGCCTTTTTACGAAATGGCAAACGTCCGGCTCCTTGTCCCACCAGGAAGGGGCCAGCCCTGAAAGCTGTTGCTGCTCTTCACCTTCCCTGGGCAGCCTATTCACAGGCACAACAGCCCTGGGGATCTGTGCTTTCCCAGAGACGGAAGGTCTCATGGTGCCCATTCTCGGCAGAGCCTTTTTCCGAAATGGCAAACGTCCGGCTCCTCCTGCCACCAGGAAGGAGCCAGCTCTGAAAGTTGTTGCTGCTCTTCATCTTCCCTGGGCAGCCTATTCACAGGCACAACAGCCCTGGGCATCTGTGCTTTCCCAGAGACGGAAGGTCTCATGGTGCCCGTTCTCGGCAGAGCCTTTTTCCGAAACGGGAAACGTCCGGCTCATTGTAAAACCGGGAAGGGACCAGACCTGAAAGCTGTTGCTGCTCTTCACCTTCCCTGGACAGCCTATTCACAGGCACAACAGCCCTGGGGATCTGTGCTTTCCCGGAGACGGAAGGTCTCATGGTGCCCGTTCTCGGCAGAGCCTTTTTCCGAAATGGGAAACGTCCGGCTCCTTGTAAAACCGGGAAGGGACCAGACCTGAAAGCTGTTGCTGCTCTTCGCCTTCCCTGGCAGCGTGTTCACAGGCACAAGAGCCCTGGGCATCTGTGCTTTCCCAGAGACGGAAGGTCTCATGGTGCCCGTTCTCGGCAGAGCCTTTTTCCGAAACGGCAAACGTCCGGCTCCTCCTCCCACCAGGAAGGGGCCAGCCCTGAAAGTTGTTGCTGCGCTTCATCTTCCCTGGGCAGCCTATTCACAGGCACAACAGCCCTGGGCATCTGTGCTTTCCCAGAGACGGAAGGTCTCATGGTGCTCGTTCTCGGCAGAGCCTTTTTCCGAAACGGGAAACGTCCGGCTCCTTGTAAAAACGGAAGGGGCCAGCCCTGAAAGCTGTTGCTGCTCTTCACCTTCCCTGGGCAGCCTATTCACAGGCACAACAGCCCTGGGCATCTGTGCTTTCCCGGAGACGGAAGGTCTCATGGTGCTCGTTCCCGGCAGAGCCTTTTTCCGAAACGGCAAACGTCCGGCTCCTCCTCCCACCAGGAAGGGACCAGACCTGAAAGCTGTTGCTGCTCTTCACCTTCCCTGGGCAGCCTATTCACAGGCACAACAGCCCTGGGCATCTGTGCTTTCCCAGAGACGGAAGGTCTCATGGTGCCCGTTCTCGGCAGAGCCTTTTTTCGAAACGGCAAACGTCCGGCTCCTCCTCCCACCAGGAAGGGGACAGCCCTGAAAGCTGTCGCTGCTCTTCTCCTTCCCTGGGCAGCCTATTCACAGGTACAACAGCCCTGGGCATCTGTGCTTTCCCAGAGACGGAAGGTCTCATGGTGCCCGTTCTCGGCAGAGCCTTTTTCCGAAACGGCAAACGTCCGGCTCCTCCTGCCACCAGGAAGGGGCCAGCCCTGAAAGCTGTTGCTGCTCTTCACCTTCTCTGGGCAGCCTATTCACAGGCACAACAGCCCTGGGCATCTGTGCTTTCCCAGAGACGGAAGGTCTCATGGTGCTCGTTCTCGGCAGAGTCTTTTTCCAAAACGGGAAACGTCCGGCTCATTGTCCCGCCAGCAAGGGGCAAGCCCTGAAAGCTGTTGCTGTCCTTCACCTTCCCTGGGCAGCCTATTCAGAGGTACAACAGCCCTGGGCATCTGTGCTTTCCCAGAGAGGGAAGGTCTCATGGTGCCCGTTCTCGGCAGAGACTTTTTCCGAAATGGCAAACGTCCGGCTACTCCTCTCACCAGGAAGGGGCCAGCCCTGAAGCTGTTGCAGGTCTTCGCCTTCCCTGGGCAGCTTATTCACAGGCCCAACAGCCCTGGGGATCTGTGCTTTCCCAGAGACGGAAGGTCTCATGGTGCCCGTTCTCGGCAGAGCCTTTTTCCGAAACGGCAAACGTCCGGCTCCTCCTCCCGCCAGCAAGGGGACAGCCCTGAAAGCTGTTGCTGCTCTTCCCCTTCCCTTGACAGCCTATTCACAGGCACAACAGCCCTGGGCATCTGTGCTTTCCCAGAGACAGAAGGTCTCATGGTGCCCGTTCTCGGCAGAGCCTTTTTCCGAAACGGCAAACGTCCGGCTCCTTATAAAACCGGGAAGGGACCAGCCCTGAAAGCTGTTGCTGCTCTTCGCCTTCCCTGGGCAGCCTGTTCACAGGCACAACAGCCCTGGTCATCTGTGCTTTCCCAGAGACGGAAGGTCTCATGGGGCCCGTTCTCGGCAGAGCCTTTTTCCGAAACGGCAAACGTCCGGCTCCTCCTCCCACCAGGAAGGGGACAGCCCTGAAAGCTGTTGCTGCTCTTCGCCTTCCCTGGGCAGCCTGTTCACAGGCACAACAGCCCTGGGCATCTGTGCTTTCCCAGAGACGGAAGGTCTCATGGTGCCTGTTCTCGGCAGAGCCTTTTTCCGAAATGGGAAACGTCCGGCTCCTTGTAAAACCGGGAACGGACCAGCCCTGAAAGCTCTTACTGCTCTTCACCTTCCCTGGGCAGCCTATTCACAGGCACAACAGCCCTGGGCATCTGTGCTTTCCCAGAGACGGAAGGTCTCATGGTGCCCGTTCTCGGCAGAGCCTTTTTACGAAATGGCAAACGTCCGGCTCCTCCTCCCACCAAGAAGGGGCCAGCCCTGAAAGCTGTTGCTGCTCTTCGTCATCCCTGGGCAGCCTATTCACAAGCACAACAGCCCTGGGCATCTGTGCTTTCCCAGAGACGGAAGGTCTCATGGTGCCCATTCTCGGCAGAGCCTTTTTCCGAAATGGCAAACGTCCGGCTCCTCCTGCCACCAGGAAGGAGCCAGCTCTGAAAGTTGTTGCTGCTCTTCATCTTCCCTGGGCAGCCTATTCACAGGCACAACAGCCCTGGGCATCTGTGCTTTCCCAGAGACGGAAGGTCTCATGGTGCCCGTTCTCGGCAGAGCCTTTTTCCGAAACGGGAAACGTCCGGCTCATTGTAAAACCGGGAAGGGACCAGACCTGAAAGCTGTTGCTGCTCTTCACCTTCCCTGGACAGCCTATTCACAGGCAGAACAGCCCTGGGGATCTGTGCTTTCCCGGAGACGGAAGGTCTCATGGTGCCCGTTCTCGGCAGAGCCTTTTTCCGAAATGGGAAACGTCCGGCTCATTGTAAAACCGGGAAGGGACCAGACCTGAAAGCTGTTGCTGCTCTTCACCTTCCCTGGACAGCCTATTCACAGGCACAACAGCCCTGGGGATCTGTGCTTTCCCGGAGACGGAAGGTCTCATGGTGCCCGTTCTCGGCAGAGCCTTTTTCCGAAATGGGAAACGTCCGGCTCCTTGTAAAACCGGGAAGGGACCAGACCTGAAAGCTGTTGCTGCTCTTCGCCTTCCCTGGCAGCCTGTTCACAGGCACAAGAGCCCTGGGCATCTGTGCTTTCCCAGAGACGGAAGGTCTCATGGTGCCCGTTCTCGGCAGAGCCTTTTTCCGAAACGGCAAACGTCCGGCTCCTCCTCCCACCAGGAAGGGGCCAGCCCTGAAAGTTGTTGCTGCGCTTCATCTTCCCTGGGCAGCCTATTCACAGGCACAACAGCCCTGGGCATCTGTGCTTTCCCAGAGACGGAAGGTCTCATGGTGCTCGTTCTCGGCAGACCTTTTTTCCGAAACGGGAAACGTCCGGCTCCTTGTAAAAGCGGGAAGGGGCCAGCCCTGAAAGCTGTCGCTGCTCTTCACCTTCCCTGGGCAGCCTATTCACAGGCACAACAGCCCTGGGCATCTGTGCTTTCCCAGAGACGGAATGTCTCATGGTGCCCGTTCTCGGCAGAGCCTTTTTCCGAAACGGCAAACGTCCGGCTCCTTGTCCCACCAGGAAGGGGCCAGACCTGAAAGCTGTTGCTGCTCTTCGCCTTCCCTGGCAGCCTGTTCATAGGCACAAGAGCCCTGGGCATCTGTGCTTTCCCAGAGACGGAAGGTCTCATGGTGCCCGTCCTCGGCAGAGCCTTTTTCCGAAACGGCAAACGTCCGGCTCCTCCTCCCACCAAGAAGGGGCCAGCCCTGAAAGCTGTTGCTGCTCTTCGTCATCCCTGGGCAGCCTATTCACAAGCACAACAGCCCTGGGCATCTGTGCTTTCCCAGAGACGGAAGGTCTCATGGTGCCCATTCTCGGCAGAGCCTTTTTCCGAAATGGCAAACGTCCGGCTCCTCCTGCCACCAGGAAGGAGCCAGCTCTGAAAGTTGTTGCTGCTCTTCATCTTCCCTGGGCAGCCTATTCACAGGCACAACAGCCCTGGGCATCTGTGCTTTCCCAGAGACGGAAGGTCTCATGGTGCCCGTTCTCGGCAGAGCCTTTTTCCGAAACGGGAAACGTCCGGCTCATTGTAAAACCGGGAAGGGACCAGACCTGAAAGCTGTTGCTGCTCTTCACCTTCCCTGGACAGCCTATTCACAGGCACAACAGCCCTGGGGATCTGTGCTTTCCCGGAGACGGAAGGTCTCATGGTGCCCGTTCTCGGCAGAGCCTTTTTCCGAAATGGGAAACGTCCGGCTCCTTGTAAAACCGGGAAGGGACCAGACCTGAAAGCTGTTGCTGCTCTTCGCCTTCCCTGGCAGCCTGTTCACAGGCACAAGAGCCCTGGGCATCTGTGCTTTCCCAGAGACGGAAGGTCTCATGGTGCCCGTTCTCGGCAGAGCCTTTTTCCGAAACGGCAAACGTCCGGCTCCTCCTCCCACCAGGAAGGGGCCAGCCCTGAAAGTTGTTGCTGCGCTTCATCTTCCCTGGGCAGCCTATTCACAGGCACAACAGCCCTGGGCATCTGTGCTTTCCCAGAGACGGAAGGTCTCATGGTGCTCGTTCTCGGCAGAGCCTTTTTCCGAAACGGGAAACGTCCGGCTCCTTGTAAAAGCGGGAAGGGGCCAGCCCTGAAAGCTGTCGCTGCTCTTCACCTTCCCTGGGCAGCCTATTCACAGGCACAACAGCCCTGGGCATCTGTGCTTTCCCAGAGACGGAATGTCTCATGGTGCCCGTTCTCGGCAGAGCCTTTTTCTGAATAGGCAAACGTCCGGCTCCTTGTCCCACCAGGAAGGGGCCAGACCTTAAAGCTGTTGCTGCTCTTCACCTTCCCTGGGCAGCCTATTCACAGGCACAACAGCCCTGGGGATCTGTGCTTTCCCGGAGACGGAAGGTCTCATGGTGCCCGTTCTCGGCAGAGCCTTTTTCCGAAACGGCAAACATCCGGCTCCTCCTCCCACCAGGAAGGGGACAGCCCTGAAAGCTGTTGCTGCTCTTCACTTTCCCTGGGCAGCCTATTAACAGGCACAACAGCCCTGGGCATCTGTGCTTTCCCAGAGACGGAAGGTCTCATGGTGCCCGTTCTCGGCAGAGCCTTTTTCCGAAACGGCAAACGTCCGGCTCCTCCTGCCACCAGGAAGGGGCCAGCCCTGAAAGCTGTTGCTGCTCTTCACCTTCTCTGGGCAGCCTATTCACAGGCACAACAGCCCTGGGCATCTGTGCTTTCCCAGAGACGGAAGGTCTCATGGTGCTCGTTCTCGGCAGAGTCTTTTTCCAAAACGGGAAACGTCCGGCTCATTGTCCCGCCAGCAAGGGGCAAGCCCTGAAAGCTGTTGCTGTCCTTCACCTTCCCTGGGCAGCCTATTCAGAGGTACAACAGCCCTGGGCATCTGTGCTTTCCCAGAGAGGGAAGGTCTCATGGTGCCCGTTCTCGGCAGAGACTTTTTCCGAAATGGCAAACGTCCGGCTACTCCTCTCACCAGGAAGGGGCCAGCCCTGAAGCTGTTGCAGGTCTTCGCCTTCCCTGGGCAGCTTATTCACAGGCCCAACAGCCCTGGGCATCTGTGCTTTCCCAGAGACGGAAGGTCTCATGGTGCCCGTTCTCGGCAGAGCCTTTTTCCGAAACGGCAAACGTCCGGCTCCTCCTCCCACCAGCAAGGGGACAGCCCTGAAAGCTGTTGCTGCTCTTCCCCTTCCCTTGACAGCCTATTCACAGGCACAACAGCCCTGGGCATCTGTGCTTTCCCAGAGACAGAAGGTCTCATGGTGCCCGTTCTCGGCAGAGCCTTTTTCCGAAACGGCAAACGTCCGGCTCCTTATAAAACCGGGAAGGGACCAGCCCTGAAAGCTGTTGCTGCTCTTCACCTTCCCTGGGCAGCCTATTCACAGGCACAACAGCCCTGGGCATCTGTGCTTTCCCAGAGACGGAAGGTCTCATGGTGCCCGTTCTCGGCAGAGCCTTTTTACGAAATGGCAAACGTCCGGCTCCTTGTCCCACCAGGAAGGGGCCAGCCCTGAAAGCTGTTGCTGCTCTTCACCTTCCCTGGGCAGCCTATTCACAGGCACAACAGCCCTGGGGATCTGTGCTTTCCCAGAGACGGAAGGTCTCATGGTGCCCATTCTCGGCAGAGCCTTTTTCCGAAATGGCAAACGTCCGGCTCCTCCTGCCACCAGGAAGGAGCCAGCTCTGAAAGTTGTTGCTGCTCTTCATCTTCCCTGGGCAGCCTATTCACAGGCACAACAGCCCTGGGCATCTGTGCTTTCCCAGAGACGGAAGGTCTCATGGTGCCCGTTCTCGGCAGAGCCTTTTTCCGAAACGGGAAACGTCCGGCTCCTTGTAAAACCGGGAAGGGACCAGACCTGAAAGCTGTTGCTGCTCTTCGCCTTCCCTGGCAGCGTGTTCACAGGCACAAGAGCCCTGGGCATCTGTGCTTTCCCAGAGACGGAAGGTCTCATGGTGCCCGTTCTCGGCAGAGCCTTTTTCCGAAACGGCAAACGTCCGGCTCCTCCTCCCACCAGGAAGGGGCCAGCCCTGAAAGTTGTTGCTGCGCTTCATCTTCCCTGGGCAGCCTATTCACAGGCACAACAGCCCTGGGCATCTGTGCTTTCCCAGAGACGGAAGGTCTCATGGTGCTCGTTCTCGGCAGAGCCTTTTTCCGAAACGGGAAACGTCCGGCTCCTTGTAAAAACGGAAGGGGCCAGCCCTGAAAGCTGTTGCTGCTCTTCACCTTCCCTGGGCAGCCTATTCACAGGCACAACAGCCCTGGGCATCTGTGCTTTCCCGGAGACGGAAGGTCTCATGGTGCTCGTTCCCGGCAGAGCCTTTTTCCGAAACGGCAAACGTCCGGCTCCTCCTCCCACCAGGAAGGGACCAGACCTGAAAGCTGTTGCTGCTCTTCACCTTCCCTGGGCAGCCTATTCACAGGCACAACAGCCCTGGGCATCTGTGCTTTCCCAGAGACGGAAGGTCTCATGGTGCCCGTTCTCGGCAGAGCCTTTTTTCGAAACGGCAAACGTCCGGCTCCTCCTCCCACCAGGAAGGGGACAGCCCTGAAAGCTGTCGCTGCTCTTCTCCTTCCCTGGGCAGCCTATTCACAGGTACAACAGCCCTGGGCATCTGTGCTTTCCCAGAGACGGAAGGTCTCATGGTGCCCGTTCTCGGCAGAGCCTTTTTCCGAAACGGCAAACGTCCGGCTCCTCCTGCCACCAGGAAGGGGCCAGCCCTGAAAGCTGTTGCTGCTCTTCACCTTCTCTGGGCAGCCTATTCACAGGCACAACAGCCCTGGGCATCTGTGCTTTCCCAGAGACGGAAGGTCTCATGGTGCTCGTTCTCGGCAGAGTCTTTTTCCAAAACGGGAAACGTCCGGCTCATTGTCCCGCCAGCAAGGGGCAAGCCCTGAAAGCTGTTGCTGTCCTTCACCTTCCCTGGGCAGCCTATTCAGAGGTACAACAGCCCTGGGCATCTGTGCTTTCCCAGAGAGGGAAGGTCTCATGGTGCCCGTTCTCGGCAGAGACTTTTTCCGAAATGGCAAACGTCCGGCTACTCCTCTCACCAGGAAGGGGCCAGCCCTGAAGCTGTTGCAGGTCTTCGCCTTCCCTGGGCAGCTTATTCACAGGCCCAACAGCCCTGGGGATCTGTGCTTTCCCAGAGACGGAAGGTCTCATGGTGCCCGTTCTCGGCAGAGCCTTTTTCCGAAACGGCAAACGTCCGGCTCCTCCTCCCGCCAGCAAGGGGACAGCCCTGAAAGCTGTTGCTGCTCTTCCCCTTCCCTTGACAGCCTATTCACAGGCACAACAGCCCTGGGCATCTGTGCTTTCCCAGAGACAGAAGGTCTCATGGTGCCCGTTCTCGGCAGAGCCTTTTTCCGAAACGGCAAACGTCCGGCTCCTTATAAAACCGGGAAGGGACCAGCCCTGAAAGCTGTTGCTGCTCTTCGCCTTCCCTGGGCAGCCTGTTCACAGGCACAACAGCCCTGGTCATCTGTGCTTTCCCAGAGACGGAAGGTCTCATGGGGCCCGTTCTCGGCAGAGCCTTTTTCCGAAACGGCAAACGTCCGGCTCCTCCTCCCACCAGGAAGGGGACAGCCCTGAAAGCTGTTGCTGCTCTTCGCCTTCCCTGGGCAGCCTGTTCACAGGCACAACAGCCCTGGGCATCTGTGCTTTCCCAGAGACGGAAGGTCTCATGGTGCCTGTTCTCGGCAGAGCCTTTTTCCGAAATGGGAAACGTCCGGCTCCTTGTAAAACCGGGAACGGACCAGCCCTGAAAGCTCTTACTGCTCTTCACCTTCCCTGGGCAGCCTATTCACAGGCACAACAGCCCTGGGCATCTGTGCTTTCCCAGAGACGGAAGGTCTCATGGTGCCCGTTCTCGGCAGAGCCTTTTTACGAAATGGCAAACGTCCGGCTCCTTGTCCCACCAGGAAGGGGCCAGCCCTGAAAGCTGTTGCTGCTCTTCACCTTCCCTGGGCAGCCTATTCACAGGCACAACAGCCCTGGGGATCTGTGCTTTCCCAGAGACGGAAGGTCTCATGGTGCCCATTCTCGGCAGAGCCTTTTTCCGAAATGGCAAACGTCCGGCTCCTCCTGCCACCAGGAAGGAGCCAGCTCTGAAAGTTGTTGCTGCTCTTCATCTTCCCTGGGCAGCCTATTCACAGGCACAACAGCCCTGGGCATCTGTGCTTTCCCAGAGACGGAAGGTCTCATGGTGCCCGTTCTCGGCAGAGCCTTTTTCCGAAACGGGAAACGTCCGGCTCATTGTAAAACCGGGAAGGGACCAGACCTGAAAGCTGTTGCTGCTCTTCACCTTCCCTGGACAGCCTATTCACAGGCACAACAGCCCTGGGCATCTGTGCTTTCCCGGAGACGGAAGGTCTCATGGTGCCCGTTCTCGGCAGAGCCTTTTTCCGAAATGGGAAACGTCCGGCTCCTTGTAAAACCGGGAAGGGACCAGACCTGAAAGCTGTTGCTGCTCTTCGCCTTCCCTGGCAGCGTGTTCACAGGCACAAGAGCCCTGGGCATCTGTGCTTTCCCAGAGACGGAAGGTCTCATGGTGCCCGTTCTCGGCAGAGCCTTTTTCCGAAACGGCAAACGTCCGGCTCCTCCTCCCACCAGGAAGGGGCCAGCCCTGAAAGTTGTTGCTGCGCTTCATCTTCCCTGGGCAGCCTATTCACAGGCACAACAGCCCTGGGCATCTGTGCTTTCCCAGAGACGGAAGGTCTCATGGTGCTCGTTCTCGGCAGAGCCTTTTTCCGAAACGGGAAACGTCCGGCTCCTTGTAAAAGCGGGAAGGGGCCAGCCCTGAAAGCTGTCGCTGCTCTTCACCTTCCCTGGGCAGCCTATTCACAGGCACAACAGCCCTGGGCATCTGTGCTTTCCCAGAGACGGAATGTCTCATGGTGCCCGTTCTCGGCAGAGCCTTTTTCCGAAATGGCAAATGTCCGGCTCCTCCTCCCACCAGGAAGGGGCCAGCCCTGAAAGCTGTTGCTGCTCTTCACCTTCCCTGGGCAGCCTATTCACAGGCACAACAGCCCTGGGCATCTGTGCTTTCCCGGAGACGGAAGGTCTCATGGTGCCCGTTCTCGGCAGAGCCTTTTTCCGAAACGGCAAACGTCCAGCTCCTTGTCCCACCAGGAAGGGGCCAGCCCTGAAAGCTGTTGCTGCTCTTCACCTTCCCTGGGCAGCCTATTAACAGGCACAACAGCCCTGGGGATCTGTGCTTTCCCAGAGACGGAAGGTCTCATGGTGCCCGTTCTCGGCAGAGCCTTTTTCCAAAACGGCAAACGTCCGGCACCTTGTCCCACCTGGAAGGGGCCAGCGCTGAAAGCTGTCGCTGCTCTTCGCCTTCCCTGGCAGCCTGTTCACAGGCACAACAGCCCTGGGCATCTGTGCTTTCCCAGAGACGGAAGGTCTCATGGTGCCTGTTCTCGGCAGAGCCTTTTTCCGAAACGGCAAACGTCCGGCTCCTTGTCCCACCAGGAAGGGGCCAGCCCTGAAAGCTGTTGCTGCTCTTCACCTTCCCTGGGCAGCCTATTCACAGGCACAACAGCCCTGGGGATCTGTGCTTTCCCGGAGACGGAAGGTCTCATGGTGCCTGTTCTCGGCAGAGCCTTTTTCCGAAACGGGAAACGTCCGGCTCCTTGTAAAAACGGAAGGGGCCAGCCCTGAAAGCTGTTGCTGTCCTTCACCTTCCCTGGGCAGCCTATTCACAGGTACAACAGCCCTGGGCATCTGTGCTTTCCCAGAGAGGGAAGGTCTCATGGTGCCCGTTCTCGGCAGAGCCTTTTTCCGAAACAGGAAACGTCCGGCTACTCCTCTCACCAGGAAGGGGCCAGCCCTGAAGCTGTTGCAGGTCTTCGCCTTCCCTGGGCAGCCTATTAACAGGCCCAACAGCCCTGGGGATCTGTGCTTTCCCAGAGACGGAAGGTCTCATGGTGCCCGTTCTCGGCAGAGCCTTTTTCCGAAACGGCAAACGTCCGGCTCCTCCTCCCGCCAGCAAGGGGACAGCCCTGAAAGCTGTTGCTGCTCTTCCCCTTCCCTTGACAGCCTATTCACAGGCACAACAGCCCTGGGCATCTGTGCTTTCCCAGAGACAGAAGGTCTCATGGTGCCCGTTCTCGGCAGAGCCTTTTTCCGAAACGGCAAACGTCCGGCTCCTTATAAAACCGGGAAGGGACCAGCCCTGAAAGCTGTTGCTGCTCTTCGCCTTCCCTGGGCAGCCTGTTCACAGGCACAACAGCCCTGGTCATCTGTGCTTTCCCAGAGACGGAAGGTCTCATGGTGCCCGTTCTCGGCAGAGCCTTTTTCCGAAACGGCAAACGTCCGGCTCCTCCTCCCACGAGGAAGGGGCCAGCCCTGAAAGCTGTTGCTGCTCTTCGCCTTCCCTGGGCAGCCTGTTCACAGGCACAACAGCCCTGGGCATCTGTGCTTTCCCAGAGACGGAAGGTCTCATGGTGCCTGTTCTCGGCAGAGCCTTTTTCCAAAATGGGAAACGTCCGGCTCCTTGTAAAACCGGGAACGGACCAGCCCTGAAAGCTCTTACTGCTCTTCACCTTCCCTGGGCAGCCTATTCACAGGCACAACAGCCCTGGGCATCTGTGCTTTCCCAGAGACGGAAGGTCTCATGGTGCCCGTTCTCGGCAGAGCCTTTTTCCGAAATGGCAAACGTCCGGCTCCTTGTCCCACCAGGAAGGGGCCAGCCCTGAAAGCTGTTGCTGCTCTTCACCTTCCCTGGGCAGCCTATTCACAGGCACAACAGCCCTGGGCATCTGTGCTTTCCCAGAGACGGAAGGTCTCATGGTGCCCATTCTCGGCAGAGCCTTTTTCCGAAACGGCAAACGTCCGGCTACTTGTCCCACCAGGAAGGGACCAGACCTGAAAGCTGTTGCTGCTCTTCACCTTCCCTGGGCAGCCTATTTACAGGCACAAGAGCCCTGGGCATCTGTGCTTTCCCGGAGACGGAAGGTCTCATGGTGCTCGTTCCCGGCAGAGCCTTTTTCCGAAACGGCAAACGTCCGGCTCCTCCTCCCACCAGGAAGGGACCAGACCTGAAAGCTGTTGCTGCTCTTCACCTTCCCTGGGCAGCCTATTCACAGGCACAACAGCCCTGGGCATCTGTGCTTTCCCAGAGACGGAAGGTCTCATGGTGCCCGTTCTCGGCAGAGCCTTTTTTCGAAACGGCAAACGTCCGGCTCCTCCTCCCACCAGGAAGGGGACAGCCCTGAAAGCTGTTGCTGCTCTTCGCCTTCCCTGGGCAGCCTATTCACAGGTACAACAGCCCTGGGCATCTGTGCTTTCCCAGAGACGGAAGGTCTCATGGTGCCCGTTCTCGGCAGAGCCTTTTTCCGAAACGGCAAACGTCCGGCTCCTCCTCCCACCAGGAAGGGGACAGCCCTGAAAGCTGTTGCTGTCCTTCACCTTCCCTGGGCAGCCTATTCACAGGTACAACAGCCCTGGGCATCTGTGCTTTCCCAGAGACGGAAGGTCTCATGGTGCCCGTTCTCGGCAGAGCCTTTTTCCAAAACGGCAAACGTCCGGCTCCTTGTCCCACCAGGAAGGGGCCAGCCCTGAAAGCTGTCGCTGCTCTTCGCATTCCCTGGGCAGCCTATTCACAGGCACAAGAGCCCTGGGCATCTGTGCTTTCCCAGAGACGGAAGGTCTCATGGTGCCTGTTCTCGGCAGAGCCTTTTTCCGAAACGGGAAACGTCCGGCTCCTTGTAAAAACGGGAAGGGGCCAGCCCTGAAAGCTGTTGCTGCTCTTCACCTTCCCTGGGCAGCCTATTCACAGGCACAACAGCCCTGGGCATCTGTGCTTTCCCGGAGACGGAAGGTCTCATGGTGCTCGTTCCCGGCAGAGCCTTTTTCCGAAACGGCAAACGTCCGGCTCCTCCTCCCACCAGGAAGGGACCAGACCTGAAAGCTGTTGCTGCTCTTCACCTTCCCTGGACAGCCTATTCACAGGCACAACAGCCCTGGGCATCTGTGCTTTCGCAGAGACGGAAGGTCTCATGGTGCCCGTTCTCGGCAGAGCCTTTTTCCGAAACGGCAAACGTCCGGCTCCTCCTCCCACCAGGAAGGGGCCAGCCCTGAAAGCTGTTGCTGCTCTTCACCTTCTCTGGGCAGCCTATTAACAGGCACAACAGCCCTGGGCATCTGTGCTTTCCCAGAGACGGAAGGTCTCATGGTGCTCTTTCTCGGCAGAGTCTTTTTCCAAAACGGGAAACGTCCGGCTCATTGTCCCGCCAGCAAGGGGCCAGCCCTGAAAGCTGTTGCTGTCCTTCACCTTCCCTGGGCAGCCTATTCACAGGTACAACAGCCCTGGGCATCTGTGCTTTCCCAGAGACGGAAGGTCTCATGGTGCCCGTTCTCGGCAGAGCCTTTTTCCGAAACGGCAAACGTCCGGCTCCTTTTAAAACCGGGAAGGGACCAGCCCTGAAAGCTGTTACTGCTCTTCGCCTTCCCTGGGCAGCCTGTTCACAGGCACAACAGCCCTGGGCATCTGTGCTTTCCCAGAGACGGAAGGTCTCATGGTGCCCGTTCTCGGCAGAGCCTTTTTCCGAAATGGCAAACGACCGGCTCCTTGTCCCACCAGGAAGGGGCCAGCCCTGAAAGCTGTTGCTGCTCTTCACCTTCCCTGGGCAGCCTATTCACAGGCACAACAGCCCTGGGCATCTGTGCTTTCCCGGAGACGGAAGGTCTCATGGTGCCCGTTCTCGGCAGAGCCTTTTTCCGAAATGGCAAACATCCGGCTACTTCTCCCACCAGGAAGGGACCAGACCTGAAAGCTGTTGCTGCTCTTCACCTTCCCTGGGCAGCCTATTCACAGGCACAACAGCCCTGGGGATCTGTGCTTTCCCAGAGACGGAAGGTCTCATGGTGCCCGTTCTCGGCAGAGCCTTTTTCCAAAACGGCAAACGTCCGGCTCATTGTCCCGCCAGCAAGGGGCCAGCCCTGCAAGCTGTTGCTGTCCTTCACCTTCCCTGGGCAGCCTATTCACAGGCACAACAGCCCTGGGCATCTGTGCTTTCCCAGAGACGGAAGGTCTCATGGTGCCCGTTCTCGGCAGAGCCTTTTCCCGAAACGGGAAACGTCCGTCTCCTCCTCCCACCTGGAAGGGGCCAGCCCTGAAAGCTGTTGCTGCTCTTCGCCTTCCCTGGGCAGCCTATTCACAGGTACAACAGCCCTGGGCATCTGTGCTTTCCCGGAGACGGAAGGTCTCATGGTGCCCGTTCTCGGCAGAGCCTTTTTCCGAAACGGGAAACGTCCGGCTCCTCCTCCCACCAGGAAGGGGCCAGCCCTGAAAGCTGTTGCTGCTCTTCACCTTCCCTGGGCAGCCTATTCACAGGCACAACAGTACTGGGGATCTGTGCTTTCCCAGAGACAGAAGGTCTCATGGTGCCCGTTCTTGGCAGAGCCTTTTTCCGAAACGGCAAACGTCCGGCTCCTCCTCCCACCAGGAAGGGGCCAGCCCTGAAAGCTGTTGCTGCTCTTCACCTTCCCTGGGCAGCCTATTCACAGGCACAACAGTACTGGGCATCTGTGCTTTCCCAGAGACGGAAGGTCTCATGGTGCCCGTTCTCGGCAGAGCCTTTTTCCGAAACGGCAAACGTCCGGCTCCTCCTCCCACCGGGAAGGGACCAGCCCTGAAAGCTGTTGCTGCTCTTCACCTTCCCTGGGCAGCCTATTCACAGGCACAACAGCCCTGGGCATCTGTGCTTTCCCAGAGACGGAAGGTCTCATGGTGCTCGTTCCCGGCAGAGCCTTTTTCCGAAACGGCAAACGTCCGGCTCCTTGTCCCACCTGGAAGGGGCCAGCCCTGAAAGCTGTCGCTGCTCTTCGCCTTACCTGGGCAGCCTATTCACATGTACAACAGCCCTGGGCATCTGTGCTTTCCCAGAGACGGAAGGTCTTATGGTGCCCGTTCTCGGCAGAGCCTTTTTCCGAAACGGCAAACGTCCGGCTCCTCCTCCCACCAGGATGGGGCCAGCCCTGAAATCTGTTGCTGCTCTTCACCTTCCCTGGGCAGCCTATTCACAGGCACAACAGCCCTGGGCATCTGTGCTTTCCCAGAGACGGAAGGTCTCATGGCGCCCATTCTCGGCAGAGCCTTTTTCCGAAATGGCAAACGTCCGGCTCCTCCTGCCACCAGGAAGGGGCCAGCCCTGAAAGCTGTTGCTGCTCTTCACCTTTCCTGGGCAGCCTATTCACAGGCACAACAGCCCTGGGCATCTGTGCTTTCCCAGAGACGGAAGGTCTCATGGTGCCCGTTCTCGGCAGAGCCTTTTTCCGAAACGGCAAACGTCCGGCTCCTTGTAAAACCGGGAAGGGACCAGCCCTGAAAGCTGTTGCTGCTCTTCACCTTCCCTGGGCAGCCTATTCACAGGCACAACAGCCCTGGGCATCTGTGCTTTCCCAGAGACGGAAGGTCTCATGGTGCCCGTTCTCGGCAGAGCCTTTTTCCGAAACGGCAAACGTCCGGCTCCTCCTCCCACCTGGAAGGGGCCAGCCCTGAAAGCTGTTGCTGCTCTTCACCTTCCCTGGGCAGCCTATTCACAGGCACAACAGCCCTGGGCATCTGTGCTTTCCCAGAGACGGAAGGTCTCATGGTGCCCGTTCTCGGCAGAGCCTTTTTCCGAAATGGGAAACTTCCGGCTCCTTGTAAAACCGGGAAGGGACCAGCCCTGAAAGCTGTTGCTGCTCTTCGCCTTCCCTGGGCAGCCTATTCACAGGCACAAGAGCCCTGGGCATCTGTGCTTTCCCAGAGAGGGAAGGTCTCATGGTGCCCGTTCTCGGCAGAGCCTTTTTCCAAAACGGCAAACGTCCGGCTCATTGTCCCACCAGCAAGGGGCCAGCCCTGAAAGCTGTTGCAGGTCTTCGCCTTCCCTGGGCAGCCTATTCACAGGCACAACAGCCCTGGGCATCTGTGCTTTCGCAGAGACGGAAGGTCTCATGGTGCCCGTTCTCGGCAGAGCCTTTTTCCGAATAGGCAAACGTCCGGCTCTTTGTCCCACCTGGAAGGGGCCAGCCCTGAAAGCTGTTGCTGGTCTTCACCTTCCCTTGACAGCCTATTCACAGGCACAAGAGCCCTGGGCATCTGTGCTTTCCCAGAGACGGAAGGTCTCATGGTGCCCGTTCTCGGCAGAGCCTTTTTCCGAAACGGGAAACGTCCGGCTCCTTGTAAAACCGGGAAGGGGCCAGCCCTGAAAGCTGTTGCTGTCCTTCACCTTCCCTGGGCAGCCTATTCACAGGCACAACAGCCCTGGGCATCTGTGCTTTCCCGGAGACGGAAGGTCTCATGGTGCTCGTTCCCGGCAGAGCCTTTTTCCGAAACGGCAAACGTCCGGCTCCTCCTCCCACCAGCAAGGGGCCAGCCCTGAAAGCTGTTGCTGCTCTTCACCTTCCCTGGGCAGCCTATTCACAGGCACAACAGCCCTGGGGATCTGTGCTTTCCCAGAGACGGAAGGTCTCATGGTGCCCGTTCTCGGCAGAGCCTTTTTCCGAAACGGCAAACGTCCGGCTCCTCCTCCCACCAGGAAGGGGACAGCCCTGAAAGCTGTCGCTGCTCTTCGCCTTCCCTGGGCAGCCTATTCACAGGCACAACAGCCCTGGGCATCTGTGCTTTCCCAGAGACGGAAGGTCTCATGGTGCCCGTTCTCGGCAGAGCCTTTTTCCGAAACGGCAAACGTCCGGCTCCTTGTCCCACCAGGAAGGGGCCAGCCCTGAATGCTGTTGCTGCTCTTCACCTTCTCTGGGCAGCCTATTCACAGGCACAACAGCCCTGGGCATCTGTGCTTTCCCAGAGACGGAAGGTCTCATGGTGCTCGTTCTCGGCAGAGCCTTTTTCCAAAACGGGAAACGTCCGGCTCATTGTCCCGCCAGCAACGGGCCAGCCCTGAAAGCTGTTGCTGTCCTTCACCTTCCCTGGGCAGCCTATTCACAGGCACAACAGCCCTGGGCATCTGTGCTTTCCCAGAGACGGAAGGTCTCATGGTGCCCGTTCTCGGCAGAGCCTTTTTCCGAAACAGGAAACGTCCGGCTCCTCCTCCCACCAGGAAGGGGCCAGCCCTGAAAGCTGTTGCTGCTCTTCACCTTCCCTGGGCAGCCTATTCACAGGCACAACAGCCCTGGGGATCTGTGCTTTCCCGGAGACGGAAGGTCTCATGGTGCCCGTTCTCGGCAGAGCCTTTTTCCGAAATGGGAAACGTCCGTCTCCTCCTCCCACCAGCAAGGGGCCAGCCCTGAAAGCTGTTGCAGGTCTTCGCCTTCCCTGGGCAGCTTATTCACAGGCCCAACAGCCCTGGGCATCTGTGCTTTCCCAGAGACGGAAGGTCTCATGGTGCCCGTTCTCGGCAGAGCCTTTTTCCAAAACGGCAAACGTCCGGCTCCTTGTCCCACCAGGAAGGGGACAGCCCTGAAAGCTGTTGCTGCTCTTCCCCTTCCCTTGACAGCCTATTCACAGGCACAACAGCCCTGGGCATCTGTGCTTTCCCAGAGACGGAAGGTCTCATGGTGCTCGTTCTCGGCAGAGCCTTTTTCCGAAACGGGAAACGTCCGGCTCCTTGTAAAACCGGGAAGGGACCAGCCCTGAAAGCTGTTGCTGCTCTTCGCCTTCCCTGAGCAGCCTGTTCACAGGCACAACAGCCCTGGGCATCTGTGCTTTCCCAGAGACGGAAGGTCTCATGGTGCCCGTTCTCGGCAGAGCCTTTTTCCGAAACGGCAAACGTCCGGCTCCTCCTCCCACCAGGAAGGGGACAGCCCTGAAAGCTGTTGCTGCTCTTCACCTTCTCTGGGCAGCCTATTCACAGGCACAACAGCCCTGGGCATCTGTGCTTTCCCAGAGACGGAAGGTCTCATGGTGCCCGTTCTCGGCAGAGCCTTTTTCCGAAACGGGAAACGTCCGGCTCCTCCTCCCACCAGGAAGGGGCCAGCCCTGAAAGCTGTTGCTGGTCTTCACCTTCCCTGGGCAGCCTATTCACAGGCACAACAGCCCTGGGCATCTGTGCTTTCCCAGAGACGGAAGGTCTCATGGTGCCCGTTCTCGGCAGAGTCTTTTTCCGAAAAGGCAAACGTCCGGCTCATTGTCCCGCCAGCAAGGGGCCAGCCCTGAAAGCTGTTGCTGCTCTTCGCCTTCCCTGGGCAGCCTATTCACAGGCACAACAGCCCTGGGTATCTGTGCTTTCCCAGAGACGGAAGGTCTCATGGGGCCCGTTCTCGGCAGAGCCTTTTTCCGAAAGGGCAAATGTCCGGCTCCTTTTAAAACCGGGAAGGGGCCAGCCCTGAAAGCTGTTGCTGCTCTTCACCTTCCCTGGGCAGCCTATTCACAGGCACAACAGCCCTGGGCATCTGTGCTTTCCCAGAGACGGAAGGTCTCATGGTGCTCGTTCTCGGCAGAGTCTTTTTCCAAAACGGGAAAAGTCCGGCTCATTGTCCCGCCAGCAAGGGGCCAGCCCTGAAAGCTGTTGCTGCTCTTCGCCTTCCCTGGGCAGCCTATTCACAGGCACAAGAGCCCTGGGCATCTGTGCTTTCCCAGAGACAGAAGGTCTCATGGTGCCCGTTCTCGGCAGAGCCTTTTTCCAAAACGGCAAACGTCCGGCTCCTTGTAAAACCGGGAAGGGACCAGCCCTGAAAGCTGTTGCTGCTCTTCACCTTCCCTGGGCAGCCTGTTCACAGGCACAACAGCCCTGGGCATCTGTGCTTTCCCAGAGACGGAAGGTCTCATGGGGCCTGTTCTCGGCAGAGCCTTTTTCCGAAACGGGAAACGTCCGGCTCATTGTCCCGCCAGCAAGGGGCCAGCCCTGAAAGCTGTTGCTGCTCTTCACCTTCTCTGGGCAGCCTATTCACAGGCACAACAGCCCTGGGCATCTGTGCTTTCCCAGAGACGGAAGGTCTCATGGTGCCCGTTCTCGGCAGAGCCTTTTTCCGAAACGGCAAACGTCCGGCTCCTTGTCCCGCCAGGAAGGGGCCAGCCCTGAAAGCTGTTGCTGGTCTTCACCTTCCCTGGGCAGCCTATTCACAGGCACAACAGCCCTGGGCATCTGTGCTTTCCCAGAGACGGAAGGTCTCATGGTGCCCGTTCTCGGCAGAGTCTTTTTCCGAAAAGGCAAACGTCCGGCTCATTGTCCCGCCAGCAAGGGGCCAGCCCTGAAAGCTGTTGCTGCTCTTCGCCTTCCCTGGGCAGCCTATTCACAGGCACAACATCCCTGGGCATCTGTGCTTTCCCAGAGACGGAAGGTCTCATGGTGCCCGTTCTCGGCAGAGCCTTTTTCCGAATTGGCAAACGTCCGGCTCCTTGTAAAACCGGGAAGGGGCCAGCCCTGAAAGCTGTTGCTGCTCTTCACCTTCTCTGGGCAGCCTATTCACAGGCACAACAGCCCTGGGCATCTGTGCTTTCCCAGAGACGGAAGGTCTCATGGTGCCCGTTCTCGGCAGAGCCTTTTTCCGAAATGGGAAACGTCCGTCTCCTCCTCCCACCAGCAAGGGGCCAGCCCTGAAAGCTGTTGCAGGTCTTCGCCTTCCCTGGGCAGCTTATTCACAGGCCCAACAGCCCTGGGCATCTGTGCTTTCCCAGAGACGGAAGGTCTCATGGTGCCCGTTCTCGGCAGAGCCTTTTTCCGAAACGTGAAAAGTCCGGCTCCTTGTCCCACCAGGAAGGGGACAGCCCTGAAAGCTGTTGCTGCTCTTCACCGTCATTTGACAGCCTATTCACAGGCACAACAGCCCTGGGCATCTGTGCTTTCCCAGAGACAGAAGGTCTCATGGTGCCCGTTCTCGGCAGAGCCTTTTTCCGAAACGGCAAACGTCCGGCTCCTTGTAAAACCGGGAAGGGACCAGCCCTGAAAGCTGTTGCTGCTCTTCGCCTTCCCTGGGCAGCCTGTTCACAGGCACAACAGCCCTGGGCATCTGTGCTTTCCCGGAGACGGAAGGTCTCATGGTGCCCGTTCTCGGCAGAGCCTTTTTCCGAAATGGCAAACGTCCGGCTCATTTTCCCGCCAGCAAGGGGCCAGCCCTGAAAGCTATTGCTGCTCTTCGCCTTCCCTGGGCAGCCTATTCACAGGCACAACAGCCCTGGGCATCTGTGCTTTCCCAGAGACAGAAGGTCTCATGGTGCCCGTTCTCGGCAGAGCCTTTTTCCGAAATGGCAAACGTCCGGCTCCTCCTCCCACCAGGAAGGGGCCAGCCCTGAAAGCTGTTGCTGCTCTTCATCTTCCCTGGGCAGCCTATTCACAGGCACAACAGCCCTGGGCATCTGTGCTTTCCCAGAGACGGAAGGTCTCATGGTGCTCGTTCTCGGCAGAGCCTTTTTCCGAAACGGGAAACGTCCGGCTCCTTGTAAAACCGGGAAGGGACCAGCCCTGAAAGCTGTTGCTGCTCTTCACCTTCCCTGGGCAGCCTATTCACAGGCACAACAGCCCTGGGCATCTGTGCTTTCCCAGAGACGGAAGGTCTCATGGTGCCCGTTCTCGGCAGAGCCTTTTTCCGAAACGGCAAACGTCCGGCTCCTTGTCCCACCAGGAAGGGACCAGCCCTGAAAGCTGTTGCTGCTCTTCACCTACCCTGGGCAGCCTATTAACAGGCACAACAGCCCTGGGGATCTGTGCTTTCCCAGAGACGGAAGGTCTCATGGTGCCCGTTCTCGGCAGAGCCTTTTTCCAAAACGGCAAACGTCCGGCTCCTTGTCCCACCTGGAAGGGGCCAGCCCTGAAAGCTGTCGCTGCTCTTCGCATTCCCTGGGCAGCCTATTCACAGGCACAACAGCCCTGGGCATCTGTGCTTTCCCAGAGACGGAAGGTCTCATGGTGCTTGTTCTCGGCAGAGCCTTTTTCCGAAACGGGAAACGTCCGGCTCCTTGTAAAACCGGGAAGGGACCAGCCCTGAAAGCTGTTGCTGCTCTTCACCTTCCCTGGGCAGCCTATTCACAGGCACAACAGCCCTGGGCATCTGTGCTTTCCCAGAGACGGAAGGTCTCATGGTGCCCGTTCTCGGCAGAGCCTTTTTCCGAAATGGCAAACGTCCGGCTCCTCCTCCCACCAGGAAGGGATCAGACCTGAAAGCTGTTGCTGCTCTTCACCTTCCCTGGGCAGCCTATTCACAGGTACAACAGCCCTGGGCATCTGTGCTTTCCCAGAGACGGAAGGTCTCATGGTGCCCGTTCTCGGCAGAGCCTTTTTCTGAAACGGCAAACGTCCGGCTCCTTGTCCCGCAAGCAAGGGGCCAGCCCTGAAAGCTATTGCTGCTCTTCGCCTTCCCTGGGCAGCCTATTCACAGGCACAACAGCCCTGGGCATCTGTGCTTTCCCAGAGACGGAAGGTCTCATGGTGCCCGTTCTCGGCAGAGCCTTTTTCCGAAATGGCAAACGTCCGGCTCCTCCTCCCACCAGGAAGGGGCCAGCCCTGAAAGCTGTTGCTGCTCTTCATCTTCCCTGGGCAGCCTATTCACAGGCACAACAGCCCTGGGCATCTGTGCTTTCCCAGAGACGGAAGGTCTCATGGTGCTCGTTCTCGGCAGAGCCTTTTTCCGAAACGGGAAACGTCCGGCTCCTTGTAAAACCGGGAAGGGACCAGCCCTGAAAGCTGTTGCTGCTCTTCACCTTCCCTGGGCAGCCTATTCACAGGCAAAACAGCCCTGGGCATCTGTGCTTTCCCAGAGACGGAAGGTCTCATGGTGCCCGTTCTCGGCAGAGCCTTTTTCCGAAATGGCAAACGTCCGGCTCCTCCTCCCACCAGGAAGGGACCAGACCTGAAAGCTGTTGCTGCTCTTCACCTTCCCTGGGCAGCCTATTCACAGGCACAACAGCCCTGGGCATCTGTGCTTTCCCAGAGACGGAAGGTCTCATGGTGCCCGTTCTCGGCAGAGCCTTTTTCCGAAACGGCAAACGTCCGGCTCCTCCTCCCACCAGGAAGGGACCAGCCCTGAAAGCTGTTGCTGCTCTTCACCTTCCCTGGGCAGCCTATTCACAGGCACAACAGCCCTGGGCATCTGTGCTTTCCCAGAGACGGAAGGTCTCATGGTGCCCGTTCTCGGCAGAGCCTTTTTCCGAAACGGCAAACGTCCGGCTCCTTGTCCCACCTGGAAGGGGCCAGCCCTGAAAGCTGTCGCTGCTCTTCGCATTCCCTGGGCAGCCTATTCACAGGCACAAGAGCCCTGGGCATCTGTGCTTTCCCAGAGACGGAAGGTCTCATGGTGCCCGTTCTCGGCAGAGCCTTTTTCCGAAACGGCAAACGTCCGGCTCCTTGTCCCACCAGGAAGGGGCCAGCCCTGAAAGCTGTTGCTGCTCTTCACCTTCCCTGGGCAGCCTATTCACAGGCACAACAGCCCTGGGCATCTGTGCTTTCCCAGAGACGGAAGGTCTCATGGTGCCCGTTCTCGGCAGAGCCTTTTTCCGAAACGGCAAACGTCCGGCTCCTTGTAAAACCGGGAAGGGACCAGCCCTGAAAGCTGTTGCTGCTCTTCACCTTCCCTGGGCAGCCTATTCACAGGCACAAGAGCCTTGGGCATCTGTGCTTTCCCAGAGACGGAAGGTCTCATGGTGCCCGTTCTCGGCAGAGCCTTTTTCCGAAACGGCAAACGTCCGGCTCATTGTCCCGCCAGCAAGGGGCCAGCCCTGAAAGCTGTTGCTGGTCTTCACCTTCCCTGGGCAGCCTGTTCACAGGCACAACAGCCCTGGGCATCTGTGCTTTCCCAGAGACGGAAGGTCTCATTGTGCCCGTTCTCGGCAGAGCCTTTTTCCGAAACGGCAAACGTCCGGCTCCTCCTCCCACCAGGAAGGGACCAGACCTGAAAGCTGTTGCTGCTCTTCACCTTCCCTGGGCAGCCTATTCACAGGCACAACAGCCCTGGGCATCTGTGCTTTCCCAGAGACGGAAGGTCTCATGGTGCCCGTTCTCGGCAGAGCCTTTTTCCGAAACGGCAAACGTCCGTCTCCTCCTCCCACCAGGAAGGGGCCAGCCCTGAAAGCTGTTGCTGCTCTTCGCCTTCCCTGGGCAGCCTATTCACAGGCACAAGAGCCCTGGGCATCTGTGCTTTCCCAGAGACGGAAGGTCTCATGGTGCCCATTCTCGGCAGAGCCTTTTTCCGAAACGGCAAACGTCTGGCTACTTGTCCCACCAGGAAGGGACCAGACCTGAAAGCTGTTGCTGCTCTTCACCTTCCCTGGGCAGCCTATTCACAGGCACAACAGCCCTGGGGATCTGTGCTTTCCCAGAGACGGAAGGTCTCATGGTGCCCGTTCTCGGCAGAGCCTTTTTCCGAAACGGGAAACGTCCGGCTCTTTGTAAAACCGGGAACGGACCAGCCCTGAAAGCTGTTGCTGCTCTTCGCCTTCCCTGGACAGCCTGTTCACAGGCACAACAGCCCTGGGCATCTGTGCTTTCCCAGAGACGGAAGGTCTCATGGTGCCCGTTCTCGGCAGAGCCTTTTTCCGAAATGGGAAACGTCCGGCTCCTTGTAAAACCGGGAAGGGACCAGCCCTGAAAGCTGTTACTGCTCTTCACCTTCCCTGGGCAGCCTATTCACAGGCACAAGAGCCCTGGGCATCTGTGCTTTCCCAGAGACGGAAGGTCTCATGGTGCCCGTTCTCGGCAGATCCTTTTTCCGAAATGGGAAACGTCCGGCTCCTCCTCCCACCAGGAAGGGGCCAGCCCTGAAAGCTGTTGCTGCTCTTCACCTTCCCTGGGCAGCCTATTCACAGGCACAACAGCCCTGGGCATCTGTGCTTTCCCGGAGACGGAAGGTCTCATGGTGCCCATTCTCGGCAGAGCCTTTTTCCGAAACGGCAAACGTCCGGCTCCTTGTCCCGCAAGCAAGGGGCCAGCCCTGCAAGCTGTTGCTGCTCTTCACCTTCCCTGGGCAGCCTATTCACAGGCACAACAGCCCTGGGCATCTGTGCTTTCCCAGAGACGGAAGGTCTCATGGTGCCCGTTCTCGGCAGAGCCTTTTTCCGAATAGGCAAATGTCCGGCTCTTTGTCCCACCTGGAAGGGGCCAGCCCTGAAAGCTGTTGCTGGTCTTCACCTTCCCTGGGCAGCCTATTCACAGGCACAAGAGCCCTGGGCATCTGTGCTTTCCCAGAGACGGAAGGTCTCATGGTGCCCGTTCTCGGCAGAGCCTTTTTCCGAAATGGGAAACGTCCGGCTCCTTGTAAAACCGGGAAGGGGCCAGCCCTGAAAGCTGTTGCTGCTCTTCACCTTCCCTGGGCAGCCTATTCACAGGCACAAGAGCCTTGGGCATCTGTGCTTTCCCAGAGACGGAAGGTCTCATGGTGCCCGTTCTCGGCAGAGCCTTTTTCCGAAACGGCAAACGTCCGGCTCATTGTCCCGCCAGCAAGGGGCCAGCCCTGAAAGCTGTTGCTGGTCTTCACCTTCCCTGGGCAGCCTGTTCACAGGCACAACAGCCCTGGGCATCTGTGCTTTCCCAGAGACGGAAGGTCTCATTGTGCCCGTTCTCGGCAGAGCCTTTTTCCGAAACGGCAAACGTCCGGCTCCTCCTCCCACCAGGAAGGGACCAGACCTGAAAGCTGTTGCTGCTCTTCACCTTCCCTGGGCAGCCTATTCACAGGCACAACAGCCCTGGGCATCTGTGCTTTCCCAGAGACGGAAGGTCTCATGGTGCCCGTTCTCGGCAGAGCCTTTTTCCGAAACGGCAAACGTCCGTCTCCTCCTCCCACCAGGAAGGGGCCAGCCCTGAAAGCTGTTGCTGCTCTTCGCCTTCCCTGGGCAGCCTATTCACAGGTACAACAGCCCTGGGCATCTGTGCTTTCCCAGAGACGGAAGGTCTCATGGTGCCCGTTCTCGGCAGAGCCTTTTTCCGAAACGGCAAACGTCCGGCTCCTCCTCCCACCAGGAAGGGGCCAGCCCTGAAAGTTGTTGCTGCTCTTCACCTTCTCTGGGCAGCCTATTCACAGGCACAACAGCCCTGGGCATCTGTGCTTTCCCAGAGACAGAAGGTCTCATGGTGCCCGTTCTCGGCAGAGCCTTTTTCCGAAATGGGAAACGTCCGGCTCCTTGTAAAACCGGGAAGGGACCAGACCTGAAAGCTGTTGCTGCTCTTCGCCTTCCCTGGCAGCCTGTTCACAGGCACAACAGCCCTGGGCATCTGTGCTTTCCCAGAGATGGAAGGTCTCATGGTGCCCGTTCTCGGCAGAGTCTTTTTCCAAAACGGCAAACAACCGGCTCCTCCTCCCACCAGGAAGGGGCCAGCCCTGAAAGCTGTTGCTGCTCTTCACCTTCCCTGGGCAGCCTATTCACAGGCACAACAGCCCTGGGCATCTGTGCTTTCCCAGAGACGGAAGGTCTCATGGTGCCCATTCTCGGCAGAGCCTTTTTCCGAAACGGCAAACGTCTGGCTGCTTGTCCCACCAGGAAGGGACCAGACCTGAAAGCTGTTGCTGCTCTTCACCTTCCCTGGGCAGCCTATTCACAGGCACAACAGCCCTGGGGATCTGTGCTTTCCCAGAGACGGAAGGTCTCATGGTGCCCGTTCTCGGCAGAGCCTTTTTCCGAAACGGGAAACGTCCGGCTCTTTGTAAAACCGGGAACGGACCAGCCCTGAAAGCTGTTGCTGCTCTTCGCCTTCCCTGGGCAGCCTGTTCACAGGCACAACAGCCCTGGGCATCTGTGCTTTCCCAGAGACGGAAGGTCTCATGGTGCCCGTTCTCGGCAGAGCCTTTTTCCGAAATGGGAAACGTCCGGCTCCTTGTAAAACCGGGAACGGACCAGCCCTGAAAGCTGTTACTGCTCTTCACCTTCCCTGGGCAGCCTATTCACAGGCACAAGAGCCCTGGGCATCTGTGCTTTCCCAGAGACGGAAGGTCTCATGGTGCCCGTTCTCGGCAGAGCCTTTTTCCGAATTGGCAAACGTCCGGCTCCTCCTCCCACCAGGAAGGGGCCAGCCCTGAAAGCTGTTGCTGCTCTTCACCTTCCCTGGGCAGCCTATTCACAGGCACAACAGCCCTGGGCATCTGTGCTTTCCCGGAGACGGAAGGTCTCATGGTGCCCATTCTCGGCAGAGCCTTTTTCCGAAACGGCAAACGTCCGGCTCCTTGTCCCGCAAGCAAGGGGCCAGCCCTGCAAGCTGTTGCTGCTCTTCACCTTCCCTGGGCAGCCTATTCACAGGCACAACAGCCCTGGGCATCTGTGCTTTCCCAGAGACGGAAGGTCTCATGGTGCCCGTTCTCGGCAGAGCCTTTTTCCGAATAGGCAAATGTCCGGCTCTTTGTCCCACCTGGAAGGGGCCAGCCCTGAAAGCTGTTGCTGGTCTTCACCTTCCCTGGGCAGCCTATTCACAGGCACAAGAGCCCTGGGCATCTGTGCTTTCCCAGAGACGGAAGGTCTCATGGTGCCCGTTCTCGGCAGAGCCTTTTTCCGAAACGGGAAACGTCCGGCTCCTTGTAAAACCGGGAAGGGGCCAGCCCTGAAAGCTGTTGCTGTCCTTCATCTTCCCTGGGCAGCCTATTCACAGGCACAACAGCCCTGGGCATCTGTGCTTTCCCGGAGACGGAAGGTCTCATGGTGCTCGTTCCCGGCAGAGCCTTTTTCCGAAACGGCAAACGTCCAGCTCCTCCTCCCACCAGGAAGGGGCCAGACCTGAAAGCTGTTGCTGCTCTTCACCTTCCCTGGGCAGCCTATTCACAGGCACAACAGCCCTGGGCATCTGTGCTTTCCCAGAGACGGAAGGTCTCATGTTGCCCATTCTCGGCAGAGCCTTTTTCCGAAACGGCAAACGTCTGGCTCCTCCTCCCACCAGGAAGGGGACAGCCCTGAAAGCTGTTGCTGCTCTTCGCCTTCCCTGGGCAGCCTATTCACAGGTACAACAGCCCTGGGCATCTGTGCTTTCCCAGAGACGGAAGGTCTCATGGTGCCCGTTCTCGGCAGAGCCTTTTTCCGAAACGGCAAACGTCCGGCTCCTCCTCCCACCAAGAAGGGGCCAGCCCTGAAAGCTGTTGCTGCTCTTCGCCTTCCTCGGGCAGCCTGTTCACAGGCACAACAGCCCTGGGCATCTGTGCTTTCCCAGAGACGGAAGGTCTCATGGTGCCCGTTCTCGGCAGAGCCTTTTTCCGAAATGGGAAACGTCCGGCTCCTTGTAAAACCGGGAACGGACCAGCCCTGAAAGCTGTTACTGCTCTTCACCTTCCCTGGGCAGCCTATTCACAGGCACAAGAGCCCTGGGCATCTGTGCTTTCCCAGAGACGGAAGGTCTCATGGTGCCCGTTCTCGGCAGAGACTTTTTCCGAATTGGCAAACGTCCGGCTCCTCCTCCCACCAGGAAGGGGCCAGCCCTGAAACCTGTTGCTGCTCTTCACCTTCCCTGGGCAGCCTATTCACAGGCACAACAGCCCTGGGCATCTGTGCTTTCCCGGAGACGGAAGGTCTCATGGTGCCCATTCTCGGCAGAGCCTTTTTCCGAAACGGCAAACGTCCGGCTCCTTGTCCCGCAAGCAAGGGGCCAGCCCTGAAAGCTGTTGCTGCTCTTCACCTTCCCTGGGCAGCCTATTCACAGGCACAACAGCCCTGGGGATCTGTGCTTTCCCAGAGACGGAAGGTCTCATGGTGCCCGTTCTCGGCAGAGCCTTTTTCCGAAACGGCAAACGTCTGGCTCCTTGTCCCACCTGGAAGGGGCCAGCCCTGAAAGCTGTTGCTGCTCTTCACCTTCCCTGGGCAGCCTATTCACAGGCACAACAGCCCTGGGCATCTGTGCTTTCCCAGAGACGGAAGGTCTCATGGTGCCCGTTCTCGGCAGAGCCTTTTTCCGAAACGGCAAATGTCCGGCTCCTTGTAAAACCGGGAAGGGACCAGCCCTGAAAGCTGTTGCTGCTCTTCGCCTTCCCTGGGCAGCCTATTCACAGGCACAAGAGCCCTGGGCATCTGTGCTTTCCCAGAGAGGGAAGGTCTCATGGTGCCCGTTCTCGGCAGAGCCTTTTTCCAAAACGGCAAACGTCCGGCTCCTCCTCCCACCAGAAAGGGGCCAGCCCTGAAAGCTGTTGCTGCTCTTCACCTTCCCTGGGCAGCCTGTTCACAGGCACAACAGCCCTGGGCATCTGTGCTTTCCCATAGACGGAAGGTCTCATGGTGCCCGTTCTCGGCAGAGCCTTTTTCCGAAACGGCAAACGTCCGGCTCCTCCTCCCACCAGCAAGGGGCCAGCCCTGAAAGCTGTTGCAGGTCTTTGCCTTCCCTGGGTAGCTTATTCACAGGCCCAACAGCCCTGGGGATCTGTGCTTTCCCAGAGACGGAAGGTCTCATGGTGCCCGTTCTCGGCAGAGCCTTTTTCCGAATAGGCAAATGTCCGGCTCTTTGTCCCACCTGGAAGGGGCCAGCCCTGAAAGCTGTTGCTGGTCTTCACCTTCCCTTGACAGCCTATTCACAGGCACAACAGCCCTGGGCATCTGTGCTTTCCCAGAGACGGAAGGTCTCATGGTGCCCGTTCTCGGCAGAGCCTTTTTCTGAAACGGCAAACGTCCGGCTCCTTGTAAAACCGGGAAGGGGCCAGCCGTGAAAGCTGTTGCTGTCCTTCACCTTCCCTGGGCAGCCTATTCACAGGCACAACAGCCCTGGGCATCTGTGCTTTCCCGGAGACGGAAGGTCTCATGGTGCCCGTTCTCGGCAGAGCCTTTTTCCGAAACGGCAAACGTCTGGCTCCTCCTCCCACCAGGAAGGGGACAGCCCTGAAAGCTGTCGCTGCTCTTCGCCTTCCCTGGGCATCCTATTCACAGGTACAACAGCCCTGGGCATCTGTGCTTTCCCAGAGACGGAAGGTCTCATGGTGCCCGTTCTCGGCAGAGCCTTTTTCCGAAACGGCAAACGTCCGGCTCCTCCTCCCACCAGGAAGGGGACAGCCCTGAAAGTTGTTGCTGCTCTTCACCTTCTCTGGGCAGCCTATTCACAGGCACAACAGCCCTGGGCATCTGTGCTTTCCCAGAGACAGAAGGTCTCATGGTGCCCGTTCTCGGCAGAGCCTTTTTCCGAAATGGGAAACGTCCGGCTCCTTGTAAAACCGGGAAGGGACCAGACCTGAAAGCTGTTGCTGCTCTTCGCCTTCCCTGGCAGCCTGTTCTCAGGCACAACAGCCCTGGGCATCTGTGCTTTCCCAGAGATGGAAGGTCTCATGGTGCCCGTTCTCGGCAGAGTCTTTTTCCAAAACGGCAAACAACCGGCTCCTCCTCCCACCAGGAAGGGGCCAGCCCTGAAAGCTGTTGCTGGTCTTCACCTTCCCTGGGCAGCCTATTCACAGGCACAACAGCCCTGGGCATCTGTGCTTTCCCAGAGACGGAAGGTCTCATGGTGCCCATTCTCGGCAGAGCCTTTTTCCGAAACGGCAAACGTCTGGCTACTTGTCCCACCAGGAAGGGACCAGACCTGAAAGCTGTTGCTGCTCTTCACCTTCCCTGGGCAGCCTATTCACAGGCACAACAGCCCTGGGCATCTGTGCTTTCCCAGAGACGGAAGGTCTCATGGTGCCCGTTCTCGGCAGAGCCTTTTTCCGAAACGGGAAACGTCCGGCTCTTTGTAAAACCGGGAACGGATCAGCCCTGAAAGCTGTTGCTGCTCTTCGCCTTCCCTGGGCAGCCTGTTCACAGGCACAACAGCCCTGGGCATCTGTGCTTTCCCAGAGACGGAAGGTCTCATGGTGCCCGTTCTCGGCAGAGCCTTTTTCCGAAATGGGAAACGTCCGGCTCCTTGTAAAACCGGGAACGGACCAGCCCTGAAAGCTGTTACTGCTCTTCACCTTCCCTGGGCAGCCTATTCACAGGCACAAGAGCCCTGGGCATCTGTGCTTTCCCAGAGACGGAAGGTCTCATGGTGCCCGTTCTCGGCAGAGCCTTTTTCCGAAATGGGAAACGTCCGGCTCCTCCTCCCACCAGGAAGGGGCCAGCCCTGAAAGCTGTTGCTGCTCTTCACCTTCCCTGGGCAGCCTATTCACAGGCACAACAGCCCTGGGCATCTGTGCTTTCCCAGAGACGGAAGGTCTCATGGTGCCCGTTCTCGGCAGAGCCTTTTTCCGAATAGGCAAATGTCCGGCTCTTTGTCCCACCTGGAAGGGGCCAGCCCTGAAAGCTGTTGCTGGTCTTCGCCTTCCCTGGCAGCCTGTTCACAGGCACAACAGCCCTGGGCATCTGTGCTTTCCCAGAGATGGAAGGTCTCATGGTGCCCGTTCTCGGCAGAGTCTTTTTCCAAAACGGCAAACAACCGGCTCCTCCTCCCACCAGGAAGGGGCCAGCCCTGAAAGCTGTTGCTGCTCTTCACCTTCCCTGGGCAGCCTATTCACAGGCACAACAGCCCTGGGCATCTGTGCTTTCCCAGAGACGGAAGGTCTCATGGTGCCCATTCTCGGCAGAGCCTTTTTCCGAAACGGCAAACGTCTGGCTACTTGTCCCACCAGGAAGGGACCAGACCTGAAAGCTGTTGCTGCTCTTCACCTTCCCTGGGCAGCCTATTCACAGGCACAACAGCCCTGGGCATCTGTGCTTTCCCAGAGACGGAAGGTCTCATGGTGCCCGTTCTCGGCAGAGCCTTTTTCCGAAACGGGAAACGTCCGGCTCTTTGTAAAACCGGGAACGGACCAGCCCTGAAAGCTGTTGCTGCTCTTCGCCTTCCCTGGGCAGCCTGTTCACAGGCACAACAGCCCTGGGCATCTGTGCTTTCCCAGAGACGGAAGGTCTCATGGTGCCCGTTCTCGGCAGAGCCTTTTTCCGAAATGGGAAACGTCCGGCTCCTTGTAAAACCGGGAACAGACCAGCCCTGAAAGCTGTTACTGCTCTTCACCTTCCCTGGGCAGCCTATTCACAGGCACAAGAGCCCTGGGCATCTGTGCTTTCCCAGAGACGGAAGGTCTCATGGTGCCCGTTCTCGGCAGAGCCTTTTTCCGAAATGGGAAACGTCCGGCTCCTCCTCCCACCAGGAAGGGGCCAGCCCTGAAAGCTGTTGCTGCTCTTCACCTTCCCTGGGCAGCCTATTCACAGGCACAACAGCCCTGGGCATCTGTGCTTTCCCGGAGACGGAAGGTCTCATGGTGCCCATTCTCGGCAGAGCCTTTTTCCGAAACGGCAAACGTCCGGCTCCTTGTCCCGCAAGCAAGGGGCCAGCCCTGCAAGCTGTTGCTGCTCTTCACCTTCCCTGGGCAGCCTATTCACAGGCACAACAGCCCTGGGGATCTGTGCTTTCCCAGAGACGGAAGGTCTCATGGTGCCCGTTCTCGGCAGAGCCTTTTTCCGAATAGGCAAATGTCCGGCTCTTTGTCCCACCTGGAAGGGGCCAGCCCTGAAAGCTGTTGCTGGTCTTCAGCTTCCCTGGGCAGCCTATTCACAGGCACAAGAGCCCTGGGCATCTGTGCTTTCCCAGAGACGGAAGGTCTCATGGTGCCCGTTCTCGGCAGAGCCTTTTTCCGAAACGGCAAACGTCCGGCTCCTCCTCCCACCAGGAAGGGGCCAGACCTGAAAGCTGTTGCTGCTCTTCACCTTCCCTGGGCAGCCTATTCACAGGCACAACAGCCCTGGGCATCTGTGCTTTCCCAGAGACGGAAGGTCTCATGGTGCCCATTCTCGGCAGAGCCTTTTTCCGAAACGGCAAACGTCTGGCTCCTCCTCCCACCAGGAAGGGGACAGCCCTGAAAGCTGTCGCTGCTCTTCGCCTTCCCTGGGCAGCCTATTCACAGGTACAACAGCCCTGGGCATCTGTGCTTTCCCAGAGACGGAAGGTCTCATGGTGCCCGTTCTCGGCAGAGCCTTTTTCCGAAACGGCAAACGTCCGGCTCCTCCTCCCACCAAGAAGGGGCCAGCCCTGAAAGCTGTTGCTGCTCTTCGCCTTCCTCGGGCAGCCTGTTCACAGGCACAACAGCCCTGGGCATCTGTGCTTTCCCAGAGACGGAAGGTCTCATGGTGCCCGTTCTCGGCAGAGCCTTTTTCCGAAATGGGAAACGTCCGGCTCCTTGTAAAACCGGGAACGGACCAGCCCTGAAAGCTGTTACTGCTCTTCACCTTCCCTGGGCAGCCTATTCACAGGCACAAGAGCCCTGGGCATCTGTGCTTTCCCAGAGACGGAAGGTCTCATGGTGCCCGTTCTCGGCAGAGACTTTTTCCGAATTGGCAAACGTCCGGCTCCTCCTCCCACCAGGAAGGGGCCAGCCCTGAAACCTGTTGCTGCTCTTCACCTTCCCTGGGCAGCCTATTCACAGGCACAACAGCCCTGGGCATCTGTGCTTTCCCGGAGACGGAAGGTCTCATGGTGCCCATTCTCGGCAGAGCCTTTTTCCGAAACGGCAAACGTCCGGCTCCTTGTCCCGCAAGCAAGGGGCCAGCCCTGAAAGCTGTTGCTGCTCTTCACCTTCCCTGGGCAGCCTATTCACAGGCACAACAGCCCTGGGGATCTGTGCTTTCCCAGAGACGGAAGGTCTCATGGTGCCCGTTCTCGGCAGAGCCTTTTTCCGAAACGGCAAACGTCTGGCTCCTTGTCCCACCTGGAAGGGGCCAGCCCTGAAAGCTGTTGCTGCTCTTCACCTTCCCTGGGCAGCCTATTCACAGGCACAACAGCCCTGGGGATCTGTGCTTTCCCAGAGACGGAAGGTCTCATGGTGCCCGTTCTCGGCAGAGCCTTTTTCCGAAACGGCAAATGTCCGGCTCCTTGTAAAACCGGGAAGGGACCAGCCCTGAAAGCTGTTGCTGCTCTTCGCCTTCCCTGGGCAGCCTATTCACAGGCACAAGAGCCCTGGGCATCTGTGCTTTCCCAGAGACGGAAGGTCTCATGGTGCCCGTTCTCGGCAGAGCCTTTTTCCGAAACGGCAAACGTCCGTCTCCTCCTCCCACCAGCAAGGGGCCAGCCCTGAAAGCTGTTGCAGGTCTTCGCCTTCCCTGGGTAGCTTATTCACAGGCCCAACAGCCCTGGGGATCTGTGCTTTCCCAGAGACGGAAGGTCTCATGGTGCCCGTTCTCGGCAGAGCCTTTTTCCGAATAGGCAAATGTCCGGCTCTTTGTCCCACCTGGAAGGGGCCAGCCCTGAAAGCTGTTGCTGGTCTTCAACTTCCCTTGACAGCCTATTCACAGGCACAACAGCCCTGGGCATCTGTGCTTTCCCAGAGACGGAAGGTCTCATGGTGCCCGTTCTCGGCAGAGCCTTTTTCTGAAACGGCAAACGTCCGGCTCCTTGTAAAACCGGGAAGGGGCCAGCCCTGAAAGCTGTTGCTGTCCTTCACCTTCCCTGGGCAGCCTATTCACAGGCACAACAGCCCTGGGCATCTGTGCTTTCCCGGAGACGGAAGGTCTCATGGTGCCCGTTCTCGGCAGAGCCTTTTTCCGAAACGGCAAACGTCTGGCTCCTCCTCCCACCAGGAAGGGGACAGCCCTGAAAGCTGTCGCTGCTCTTCGCCTTCCCTGGGCAGCCTATTCACAGGTACAACAGCCCTGGGCATCTGTGCTTTCCCAGAGACGGAAGGTCTCATGGTGCCCGTTCTCGGCAGAGCCTTTTTCCGAAACGGCAAACGTCCGGCTCCTTGTAAAACCGGGAAGGGGCCAGCCCTGAAAGATGTTGCTGCTCTTCACCTTCCCTGGGCAGCCTATTCACAGGCACAACAGCCCTGGGCATCTGTGCTTTCCCAGAGACGGAAGGTCTCATGGTGCCCGTTCTCGGCAGAGCCTTTTTCCAAAACGGCAAACGTCCGGCTCCTTTTAAAACCGGGAAGGGGCCAGCCCTGAAAGCTGTTGCTGCTCTTCACCTTCCCTGGGCAGCCTATTCACAGGCACAACAGCCCTGGGCATCTGTGCTTTCCCAGAGACGGAAGGTCTCATGGTGCTCGTTCTCGGCAGAGTCTTTTTCCAAAACGGGAAATGTCCGGCTCATTGTCCCGCCAGCAAGGGTCCAGCCCTGAAAGCTGTTGCTGCTCTTCACCTTCCCTGGGCAGCCTATTCACAGGCACAACAGCCCTGGGGATCTGTGCTTTCCCAGAGACGGAAGGTCTCATGGTGCCCGTTCTCGGCAGAGCCTTTTTCCGAAACGGCAAACGTCTGGCTCCTTGTCCCACCTGGAAGGGGCCAGCCCTGAAAGCTGTTGCTGCTCTTCACCTTCCCTGGGCAGCCTATTCACAGGCACAACAGCCCTGGGCATCTGTGCTTTCCCAGAGACGGAAGGTCTCATGGTGCCCGTTCTCGGCAGAGCCTTTTTCCGAAACGGCAAATGTCCGGCTCCTTGTAAAACCGGGAAGGGACCAGCCCTGAAAGCTGTTGCTGCTCTTCACCTTCCCTGGGCAGCCTATTCACAGGCACAACAGCCCTGGGCATCTGTGCTTTCCCAGAGAGGGAAGGTCTCATGGTGCCCGTTCTCGGCAGAGCCTTTTTCCAAAACGGCAAACGTCCGGCTCATTGTCCCGCCAGCAAGGGGCCAGCCCTGAAAGCTGTTGCTGCTCTTCACCTTCCCTGGGCAGCCTGTTCACAGGCACAACAGCCCTGGGCATCTGTGCTTTCCCAGAGACGGAAGGTCTCATGGTGCCCGTTCTCGGCAGAGCCTTTTTCCGAAACGGCAAACGTCCGTCTCCTCCTCACACCAGCAAGGGGCCAGCCCTGAAAGCTGTTGCAGGTCTTCGCCTTCCCTGGGTAGCTTATTCACAGGCCCAACAGCCCTGGGGATCTGTGCTTTCCCAGAGACGGAAGGTCTCATGGTGCCCGTTCTCGGCAGAGCCTTTTTCCGAATAGGCAAATGTCCGGCTCTTTGTCCCACCTGGAAGGGGCCAGCCCTGAAAGCTGTTGCTGCTCTTCACCTTCCCTTGACAGCCTATTCACAGGCACAACAGCCCTGGGCATCTGTGCTTTCCCAGAGACGGAAGGTCTCATGGTGCCCGTTCTCGGCAGAGCCTTTTTCTGAAACGGCAAACGTCCGGCTCCTTGTAAAACCGGGAAGGGGCCAGCCCTGAAAGCTGTTGCTGTCCTTCACCTTCCCTGGGCAGCCTACTCACAGGCACAACAGCCCTGGGCATCTGTGCTTTCCCGGAGACGGAAGGTCTCATGGTGCCCGTTCTCGGCAGAGCCTTTTTCCGAAACGGCAAACGTCTGGCTCCTCCTCCCACCAGGAAGGGGACAGCCCTGAAAGCTGTCGCTGCTCTTCGCCTTCCCTGGGCAGCCTATTCACAGGTACAACAGCCCTGGGCATCTGTGCTTTCCCAGAGACGGAAGGTCTCATGGTGCCCGTTCTCGGCAGAGCCTTTTTCCGAAACGGCAAACGTCCGGCTCCTTGTAAAACCGGGAAGGGGCCAGCCCTGAAAGATGTTGCTGCTCTTCGCCTTCCCTGGGCAGCCTATTCACAGGCACAAGAGCCCTGGGCATCTGTGCTTTCCCAGAGACGGAAGGTCTCATGGTGCCCGTTCTCGGCAGAGCCTTTTTCCGAAACGGCAAACGTCCGTCTCCTCCTCCCACCAGCAAGGGGCCAGCCCTGAAAGCTGTTGCAGGTCTTCGCCTTCCCTGGGTAGCTTATTCACAGGCCCAACAGCCCTGGGGATCTGTGCTTTCCCAGAGACGGAAGGTCTCATGGTGCCCGTTCTCGGCAGAGCCTTTTTCCGAATAGGCAAATGTCCGGCTCTTTGTCCCACCTGGAAGGGGCCAGCCCTGAAAGCTGTTGCTGGTCTTCAACTTCCCTTGACAGCCTATTCACAGGCACAACAGCCCTGGGCATCTGTGCTTTCCCAGAGACGGAAGGTCTCATGGTGCCCGTTCTCGGCAGAGCCTTTTTCTGAAACGGCAAACGTCCGGCTCCTTGTAAAACCGGGAAGGGGCCAGCCCTGAAAGCTGTTGCTGTCCTTCACCTTCCCTGGGCAGCCTATTCACAGGCACAACAGCCCTGGGCATCTGTGCTTTCCCGGAGACGGAAGGTCTCATGGTGCCCGTTCTCGGCAGAGCCTTTTTCCGAAACGGCAAACGTCTGGCTCCTCCTCCCACCAGGAAGGGGACAGCCCTGAAAGCTGTCGCTGCTCTTCGCCTTCCCTGGGCAGCCTATTCACAGGTACAACAGCCCTGGGCATCTGTGCTTTCCCAGAGACGGAAGGTCTCATGGTGCCCGTTCTCGGCAGAGCCTTTTTCCGAAACGGCAAACGTCCGGCTCCTTGTAAAACCGGGAAGGGGCCAGCCCTGAAAGATGTTGCTGCTCTTCACCTTCCCTGGGCAGCCTATTCACAGGCACAACAGCCCTGGGCATCTGTGCTTTCCCAGAGACGGAAGGTCTCATGGTGCCCGTTCTCGGCAGAGCCTTTTTCCGAAACGGCAAAAGTCCGGCTCCTTTTAAAACCGGGAAGGGGCCAGCCCTGAAAGCTGTTGCTGCTCTTCACCTTCCCTGGGCAGCCTATTCACAGGCACAACAGCCCTGGGCATCTGTGCTTTCCCAGAGACGGAAGGTCTCATGGTGCTCGTTCTCGGCAGAGTCTTTTTCCAAAACGGGAAAAGTCCGGCTCATTGTCCCGCCAGCAAGGGTCCAGCCCTGAAAGCTGTTGCTGCTCTTCACCTTCCCTGGGCAGCCTATTCACAGGCACAACAGCCCTGGGGATCTGTGCTTTCCCAGAGACGGAAGGTCTCATGGTGCCCGTTCTCGGCAGAGCCTTTTTCCGAAACGGCAAACGTCTGGCTCCTTGTCCCACCTGGAAGGGGCCAGCCCTGAAAGCTGTTGCTGCTCTTCACCTTCCCTGGGCAGCCTATTCACAGGCACAACAGCCCTGGGCATCTGTGCTTTCCCAGAGACGGAAGGTCTCATGGTGCCCGTTCTCGGCAGAGCCTTTTTCCGAAACGGCAAATGTCCGGCTCCTTGTAAAACCGGGAAGGGACCAGCCCTGAAAGCTGTTGCTGCTCTTCATCTTCCCTGGGCAGCCTATTCACAGGCACAACAGCCCTGGGCATCTGTGCTTTCCCAGAGAGGGAAGGTCTCATGGTGCCCGTTCTCGGCAGAGCCTTTTTCCAAAACGGCAAACGTCCGGCTCATTGTCCCGCCAGCAAGGGGCCAGCCCTGAAAGCTGTTGCTGCTCTTCACCTTCCCTGGGCAGCCTATTCACAGGCACAACAGCCCTGGGCATCTGTGCTTTCCCAGAGACGGAAGGTCTCATGGTGCCCGTTCTCGGCAGAGCCTTTTTCCGAAACGGCAAACGTCCGTCTCCTCCTCACACCAGCAAGGGGCCAGCCCTGAAAGCTGTTGCAGGTCTTCGCCTTCCCTGGGTAGCTTATTCACAGGCCCAACAGCCCTGGGGATCTGTGCTTTCCCAGAGACGGAAGGTCTCATGGTGCCCGTTCTCGGCAGAGCCTTTTTCCGAATAGGCAAATGTCCGGCTCTTTGTCCCACCTGGAAGGGGCCAGCCCTGAAAGCTGTTGCTGCTCTTCACCTTCCCTTGACAGCCTATTCACAGGCACAACAGCCCTGGGCATCTGTGCTTTCCCAGAGACGGAAGGTCTCATGGTGCCCGTTCTCGGCAGAGCCTTTTTCTGAAACGGCAAACGTCCGGCTCCTTGTAAAACCGGGAAGGGGCCAGCCCTGAAAGCTGTTGCTGTCCTTCACCTTCCCTGGGCAGCCTACTCACAGGCACAACAGCCCTGGGCATCTGTGCTTTCCCGGAGACGGAAGGTCTCATGGTGCCCGTTCTCGGCAGAGCCTTTTTCCGAAACGGCAAACGTCTGGCTCCTCCTCCCACCAGGAAGGGGACAGCCCTGAAAGCTGTCGCTGCTCTTCGCCTTCCCTGGGCAGCCTATTCACAGGTACAACAGCCCTGGGCATCTGTGCTTTCCCAGAGACGGAAGGTCTCATGGTGCCCGTTCTCGGCAGAGCCTTTTTCCGAAACGGCAAACGTCCGGCTCCTTGTAAAACCGGGAAGGGGCCAGCCCTGAAAGATGTTGCTGCTCTTCATCTTCTCTGGGCAGCCTATTCACAGGCACAACAGCCCTGGGCATCTGTGCTTTCCCAGAGATGGAAGGTCTCATGGTGCTCGTTCTCGGCAGAGCCTTTTTCCAAAACAGGAAACGTCCGGCTCCTCCTCCCACCAGGAAGGGGCCAGCCCTGAAAGCTGTTGCTACTCTTCACCTTCCCTGGGCAGCCTATTCACAGGCACAACAGCCCTGGGCATCTGTGCTTTCCCAGAGACGGAAGGTCTCATGGTGCCCGTTCTCGGCAGAGCCTTTTTCCGAAATGGGAAACGTCCGTCTCCTCCTCCCACCAGCAAGGGGCCTGCCCTGAAAGCTGTTGCAGGTCTTCGCCTTCCCTGGGCAGCTTATTCACAGGCACAACAGCCCTGGGCATCTGTGCTTTCCCAGAGACGGAAGGTCTCATGGTGCCCGTTCTCGGCAGAGCCTTTTTCCAAAACGGCAAACGTCCGGCTCCTTGTCCCACCAGGAAGGGGACAGCCCTGAAAGCTGTTGCTGCTCTTCACCTTCCCTGGGCAGCCTATTCACAGGCACAACAGCCCTGGGCATCTGTGCTTTCCCAGAGACGGAAGGTCTCATGGTGCTCGTTCTCGGCAGAGTCTTTTTCCAAAACGGGAAAAGTCCGGCTCATTGTCCCGCCAGCAAGGGTCCAGCCCTGAAAGCTGTTGCTGCTCTTCGCCTTCCCTGGGCAGCCTATTCACAGGCACAAGAGCCCTGGGCATCTGTGCTTTCCCAGAGACGGAAGGTCTCATGGTGCCCGTTCTCGGCAGAGCCTTTTTCCAAAACGGCAAACGTCCGGCTCCTTGTAAAACCGGGAAGGGACCAGCCCTGAAAGCTGTTGCTGCTCTTCGCCTTCCCTGGGCAGCCTGTTCACAGGCACAACAGCCCTGGGCATCTGTGCTTTCCCAGAGACGGAAGGTCTCATGGGGCCTGTTCTCGGCAGAGCCTTTTTCCGAAACGGCAAACGTCCGGCTCCTCCTCCCACCAGGAAGGGGCCAGCCCTGAAAGCTGTTGCTGCTCTTCACCTTCTCTGGGCAGCCTATTCACAGGCACAACAGCCCTGGGCATCTGTGCTTTCCCAGAGACAGAAGGTCTCATGGTGCCCATTCTCGGCAGAGCCTTTTTCCGAAACGGCAAACGTCCGGCTCATTGTCCCGCCAGCAAGGGGCCAGCCCTGAAAGCTGTTGCTGCTCTTCGCCTTCCCTGGGCAGCCTATTCACAGGCACAACAGCCCTGGGCATCTGTGCTTTCCCAGAGACGGAAGGTCTCATGGTGCCCGTTCTCGGCAGAGCCTTTTTCCGAATTGGCAAACGTCCGGCTCCTTGTAAAACCGGGAAGGGGCCAGCCCTGAAAGCTGTTGCTGCTCTTCACCTTCTCTGGGCAGCCTATTCACAGGCACAACAGCCCTGGGCATCTGTGCTTTCCCAGAGACGGAAGGTCTCATGGTGCCCGTTCTCGGCAGAGCCTTTTTCCGAAACGGCAAACGTCCGTCTCCTCCTCCCACCAGCAAGGGGCCAGCCCTGAAAGCTGTTGCAGGTCTTCGCCTTCCCTGGGCAGCTTATTCACAGGCACAACAGCCCTGCGCATTTGTGCTTTCCCAGAGACGGAAGGTCTCATGGTGCCCGTTCTCGGCAGAGCCTTTTTCCAAAACGGCAAACGTCCGGCTCCTTGTCCCGCCAGCAAGGGGCCAGCCCTGAAAGCTATTGCTGTCCTTCACCTTCCCTGGGCAGCCTATTCACAGGCACAATAGCCCTGGGCATCTGTGCTTTCCCAGAGACGGAAGGTCTCATGGTGCCCGTTCTCGGCAGAGCCTTTTTCCGAAATGGCAAACGTCCGGCTCCTCCTCCCACCAGGAAGGGACCAGCCCTGAAAGCTGTTGCTGATCTTCATCTTCCCTGGGCAGCCTATTCACAGGCACAACAGCCCTGGGCATCTGTGCTTTCCCAGAGACGGAAGGTCTCATGGTGCCCGTTCTCGGCAGAGCCTTTTTCCGAAACGGCAAACGTCTGGCTCCTCCTCCCACCAGGAAGGGGCCAGCCCTGAAAGCTGTTGCTGCTCTTCACCTTCCCTGGGCAGCCTATTCACAGGCACAACAGCCCTGGGCATCTGTGCTTTCCCGGAGACGGAAGGTCTCATGGTGCCCATTCTCGGCAGAGCCTTTTTCCGAAACGGCAAACGTCCGGCTCCTTGACCCGCAAGCAAGGGGCCAGCCCTGCAAGATGTTGCTGCTCTTCACCTTCCCTGGGCAGCCTATTCACAGGCACAACAGCCCTGGGGATCTGTGCTTTCCCAGAGACGGAAGGTCTCATGGTGCCCGTTCTCGGCAGAGACTTTTTCCGAAACGGCAAACGTCCGGCTCCTTGTCCCACCTGGAAGGGGCCAGCCCTGAAAGCTGTTGCTGCTCTTCACCTTCCCTGGGCAGCCTATTCACAGGCACAACAGCCCTGGGCATCTGTGCTTTCCCAGAGTCGGAAGGTCTCATGGTGCCCGTTCTCGGCAGAGCCTTTTTCCGAAACGGCAAATGTCCGGCTCCTTGTAAAACCGGGAAGGGACCAGCCCTGAAAGCTGTTGCTGCTCTTCACCTTCCCTGGGCAGCCTATTCACAGGCACAACAGCCCTGGGCATCTGTGCTTTCCCAGAGACGGAAGGTCTCATGGTGCCCGTTCTCGGCAGAGCCTTTTTCCGAAACGGCAAACGTCCGGCTCCTCCTCCCACCAGGAAGGGGCCAGCCCTGAAAGCTGTTGCTGCTCTTCACCTTCCCTGGGCAGCCTCTTCACAGGCACAACAGCCCTGGGCATCTGTGCTTTCCCAGAGACGGAAGGTCTCATGGTGCCCGTTCTCGGCAGAGCCTTTTTCCGAAACGGCAAACGTCCGGCTCCTCCTCCCGCCAGGAAGGGACCAGCTCGGAAAGCTGTTGCTCCTCTTCGCCCTCCCTGGGCAATATATCCACAGGCACAACAGCCCTGGGCATCTGTGCTTTCCCAGAGACGGAAGGTCTCATGGTGCCCGTTCTCGGCAGAGCCTTTTTCCGAAACGGCAAACGTCCGGTTCCTTGTAAAACCGGGAAGGGACCAGCCCTGAAAGCTGTTGCTGGTCTTCACCTTCCCTTGGCAGCCTATTGACAGGCACAACAGCCCTGGGCATCTGTGCTTTCCCAGAGACGGAAGGTCTCATGGTGCCCGTTCTCGGCAGAGCCTTTTTCCGAAACGGCAAACGTCCGGCTCCTCCTCCCACCAGCAAGGGGCCAGCCCTGAAAGCTGTTGCTGCTCTTCACCTTCCCTGGGCAGCCTCTTCACAGGCACAACAGCCCTGGGCATCTGTGCTTTCCCAGAGACGGAAGGTCTCATGGTGCCCGTTCTCGGCAGAGCCTTTTTCCGAAACGGCAAACGTCCGGCTCCTTGTAAAACCGGGAAGGGGCCAGCCCTGAAAGCTGTTGCTGCTCTTCACCTTCCCTGGGCAGCCTATTCACAGGCACAACAGCCCTGGGCATCTGTGCTTTCCCAGAGACGGAAGGTCTCATGGTGCCCGTTCTCGGCAGAGCCTTTTTCCGAAACGGCAAACATCCGGCTCCTTGTCCCACCAGGAAGGGGCCAGCCCTGAAAGCTGTTGCTGCTCTTCGCCTTCCCTGGGCAGCCTATTCACAGGCACAGCAGCCCTGGGCATCTGTGCTTTCCCAGAGACGGAAGGTCTCATGGTGCTCGTTCTCGGCAGAGCCTTTTTCCGAAACGGCAAACGTCCGGCTCCTCCTCCCACCAGCAAGGGGCCAGCCCTGAAAGCTGTTGCTGCTCTTCACCTACCCTGGGCAGCCTATTCACAGGCACAACAGCCCTGGGCATCTGTGCTTTCCCAGAGACGGAAGGTCTCATGGTGCCCGTTCTCGGCAGAGACTTTTTCCAAAACAGCAAACGTCCGGCTCCTTGTAAAACCGGGAAGGGACCAGCCCTGAAAGCTGTTGCTGCTCTTCACCTTCCCTGGGCAGCCTATTCACAGGCACAACAGCCCTGGGCATCTGTGCTTTCCCGGAGACGGAAGGTCTCATGGTGCCCATTCTCGGCAGAGCCTTTTTCCGAAACGGCAAACGTCCGGCTCCTTGACCCGCAAGCAAGGGGCCAGCCCTGCAAGATGTTGCTGCTCTTCACCTTCCCTGGGCAGCCTATTCACAGGCACAACAGCCCTGGGGATCTGTGCTTTCCCAGAGACGGAAGGTCTCATGGTGCCCGTTCTCGGCAGAGACTTTTTCCGAAACGGCAAACGTCCGGCTCCTTGTCCCACCTGGAAGGGGCCAGCCCTGAAAGCTGTTGCTGCTCTTCACCTTCCCTGGGCAGCCTATTCACAGGCACAACAGCCCTGGGCATCTGTGCTTTCCCAGAGTCGGAAGGTCTCATGGTGCCCGTTCTCGGCAGAGCCTTTTTCCGAAACGGCAAATGTCCGGCTCCTTGTAAAACCGGGAAGGGACCAGCCCTGAAAGCTGTTGCTGCTCTTCACCTTCCCTGGGCAGCCTATTCACAGGCACAACAGCCCTGGGCATCTGTGCTTTCCCAGAGACGGAAGGTCTCATGGTGCCCGTTCTCGGCAGAGCCTTTTTCCGAAACGGCAAACGTCCGGCTCCTCCTCCCACCAGGAAGGGGCCAGCCCTGAAAGCTGTTGCTGCTCTTCACCTTCCCTGGGCAGCCTATTCACAGGCACAACAGCCCTGGGCATCTGTGCTTTCCCAGAGACGGAAGGTCTCATGGTGCCCGTTCTCGGCAGAGCCTTTTTCCGAAACGGCAAACGTCCGGCTCCTCCTCCCGCCAGGAAGGGACCAGCTCGGAAAGCTGTTGCTCCTCTTCGCCCTCCCTGGGCAATATATCCACAGGCACAACAGCCCTGGGCATCTGTGCTTTCCCAGAGACGGAAGGTCTCATGGTGCCCGTTCTCGGCAGAGCCTTTTTCCGAAACGGCAAACGTCCGGTTCCTTGTAAAACCGGGAAGGGACCAGCCCTGAAAGCTGTTGCTGGTCTTCACCTTCCCTTGGCAGCCTATTGACAGGCACAACAGCCCTGGGCATCTGTGCTTTCCCAGAGACGGAAGGTCTCATGGTGCCCGTTCTCGGCAGAGCCTTTTTCCGAAACGGCAAACGTCCGGCTCCTCCTCCCACCAGCAAGGGGCCAGCCCTGAAAGCTGTTGCTGCTCTTCACCTTCCCTGGGCAGCCTCTTCACAGGCACAACAGCCCTGGGCATCTGTGCTTTCCCAGAGACGGAAGGTCTCATGGTGCCCGTTCTCGGCAGAGCCTTTTTCCGAAACGGCAAACGTCCGGCTCCTTGTAAAACCGGGAAGGGGCCAGCCCTGAAAGCTGTTGCTGCTCTTCACCTTCCCTGGGCAGCCTATTCACAGGCACAACAGCCCTGGGCATCTGTGCTTTCCCAGAGACGGAAGGTCTCATGGTGCCCGTTCTCGGCAGAGCCTTTTTCCGAAACGGCAAACGTCCGGCTCCTCCTCCCACCAGCAAGGGGCCAGCCCTGAAAGCTGTTGCTGCTCTTCGCCCTCCCTGGGCAGCCTATTCACAGGCACAACAGCCCTGGGCATCTGTGCTTTCCCAGAGACGGAAGGTCTCATGGTGCCCGTTCTCGGCAGAGCCTTTTTCCGAAACGGCAAACGTCCGGCTCCTCCTCCCACCAGGAAGGGGCCAGCCCTGAAAGCTGTTGCTGCTCTTCACCTTCTCTGGGCAGCCTATTCACAGGCACAACAGCCCTGGGCATCTGTGCTTTCCCAGAGACGGAAGGTCTCATGGTGCCCGTTCTCGGCGGAGCCTTTTTCCGAAACAGCAAACGTCCGGCTCATTGTCCCACCAGGAAGGGGCCAGCCCTGAAAGCTGTTGCTGCTCTTCACCTTCCCTGGGCAGCCTATTCACAGGAACAACAGCCCTGGGCATCTGTGCTTTCCCAGAGACGGAAAGTCTCATGGTGCCCGTTCTCGGCAGAGCCTTTTTCCGAAACGGCAAACGTCCGGCTCCTCCTCCCACCAGGAAGGGACCAGCCCTGAAAGCTGTTGCTGCTCTTCACCTTCCCTGGGCAGCCTATTCACAGGCACAACAGCCCTGGGCATCTGTGCTTTCCCAGAGACGGAAGGTCTCATGGTGCCCGTTCTCGGCAGAGCCTTTTTCCGAAACGGCAAACATCCGGCTCCTTGTCCCACCAGGAAGGGGCCAGCCCTGAAAGCTGTTGCTGCTCTTCGCCTTCCCTGGGCAGCCTATTCACAGGCACAGCAGCCCTGGGCATCTGTGCTTTCCCAGAGACGGAAGGTCTCATGGTGCTCGTTCTCGGCAGAGCCTTTTTCCGAAACGGCAAACGTCCGGCTCCTCCTCCCACCAGCAAGGGGCCAGCCCTGAAAGCTGTTGCTGCTCTTCACCTACCCTGGGCAGCCTATTCACAGGCACAACAGCCCTGGGCATCTGTGCTTTCCCAGAGACGGAAGGTCTCATGGTGCCCGTTCTCGGCAGAGCCTTTTTCCGAAACGGCAAACGTCCGGCTCATCCTCCCAGCAGGAAGGGACCAGCTCGGAAAGCTGTTTCTGCTCTTCGCCCTCCCTGGGCAATATATCCACAGGCACAACAGCCCTGGGCATCTGTGCTTTCCCAGAGACGGAAGGTCTCATGGTGCCCGTTCTCGGCAGAGCCTTTTTCCGAAACGGCAAACGTCCGGCTCCTTGTAAAACCGGGAAGGGGCCAGACCTGAAAGCTGTTGCTGCTCTTCGCCTTCCCTGGGCAGCCTGTTCACAGGCAAAACAGCCCTGGGCATCTGTGCTTTCCCAGAGACGGAAGGTCTCATGGTGCTCGTTCTCGGCAGAGCCTTTTTCCGAAACGGCAAACATCCGGCTCCTCCTCCCGCCAGCAAGGGGCCAGCCCTGAAAGCTGTTGCTGGTCTTCGCCTTCCCTGGGCAGCCTATTCACAGGCACAACAGCCCTGGGCATCTGTGCTTGCCCAGAGACGGAAGGTCTCATGGTGCCTGTTCTCGGCAGAGCCTTTTTCCGAAACGGCAAACGTCCGGCTCCTTGTAAAACCGGGAAGGGACCAGCCCTGAAAGCTGTTGCTGCTCTTCACCTTCCCTGGGTAGCCTATTCACAGGCACAAGAGCCCTGGGCATCTGTGCTTTCCCAGAGACGGAAAATCTCATGGTGCCCGTTCTCGGCAGAGCCTTTTTCCGAAACGGCAAACGTCCGGCTCCTCCTCCCACCAGCAAGGGGCCAGCCCTGAAAGCTGTTGCTGCTCTTCACCTTCCCTGGGCAGCCTATTCACAGGCACAACAGCCCTGGGCATCTGTGCTTTCCCAGAGACAGAAGGTGTCATGGTGCCCGTTCTCGGCAGAGCCTTTTTCCGAAACGGCAAACGTCCGGCTCCTTGTAAAACCGGGAAGGGACCAGCCCTGAAAGCTGTTGCTGCTCTTCACCTTCCCTGGGCAGCCTATTCACAGGCACAACAGCCCTGGGCATCTGTGCTTTCCCAGAGACGGAAGGTCTCATGGTGCCCGTTCTCGGCAGAGCCTTTTTCCGAAACGGCAAACGTCCGGCTCCTCCTCCCACCAGGAAGGGGCCAGCCCTGAAAGCTGTTGCTGCTCTTCACCTTCCCTGGGCAGCCTATTCACAGGCACAACAGCCCTGGGCATCTGTGCTTTCCCAGAGACGGAAGGTCTCATGGTGCCCGTTCTCGGCAGAGCCTTTTTCCGAAACGGCAAACGTCCGGCTCCTCCTCCCGCCAGGAAGGGACCAGCTCGGAAAGCTGTTGCTCCTCTTCGCCCTCCCTGGGCAATATATCCACAGGCACAACAGCCCTGGGCATCTGTGCTTTCCCAGAGACGGAAGGTCTCATGGTGCCCGTTCTCGGCAGAGCCTTTTTCCGAAACGGCAAACGTCCGGTTCCTTGTAAAACCGGGAAGGGACCAGCCCTGAAAGCTGTTGCTGGTCTTCACCTTCCCTTGGCAGCCTATTGACAGGCACAACAGCCCTGGGCATCTGTGCTTTCCCAGAGACGGAAGGTCTCATGGTGCCCGTTCTCGGCAGAGCCTTTTTCCGAAACGGCAAACGTCCGGCTCCTCCTCCCACCAGCAAGGGGCCAGCCCTGAAAGCTGTTGCTGCTCTTCACCTTCCCTGGGCAGCCTCTTCACAGGCACAACAGCCCTGGGCATCTGTGCTTTCCCAGAGACGGAAGGTCTCATGGTGCCCGTTCTCGGCAGAGCCTTTTTCCGAAACGGCAAACGTCCGGCTCCTTGTAAAACCGGGAAGGGGCCAGCCCTGAAAGCTGTTGCTGCTCTTCACCTTCCCTGGGCAGCCTATTCACAGGCACAACAGCCCTGGGCATCTGTGCTTTCCCAGAGACGGAAGGTCTCATGGTGCCCGTTCTCGGCAGAGCCTTTTTCCGAAACGGCAAACGTCCGGCTCCTCCTCCCACCAGCAAGGGGCCAGCCCTGAAAGCTGTTGCTGCTCTTCGCCCTCCCTGGGCAGCCTATTCACAGGCACAACAGCCCTGGGCATCTGTGCTTTCCCAGAGACGGAAGGTCTCATGGTGCCCGTTCTCGGCAGAGCCTTTTTCCGAAACGGCAAACGTCCGGCTCCTCCTCCCACCAGGAAGGGGCCAGCCCTGAAAGCTGTTGCTGCTCTTCACCTTCTCTGGGCAGCCTATTCACAGGCACAACAGCCCTGGGCATCTGTGCTTTCCCAGAGACGGAAGGTCTCATGGTGCCCGTTCTCGGCGGAGCCTTTTTCCGAAACAGCAAACGTCCGGCTCATTGTCCCACCAGGAAGGGGCCAGCCCTGAAAGCTGTTGCTGCTCTTCACCTTCCCTGGGCAGCCTATTCACAGGAACAACAGCCCTGGGCATCTGTGCTTTCCCAGAGACGGAAAGTCTCATGGTGCCCGTTCTCGGCAGAGCCTTTTTCCGAAACGGCAAACGTCCGGCTCCTCCTCCCACCAGGAAGGGACCAGCCCTGAAAGCTGTTGCTGCTCTTCACCTTCCCTGGGCAGCCTATTCACAGGCACAACAGCCCTGGGCATCTGTGCTTTCCCAGAGACGGAAGGTCTCATGGTGCCCGTTCTCGGCAGAGCCTTTTTCCGAAACGGCAAACATCCGGCTCCTTGTCCCACCAGGAAGGGGCCAGCCCTGAAAGCTGTTGCTGCTCTTCGCCTTCCCTGGGCAGCCTATTCACAGGCACAGCAGCCCTGGGCATCTGTGCTTTCCCAGAGACGGAAGGTCTCATGGTGCTCGTTCTCGGCAGAGCCTTTTTCCGAAACGGCAAACGTCCGGCTCCTCCTCCCACCAGCAAGGGGCCAGCCCTGAAAGCTGTTGCTGCTCTTCACCTACCCTGGGCAGCCTATTCACAGGCACAACAGCCCTGGGCATCTGTGCTTTCCCAGAGACGGAAGGTCTCATGGTGCCCGTTCTCGGCAGAGCCTTTTTCCGAAACGGCAAACGTCCGGCTCATCCTCCCAGCAGGAAGGGACCAGCTCGGAAAGCTGTTTCTGCTCTTCGCCCTCCCTGGGCAATATATCCACAGGCACAACAGCCCTGGGCATCTGTGCTTTCCCAGAGACGGAAGGTCTCATGGTGCCCGTTCTCGGCAGAGCCTTTTTCCGAAACGGCAAACGTCCGGCTCCTTGTAAAACCGGGAAGGGGCCAGACCTGAAAGCTGTTGCTGCTCTTCGCCTTCCCTGGGCAGCCTGTTCACAGGCAAAACAGCCCTGGGCATCTGTGCTTTCCCAGAGACGGAAGGTCTCATGGTGCTCGTTCTCGGCAGAGCCTTTTTCCGAAACGGCAAACATCCGGCTCCTCCTCCCGCCAGCAAGGGGCCAGCCCTGAAAGCTGTTGCTGGTCTTCGCCTTCCCTGGGCAGCCTATTCACAGGCACAACAGCCCTGGGCATCTGTGCTTGCCCAGAGACGGAAGGTCTCATGGTGCCTGTTCTCGGCAGAGCCTTTTTCCGAAACGGCAAACGTCCGGCTCCTTGTAAAACCGGGAAGGGACCAGCCCTGAAAGCTGTTGCTGCTCTTCACCTTCCCTGGGTAGCCTATTCACAGGCACAAGAGCCCTGGGCATCTGTGCTTTCCCAGAGACGGAAAATCTCATGGTGCCCGTTCTCGGCAGAGCCTTTTTCCGAAACGGCAAACGTCCGGCTCCTCCTCCCACCAGCAAGGGGCCAGCCCTGAAAGCTGTTGCTGCTCTTCACCTTCCCTGGGCAGCCTATTCACAGGCACAACAGCCCTGGGCATCTGTGCTTTCCCAGAGACAGAAGGTGTCATGGTGCCCGTTCTCGGCAGAGCCTTTTTCCGAAACGGCAAACGTCCGGCTCCTTGTAAAACCGGGAAGGGACCAGCCCTGAAAGCTGTTGCTGCTCTTCACCTTCCCTGGGCAGCCTATTCACAGGCACAACAGCCCTGGGCATCTGTGCTTTCCCAGAGACGGAAGGTCTCATGGTGCCCGTTCTCGGCAGAGCCTTTTTCCGAAACGGCAAACGTCCGGCTCCTCCTCCCACCAGGAAGGGACCAGCTCGGAAAGCTGTTGCTCCTCTTCGCCCTCCCTGGGCAATATATCCACAGGCACAACAGCCCTGGGCATCTGTGCTTTCCCAGAGACGGAAGGTCTCATGGTGCCCGTTCTCGGCAGAGCCTTTTTCCGAAACGGCAAACGTCCGGTTCCTTGTAAAACCGGGAAGGGACCAGCCCTGAAAGCTGTTGCTGGTCTTCACCTTCCCTTGGCAGCCTATTGACAGGCACAACAGCCCTGGGCATCTGTGCTTTCCCAGAGACGGAAGGTCTCATGGTGCCCGTTCTCGGCAGAGCCTTTTTCCGAAACGGCAAACGTCCGGCTCCTCCTCCCACCAGCAAGGGGCCAGCCCTGAAAGCTGTTGCTGCTCTTCACCTTCCCTGGGCAGCCTCTTCACAGGCACAACAGCCCTGGGCATCTGTGCTTTCCCAGAGACGGAAGGTCTCATGGTGCCCGTTCTCGGCAGAGCCTTTTTCCGAAACGGCAAACGTCCGGCTCCTTGTAAAACCGGGAAGGGGCCAGCCCTGAAAGCTGTTGCTGCTCTTCACCTTCCCTGGGCAGCCTATTCACAGGCACAACAGCCCTGGGCATCTGTGCTTTCCCAGAGACGGAAGGTCTCATGGTGCCCGTTCTCGGCAGAGCCTTTTTCCGAAACGGCAAACGTCCGGCTCATCCTCCCAGCAGGAAGGGACCAGCTCGGAAAGCTGTTTCTGCTCTTCGCCCTCCCTGGGCAATATATCCACAGGCACAACAGCCCTGGGCATCTGTGCTTTCCCAGAGACGGAAGGTCTCATGGTGCCCGTTCTCGGCAGAGCCTTTTTCCGAAACGGCAAACGTCCGGCTCCTTGTAAAACCGGGAAGGGGCCAGACCTGAAAGCTGTTGCTGCTCTTCGCCTTCCCTGGGCAGCCTGTTCACAGGCAAAACAGCCCTGGGCATCTGTGCTTTCCCAGAGACGGAAGGTCTCATGGTGCTCGTTCTCGGCAGAGCCTTTTTCCGAAACGGCAAACATCCGGCTCCTCCTCCCGCCAGCAAGGGGCCAGCCCTGAAAGCTGTTGCTGGTCTTCGCCTTCCCTGGGCAGCCTATTCACAGGCACAACAGCCCTGGGCATCTGTGCTTGCCCAGAGACGGAAGGTCTCATGGTGCCTGTTCTCGGCAGAGCCTTTTTCCGAAACGGCAAACGTCCGGCTCCTTGTAAAACCGGGAAGGGACCAGCCCTGAAAGCTGTTGCTGCTCTTCACCTTCCCTGGGTAGCCTATTCACAGGCACAAGAGCCCTGGGCATCTGTGCTTTCCCAGAGACGGAAAATCTCATGGTGCCCGTTCTCGGCAGAGCCTTTTTCCGAAACGGCAAACGTCCGGCTCATCCTCCCACCAGCAAGGGGCCAGCCCTGAAAGCTGTTGCTGCTCTTCACCTTCCCTGGGCAGCCTATTCACAGGCACAACAGCCCTGGGCATCTGTGCTTTCCCAGAGACAGAAGGTGTCATGGTGCCCGTTCTCGGCAGAGCCTTTTTCCGAAACGGCAAACGTCCGGCTCCTTGTAAAACCGGGAAGGGACCAGCCCTGAAAGCTGTTGCTGCTCTTCACCTTCCCTGGGCAGCCTATTCACAGGCACAACAGCCCTGGGCATCTGTGCTTTCCCAGAGACGGAAGGTCTCATGGTGCCCGTTCTCGGCAGAGCCTTTTTCCGAAACGGCAAACGTCCGGCTCCTTGTAAAACCGGGAAGGGACCAGCCCTGAAAGCTGTTGCTGCTCTTCACCTTCCCTGGGCAGCCTATTCACAGGCACAACAGCCCTGGGCATCTGTGCTTTCCCAGAGACGGAAGGTCTCATGGTGCCCGTTCTCGGCAGAGCCTTTTTCCAAAATGGCAAACGTCCGGCTCCTTGTAAAACCGGGAAGGGGCCAGCCCTGAAAGCTGTTGTTGGTCTTCGGCTTCCCTGGGCAGCCTATTCACAGGCACAACAGCCCTGGGCATCTGTGCTTTCCCAGAGACAGAAGGTCTCATGGTGCCCGTTCTCGGCAGAGCCTTTTTCCGAAACGGCAAACGTCCGGCTCCTCCTCCCACCAGCAAGGGGCCAGCCCTGAAAGCTGTTGCTGGTCTTCACCTTCCCTGGGCAGCCTATTCACAGGCACAACAGCCCTGGGCATCTGTGCTTTCCCAGAGACGGAAGGTCTCATGGTGCCCGTTCTCGGCAGAGCCTTTTTCCGAAACGGCAAACGTCCGGCTCCTCCTCCCACCAGGAAGGGACCAGCTCTGAAAGCTGTTGCTGCTCTTCGCCCTCCCTGGGCAATATATCCACAGGCACAACAGCCCTGGGCATCTGTGCTTTCCCAGAGACGGAAGGTCTCATGGTGCCCGTTCTCGGCAGAGCCTTTTTCCGAAACGGCAAACCTCCGGCTCCTCCTCCCGCCAGCAAGGGGCCAGCCCTGAAAGCTGTTGCTGCTCTTCGCCTTCCCTGGGCAGCCTATCCACAGGCACAACAGCCCTGGGCATCTGTGCTTTCCCAGAGACGGAAGGTCTCATGGTGCCCGTTCTCGGCAGAGCCTTTTTCCGAAACGGCAAACGTCCGGCTCCTTGTAAAACCGGGAAGGGGCCAGCCCTGAAAGCTGTTGCTGCTCTTCGCCCTCCCTGGGCAGCCTATTCACAGGCACAACAGCCCTGGGCATCTGTGCTTTCCCAGAGACGGAAGGTCTCATGGTGCCCGTTCTCGGCAGAGCCTTTTTCCGAAACGGGAAACGTCCGGCTCCTCCTCCCACCAGGAAGGGGCCAGCCCTGAAAGCTGTTGCTGCTCTTCGCCCTTCCTGGGAAACCTATCCACAGGCACAACAGCCCTGGGCATCTGTGCTTTCCCAGAGACGGAAGGTCTCATGGTGCCTGTTCTCGGCAGAGCCTTTTTCCGAAACGGCAAACGTCCGGCTCCTTGTAAAACCGGGAAGGGACCAGCCCTGAAAGCTGTTGCTGCTCTTCACCTTCCCTGGGCAGCCTATTCACAGGCACAAGAGCCCTGGGCATCTGTGCTTTCCCAGAGACAGAAAGTCTCATGGTGCCCGTTCTCGGCAGAGCCTTTTTCCGAAACGGCAAACGTCCGGCTCCTCCTCCCACCAGGAAGGGGACAGCCCTGAAAGCTGTTGCTGCTCTTCACCTTCCCTGGGCAGCCTATTCACAGGCACAACAGCCCTGGGCATCTGTGCTTTCCCAGAGACAGAAGGTCTCATGGTGCCCGTTCTCGGCAGAGCCTTTTTCCGAAACGGCAAACGTCCGGCTCCTTGTAAAACCGGGAAGGGACCAGCCCTGAAAGCTGTTGCTGCTCTTCACCTTCCCTGGGCAGCCTATTCACAGGCACAACAGCCCTGGGCATCTGTGCTTTCCCAGAGACGGAAGGTCTCATGGTGCCCGTTCTCGGCAGAGCCTTTTTCCGAAACGGCAAACGTCCGGCTCCTCCTCCCACCAGCAAGGGGCCAGCCCTGAAAGCTGTTGCTGCTCTTCGCCCTCCCTGGGCAGCCTATTCACAGGCACAACAGCCCTGGGCATCTGTGCTTTCCCAGAGACAGAAGGTCTCATGGTGCCCGTTCTCGGCAGAGCCTTTTTCCGAAACAGGAAACGTCCGGCTCCTCCTCCCACCAGCAAGGGGCCAGCCCTGAAAGCTGTTGCTGCTCTTCACCTTCCCTGGGCAGCCTATTCACAGGCACAACAGCCCTGGGCATCTGTGCTTTCCCAGAGACGGGAGGTCTCATGGTGCCCGTTCTCGGCAGAGCCTTTTTCCGAAACGGCAAACGTCCGGCTCCTTGTAAAACCGGGAAGGGGCCAGCCCTGAAAGCTGTTGCTGCTCTTCGCCCTCCCTGGGCAGCCTATTCACAGGCACAACAGCCCTGGGCATCTGTGCTTTCCCAGAGACGGAAGGTCTCATGGTGCCCATTCTCGGCAGAGCCTTTTTCCGAAACAGCAAACGTCCGGCTCCTTGTAAAACCGGGAAGGGGCCAGCCCTGAAAGCTGCTGCTGCTGTTTACCTTCTCTGGGCAGCCTATTCACAGGCACAACAGCCCTGGGCATCTGTGCTTTCCCAGAGGCGGAAGGTCTCATGGTGCCCATTCTCGGCAGAGCCTTTTTCCGAAACGGCAAACGTCCGGCTCCTCCTCCCACCAGCAAGGGGCCAGCCCTGAAAGCTGTTGCTGCTCTTCGCCCTCCCTGGGCAGCCTATTAACAGGCACAACAGCCCTGGGCATCTGTGCTTTCCCAGAGACGGAAGGTCTCATGGTGCCCGTTCTCGGCAGAGCCTTTTTCCGAAACGGCAAACGTCCGGCTCCTCCTCCCACCAGGAAGGGACCAGCTCTGAAAGCTGTTGCTGCTCTTCGCCCTCCCTGGGCAATATATCCACAGGCACAACAGCCCTGGGCATCTGTGCTTTCCCAGAGACGGAAGGTCTCATGGTGCCCGTTCTCGGCAGAGCCTTTTTCCGAAACGGCAAACGTCCGGCTTCTCCTCCCACCAGGAAGGGGCCAGCCCTGAAAGCTGTTGCTGCTGTTCTCCCTCCCTGGGCAGCCTATTCACAGGCACAACAGCCCTGGGCATCTGTGCTTTCCCAGAGACGGAAGGTCTCATGGTGCCCGTTCTCGGCAGAGCCTTTTTCCGAAACGGCAAACGTCCGGCTCCTTGTAAAACCGGGAAGGGGCCAGCCCTGAAAGCTGTTGCTGCTCTTCGCCCTCCCTGGGCAGCCTATTCACAGGCCCAACAGCCCTGGGGATCTGTGCTTGCCCAGAGACGGAAGGTCTCATGGTGCCCGTTCTCGGCAGAGCCTTTTTCCGAAACGGCAAACGTCCGGCTCCTCCTCCCACCAGGAAGGGGCCAGCCCTGAAAGCTGTTGCTGCTCTTCGCCCTTCCTGGGAAACCTATCCACAGGCACAACAGCCCTGGGCATCTGTGCTTTCCCAGAGACGGAAGGTCTCATGGTGCCTGTTCTCGGCAGAGACTTTTTCCGAAACGGCAGACGTCCGGCTCCTTGTAAAACCGGGAAGGGACCAGCCCTGAAAGCTGTTGCTGCTCTTCACCTTCCCTGGGCAGCCTATTCACAGGCACAAGAGCCCTGGGCATCTGTGCTTTCCCAGAGACAGAAAGTCTCATGGTGCCCGTTCTCGGCAGAGCCTTTTTCCGAAACGGCAAACGTCCGGCTCCTCCTCCCACCAGCAAGGGGCCAGCCCTGAAAGCTGTTGCTGCTCTTCACCTTCCCTGGGCAGCCTATTCACAGGCACAACAGCCCTGGGCATCTGTGCTTTCCCAGAGACGGAAGGTCTCATGGTGCCCGTTCTCGGCAGAGCCTTTTTCCGAAATGGCAAACGTCCGGCTCCTTGTAAAACCGGGAAGGGACCAGCCCTGAAAGCTGTTGCTGCTCTTCACCTTCCCTGGGCAGCCTATTCACAGGCACAAGAGCCCTGGGCATCTGTGCTTTCCCAGAGACGGAAGGTCTCATGGTGCCCGTTCTCGGCAGAGCCTTTTTCCGATACGGCAAACGTCCGGCTCCTTGTAAAACCGGGAAGGGGCCAGCCCTGAAAGCTGTTGCTGCTCTTCGCCTTCCCTGGGCAGCCTATTCACAGGCACAACAGCCCTGGGCATCTGTGCTTTCCCAGAGACGGAAGGTCTCATGGTGCCCGTTCTCGGCAGAGCCTTTTTCCGAAACGGCAAACGTCCGGCTCCTCCTCCCACCAGCAAGGGGCCAGCCCTGAAAGCTGTTGCTGCTCTTCACCTTCCCTGGGCAGCCTATTCACAGGCACAACAGCCCTGGGCATCTGTGCTTTCCCAGAGACGGAAGGTCTCATGGTGCCCGTTCTCGGCAGAGCCTTTTTCCGAAACGGCAAACGTCCGGCTCCTCCTCCCACCAGGAAGGGACCAGCCCTGAAAGCTGTTGCTGCTCTTCGCCCTCCCTGGGCAGCCTATTCACAGGCACAACAGCCCTGGGCATCTGTGCTTTCCCAGAGATGGAAGGTCTCATGGTGCCCATTCTCGGCAGAGCCTTTTTCCGAAACAGCAAACGTCCGGCTCCTTGTAAAACCGGGAAGGGGCCAGCCCTGAAAGCTGCTGCTGCTGTTTACCTTCTCTGGGCAGCCTATTCACAGGCACAACAGCCCTGGGCATCTGTGCTTTCCCAGAGACGGAAGGTCTCATGGTGCCCATTCTCGGCAGAGCCTTTTTCCGAAACGGCAAACGTCCGGCTCCTCCTCCCACCAGCAAGGGGCCAGCCCTGAAAGCTGTTGCTGCTCTTCGCCCTCCCTGGGCAGCCTATTCACAGGCACAACAGCCCTGGGCATCTGTGCTTTCCCAGAGACAGAAGGTCTCATGGTGCCCGTTCTCGGCAGAGCCTTTTTCCGAAACGGCAAACGTCCGGCTCCTCCTCCCACCAGCAAGGGGCCAGCCCTGAAAGCTGTTGCTGCTCTTCACCTTCCCTGGGCAGCCTATTCACAGGCACAACAGCCCTGGGCATCTGTGCTTTCCCAGAGACGGAAGGTCTCATGGTGCCCGTTCTCGGCAGAGCCTTTTTCCGAAACGGGAAACGTCCGGCTCCTTGTAAAACCGGGAAGGGGCCAGCCCTGAAAGTTGTTGCTGGTCTTCACCTTCCCTGGGCAGCCTATTCACAGGCACAACAGCCCTGGGCATCTGTGCTTTCCCAGAGACGGAAGGTCTCATGGTGCTCGTTCTCGGCAGAGCCTTTTTCCGAAACGGCAAACGTCCGGCTCCTCCTCCCGCCAGCAAGGGGCCAGCCCTGAAAGCTGTTGCTGCTCCTCACCTTCTCTGGGCAGCCTATTCACAGGCCCAACAGCCCTGGGGATCTGTGCTTTCCCAGAGACGGAAGGTCTCATGGTGCCCGTTCTCGGCAGAGCCTTTTTCCGAAACGGCAAACGTCCGGCTCCTCCTCCCACCAGGAAGGGGCCAGCCCTGAAAGCTGTTGCTGCTCTTCGCCCTTCCTGGGAAACCTATCCACAGGCACAACAGCCCTGGGCATCTGTGCTTTCCCGGAGACGGAAGGTCTCATGGTGCCTGTTCTCGGCAGAGCCTTTTTCCGAAACGGCAAACGTCCGGCTCCTTGTAAAACCGGGAAGGGGCCAGCCCTGAAAGCTGTTGCTGCTCTTCACCTTCCCTGGGCAGCCTATTCACAGGCACAAGAGCCCTGGGCATCTGTGCTTTCCCAGAGACGGAAAGTCTCATGGTGCCCGTTCTCGGCAGAGCCTTTTTCCGAAACGGCAAACGTCCGGCTCCTCCTCCCACCAGCAAGGGGCCAGCCCTGAAAGCTGTTGCTGCTCTTCACCTTCCCTGGGCAGCCTATTCACAGGCACAACAGCCCTGGGCATCTGTGCTTTCCCAGAGACGGAAGGTCTCATGGTGCCCGTTCTCGGCAGAGCCTTTTTCCGAAACGGCAAACGTCCGGCTCCTCCTCCCACTAGGAAGGGACCAGCCCTGAAAGCTGTTGCTGCTCTTCACCTTCCCTGGGCAGCCTATTCACAGGCACAACAGCCCTGGGCATCTGTGCTTTCCCAGAGACGGAAGGTCTCATGGTGCCCGTTCTCGGCAGAGCCTTTTTCCGAAACGGCAAACGTCCGGCTCCTTGTAAAACCGGGAAGGGGCCAGACCTGAAAGCTGCTGCTGCTCTTCGCCCTCCCTGGGCAGCCTATTCACAGGCACAACAGCCCTGGGCATCTGTGCTTTCCCAGAGACGGAAGGTCTCATGGTGCCCGTTCTCGGCAGAGCCTTTTTCCGAAACGGGAAACGTCCGGCTCCTCCTCCCACCAGGAAGGGGCCAGCCCTGAAAGCTGTTGCTGCTCTTCGCCCTTCCTGGGAAACCTATCCACAGGCACAACAGCCCTGGGGATCTGTGCTTTCCCAGAGACGGAAGGTCTCATGGTGCCTGTTCTCGGCAGAGACTTTTTCCGAAACGGCAAACGTCCGGCTCCTTGTAAAACCGGGAAGGGACCAGCCCTGAAAGCTGTTGCTGCTCTTCACCTTCCCTGGGCAGCCTATTCACAGGCACAAGAGCCCTGGGCATCTGTGCTTTCCCAGACACGGAAGGTCTCATGGTGCCCGTTCTCGGCAGAGCCTTTTTCCGAAACGGCAAACGTCCGGCTCCTCCTCCCACCAGCAAGGGGCCAGCCCTGAAAGCTGTTGCTGCTCTTCGCCTTCCCTGGGCAGCCTATTCACAGGCACAACAGCCCTGGGCATCTGTGCTTTCCCAGAGACGGAAGGTCTCATGGTGCCCGTTCTCGGCAGAGCCTTTTTCCGATACGGCAAACGTCCGGCTCCTCCTCCCACCAGGAAGGGGCCAGCCCTGAAAGCTGTTGCTGGTCTTCGGCTTCCCTGGGCAGCCTCTTCACAGGCCCAACAGCCCTGGGCATCTGTGCTTTCCCAGACACGGAAGGTCTCATGGTGCCCGTTCTCGGCAGAGCCTTTTTCCGAAACGGCAAACGTCCGGCTCCTCCTCCCACCAGCAAGGGGCCAGCCCTGAAAGCTGTTGCTGCTCTTCACCTTCCCTGGGCAGCCTATTCACAGGCACAACAGCCCTGGGCATCTGTGCTTTCCCAGAGACGGAAGGTCTCATGGTGCCCGTTCTCGGCAGAGCCTTTTTCCGAAACGGCAAACGTCCGGCTCCTCCTCCCACCAGGAAGGGACCAGCCCTGAAAGCTGTTGCTGCTCTTCGCCCTCCCTGGGCAGCCTATTCACAGGCACAACAGCCCTGGGCATCTGTGCTTTCCCAGAGATGGAAGGTCTCATGGTGCCCATTCTCGGCAGAGCCTTTTTCCGAAACAGCAAACGTCCGGCTCCTTGTAAAACCGGGAAGGGGCCAGCCCTGAAAGCTGCTGCTGCTGTTTACCTTCTCTGGGCAGCCTATTCACAGGCACAACAGCCCTGGGCATCTGTGCTTTCCCAGAGACGGAAGGTCTCATGGTGCCCATTCTCGGCAGAGCCTTTTTCCGAAACGGCAAACGTCCGGCTCCTCCTCCCACCAGGAAGGGGCCAGCCCTGAAAGCTGTTGCTGCTCTTCGCCCTCCCTGGTCAGCCTATTCACAGGCACAACAGCCCTGGGCATCTGTGCTTTCCCAGAGACAGAAGGTCTCATGGTGCCCGTTCTCGGCAGAGCCTTTTTCCGAAACGGCAAACGTCCGGCTCCTCCTCCCACCAGCAAGGGGCCAGCCCTGAAAGCTGTTGCTGCTCTTCACCTTCCCTGGGCAGCCTATTCACAGGCACAACAGCCCTGGGCATCTGTGCTTTCCCAGAGACGGAAGGTCTCATGGTGCCCGTTCTCGGCAGAGCCTTTTTCCGAAACGGGAAACGTCCGGCTCCTTGTAAAACCGGGAAGGGGACAGCCCTGAAAGTTGTTGCTGGTCTTCACCTTCCCTGGGCAGCCTATTCACAGGCACAACAGCCCTGGGCATCTGTGCTTTCCCAGAGACGGAAGGTCTCATGGTGCTCGTTCTCGGCAGAGCCTTTTTCCGAAACGGCAAACGTCCGGCTCCTCCTCCCGCCAGCAAGGGGCCAGCCCTGAAAGCTGTTGCTGCTCCTCACCTTCCCTGGGCAGCCTATTCACAGGCACAACAGCCCTGGGCATCTGTGCTTTCCCAGAGATGGAAGGTCTCATGGTGCCCATTCTCGGCAGAGCCTTTTCCGAAACAGCAAACGTCCGGCTCCTTGTAAAACCGGGAAGGGGCCAGCCCTGAAAGCTGCTGCTGCTGTTTACCTTCTCTGGGCAGCCTATTCACAGGCACAACAGCCCTGGGCATCTGTGCTTTCCCAGAGGCGGAAGGTCTCATGGTGCCCATTCTCGGCAGAGCCTTTTTCCGAAACGGCAAATGTCCGGCTCCTCCTCCCACCAGCAAGGGGCCAGCCCTGAAAGCTGTTGCTGCTCTTCACCTTCCCTGGGCAGCCTATTCACAGGCACAACAGCCCTGGGCATCTGTGCTTTCCCAGAGACGGAAGGTCTCATGGTGCCCGTTCTCGGCAGAGCCTTTTTCCGAAACGGCAAACGTCCGGCTCCTCCTCCCACCAGGAAGGGACCAGCTCTGAAAGCTGTTGCTGCTCTTCGCCCTCCCTGGGCAATATATCCACAGGCACAACAGCCCTGGGCATCTGTGCTTTCCCAGAGACGGAAGGTCTCATGGTGCCCGTTCTCGGCAGAGCCTTTTTCCGAAACGGCAAACGTCCGGCTTCTCCTCCCACCAGGAAGGGGCCAGCCCTGAAAGCTGTTGCTGCTGTTCTCCCTCCCTGGGCAGCCTATTCACAGGCACAACAGCCCTGGGCATCTGTGCTTTCCCAGAGACGGAAGGTCTCATGGTGCCCGTTCTCGGCAGAGCCTTTTTCCGAAACGGCAAACGTCCGGCTCCTTGTAAAACCGGGAAGGGGCCAGCCCTGAAAGCTGTTGCTGCTCTTCGCCCTCCCTGGGCAGCCTATTCACAGGCACAACAGCCCTGGGCATCTGTGCTTTCCCAGAGACGGAAGGTCTCATGGTGCCCGTTCTCGGCAGAGCCTTTTCCCGAAATGGCAAACGTCCGGCTCCTCCTCCCACCAGGAAGGGGCCAGCCCTGAAAGCTGTTGCTGCTCTTCGCCCTTCCTGGGAAACCTATCCACAGGCACAACAGCCCTGGGCATCTGTGCTTTCCCAGAGACGGAAGGTCTCATGGTGCCTGTTCTCGGCAGAGACTTTTTCCGAAACGGCAAACGTCCGGCTCCTTGTAAAACCGGGAAGGGACCAGCCCTGAAAGCTGTTGCTGCTCTTCACCTTCCCTGGGCAGCCTATTCACAGGCACAAGAGCCCTGGGCATCTGTGCTTTCCCAGAGACAGAAAGTCTCATGGTGCCCGTTCTCGGCAGAGCCTTTTTCCGAAACGGCAAACGTCCGGCTCCTCCTCCCACCAGCAAGGGGCCAGCCCTGAAAGCTGTTGCTGCTCTTCACCTTCCCTGGGCAGCCTATTCACAGGCACAACAGCCCTGGGCATCTGTGCTTTCCCAGAGACAGAAGGTCTCATGGTGCCCGTTCTCGGCAGAGCCTTTTTCCGAAACGGCAAACGTCCGGCTCCTTGTAAAACCGGGAAGGGACCAGCCCTGAAAGCTGTTGCTGCTCTTCACCTTCCCTGGGCAGCCTATTCACAGGCACAAGAGCCCTGGGCATCTGTGCTTTCCCAGAGACAGAAAGTCTCATGGTGCCCGTTCTCGGCAGAGCCTTTTTCCGAAACGGCAAACGTCCGGCTCCTCCTCCCACCAGCAAGGGGCCAGCCCTGAAAGCTGTTGCTGCTCTTCGCCTTCCCTGGGCAGCCTATTCACAGGCACAACAGCCCTGGGCATCTGTGCTTTCCCAGAGACGGAAGGTCTCATGGTGCCCGTTCTCGGCAGAGCCTTTTTCCGAAACGGCAAACGTCCGGCTCCTCCTCCCACCAGGAAGGGGCCAGCCCTGAAAGCTGTTGCTGGTCTTCGGCTTCCCTGGGCAGCCTCTTCACAGGCACAACAGCCCTGGGCATCTGTGCTTTCCCAGACACGGAAGGTCTCATGGTGCCCGTTCTCGGCAGAGCCTTTTTCCGAAACGGCAAACGTCCGGCTCCTCCTCCCACCAGCAAGGGGCCAGCCCTGAAAGCTGTTGCTGCTCTTCACCTTCCCTGGGCAGCCTATTCACAGGCACAACAGCCCTGGGCATCTGTGCTTTCCCAGAGACGGAAGGTCTCATGGTGCCCGTTCTCGGCAGAGCCTTTTTCCGAAACGGCAAACGTCCGGCTCCTCCTCCCACCAGGAAGGGACCAGCCCTGAAAGCTGTTGCTGCTCTTCGCCCTCCCTGGGCAGCCTATTCACAGGCACAACAGCCCTGGGCATCTGTGCTTTCCCAGAGATGGAAGGTCTCATGGTGCCCATTCTCGGCAGAGCCTTTTTCCGAAACAGCAAACGTCCGGCTCCTTGTAAAACCGGGAAGGGGCCAGCCCTGAAAGCTGCTGCTGCTGTTTACCTTCTCTGGGCAGCCTATTCACAGGCACAACAGCCCTGGGCATCTGTGCTTTCCCAGAGACGGAAGGTCTCATGGTGCCCATTCTCGGCAGAGCCTTTTTCCGAAACGGCAAACGTCCGGCTCCTCCTCCCACCAGCAAGGGGCCAGCCCTGAAAGCTGTTGCTGCTCTTCGCCCTCCCTGGTCAGCCTATTCACAGGCACAACAGCCCTGGGCATCTGTGCTTTCCCAGAGACAGAAGGTCTCATGGTGCCCGTTCTCGGCAGAGCCTTTTTCCGAAACGGCAAACGTCCGGCTCCTCCTCCCACCAGCAAGGGGCCAGCCCTGAAAGCTGTTGCTGCTCTTCACCTTCCCTGGGCAGCCTATTCACAGGCACAACAGCCCTGGGCATCTGTGCTTTCCCAGAGACGGAAGGTCTCATGGTGCCCGTTCTCGGCAGAGCCTTTTTCCGAAACGGGAAACGTCCGGCTCCTTGTAAAACCGGGAAGGGGCCAGCCCTGAAAGTTGTTGCTGGTCTTCACCTTCCCTGGGCAGCCTATTCACAGGCACAACAGCCCTGGGCATCTGTGCTTTCCCAGAGACGGAAGGTCTCATGGTGCTCGTTCTCGGCAGAGCCTTTTTCCGAAACGGCAAACGTCCGGCTCCTCCTCCCGCCAGCAAGGGGCCAGCCCTGAAAGCTGTTGCTGCTCCTCACCTTCCCTGGGCAGCCTATTCACAGGCACAACAGCCCTGGGCATCTGTGCTTTCCCAGAGACGGAAGGTCTCATGGTGCCCATTCTCGGCAGAGCCTTTTTCCGAAACAGCAAACGTCCGGCTCCTTGTAAAACCGGGAAGGGGCCAGCCCTGAAAGCTGCTGCTGCTGTTTACCTTCTCTGGGCAGCCTATTCACAGGCACAACAGCCCTGGGCATCTGTGCTTTCCCAGAGACGGAAGGTCTCATGGTGCCCATTCTCGGCAGAGCCTTTTTCCGAAACGGCAAACGTCCGGCTCCTCCTCCCACCAGCAAGGGGCCAGCCCTGAAAGCTGTTGCTGCTCTTCGCCCTCCCTGGGCAGCCTATTCACAGGCACAACAGCCCTGGGCATCTGTGCTTTCCCAGAGACAGAAGGTCTCATGGTGCCCGTTCTCGGCAGAGCCTTTTTCCGAAACGGCAAACGTCCGGCTCCTCCTCCCACCAGCAAGGGGCCAGACCTGAAAGCTGTTGCTGCTCTTCACCTTCCCTGGGCAGCCTATTCACAGGCACAACAGCCCTGGGCATCTGTGCTTTCCCAGAGACGGAAGGTCTCATGGTGCCCGTTCTCGGCAGAGCCTTTTTCCGAAACGGCAAACGTCCGGCTCCTCCTCCCACCAGGAAGGGACCAGCTCTGAAAGCTGTTGCTGCTCTTCGCCCTCCCTGGGCAATATATCCACAGGCACAACAGCCCTGGGCATCTGTGCTTTCCCAGAGACGGAAGGTCTCATGGTGCCCGTTCTCGGCAGAGCCTTTTTCCGAAACGGCAAACGTCCGGCTTCTCCTCCCACCAGGAAGGGGCCAGCCCTGAAAGCTGTTGCTGCTGTTCTCCCTCCCTGGGCAGCCTATTCACAGGCACAACAGCCCTGGGCCTCTGTGCTTTCCCAGAGACGGAAGGTCTCATGGTGCCCGTTCTCGGCAGAGCCTTTTTCCGAAACGGCAAACGTCCGGCTCCTTGTAAAACCGGGAAGGGGCCAGCCCTGAAAGCTGTTGCTGCGCTTCGCCCTCCCTGGGCAGCCTATTCACAGGCACAACAGCCCTGGGCATCTGTGCTTTCCCAGAGACGGAAGGTCTCATGGTGCCCGTTCTCGGCAGAGCCTTTTTCCGAAACGGCAAACGTCCGGCTCCTCCTCCCACCAGGAAGGGGCCAGCCCTGAAAGCTGTTGCTGCTCTTCGCCCTTCCTGGGAAACCTATCCACAGGCACAACAGCCCTGGGCATCTGTGCTTTCCCAGAGACGGAAGTTCTCATGGTGCCTGTTCTCGGCAGAGACTTTTTCCGAAACGGCAAACGTCCGGCTCCTTGTAAAACCGGGAAGGGACCAGCCCTGAAAGCTGTTGCTGCTCTTCACCTTCCCTGGGCAGCCTATTCACAGGCACAAGAGCCCTGGGCATCTGTGCTTTCCCAGAGACAGAAAGTCTCATGGTGCCCGTTCTCGGCAGAGCCTTTTTCCGAAACGGCAAACGTCCGGCTCCTCCTCCCACCAGCAAGGGGCCAGCCCTGAAAGCTGTTGCTGCTCTTCACCTTCCCTGGGCAGCCTATTCACAGGCACAACAGCCCTGGGCATCTGTGCTTTCCCAGAGACAGAAGGTCTCATGGTGCCCGTTCTCGGCAGAGCCTTTTTCCGAAACGGCAAACGTCCGGCTCCTTGTAAAACCGGGAAGGGACCAGCCCTGAAAGCTGTTGCTGCTCTTCACCTTCCCTGGGCAGCCTATTCACAGGCACAACAGCCCTGGGCATCTGTGCTTTCCCAGAGACGGAAGGTCTCATGGTGCCCGTTCTCGGCAGAGCCTTTTTCCGATACGGCAAACGTCCGGCTCCTTGTAAAACCGGGAAGGGGCCAGCCCTGAAAGCTGTTGCTGCTCTTCGCCTTCCCTGGGCAGCCTATTCACAGGCACAACAGCCCTGGGCATCTGTGCTTTCCCAGAGACGGAAGGTCTCATGGTGCCCGTTCTCGGCAGAGCCTTTTTCCGAAACGGCAAACGTCCGGCTCCTCCTCCCACCAGCAAGGGGCCAGCCCTGAAAGCTGTTGCTGCTCTTCACCTTCCCTGGGCAGCCTATTCACAGGCCCAACAGCCCTGGGCATCTGTGCTTTCCCAGAGACGGAAGGTCTCATGGTGCCCGTTCTCGGCAGAGCCTTTTTCCGAAACGGCAAACGTCCGGCTCCTCCTCCCACCAGGAAGGGACCAGCCCTGAAAGCTGTTGCTGCTCTTCGCCCTCCCTGGGCAGCCTATTCACAGGCACAACAGCCCTGGGCATCTGTGCTTTCCCAGAGATGGAAGGTCTCATGGTGCCCATTCTCGGCAGAGCCTTTTTCCGAAACAGCAAACGTCCGGCTCCTTGTAAAACCGGGAAGGGGCCAGCCCTGAAAGCTGCTGCTGCTGTTTACCTTCTCTGGGCAGCCTATTCACAGGCACAACAGCCCTGGGCATCTGTGCTTTCCCAGAGACGGAAGGTCTCATGGTGCCCGTTCTCGGCAGAGCCTTTTTCCGAAACGGCAAACGTCCGGCTCCTCCTCCCACCAGCAAGGGGCCAGCCCTGAAAGCTGTTGCTGCTCTTCGCCCTCCCTGGGCAGCCTATTCACAGGCACAACAGCCCTGGGCATCTGTGCTTTCCCAGAGACAGAAGGTCTCATGGTGCCCGTTCTCGGCAGAGCCTTTTTCCGAAACGGCAAACGTCCGGCTCCTCCTCCCACCAGCAAGGGGCCAGCCCTGAAAGCTGTTGCTGCTCTTCACCTTCCCTGGGCAGCCTATTCACAGGCACAACAGCCCTGGGCATCTGTGCTTTCCCAGAGACGGAAGGTCTCATGGTGCCCGTTCTCGGCAGAGCCTTTTTCCGAAACGGGAAACGTCCGGCTCCTTGTAAAACCGGGAAGGGGCCAGCCCTGAAAGTTGTTGCTGGTCTTCACCTTCCCTGGGCAGCCTATTCACAGGCACAACAGCCCTGGGCATCTGTGCTTTCCCAGAGACGGAAGGTCTCATGGTGCTCGTTCTCGGCAGAGCCTTTTTCCGAAACGGCAAACGTCCGGCTCCTCCTCCCGCCAGCAAGGGGCCAGCCCTGAAAGCTGTTGCTGCTCCTCACCTTCCCTGGGCAGCCTATTCACAGGCACAACAGCCCTGGGCATCTGTGCTTTCCCAGAGACGGAAGGTCTCATGGTGCCCGTTCTCGGCAGAGCCTTTTTCCGAAACGGCAAACGTCCGGCTCCTTGTAAAACCGGGAAGGGGCCAGCCCTGAAAGCTGCTGCTGCTGTTAACCTTCTCTGGGCAGCCTATTCACAGGCCCAACAGCCCTGGGGATCTGTGCTTTCCCAGAGACGGAAGGTCTCATGGTGCCCGTTCTCGGCAGAGCCTTTTTCCGAAACGGCAAACATCCGGCTCCTCCTCCCACCAGCAAGGGGCCAGCCCTGAAAGCTGTTGCTGCTCTTCGCCCTTCCTGGGAAACCTATCCACAGGCACAACAGCCCTGGGCATCTGTGCTTTCCCAGAGACGGAAGGTCTCATGGTGCCTGTTCTCGGCAGAGCCTTTTTCCGAAACGGCAAACGTCCGGCTCCTTGTAAAACCGGGAAGGGGCCAGCCCTGAAAGCTGTTGCTGCTCTTCACCTTCCCTGGGCAGCCTATTCACAGGCACAAGAGCCCTGGGCATCTGTGCTTTCCCAGAGACGGAAAGTCTCATGGTGCCCGTTCTCGGCAGAGCCTTTTTCCGAAACGGGAAACGTCCGGCTCCTCCTCCCACCAGGAAGGGGCCAGCCCTGAAAGCTGTTGCTGGTCTTCACCTTCCCTGGGCAGCCTATTCACAGGCACAACAGCCCTGGGCATCTGTGCTTTCCCAGAGACGGAAGGTCTCATGGTGCCCGTTCTCGGCAGAGCCTTTTTCCGAAACGGCAAACTTCCGGCTCCTCCTCCCACTAGGAAGGGACCAGCCCTGAAAGCTGTTGCTGCTCTTCACCTTCCCTGGGCAGCCTATTCACAGGCACAACAGCCCTGGGCATCTGTGCTTTCCCAGAGACGGAAGGTCTCATGGTGCCCGTTCTCGGCAGGGCCTTTTTCCGAAACGGCAAACGTCCGGCTCCTTGTAAAACCGGGAAGGGGCCAGACCTGAAAGCTGCTGCTGCTCTTCACCTTCTCTGGGCAGCCTATTCACAGGCACAACAGCCCTGGGCATCTGTGCTTTCCCAGAGACGGAAGGTCTCATGGTGCCCGTTCTCGGCAGAGCCTTTTTCCGAAACGGCAAACGTCCGGCTCCTCCTCCCACCAGCAAGGGGCCAGCCCTGAAAGCTGTTGCTGCTCTTCGCCCTTCCTGGGAAACCTATCCACAGGCACAACAGCCCTGGGCATCTGTGCTTTCCCAGAGACGGAAGGTCTCATGGTGCCTGTTCTCGGCAGAGCCTTTTTCCGAAACGGCAAACGTCCGGCTCCTTGTAAAACCGGGAAGGGGCCAGCCCTGAAAGCTGTTGCTGCTCTTCGCCCTCCCTGGGCAGCCTATTCACAGGCACAACAGCCCTGGGCATCTGTGCTTTCCCAGAGACGGAAGGTCTCATGGTGCCCGTTCTCGGCAGAGCCTTTTTCCGAAACGGGAAACGTCCGGCTCCTCCTCCCACCAGGAAGGGGCCAGCCCTGAAAGCTGTTGCTGCTCTTCGCCCTTCCTGGGAAACCTATCCACAGGCACAACAGCCCTGGGCATCTGTGCTTTCCCAGAGACGGAAGGTCTCATGGTGCCTGTTCTCGGCAGAGACTTTTTCCGAAACGGCAAACGTCCGGCTCCTTGTAAAACCGGGAAGGGACCAGCCCTGAAAGCTGTTGCTGCTCTTCACCTTCCCTGGGCAGCCTATTCACAGGCACAAGAGCCCTGGGCATCTGTGCTTTCCCAGAGACAGAAAGTCTCATGGTGCCCGTTCTCGGCAGAGCCTTTTTCCGAAACGGCAAACGTCCGGCTCCTCCTCCCACCAGCAAGGGGCCAGCCCTGAAAGCTGTTGCTGCTCTTCGCCTTCCCTGGGCAGCCTATTCACAGGCACAACAGCCCTGGGCATCTGTGCTTTCCCAGAGACGGAAGGTCTCATGGTGCCCGTTCTCGGCAGAGCCTTTTTCCGAAACGGCAAACGTCCGGCTCCTCCTCCCACCAGGAAGGGGCCAGCCCTGAAAGCTGTTGCTGGTCTTCGGCTTCCCTGGGCAGCCTCTTCACAGGCCCAACAGCCCTGGGCATCTGTGCTTTCCCAGACACGGAAGGTCTCATGGTGCCCGTTCTCGGCAGAGCCTTTTTCCGAAACGGCAAACGTCCGGCTCCTCCTCCCACCAGCAAGGGGCCAGCCCTGAAAGCTGTTGCTGCTCTTCACCTTCCCTGGGCAGCCTATTCACAGGCACAACAGCCCTGGGCATCTGTGCTTTCCCAGAGACGGAAGGTCTCATGGTGCCCGTTCTCGGCAGAGCCTTTTTCCGAAACGGCAAACGTCCGGCTCCTCCTCCCACCAGGAAGGGACCAGCCCTGAAAGCTGTTGCTGCTCTTCGCCCTCCCTGGGCAGCCTATTCACAGGCACAACAGCCCTGGGCATCTGTGCTTTCCCAGAGATGGAAGGTCTCATGGTGCCCATTCTCGGCAGAGCCTTTTTCCGAAACAGCAAACGTCCGGCTCCTTGTAAAACCGGGAAGGGGCCAGCCCTGAAAGCTGCTGCTGCTGTTTACCTTCTCTGGGCAGCCTATTCACAGGCACAACAGCCCTGGGCATCTGTGCTTTCCCAGAGACGGAAGGTCTCATGGTGCCCATTCTCGGCAGAGCCTTTTTCCGAAACGGCAAACGTCCGGCTCCTCCTCCCACCAGCAAGGGGCCAGCCCTGAAAGCTGTTGCTGCTCTTCGCCCTCCCTGGTCAGCCTATTCACAGGCACAACAGCCCTGGGCATCTGTGCTTTCCCAGAGACAGAAGGTCTCATGGTGCCCGTTCTCGGCAGAGCCTTTTTCCGAAACGGCAAACGTCCGGCTCCTCCTCCCACCAGCAAGGGGCCAGCCCTGAAAGCTGTTGCTGCTCTTCACCTTCCCTGGGCAGCCTATTCACAGGCACAACAGCCCTGGGCATCTGTGCTTTCCCAGAGACGGAAGGTCTCATGGTGCCCGTTCTCGGCAGAGCCTTTTTCCGAAACGGGAAACGTCCGGCTCCTTGTAAAACCGGGAAGGGGCCAGCCCTGAAAGTTGTTGCTGGTCTTCACCTTCCCTGGGCAGCCTATTCACAGGCACAACAGCCCTGGGCATCTGTGCTTTCCCAGAGACGGAAGGTCTCATGGTGCTCGTTCTCGGCAGAGCCTTTTTCCGAAACGGCAAACGTCCGGCTCCTCCTCCCGCCAGCAAGGGGCCAGCCCTGAAAGCTGTTGCTGCTCCTCACCTTCCCTGGGCAGCCTATTCACAGGCACAACAGCCCTGGGCATCTGTGCTTTCCCAGAGACGGAAGGTCTCATGGTGCCCGTTCTCGGCAGAGCCTTTTTCCGAAACGGCAAACGTCCGGCTCCTTGTAAAACCGGGAAGGGGCCAGACCTGAAAGCTGCTGCTGCTCTTCACCTTCTCTGGGCAGCCTATTCACAGGCCCAACAGCCCTGGGCATCTGTGCTTTCCCAGAGACGGAAGGTCTCATGGTGCCCGTTCTCGGCAGAGCCTTTTTCCGAAACGGCAAACGTCCGGCTCCTCCTCCCACCAGGAAGGGGCCAGCCCTGAAAGCTGTTGCTGCTCTTCGCCCTTCCTGGGAAACCTATCCACAGGCACAACAGCCCTGGGCATCTGTGCTTTCCCAGAGACGGAAGGTCTCATGGTGCCTGTTCTCGGCAGAGCCTTTTTCCGAAACGGCAAACGTCCGGCTCCTTGTAAAACCGGGAAGGGGCCAGCCCTGAAAGCTGTTGCTGCTCTTCACCTTCCCTGGGCAGCCTATTCACAGGCACAACAGCCCTGGGCATCTGTGCTTTCCCAGAGACGGAAAGTCTCATGGTGCCCGTTCTCGGCAGAGCCTTTTTCCGAAACGGCAAACGTCCGGCTCCTCCTCCCACCAGCAAGGGGCCAGCCCTGAAAGCTGTTGCTGCTCTTCACCTTCCCTGGGCAGCCTATTCACAGGCACAACAGCCCTGGGCATCTGTGCTTTCCCAGAGACGGAAGGTCTCATGGTGCCCGTTCTCGGCAGAGCCTTTTTCCGAAACGGCAAACGTCCGGCTCCTCCTCCCACTAGGAAGGGACCAGCCCTGAAAGCTGTTGCTGCTCTTCACCTTCCCTGGGCAGCCTATTCACAGGCACAACAGCCCTGGGCATCTCTGCTTTCCTAGAGACGGAAGGTCTCATGGTGCCCGTTCTCGGCAGAGCCTTTTTCCGAAACGGCAAACGTCCGGCTCCTTGTAAAACCGGGAAGGGGCCAGACCTGAAAGCTGCTGCTGCTCTTCACCTTCTCTGGGCAGCCTATTCACAGGCACAACAGCCCTGGGCATCTGTGCTTTCCCAGAGACGGAAGGTCTCATGGTGCCCGTTCTCGGCAGAGCCTTTTTCCGAAACGGCAAACGTCCGGCTCCTCCTCCCACCAGGAAGGGGCCAGCCCTGAAAGCTGTTGCTGCTCTTCGCCCTTCCTGGGAAACCTATCCACAGGCACAACAGCCCTGGGCATCTGTGCTTTCCCAGACACGGAAGGTCTCATGGTGCCTGTTCTCGGCAGAGCCTTTTTCCGAAACGGCAAACGTCCGGCTCCTTGTAGAACCGGGAAGGGGCCAGCCCTGAAAGCTGTTGCTGCTCTTCACCTTCCCTGGGCAGCCTATTCACAGGCACAACAGCCCTGGGCATCTGTGCTTTCCCAGAGACGGAAGGTCTCATGGTGCCCGTTCTCGGCAGAGCCTTTTTCCGAAACGGCAAACGTCCGGCTCCTCCTCCCACCAGGAAGGGGCCAGCCCTGAAAGCTGTTGCTGCTCTTCACCTTCCCTGGGCAGCCTATTCACAGGCACAACAGCCCTGGGCATCTGTGCTTTCCCAGAGACGGAAGGTCTCATGGTGCCCGTTCTCGGCAGAGCCTTTTTCCGAAACGGCAAACGTCCGGCTCCTCCTCCCACCAGGAAGGGACCAGCCCTGAAAGCTGTTGCTGCTCTTCGCCCTCCCTGGGCAGTATATCCACAGGCACAACAGCCCTGGGCATCTGTGCTTTCCCAGAGACGGAAGGTCTCATGGTGCCGGTTCTCGGCAGAGCCTTTTTCCGAAACAGCAAACGTCCGGCTCCTTGTAAAACCGGGAAGGGGCCAGCCCTGAAAGCTGTTGCTGCTCTTCACCTTCCCTGGGCAGCGTATTCACAGGCACAACAGCCCTGGGCATCTGTGCTTTCCCAGAGACGGAAGGTCTCATGGTGCCCGTTCTCGGCAGAGCCTTTTTCCGAAACGGCAAACGTCCGGCTCCTCCTCCCACCAGGAAGGGACCAGCTCGGAAAGCTGTTGCTGCTCTTCGCCCTCCCTGGGCAATATATCCACAGGCACAACAGCCCTGGGCATCTGTGCTTTCCCAGAGACGGAAGGTCTCATGGTGCCCGTTCTCGGCAGAGCCTTTTTCCAAAACGGCAAACGTCCGGCTCCTTGTAAAACCGGGAAGGGGCCAGACCTGAAAGCTGTTGCTGGTCTTCGCCTTCCCTGGGCAGCCTATTCACAGGCACAACAGCCCTGGGCATCTGTGCTTTCCCAGAGACGGAAGGTCTCATGGTGCCCGTTCTCGGCAGAGCCTTTTTCCGAAACGGCAAACGTCCGGCTCCTCCTCCCACCAGCAAGGGGCCAGCCCTGAAAGCTGTTGCTGCTCTTCGCCCTCCCTGGGCAGCCTATTCACAGGCACAACAGCCCTGGGCATCTGTGCTTTCCCAGAGACGGAAGGTCTCATGGTGCCCGTTCTCGGCAGAGCCTTTTTCCGAAACGGCAAACGTCCGGCTCCTCCTCCCACCAGGAAGGGGCCAGCCCTGAAAGCTGTTGCTGCTCTTCACCTTCTCTGGGCAGCCTATTCACAGGCACAACAGCCCTGGGCATCTGTGCTTTCCCAGAGACGGAAGGTCTCATGGTGCCCGTTCTCGGCGGAGCCTTTTTCCGAAACAGCAAACGTCCGGCTCATTGTCCCACCAGGAAGGGGCCAGCCCTGAAAGCTGTTGCTGCTCTTCACCTTCCCTGGGCAGCCTATTCACAGGAACAACAGCCCTGGGCATCTGTGCTTTCCCAGAGACGGAAAGTCTCATGGTGCCCGTTCTCGGCAGAGCCTTTTTCCGAAACGGCAAACGTCCGGCTCCTCCTCCCACCAGGAAGGGACCAGCCCTGAAAGCTGTTGCTGCTCTTCACCTTCCCTGGGCAGCCTATTCACAGGCACAACAGCCCTGGGCATCTGTGCTTTCCCAGAGACGGAAGGTCTCATGGTGCCCGTTCTCGGCAGAGCCTTTTTCCGAAACGGCAAACATCCGGCTCCTTGTCCCACCAGGAAGGGGCCAGCCCTGAAAGCTGTTGCTGCTCTTCGCCTTCCCTGGGCAGCCTATTCACAGGCACAGCAGCCCTGGGCATCTGTGCTTTCCCAGAGACGGAAGGTCTCATGGTGCTCGTTCTCGGCAGAGCCTTTTTCCGAAACGGCAAACGTCCGGCTCCTCCTCCCACCAGGAAGGGGCCAGCCCTGAAAGCTGTTGCTGCTCTTCACCTTCCCTGGGCAGCCTATTCACAGGCACAACAGCCCTGGGCATCTGTGCTTTCCCAGAGACGGAAGGTCTCATGGTGCCCGTTCTCGGCAGAGCCTTTTTCCGAAACGGCAAACGTCCGGCTCATCCTCCCAGCAGGAAGGGACCAGCTCGGAAAGCTGTTGCTGCTCTTCGCCCTCCCTGGGCAATATATCCACAGGCACAACAGCCCTGGGCATCTGTGCTTTCCCAGAGACGGAAGGTCTCATGGTGCCCGTTCTCGGCAGAGCCTTTTTCCGAAACGGCAAACGTCCGGCTCCTTGTAAAACCGGGAAGGGGCCAGACCTGAAAGCTGTTGCTGCTCTTCGCCTTCCCTGGGCAGCCTGTTCACAGGCAAAACAGCCCTGGGCATCTGTGCTTTCCCAGAGACGGAAGGTCTCATGGTGCTCGTTCTCGGCAGAGCCTTTTTCCGAAACGGCAAACATCCGGCTCCTCCTCCCGCCAGCAAGGGGCCAGCCCTGAAAGCTGTTGCTGGTCTTCGCCTTCCCTGGGCAGCCTATTCACAGGCACAACAGCCCTGGGCATCTGTGCTTGCCCAGAGACGGAAGGTCTCATGGTGCCTGTTCTCGGCAGAGCCTTTTTCCGAAACGGCAAACGTCCGGCTCCTTGTAAAACCGGGAAGGGACCAGCCCTGAAAGCTGTTGCTGCTCTTCACCTTCCCTGGGCAGCCTATTCACAGGCACAAGAGCCCTGGGCATCTGTGCTTTCCCAGAGATGGAAAATCTCATGGTGCCCGTTCTCGGCAGAGCCTTTTTCGAAACGGCAAACGTCCGGCTCATCCTCCCACCAGCAAGGGGCCAGCCCTGAAAGCTGTTGCTGCTCTTCACCTTCCCTGGGCAGCCTATTCACAGGCACAACAGCCCTGGGCATCTGTGTTTTCCCAGAGACGGAAGGTGTCATGGTGCCCGTTCTCGGCAGAGCCTTTTTCCGAAACGGCAAACGTCCGGCTCCTTGTAAAACCGGGAAGGGACCAGCCCTGAAAGCTGTTGCTGCTCTTCACCTTCCCTGGGCAGCCTATTCACAGGCACAACAGCCCTGGGCATCTGTGCTTTCCCAGAGACGGAAGGTCTCATGGTGCCCGTTCTCGGCAGAGCCTTTTTCCGAAACGGCAAACGTCCGGCTCCTTGTAAAACCGGGAAGGGACCAGCCCTGAAAGCTGTTGCTGCTCTTCACCTTCCCTGGGCAGCCTATTCACAGGCACAACAGCCCTGGGCATCTGTGCTTTCCCAGAGACGGAAGGTCTCATGGTGCCCGTTCTCGGCAGAGCCTTTTTCCGAAATGGCAAACGTCCGGCTCCTTGTAAAACCGGGAAGGGGCCAGCCCTGAAAGCTGTTGTTGGTCTTCGGCTTCCCTGGGCAGCCTATTCACAGGCACAACAGCCCTGGGCATCTGTGCTTTCCCAGAGAGGAAGGTCTCATGGTGCCCGTTCTCGGCAGAGCCTTTTTCCGAAACGGCAAACGTCCGGCTCCTCCTCCCACCAGCAAGGGGCCAGCCCTGAAAGCTGTTGCTGCTCTTCACCTTCCCTGGGCAGCCTATTCACAGGCACAACAGCCCTGGGCATCTGTGCTTTCCCAGAGACGGAAGGTCTCATGGTGCCCATTCTCGGCAGAGCCTTTTTCCGAAATGGCAAACGTCCGGCTCCTCCTCCCACCAGCAAGGGGCCAGCCCTGAAAGCTGTTGCTGCTCTTCACCTTCCCTGGGCAGCCTATTCACAGGCACAACAGCCCTGGGCATCTGTGCTTTCCCAGAGACGGAAGGTCTCATGGTGCCCGTTCTCGGCAGAGCCTTTTTCCGAAACGGCAAACGTCCGGCTCCTCCTCCCACCAGGAAGGGACCAGCTCTGAAAGCTGTTGCTGCTCTTCGCCCTCCCTGGGCAATATATCCACAGGCACAACAGCCCTGGGCATCTGTGCTTTCCCAGAGACGGAAGGTCTCATGGTGCCCGTTCTCGGCAGAGCCTTTTTCCGAAACGGCAAACGTCCGGCTCCTTGTAAAACCGGGAAGGGGCCAGCCCTGAAAGCTGTTGCTGCTCTTCGCCCTCCCTGGGCAGCCTATTCACAGGCACAACAGCCCTGGGCATCTGTGCTTTCCCAGAGACGGAAGGTCTCATGGTGCCCGTTCTCGGCAGAGCCTTTTTCCGAAATGGGAAACGTCCGGCTCCTCCTCCCACCAGGAAGGGGCCAGCCCTGAAAGCTGTTGCTGCTCTTCGCCCTTCCTGGGAAACCTATCCACAGGCACAACAGCCCTGGGCATCTGTGCTTTCCCAGAGACGGAAGGTCTCATGGTGCCTGTTCTCGGCAGAGACTTTTTCCGAAACGGCAAACGTCCGGCTCCTTGTAAAACCGGGAAGGGACCAGCCCTGAAAGCTGTTGCTGCTCTTCACCTTCCCTGGGCAGCCTATTCACAGGCACAAGAGCCCTGGGCATCTGTGCTTTCCCAGAGACAGAAAGTCTCATGGTGCCCGTTCTCGGCAGAGCCTTTTTCCGAAACGGCAAACGTCCGGCTCCTCCTCCCACCAGCAAGGGGCCAGCCCTGAAAGCTGTTGCTGCTCTTCACCTTCCCTGGGCAGCCTATTCACAGGCACAACAGCCCTGGGCATCTGTGCTTTCCCAGAGACGGAAGGTCTCATGGTGCTCGTTCTCGGCAGAGCCTTTTTCCGAAACGGCAAACGTCCGGCTCCTTGTAAAACCGGGAAGGGACCAGCCCTGAAAGCTGTTGCTGCTCTTCACCTTCCCTGGGCAGCCTATTCACAGGCACAACAGCCCTGGGCATCTCTGCTTTCCCAGAGACGGAAGGTCTCATGGTGCCCGTTCTCGGCAGAGCCTTTTTCCGAAACGGCAAACATCCGGCTCCTTGTCCCACCAGGAAGGGGCCAGCCCTGAAAGCTGTTGCTGCTCTTCGCCTTCCCTGGGCAGCCTATTCACAGGCACAGCAGCCCTGGGCATCTGTGCTTTCCCAGAGACGGAAGGTCTCATGGTGCTCGTTCTCGGCAGAGCCTTTTTCCGAAACGGCAAACGTCCGGCTCCTCCTCCCACCAGGAAGGGGCCAGCCCTGAAAGCTGTTGCTGCTCTTCACCTTCCCTGGGCAGCCTATTCACAGGCACAACAGCCCTGGGCATCTGTGCTTTCCCAGAGACGGAAGGTCTCATGGTGCCCGTTCTCGGCAGAGCCTTTTTCCGAAACGGCAAACGTCCGGCTCATCCTCCCAGCAGGAAGGGACCAGCTCGGAAAGCTGTTGCTGCTCTTCGCCCTCCCTGGGCAATATATCCACAGGCACAACAGCCCTGGGCATCTGTGCTTTCCCAGAGACGGAAGGTCTCATGGTGCCCGTTCTCGGCAGAGCCTTTTTCCGAAACGGCAAACGTCCGGCTCCTTGTAAAACCGGGAAGGGGCCAGACCTGAAAGCTGTTGCTGCTCTTCGCCTTCCCTGGGCAGCCTGTTCACAGGCAAAACAGCCCTGGGCATCTGTGCTTTCCCAGAGACGGAAGGTCTCATGGTGCTCGTTCTCGGCAGAGCCTTTTTCCGAAACGGCAAACATCCGGCTCCTCCTCCCGCCAGCAAGGGGCCAGCCCTGAAAGCTGTTGCTGGTCTTCGCCTTCCCTGGGCAGCCTATTCACAGGCACAACAGCCCTGGGCATCTGTGCTTGCCCAGAGACGGAAGGTCTCATGGTGCCCGTTCTCGGCAGAGCCTTTTTCCGAAACGGCAAACGTCCGGCTCCTTGTAAAACCGGGAAGGGACCAGCCCTGAAAGCTGTTGCTGCTCTTCACCTTCCCTGGGCAGCCTATTCACAGGCACAAGAGCCCTGGGCATCTGTGCTTTCCCAGAGACGGAAAATCTCATGGTGCCCGTTCTCGGCAGAGCCTTTTTCGAAACGGCAAACGTCCGGCTCATCCTCCCACCAGCAAGGGGCCAGCCCTGAAAGCTGTTGCTGCTCTTCACCTTCCCTGGGCAGCCTATTCACAGGCACAACAGCCCTGGGCATCTGTGCTTTCCCAGAGACAGAAGGTGTCATGGTGCCCGTTCTCGGCAGAGCCTTTTTCCGAAACGGCAAACGTCCGGCTCCTTGTAAAACCGGGAAGGGACCAGCCCTGAAAGCTGTTGCTGCTCTTCACCTTCCCTGGGCAGCCTATTCACAGGCACAACAGCCCTGGGCATCTGTGCTTTCCCAGAGACGGAAGGTCTCATGGTGCCCGTTCTCGGCAGAGCCTTTTTCCGAAACGGCAAACGTCCGGCTCCTTGTAAAACCGGGAAGGGACCAGCCCTGAAAGCTGTTGCTGCTCTTCACCTTCCCTGGGCAGCCTATTCACAGGCACAACAGCCCTGGGCATCTGTGCTTTCCCAGAGACGGAAGGTCTCATGGTGCCCGTTCTCGGCAGAGCCTTTTTCCGAAATGGCAAACGTCCGGCTCCTTGTAAAACCGGGAAGGGGCCAGCCCTGAAAGCTGTTGTTGGTCTTCGGCTTCCCTGGGCAGCCTATTCACAGGCACAACAGCCCTGGGCATCTGTGCTTTCCCAGAGAGGAAGGTCTCATGGTGCCCGTTCTCGGCAGAGCCTTTTTCCGAAACGGCAAACGTCCGGCTCCTCCTCCCACCAGCAAGGGGCCAGCCCTGAAAGCTGTTGCTGCTCTTCACCTTCCCTGGGCAGCCTATTCACAGGCACAACAGCCCTGGGCATCTGTGCTTTCCCAGAGACGGAAGGTCTCATGGTGCCCATTCTCGGCAGAGCCTTTTTCCGAAACGGCAAACGTCCGGCTCCTCCTCCCACCAGCAAGGGGCCAGCCCTGAAAGCTGTTGCTGCTCTTCACCTTCCCTGGGCAGCCTATTCACAGGCACAACAGCCCTGGGCATCTGTGCTTTCCCAGAGACGGAAGGTCTCATGGTGCCCGTTCTCGGCAGAGCCTTTTTCCGAAACGGCAAACGTCCGGCTCCTTGTAAAACCGGGAAGGGGCCAGCCCTGAAAGCTGTTGCTGCTCTTCACCTTCCCTGGGCAGCCTATTCACAGGCACAACAGCCCTGGGCATCTGTGCTTTCCCAGAGACGGAAGGTCTCATGTTGCCCGTTCTCGGCAGAGCCTTTTTCCGAAAAGGCAAACGTCCGGCTCCTCCTCCCACCAGGAAGGGGCCAGCCCTGAAAGCTGTTGCTGCTCTTCACCTTCCCTGGGCAGCCTATTCACAGGCACAACAGCCCTGGGCATCTGTGCTTTCCCAGAGACGGAAGGTCTCATGGTGCCCGTTCTCGGCAGAGCCTTTTTCCGAAACGGCAAACGTCCGGCTCCTCCTCCCACCAGGAAGGGACCAGCCCTGAAAGCTGTTGCTGCTCTTCGCCCTCCCTGGGCAATATATCCACAGGCACAACAGCCCTGGGCATCTGTGCTTTCCCAGAGACGGAAGGTCTCATGGTGCCGGTTCTCGGCAGAGCCTTTTTCCGAAACAGCAAACGTCCGGCTCCTTGTAAAACCGGGAAGGGGCCAGCCCTGAAAGCTGTTGCTGCTCTTCACCTTCCCTGGGCAGCGTATTCACAGGCACAACAGCCCTGGGCATCTGTGCTTTCCCAGAGACGGAAGGTCTCATGGTGCCCGTTCTCGGCGGAGCCTTTTTCCGAAACAGCAAACGTCCGGCTCATTGTCCCACCAGGAAGGGGCCAGCCCTGAAAGCTGTTGCTGCTCTTCACCTTCCCTGGGCAGCCTATTCACAGGAACAACAGCCCTGGGCATCTGTGCTTTCCCAGAGACGGAAAGTCTCATGGTGCCCGTTCTCGGCAGAGCCTTTTTCCGAAACGGCAAACGTCCGGCTCCTCCTCCCACCAGGAAGGGACCAGCCCTGAAAGCTGTTGCTGCTCTTCACCTTCCCTGGGCAGCCTATTCACAGGCACAACAGCCCTGGGCATCTGTGCTTTCCCAGAGACGGAAGGTCTCATGGTGCCCGTTCTCGGCAGAGCCTTTTTCCGAAACGGCAAACATCCGGCTCCTTGTCCCACCAGGAAGGGGCCAGCCCTGAAAGCTGTTGCTGCTCTTCGCCTTCCCTGGGCAGCCTATTCACAGGCACAGCAGCCCTGGGCATCTGTGCTTTCCCAGAGACGGAAGGTCTCATGGTGCTCGTTCTCGGCAGAGCCTTTTTCCGAAACGGCAAACGTCCGGCTCCTCCTCCCACCAGGAAGGGGCCAGCCCTGAAAGCTGTTGCTGCTCTTCACCTTCCCTGGGCAGCCTATTCACAGGCACAACAGCCCTGGGCATCTGTGCTTTCCCAGAGACGGAAGGTCTCATGGTGCCCGTTCTCGGCAGAGCCTTTTTCCGAAACGGCAAACGTCCGGCTCATCCTCCCAGCAGGAAGGGACCAGCTCGGAAAGCTGTTGCTGCTCTTCGCCCTCCCTGGGCAATATATCCACAGGCACAACAGCCCTGGGCATCTGTGCTTTCCCAGAGACGGAAGGTCTCATGGTGCCCGTTCTCGGCAGAGCCTTTTTCCGAAACGGCAAACGTCCGGCTCCTTGTAAAACCGGGAAGGGGCCAGACCTGAAAGCTGTTGCTGCTCTTCGCCTTCCCTGGGCAGCCTGTTCACAGGCAAAACAGCCCTGGGCATCTGTGCTTTCCCAGAGACGGAAGGTCTCATGGTGCTCGTTCTCGGCAGAGCCTTTTTCCGAAACGGCAAACATCCGGCTCCTCCTCCCGCCAGCAAGGGGCCAGCCCTGAAAGCTGTTGCTGGTCTTCGCCTTCCCTGGGCAGCCTATTCACAGGCACAACAGCCCTGGGCATCTGTGCTTGCCCAGAGACGGAAGGTCTCATGGTGCCTGTTCTCGGCAGAGCCTTTTTCCGAAACGGCAAACGTCCGGCTCCTTGTAAAACCGGGAAGGGACCAGCCCTGAAAGCTGTTGCTGCTCTTCACCTTCCCTGGGCAGCCTATTCACAGGCACAAGAGCCCTGGGCATCTGTGCTTTCCCAGAGACGGAAAATCTCATGGTGCCCGTTCTCGGCAGAGCCTTTTTCGAAACGGCAAACGTCCGGCTCATCCTCCCACCAGCAAGGGGCCAGCCCTGAAAGCTGTTGCTGCTCTTCACCTTCCCTGGGCAGCCTATTCACAGGCACAACAGCCCTGGGCATCTGTGCTTTCCCAGAGACAGAAGGTGTCATGGTGCCCGTTCTCGGCAGAGCCTTTTTCCGAAACGGCAAACGTCCGGCTCCTTGTAAAACCGGGAAGGGACCAGCCCTGAAAGCTGTTGCTGCTCTTCACCTTCCCTGGGCAGCCTATTCACAGGCACAACAGCCCTGGGCATCTGTGCTTTCCCAGAGACGGAAGGTCTCATGGTGCCCGTTCTCGGCAGAGCCTTTTTCCGAAACGGCAAACGTCCGGCTCCTTGTAAAACCGGGAAGGGACCAGCCCTGAAAGCTGTTGCTGCTCTTCACCTTCCCTGGGCAGCCTATTCACAGGCACAACAGCCCTGGGCATCTGTGCTTTCCCAGAGACGGAAGGTCTCATGGTGCCCGTTCTCGGCAGAGCCTTTTTCCGAAATGGCAAACGTCCGGCTCCTTGTAAAACCGGGAAGGGGCCAGCCCTGAAAGCTGTTGTTGGTCTTCGGCTTCCCTGGGCAGCCTATTCACAGGCACAACAGCCCTGGGCATCTGTGCTTTCCCAGAGAGGAAGGTCTCATGGTGCCCGTTCTCGGCAGAGCCTTTTTCCGAAACGGCAAACGTCCGGCTCCTCCTCCCACCAGCAAGGGGCCAGCCCTGAAAGCTGTTGCTGCTCTTCACCTTCCCTGGGCAGCCTATTCACAGGCACAACAGCCCTGGGCATCTGTGCTTTCCCAGAGACGGAAGGTCTCATGGTGCCCATTCTCGGCAGAGCCTTTTTCCGAAATGGCAAACGTCCGGCTCCTCCTCCCACCAGCAAGGGGCCAGCCCTGAAAGCTGTTGCTGCTCTTCACCTTCCCTGGGCAGCCTATTCACAGGCACAACAGCCCTGGGCATCTGTGCTTTCCCAGAGACGGAAGGTCTCATGGTGCCCGTTCTCGGCAGAGCCTTTTTCCGAAACGGCAAACGTCCGGCTCCTCCTCCCACCAGGAAGGGACCAGCTCTGAAAGCTGTTGCTGCTCTTCGCCCTCCCTGGGCAATATATCCACAGGCACAACAGCCCTGGGCATCTGTGCTTTCCCAGAGACGGAAGGTCTCATGGTGCCCGTTCTCGGCAGAGCCTTTTTCCGAAACGGCAAACATCCGGCTCCTTGTAAAACCGGGAAGGGGCCAGCCCTGAAAGCTGTTGCTGCTCTTCGCCCTCCCTGGGCAGCCTATTCACAGGCACAACAGCCCTGGGCATCTGTGCTTTCCCAGAGACGGAAGGTCTCATGGTGCCCGTTCTCGGCAGAGCCTTTTTCCGAAATGGGAAACGTCCGGCTCCTCCTCCCACCAGGAAGGGGCCAGCCCTGAAAGCTGTTGCTGCTCTTCGCCCTTCCTGGGAAACCTATCCACAGGCACAACAGCCCTGGGCATCTGTGCTTTCCCAGAGACGGAAGGTCTCATGGTGCCTGTTCTCGGCAGAGACTATTTCCGAAACGGCAAACGTCCGGCTCCTTGTAAAACCGGGAAGGGACCAGCCCTGAAAGCTGTTGCTGCTCTTCACCTTCCCTGGGCAGCCTATTCACAGGCACAAGAGCCCTGGGCATCTGTGCTTTCCCAGAGACAGAAAGTCTCATGGTGCCCGTTCTCGGCAGAGCCTTTTTCCGAAACGGCAAACGTCCGGCTCCTCCTCCCACCAGCAAGGGGCCAGCCCTGAAAGCTGTTGCTGCTCTTCACCTTCCCTGGGCAGCCTATTCACAGGCACAACAGCCCTGGGCATCTGTGCTTTCCCAGAGATGGAAGGTCTCATGGTGCTCGTTCTCGGCAGAGCCTTTTTCCGAAACGGCAAACGTCCGGCTCCTTGTAAAACCGGGAAGGGACCAGCCCTGAAAGCTGTTGCTGCTCTTCACCTTCCCTGGGCAGCCTATTCACAGGCACAACAGCCCTGGGCATCTCTGCTTTCCCAGAGACGGAAGGTCTCATGGTGCCCGTTCTCGGCAGAGCCTTTTTCCGAAACGGCAAACATCCGGCTCCTTGTCCCACCAGGAAGGGGCCAGCCCTGAAAGCTGTTGCTGCTCTTCGCCTTCCCTGGGCAGCCTATTCACAGGCACAACAGCCCTGGGCATCTGTGCTTTCCCAGAGACGGAAGGTCTCATGGTGCCCGTTCTCGGCGGAGCCTTTTTCCGAAACAGCAAACGTCCGGCTCCTTGTAAAACCGGGAAGGGGCCAGCCCTGAAAGCTGTTGCTGCTCTTCACCTTCCCTGGGCAGCCTATTCACAGGAACAACAGCCCTGGGCATCTGTGCTTTCCCAGAGACGGAAAGTCTCATGGTGCCCGTTCTCGGCAGAGCCTTTTTCCGAAACGGCAAACGTCCGGCTCCTCCTCCCACCAGGAAGGGACCAGCCCTGAAAGCTGTTGCTGCTCTTCACCTTCCCTGGGCAGCCTATTCACAGGCACAACAGCCCTGGGCATCTGTGCTTTCCCAGAGACGGAAGGTCTCATGGTGCCCGTTCTCGGCAGAGCCTTTTTCCGAAACGGCAAACATCCGGCTCCTTGTCCCACCAGGAAGGGGCCAGCCCTGAAAGCTGTTGCTGCTCTTCGCCTTCCCTGGGCAGCCTATTCACAGGCACAGCAGCCCTGGGCATCTGTGCTTTCCCAGAGACGGAAGGTCTCATGGTGCTCGTTCTCGGCAGAGCCTTTTTCCGAAACGGCAAACGTCCGGCTCCTCCTCCCACCAGGAAGGGGCCAGCCCTGAAAGCTGTTGCTGCTCTTCACCTTCCCTGGGCAGCCTATTCACAGGCACAACAGCCCTGGGCATCTGTGCTTTCCCAGAGACGCAAGGTCTCATGGTGCCCGTTCTCGGCAGAGCCTTTTTCCGAAACGGCAAACGTCCGGCTCATCCTCCCAGCAGGAAGGGACCAGCTCGGAAAGCTGTTGCTGCTCTTCGCCCTCCCTGGGCAATATATCCACAGGCACAACAGCCCTGGGCATCTGTGCTTTCCCAGAGACGGAAGGTCTCATGGTGCCCGTTCTCGGCAGAGCCTTTTTCCGAAACGGCAAACGTCCGGCTCCTCCTCCCACCAGCAAGGGGCCAGCCCTGAAAGCTGTTGCTGCTCTTCGCCCTCCCTGGGCAGCCTATTCACAGGCACAACAGCCCTGGGCATCTGTGCTTTCCCAGAGACGGAAGGTCTCATGGTGCCCGTTCTCGGCAGAGCCTTTTTCCGAAACGGCAAACGTCCGGCTCCTTGTCCCACCAGGAAGGGGCCAGCCCTGAAAGCTGTTGCTGCTCTTCACCTTCTCTGGGCAGCCTATTCACAGGCACAACAGCCCTGGGCATCTGTGCTTTCCCAGAGACGGAAGGTCTCATGGTGCCCATTCTCGGCAGAGCCTTTTTCCGAAACGGCAAACGTCCAGCTCCTCCTCCCACCAGCAAGGGGCCAGCCCTGAAAGCTGTTGCTGCTCTTCGCCCTCCCTGGGCAGCCTATTCACAGGCACAACAGCCCTGGGCATCTGTGCTTTCCCAGAGACAGAAGGTCTCATGGTGCCCGTTCTCGGCAGAGCCTTTTTCCGAAACGGCAAACGTCCGGCTCCTCCTCCCGCCAGCAAGGGGCCAGCCCTGAAAGCTGTTGCTGCTCTTCACCTTCCCTGGGCAGCCTATTCACAGGCACAACAGCCCTGGGCATCTGTGCTTTCCCAGAGACGGAAGGTCTCATGGTGCCCGTTCTCTGCAGAGCCTTTTTCCGAAATGGGAAACGTCCGGCTCCTTGTAAAACCGGGAAGGGGCCAGCCCTGAAAGTTGTTGCTGGTCTTCACCTTCCCTGGGCAGCCTATTCACAGGCACAACAGCCCTGGGCATCTGTGCTTTCCCAGAGACGGAAGGTCTCATGGTGCTCGTTCTCGGCAGAGCCTTTTTCCGAAACGGCAAACGTCCGGCTCCTCCTCCCGCCAGCAAGGGGCCAGCCCTGAAAGCTGTTGCTGCTCTTCACCTTCCCTGGGCAGCCTATTCACAGGCACAACAGCCCTGGGCATCTGTGCTTTCCCAGAGACGGAAGGTCTCATGGTGCCCGTTCTCGGCAGAGCCTTTTTCCGAAACGGCAAACGTCCGGCTCCTTGTAAAACCGGGAAGGGACCAGCCCTGAAAGCTGCTGCTGCTGTTTACCTTCTCTGGGCAGCCTACTCACAGGCCCAACAGCCCTGGGGATCTGTGCTTTCCCAGAGACGGAAGGTCTCATGGTGCCCGTTCTCGGCAGAGCCTTTTTCCGAAACGGCAAACGTCCGGCTCCTCCTCCCACCAGGAAGGGGCCAGCCCTGAAAGCTGTTGCTGCTCTTCGCCCTTCCTGGGAAACCTATCCACAGGCACAACAGCCCTGGGCATCTGTGCTTTCCCAGAGACGGAAAGTCTCATGGTGCCCGTTCTCGGCAGAGCCTTTTTCCGAAACGGCAAACGTCCGGCTCCTCCTCCCACCAGGAAGGGGCCAGCCCTGAAAGCTGTTGCTGCTCTTCACCTTCCCTGGGCAGCCTATTCACAGGCACAACAGCCCTGGGCATCTGTGCTTTCCCAGAGACGGAAGGTCTCATGGTGCCCGTTCTCGGCAGAGCCTTTTTCCGAAACGGCAAACGTCCGGCTCCTCCTCCCACCAGGAAGGGACCAGCCCTGAAAGCTGTTGCTGCTCTTCGCCCTCCCTGGGCAATATATCCACAGGCACAACAGCCCTGGGCATCTGTGCTTTCCCAGAGACGGAAGGTCTCATGGTGCCGGTTCTCGGCAGAGCCTTTTTCCGAAACAGCAAACGTCCGGCTCCTTGTAAAACCGGGAAGGGGCCAGCCCTGAAAGCTGTTGCTACTCTTCACCTTCCCTGGGCAGCCTATTCACAGGCACAACAGCCCTGGGCATCTGTGCTTTCCCAGAGACGGAAGGTCTCATGGTGCCCGTTCTCGGCAGAGCCTTTTTCCGAAACGGCAAACGTCCGGCTCCTCCTCCCACCAGGAAGGGACCAGCTCGGAAAGCTGTTGCTGCTCTTCGCCCTCCCTGGGCAATATATCCACAGGCACAACAGCCCTGGGCATCTGTGCTTTCCCAGAGACGGAAGGTCTCATGGTGCCCGTTCTCGGCAGAGCCTTTTTCCGAAACGGCAAACGTCCGGCTCCTTGTAAAACCGCGAAGGGGCCAGACCTGAAAGCTGTTGCTGGTCTTTGCCTTCCCTGGGCAGCCTATTCACAGGCACAACAGCCCTGGGCATCTGTGCTTTCCCAGAGACGGAAGGTCTCATGGTGCTCGTTCTCGGCAGAGCCTTTTTCCGAAACGGCAAACGTCCGGCTCCTCCTCCCGCCAGCAAGGGGCCAGCCCTGAAAGCTGTTGCTGGTCTTCGCCCTTCCTGGGAAACCTATCCACAGGCACAACAGCCCTGGGCATCTGTGCTTTCCCAGAGATGGAAGGTCTCATGGTGCCCGTTCTCGGCAGAGCCTTTTTCCGAAACGGCAAACGTCCGGCTCCTTGTAAAACCAGGAAGGGGCCAGCCCTGAAAGCTGTTGCTGCTCTTCACCTTCCCTGGGCAGCCTATTCACAGGCACAACAGCCCTGGGCATCTGTGCTTTCCCAGAGACGGAAGGTCTCATGGTGCCCGTTCTCGGCAGAGCCTTTTTCCGAAACGGCAAACGTCCGGCTCCTCCTCCCACCAGGAAGGGACCAGCTCGGAAAGCTGTTGCTGCTCTTCGCCCTCCCTGGGCAATATATCCACAGGCACAACAGCCCTGGGCATCTGTGCTTTCCCAGAGACGGAAGGTCTCATGGTGCCCGTTCTCGGCAGAGCCTTTTTCCGAAACGGCAAACGTCTGGCTCCTTGTAAAACCGGGAAGGGACCAGCCCTGAAAGCTGTTGCTGCTCTTCGCCCTCCCTGGGCAATATATCCACAGGCACAACAGTACTGGGGATCTGTGCTTTCCCAGAGATGGAAGGTCTCATGGTGCCCATTCTCGGCAGAGCCTTTTTCCGAAACAGCAAACGTCCGGCTCCTTGTAAAACCGGGAAGGGGCCAGCCCTGAAAGCTGCTGCTGCTGTTTACCTTCTCTGGGCAGCCTATTCACAGGCACAACAGCCCTGGGCATCTGTGCTTTCCCAGAGACGGAAGGTCTCATGGTGCTCGTTCTCGGCAGAGCCTTTTTCCGAAACGGCAAACGTCCGGCTCCTTGTAAAACCGGGAAGGGGCCAGCCCTGAAAGCTGCTGCTGCTGTTTACCTTCTCTGGGCAGCCTATTCACAGGCACAACAGCCCTGGGCATCTGTGCTTTCCCAGAGACGGAAGGTCTCATGGTGCCCATTCTCGGCAGAGCCTTTTTCCGAAACGGCAAACGTCCGGCTCCTCCTCCCACCAGCAAGGGGCCAGCCCTGAAAGCTGTTGCTGCTCTTCGCCCTCCCTGGGCAGCCTATTCACAGGCACAACAGCCCTGGGCATCTGTGCTTTCCCAGAGACAGAAGGTCTCATGGTGCCCGTTCTCGGCAGAGCCTTTTTCCGAAACGGCAAACGTCCGGCTCCTCCTCCCGCCAGCAAGGGGCCAGCCCTGAAAGCTGTTGCTGCTCTTCACCTTCCCTGGGCAGCCTATTCACAGGCACAACAGCCCTGGGCATCTGTGCTTTCCCAGAGACGGAAGGTCTCATGGTGCCCGTTCTCGGCAGAGCCTTTTTCCGAAATGGGAAACGTCCGGCTCCTTGTAAAACCGGGAAGGGGCCAGCCCTGAAAGTTGTTGCTGCTCTTCACCTTCCCTGGGCAGCCTATTCACAGGCACAACAGCCCTGGGCATCTGTGCTTTCCCAGAGACGGAAGGTCTCATGGTGCCCGTTCTCGGCAGAGCCTTTTTCCGAAACGGCAAACGTCCGGCTCCTCCTCCCACCAGGAAGGGGCCAGCCCTGAAAGCTGTTGCTGCTCTTCGCCTTCCCTGGGCAGCCTATTCACAGGCACAGCAGCCCTGGGCATCTGTGCTTTCCCAGAGACGGAAGGTCTCATGGTGCTCGTTCTCGGCAGAGCCTTTTTCCGAAACGGCAAACGTCCGGCTCCTCCTCCCACCAGGAAGGGGCCAGCCCTGAAAGCTGTTGCTGCTCTTCACCTTCCCTGGGCAGCCTATTCACAGGCACAACAGCCCTGGGCATCTGTGCTTTCCCAGAGACGGAAGGTCTCATGGTGCCCGTTCTCGGCAGAGTCTTTTTCCGAAACGGCAAACGTCCGGCTCATCCTCCCAGCAGGAAGGGACCAGCTCGGAAAGCTGTTGCTGCTCTTCGCCCTCCCTGGGCAATATATCCACAGGCACAACAGCCCTGGGCATCTGTGCTTTCCCAGAGACGGAAGGTCTCATGGTGCCCGTTCTCGGCAGAGCCTTTTTCCGAAACGGCAAACGTCCGGCTCCTCCTCCCACCAGCAAGGGGCCAGCCCTGAAAGCTGTTGCTGCTCTTCGCCCTCCCTGGGCAGCCTATTCACAGGCACAACAGCCCTGGGCATCTGTGCTTTCCCAGAGACGGAAGGTCTCATGGTGCCCGTTCTCGGCAGAGCCTTTTTCCGAAACGGCAAACGTCCGGCTCCTCCTCCCACGAGCAAGGGGCCAGCCCTGAAAGCTGTTGCTGCTCTTCACCTTCCCTGGGCAGCCTATTCACAGGCACAACAGCCCTGGGCATCTGTGCTTTCCCAGAGACGGAAGGTCTCATGGTGCCCGTTCTCGGCGGAGCCTTTTTCCGAAACAGCAAACGTCCGGCTCATTGTCCCACCAGGAAGGGGCCAGCCCTGAAAGCTGTTGCTGCTCTTCACCTTCCCTGGGCAGCCTATTCACAGGAACAACAGCCCTGGGCATCTGTGCTTTCCCAGAGACGGAAAGTCTCATGGTGCCCGTTCTCGGCAGAGCCTTTTTCCGAAACGGCAAACGTCCGGCTCCTCCTCCCACCAGGAAGGGACCAGCCCTGAAAGCTGTTGCTGCTCTTCACCTTCCCTGGGCAGCCTATTCACAGGCACAACAGCCCTGGGCATCTGTGCTTTCCCAGAGACGGAAGGTCTCATGGTGCCCGTTCTCGGCAGAGCCTTTTTCCGAAACGGCAAACATCCGGCTCCTTGTCCCACCAGGAAGGGGCCAGCCCTGAAAGCTGTTGCTGCTCTTCGCCTTCCCTGGGCAGCCTATTCACAGGCACAGCAGCCCTGGGCATCTGTGCTTTCCCAGAGACGGAAGGTCTCATGGTGCTCGTTCTCGGCAGAGCCTTTTTCCGAAACGGCAAACGTCCGGCTCCTCCTCCCACCAGGAAGGGGCCAGCCCTGAAAGCTGTTGCTGCTCTTCACCTTCCCTGGGCAGCCTATTCACAGGCACAACAGCCCTGGGCATCTGTGCTTTCCCAGAGACGGAAGGTCTCATGGTGCCCGTTCTCGGCAGAGCCTTTTTCCGAAACGGCAAACGTCCGGCTCATCCTCCCAGCAGGAAGGGACCAGCTCGGAAAGCTGTTGCTGCTCTTCGCCCTCCCTGGGCAATATATCCACAGGCACAACAGCCCTGGGCATCTGTGCTTTCCCAGAGACGGAAGGTCTCATGGTGCCCGTTCTCGGCAGAGCCTTTTTCCGAAACGGCAAACGTCCGGCTCCTTGTAAAACCGGGAAGGGGCCAGACCTGAAAGCTGTTGCTGCTCTTCGCCTTCCCTGGGCAGCCTATTCACAGGCACAACAGCCCTGGGCATCTGTGCTTTCCCAGAGACGGAAGGTCTCATGGTGCTCGTTCTCGGCAGAGCCTTTTTCCGAAACGGCAAACATCCGGCTCCACCTCCCGCCAGCAAGGGGCCAGCCCTGAAAGCTGTTGCTGGTCTTCGCCTTCCCTGGGCAGCCTATTCACAGGCACAACAGCCCTGGGCATCTGTGCTTGCCCAGAGACGGAAGGTCTCATGGTGCCTGTTCTCGGCAGAGCCTTTTTCCGAAACGGCAAACGTCCGGCTCCTTGTAAAACCGGGAAGGGACCAGCCCTGAAAGCTGTTGCTGCTCTTCACCTTCCCTGGGCAGCCTATTCACAGGCACAAGAGCCCTGGGCATCTGTGCTTTCCCAGAGACGGAAAATCTCATGGTGCCCGTTCTCGGCAGAGCCTTTTTCGAAACGGCAAACGTCCGGCTCATCCTCCCACCAGCAAGGGGCCAGCCCTGAAAGCTGTTGCTGCTCTTCACCTTCCCTGGGCAGCCTATTCACAGGCACAACAGCCCTGGGCATCTGTGCTTTCCCAGGGACAGAAGGTGTCATGGTGCCCGTTCTCGGCAGAGCCTTTTTCCGAAACGGCAAACGTCCGGCTCCTTGTAAAACCGGGAAGGGACCAGCCCTGAAAGCTGTTGCTGCTCTTCACCTTCCCTGGGCAGCCTATTCACAGGCACAACAGCCCTGGGCATCTGTGCTTTCCCAGAGACGGAAGGTCTCATGGTGCCCGTTCTCGGCAGAGCCTTTTTCCGAAACGGCAAACGTCCGGCTCCTTGTAAAACCGGGAAGGGACCAGCCCTGAAAGCTGTTGCTGCTCTTCACCTTCCCTGGGCAGCCTATTCACAGGCACAACAGCCCTGGGCATCTGTGCTTTCCCAGAGACGGAAGGTCTCATGGTGCCCGTTCTCGGCAGAGCCTTTTTCCGAAATGGCAAACGTCCGGCTCCTTGTAAAACCGGGAAGGGGCCAGCCCTGAAAGCTGTTGTTGGTCTTCGGCTTCCCTGGGCAGCCTATTCACAGGCACAACAGCCCTGGGCATCTGTGCTTTCCCAGAGACGGAAGGTCTCATGGTGCCCGTTCTCGGCAGAGCCTTTTTCCGAAACGGCAAACGTCCGGCTCCTCCTCCCACCAGCAAGGGGCCACCCCTGAAAGCTGTTGCTGCTCTTCACCTTCCCTGGGCAGCCTATTCACAGGCACAACAGCCCTGGGCATCTGTGCTTTCCCAGAGACGGAAGGTCTCATGGTGCCCATTCTCGGCAGAGCCTTTTTCCGAAACGGCAAACGTCCGGCTCCTCCTCCCACCAGCAAGGGGCCAGCCCTGAAAGCTGTTGCTGCTCTTCACCTTCCCTGGGCAGCCTATTCACAGGCACAACAGCCCTGGGCATCTGTGCTTTCCCAGAGACGGAAGGTCTCATGGTGCCCGTTCTCGGCAGAGCCTTTTTCCGAAACGGCAAACGTCCGGCTCCTCCTCCCACCAGGAAGGGACCAGCTCTGAAAGCTGTTGCTGCTCTTCGCCCTCCCTGGGCAATATATCCACAGGCACAACAGCCCTGGGCATCTGTGCTTTCCCAGAGACGGAAGGTCTCATGGTGCCCGTTCTCGGCAGAGCCTTTTTCCGAAACGGCAAACGTCCGGCTCCTTGTAAAACCGGGAAGGGGCCAGCCCTGAAAGCTGTTGCTGCTCTTCGCCCTCCCTGGGCAGCCTATTCACAGGCACAACAGCCCTGGGCATCTGTGCTTTCCCAGAGACGGAAGGTCTCATGGTGCCCGTTCTCGGCAGAGCCTTTTTCCGAAATGGGAAACGTCCGGCTCCTCCTCCCACCAGGAAGGGGCCAGCCCTGAAAGCTGTTGCTGCTCTTCGCCCTTCCTGGGAAACCTATCCACAGGCACAACAGCCCTGGGCATCTGTGCTTTCCCAGAGACGGAAGGTCTCATGGTGCCTGTTCTCGGCAGAGACTTTTTCCGAAACGGCAAACGTCCGGCTCATTGTCCCACCAGGAAGGGGCCAGCCCTGAAAGCTGTTGCTGCTCTTCACCTTCCCTGGGCAGCCTATTCACAGGCACAAGAGCCCTGGGCATCTGTGCTTTCCCAGAGACAGAAAGTCTCATGGTGCCCGTTCTCGGCAGAGCCTTTTTCCGAAACGGCAAACGTCCGGCTCCTCCTCCCACCAGCAAGGGGCCAGCCCTGAAAGCTGTTGCTGCTCTTCACCTTCCCTGGGCAGCCTATTCACAGGCACAACAGCCCTGGGCATCTGTGCTTTCCCAGAGATGGAAGGTCTCATGGTGCTCGTTCTCGGCAGAGCCTTTTTCCGAAACGGCAAACGTCCGGCTCCTTGTAAAACCGGGAAGGGACCAGCCCTGAAAGCTGTTGCTGCTCTTCACCTTCCCTGGGCAGCCTATTCACAGGCACAACAGCCCTGGGCATCTCTGCTTTCCCAGAGACGGAAGGTCTCATGGTGCCCGTTCTCGGCAGAGCCTTTTTCCGAAACGGCAAACATCCGGCTCCTTGTCCCACCAGGAAGGGGCCAGCCCTGAAAGCTGTTGCTGCTCTTCGCCTTCCCTGGGCAGCCTATTCACAGGCACAGCAGCCCTGGGCATCTGTGCTTTCCCAGAGACGGAAGGTCTCATGGTGCTCGTTCTCGGCAGAGCCTTTTTCCGAAACGGCAAACGTCCGGCTCCTCCTCCCACCAGGAAGGGGCCAGCCCTGAAAGCTGTTGCTGCTCTTCACCTTCCCTGGGCAGCCTATTCACAGGCACAACAGCCCTGGGCATCTGTGCTTTCCCAGAGACGGAAGGTCTCATGGTGCCCGTTCTCGGCAGAGCCTTTTTCCGAAACGGCAAACGTCCGGCTCATCCTCCCAGCAGGAAGGGACCAGCTCGGAAAGCTGTTGCTGCTCTTCGCCCTCCCTGGGCAATATATCCACAGGCACAACAGCCCTGGGCATCTGTGCTTTCCCAGAGACGGAAGGTCTCATGGTGCCCGTTCTCGGCAGAGCCTTTTTCCGAAACGGCAAACGTCCGGCTCCTCCTCCCACCAGGAAGGGACCAGCTCTGAAAGCTGTTGCTGCTCTTCGCCCTCCCTGGGCAATATATCCACAGGCACAACAGCCCTGGGCATCTGTGCTTTCCCAGAGACGGAAGGTCTCATGGTGCCCGTTCTCGGCAGAGCCTTTTTCCGAAACGGCAAACGTCCGGCTCCTTGTAAAACCGGGAAGGGGCCAGCCCTGAAAGCTGTTGCTGCTCTTCGCCCTCCCTGGGCAGCCTATTCACAGGCACAACAGCCCTGGGCATCTGTGCTTTCCCAGAGACGGAAGGTCTCATGGTGCCCGTTCTCGGCAGAGCCTTTTTCCGAAATGGGAAACGTCCGGCTCCTCCTCCCACCAGGAAGGGGCCAGCCCTGAAAGCTGTTGCTGCTCTTCGCCCTTCCTGGGAAACCTATCCACAGGCACAACAGCCCTGGGCATCTGTGCTTTCCCAGAGACGGAAGGTCTCATGGTGCCTGTTCTCGGCAGAGACTTTTTCCGAAACGGCAAACGTCCGGCTCCTTGTAAAACCGGGAAGGGACCAGCCCTGAAAGCTGTTGCTGCTCTTCACCTTCCCTGGGCAGCCTATTCACAGGCACAAGAGCCCTGGGCATCTGTGCTTTCCCAGAGACAGAAAGTCTCATGGTGCCCGTTCTCGGCAGAGCCTTTTTCCGAAACGGCAAACGTCCGGCTCCTCCTCCCACCAGCAAGGGGCCAGCCCTGAAAGCTGTTGCTGCTCTTCACCTTCCCTGGGCAGCCTATTCACAGGCACAACAGCCCTGGGCATCTGTGCTTTCCCAGAGATGGAAGGTCTCATGGTGCTCGTTCTCGGCAGAGCCTTTTTCCGAAACGGCAAACGTCCGGCTCCTTGTAAAACCGGGAAGGGACCAGCCCTGAAAGCTGTTGCTGCTCTTCACCTTCCCTGGGCAGCCTATTCACAGGCACAACAGCCCTGGGCATCTCTGCTTTCCCAGAGACGGAAGGTCTCATGTTGCCCGTTCTCGGCAGAGCCTTTTTCCGAAACGGCAAACATCCGGCTCCTTGTCCCACCAGGAAGGGGCCAGCCCTGAAAGCTGTTGCTGCTCTTCGCCTTCCCTGGGCAGCCTATTCACAGGCACAGCAGCCCTGGGCATCTGTGCTTTCCCAGAGACGGAAGGTCTCATGGTGCTCGTTCTCGGCAGAGCCTTTTTCCGAAACGGCAAACGTCCGGCTCCTCCTCCCACCAGGAAGGGGCCAGCCCTGAAAGCTGTTGCTGCTCTTCACCTTCCCTGGGCAGCCTATTCACAGGCACAACAGCCCTGGGCATCTGTGCTTTCCCAGAGACGGAAGGTCTCATGGTGCCCGTTCTCGGCAGAGCCTTTTTCAGAAACGGCAAACGTCCGGCTCATCCTCCCAGCAGGAAGGGACCAGCTCGGAAAGCTGTTGCTGCTCTTCGCCCTCCCTGGGCAATATATCCACAGGCACAACAGCCCTGGGCATCTGTGCTTTCCCAGAGACGGAAGGTCTCATGGTGCCCGTTCTCGGCAGAGCCTTTTACCGAAACGGCAAACGTCCGGCTCCTTGTAAAACCGGGAAGGGGCCAGACCTGAAAGCTGTTGCTGCTCTTCGCCTTCCCTGGGCAGCCTGTTCACAGGCAAAACAGCCCTGGGCATCTGTGCTTTCCCAGAGACGGAAGGTCTCATGGTGCTCGTTCTCGGCAGAGCCTTTTTCCGAAACGGCAAACATCCGGCTCCTCCTCCCGCCAGCAAGGGGCCAGCCCTGAAAGCTGTTGCTGGTCTTCGCCTTCCCTGGACAGCCTATTCACAGGCACAACAGCCCTGGGCATCTGTGCTTGCCCAGAGACGGAAGGTCTCATGGTGCCCGTTCTCGGCAGAGCCTTTTTCCGAAACGGCAAACGTCCGGCTCCTTGTAAAACCGGGAAGGGACCAGCCCTGAAAGCTGTTGCTGCTCTTCACCTTCCCTGGGCAGCCTATTCACAGGCACAAGAGCCCTGGGCATCTGTGCTTTCCCAGAGACGGAAAATCTCATGGTGCCCGTTCTCGGCAGAGCCTTTTTCGAAACGGCAAACGTCCGGCTCATCCTCCCACCAGCAAGGGGCCAGCCCTGAAAGCTGTTGCTGCTCTTCACCTTCCCTGGGCAGCCTATTCACAGGCACAACAGCCCTGGGCATCTGTGCTTTCCCAGAGACAGAAGGTGTCATGGTGCCCGTTCTCGGCAGAGAGTTTTTCCGAAACGGCAAACGTCCGGCTCCTTGTAAAACCGGGAAGGGACCAGCCCTGAAAGCTGTTGCTGCTCTTCACCTTCCCTGGGCAGCCTATTCACAGGCACAACAGCCCTGGGCATCTGTGCTTTCCCAGAGACGGAAGGTCTCATGGTGCCCGTTCTCGGCAGAGCCTTTTTCCGAAACGGCAAACGTCCGGCTCCTTGTAAAACCGGGAAGGGACCAGCCCTGAAAGCTGTTGCTGCTCTTCACCTTCCCTGGGCAGCCTATTCACAGGCACAACAGCCCTGGGCATCTGTGCTTTCCCAGAGACGGAAGGTCTCATGGTGCCCGTTCTCGGCAGAGCCTTTTTCCGAAATGGCAAACGTCCGGCTCCTTGTAAAACCGGGAAGGGGCCAGCCCTGAAAGCTGTTGTTGGTCTTCGGCTTCCCTGGGCAGCCTATTCACAGGCACAACAGCCCTGGGCATCTGTGCTTTCCCAGAGAGGAAGGTCTCATGGTGCCCGTTCTCGGCAGAGCCTTTTTCCGAAACGGCAAACGTCCGGCTCCTCCTCCCACCAGCAAGGGGCCAGCCCTGAAAGCTGTTGCTGCTCTTCACCTTCCCTGGGCAGCCTATTCACAGGCACAACAGCCCTGGGCATCTGTGCTTTCCCAGAGACGGAAGGTCTCATGGTGCCCATTCTCGGCAGAGCCTTTTTCCGAAACGGCAAACGTCCGGCTCCTCCTCCCACCAGCAAGGGGCCAGCCCTGAAAGCTGTTGCTGCTCTTCACCTTCCCTGGGCAGCCTATTCACAGGCACAACAGCCCTGGGCATCTGTGCTTTCCCAGAGACGGAAGGTCTCATGGTGCCCGTTCTCGGCAGAGCCTTTTTCCGAAACGGCAAACGTCCGGCTCCTCCTCCCACCAGGAAGGGACCAGCTCTGAAAGCTGTTGCTGCTCTTCGCCCTCCCTGGGCAATATATCCACAGGCACAACAGCCCTGGGCATCTGTGCTTTCCCAGAGACGGAAGGTCTCATGGTGCCCGTTCTCGGCAGAGCCTTTTTCCGAAACGGCAAACCTCCGGCTCCTCCTCCCGCCAGCAAGGGGCCAGCCCTGAAAGCTGTTGCTGCTCTTCGCCTTCCCTGGGCAGCCTATTCACAGGCACAACAGCCCTGGGCATCTGTGCTTTCCCAGAGACGGAAGGTCTCATGGTGCCCGTTCTCGGCAGAGCCTTTTTCCGAAACGGCAAACGTCCGGCTCCTTGTAAAACCGGGAAGGGACCAGCCCTGAAAGCTGTTGCTGCTCTTCACCTTCCCTGGGCAGCCTATTCACAGGCACAACAGCCCTGGGCATCTGTGCTTTCCCAGAGACGGAAGGTCTCATGGTGCCCGTTCTCGGCAGAGCCTTTTTCCGAAACGGCAAACGTCCGGCTCCTTGTAAAACCGGGAAGGGGCCAGCCCTGAAAGCTGTTGCTGCTCTTCGCCTTCCCTGGGCAGCCTATTCACAGGCACAACAGCCCTGGGCATCTGTGCTTTCCCAGAGACGGAAGGTCTCATGGTGCCCGTTCTCGGCAGAGCCTTTTTCCGAAACGGCAAACGTCCGGCTCCTCCTCCCACCAGGAAGGGGCCAGCCCTGAAAGTTGTTGCTGGTCTTCGGCTTCCCTGGGCAGCCTCTTCACAGGCACAACAGCCCTGGGCATCTGTGCTTTCCCAGACACGGAAGGTCTCATGGTGCCCGTTCTCGGCAGAGCCTTTTTCCGAAACGGCAAACGTCCGGCTCCTCCTCCCACCAGCAAGGGGCCAGCCCTGAAAGCTGTTGCTGCTCTTCACCTTCCCTGGGCAGCCTATTCACAGGCACAACAGCCCTGGGCATCTGTGCTTTCCCAGAGACGGAAGGTCTCATGGTGCCCGTTCTCGGCAGAGCCTTTTTCCGAAACGGCAAACGTCCGGCTCCTCCTCCCACCAGGAAGGGACCAGCCCTGAAAGCTGTTGCTGCTCTTCGCCCTCCCTGGGCAATATATCCACAGGCACAACAGTACTGGGGATCTGTGCTTTCCCAGAGATGGAAGGTCTCATGGTGCCCATTCTCGGCAGAGCCTTTTTCCGAAACAGCAAACGTCCGGCTCCTTGTAAAACCGGGAAGGGGCCAGCCCTGAAAGCTTCTGCTGCTGTTTACCTTCTCTGGGCAGCCTATTCACAGGCACAACAGCCCTGGGCATCTGTGCTTTCCCAGAGACGGAAGGTCTCATGGTGCCCATTCTCGGCAGAGCCTTTTTCCGAAACGGCAAACGTCCGGCTCCTCCTCCCACCAGCAAGGGGCCAGCCCTGAAAGCTGTTGCTGCTCTTCGCCCTCCCTGGGCAGCCTATTCACAGGCACAACAGCCCTGGGCATCTGTGCTTTCCCAGAGACAGAAGGTCTCATGGTGCCCGTTCTCGGCAGAGCCTTTTTCCGAAACGGCAAACGTCCGGCTCCTCCTCCCGCCAGCAAGGGGCCAGCCCTGAAAGCTGTTGCTGCTCTTCACCTTCCCTGGGCAGCCTATTCACAGGCACAACAGCCCTGGGCATCTGTGCTTTCCCAGAGACGGAAGGTCTCATGGTGCCCGTTCTCGGCAGAGCCTTTTTCCGAAATGGGAAACGTCCGGCTCCTTGTAAAACCGGGAAGGGGCCAGCCCTGAAAGTTGTTGCTGGTCTTCACCTTCCCTGGGCAGCCTATTCACAGGCACAACAGCCCTGGGCATCTGTGCTTTCCCAGAGACGGAAGGTCTCATGGTGCTCGTTCTCGGCAGAGCCTTTTTCCGAAACGGCAAACGTCCGGCTCCTCCTCCCGCCAGCAAGGGGCCAGCCCTGAAAGCTGTTGCTGCTCTTCACCTTCCCTGGGCAGCCTATTCACAGGCACAACAGCCCTGGGCATCTGTGCTTTCCCAGAGACGGAAGGTCTCATGGTGCCCGTTCTCGGCAGAGCCTTTTTCCGAAACGGCAAACGTCCGGCTCCTCCTCCCACCAGGAAGGGACCAGCCCTGAAAGCTGTTGCTGCTCTTCGCCCTCCCTGGGCAATATATCCACAGGCACAACAGCCCTGGGCATCTGTGCTTTCCCAGAGACGGAAGGTCTCATGGTGCCGGTTCTCGGCAGAGCCTTTTTCCGAAACAGCAAACGTCCGGCTCCTTGTAAAACCGGGAAGGGGCCAGCCCTGAAAGCTGTTGTTGGTCTTCGGCTTCCCTGGGCAGCCTATTCACAGGCACAACAGCCCTGGGCATCTGTGCTTTCCCAGAGACGGAAGGTCTCATGGTGCCCGTTCTCGGCAGAGCCTTTTTCCGAAACGGCAAACGTCTGGCTCCTTGTAAAACCGGGAAGGGACCAGCCCTGAAAGCTGTTGCTGCTCTTCGCCCTCCCTGGGCAATATATCCACAGGCACAACAGTACTGGGGATCTGTGCTTTCCCAGAGATGGAAGGTCTCATGGTGCCCATTCTCGGCAGAGCCTTTTTCCGAAACAGCAAACGTCCGGCTCCTTGTAAAACCGGGAAGGGGCCAGCCCTGAAAGCTGCTGCTGCTGTTTACCTTCTCTGGGCAGCCTATTCACAGGCACAACAGCCCTGGGCATCTGTGCTTTCCCAGAGACGGAAGGTCTCATGGTGCCCATTCTCGGCAGAGCCTTTTTCCGAAACGGCAAACGTCCGGCTCCTCCTCCCACCAGCAAGGGGCCAGCCCTGAAAGCTGTTGCTGCTCTTCGCCCTCCCTGGGCAGCCTATTCACAGGCACAACAGCCCTGGGCATCTGTGCTTTCCCAGAGACAGAAGGTCTCATGGTGCCCGTTCTCGGCAGAGCCTTTTTCCGAAACGGCAAACGTCCGGCTCCTCCTCCCGCCAGCAAGGGGCCAGCCCTGAAAGCTGTTGCTGCTCTTCACCTTCCCTGGGCAGCCTATTCACAGGCACAACAGCCCTGGGCATCTGTGCTTTCCCAGAGACGGAAGGTCTCATGGTGCCCGTTCTCGGCAGAGCCTTTTTCCGAAATGGGAAACGTCCGGCTCCTTGTAAAACCGGGAAGGGGCCAGCCCTGAAAGTTGTTGCTGGTCTTCACCTTCCCTGGGCAGCCTATTCACAGGCACAACAGCCCTGGGCATCTGTGCTTTCCCAGAGACGGAAGGTCTCATGGTGCTCGTTCTCGGCAGAGCCTTTTTCCGAAACGGCAAACGTCCGGCTCCTCCTCCCGCCAGCAAGGGGCCAGCCCTGAAAGCTGTTGCTGCTCTTCACCTTCCCTGGGCAGCCTATTCACAGGCACAACAGCCCTGGGCATCTGTGCTTTCCCAGAGACGGAAGGTCTCATGGTGCCCGTTCTCGGCAGAGCCTTTTTCCGAAACGGCAAACGTCCGGCTCCTTGTAAAACCGGGAAGGGGCCAGCCCTGAAAGCTGCTGCTGCTGTTTACCTTCTCTGGGCAGCCTATTCACAGGCCCAACAGCCCTGGGGATCTGTGCTTTCCCAGAGACGGAAGGTCTCATGGTGCCCGTTCTCGGCAGAGCCTTTTTCCGAAACGGCAAACGTCCGGCTCCTCCTCCCACCAGGAAGGGGCCAGCCCTGAAAGCTGTTGCTGCTCTTCGCCCTTCCTGGGAAACCTATCCACAGGCACAACAGCCCTGGGCATCTGTGCTTTCCCAGAGACGGAAAGTCTCATGGTGCCCGTTCTCGGCAGAGCCTTTTTCCGAAACGGCAAACGTCCGGCTCCTCCTCCCACCAGGAAGGGGCCAGCCCTGAAAGCTGTTGCTGCTCTTCACCTTCCCTGGGCAGCCTATTCACAGGCACAACAGCCCTGGGCATCTGTGCTTTCCCAGAGACGGAAGGTCTCATGGTGCCCGTTCTCGGCAGAGCCTTTTTCCGAAACGGCAAACGTCCGGCTCCTCCTCCCACCAGGAAGGGACCAGCCCTGAAAGCTGTTGCTGCTCTTCGCCCTCCCTGGGCAATATATCCACAGGCACAACAGCCCTGGGCATCTGTGCTTTCCCAGAGACGGAAGGTCTCATGGTGCCGGTTCTCGGCAGAGCCTTTTTCCGAAACAGCAAACGTCCGGCCCCTTGTAAAACCGGGAAGGGGCCAGCCCTGAAAGCTGTTGCTACTCTTCACCTTCCCTGGGCAGCCTATTCACAGGCACAACAGCCCTGGGCATCTGTGCTTTCCCAGAGACGGAAGGTCTCATGGTGCCCGTTCTCGGCAGAGCCTTTTTCCGAAACGGCAAACGTCCGGCTCCTCCTCCCACCAGCAAGGGGCCAGCCCTGAAAGCTGTTGCTGGTCTTCGCCCTTCCTGGGAAACCTATCCACAGGCACAACAGCCCTGGGCATCTGTGCTTTCCCAGAGATGGAAGGTCTCATGGTGCCCGTTCTCGGCAGAGCCTTTTTCCGAAACGGCAAACGTCCGGCTCCTTGTAAAACCAGGAAGGGGCCAGCCCTGAAAGCTGTTGCTGCTCTTCACCTTCCCTGGGCAGCCTATTCACAGGCACAACAGCCCTGGGCATCTGTGCTTTCCCAGAGACGGAAGGTCTCATGGTGCCCGTTCTCGGCAGAGCCTTTTTCCGAAACGGCAATCGTCCGGCTCCTCCTCCCACCAGGAAGGGACCAGCTCGGAAAGCTGTTGCTGCTCTTCGCCCTCCCTGGGCAATATATCCACAGGCACAACAGCCCTGGGCATCTGTGCTTTCCCAGAGACGGAAGGTCTCATGGTGCCCGTTCTCGGCAGAGCCTTTTTCCGAAACGGCAAACGTCTGGCTCCTTGTAAAACCGGGAAGGGACCAGCCCTGAAAGCTGTTGCTGCTCTTCGCCCTCCCTGGGCAATATATCCACAGGCACAACAGTACTGGGGATCTGTGCTTTCCCAGAGATGGAAGGTCTCATGGTGCCCATTCTCGGCAGAGCCTTTTTCCGAAACAGCAAACGTCCGGCTCCTTGTAAAACCGGGAAGGGGCCAGCCCTGAAAGCTGCTGCTGCTGTTTACCTTCTCTGGGCAGCCTATTCACAGGCACAACAGCCCTGGGCATCTGTGCTTTCCCAGAGACGGAAGGTCTCATGGTGCTCGTTCTCGGCAGAGCCTTTTTCCGAAACGGCAAACGTCCGGCTCCTTGTAAAACCGGGAAGGGGCCAGCCCTGAAAGCTGCTGCTGCTGTTTACCTTCTCTGGGCAGCCTATTCACAGGCACAACAGCCCTGGGCATCTGTGCTTTCCCAGAGACGGAAGGTCTCATGGTGCCCATTCTCGGCAGAGCCTTTTTCCGAAACGGCAAACGTCCGGCTCCTCCTCCCACCAGCAAGGGGCCAGCCCTGAAAGCTGTTGCTGCTCTTCGCCCTCCCTGGGCAGCCTATTCACAGGCACAACAGCCCTGGGCATCTGTGCTTTCCCAGAGACAGAAGGTCTCATGGTGCCCGTTCTCGGCAGAGCCTTTTTCCGAAACGGCAAACGTCCGGCTCCTCCTCCCGCCAGCAAGGGGCCAGCCCTGAAAGCTGTTGCTGCTCTTCACCTTCCCTGGGCAGCCTATTCACAGGCACAACAGCCCTGGGCATCTGTGCTTTCCCAGAGACGGAAGGTCTCATGGTGCCCGTTCTCGGCAGAGCCTTTTTCCGAAATGGGAAACGTCCGGCTCCTTGTAAAACCGGGAAGGGGCCAGCCCTGAAAGTTGTTGCTGGTCTTCACCTTCCCTGGGCAGCCTATTCACAGGCACAACAGCCCTGGGCATCTGTGCTTTCCCAGAGACGGAAGGTCTCATGGTGCTCGTTCTCGGCAGAGCCTTTTTCCGAAACGGCAAACGTCCGGCTCCTCCTCCCGCCAGCAAGGGGCCAGCCCTGAAAGCTGTTGCTGCTCTTCACCTTCCCTGGGCAGCCTATTCACAGGCACAACAGCCCTGGGCATCTGTGCTTTCCCAGAGACGGAAGGTCTCATGGTGCCCGTTCTCGGCAGAGCCTTTTTCCGAAACGGCAAACGTCCGGCTCCTTGTAAAACCGGGAAGGGGCCAGCCCTGAAAGCTGCTGCTGCTGTTTACCTTCTCTGGGCAGCCTATTCACAGGCCCAACAGCCCTGGGGATCTGTGCTTTCCCAGAGACGGAAGGTCTCATGGTGCCCGTTCTCGGCAGAGCCTTTTTCCGAAACGGCAAACGTCCGGCTCCTCCTCCCACCAGGAAGGGGCCAGCCCTGAAAGCTGTTGCTGCTCTTCGCCCTTCCTGGGAAACCTATCCACAGGCACAACAGCCCTGGGCATCTGTGCTTTCCCAGAGACGGAAAGTCTCATGGTGCCCGTTCTCGGCAGAGCCTTTTTCCGAAACGGCAAACGTCCGGCTCCTCCTCCCACCAGGAAGGGGCCAGCCCTGAAAGCTGTTGCTGCTCTTCACCTTCCCTGGGCAGCCTATTCACAGGCACAACAGCCCTGGGCATCTGTGCTTTCCCAGAGACGGAAGGTCTCATGGTGCCCGTTCTCGGCAGAGCCTTTTTCCGAAACGGCAAACGTCCGGCTCCTCCTCCCACCAGGAAGGGACCAGCCCTGAAAGCTGTTGCTGCTCTTCGCCCTCCCTGGGCAATATATCCACAGGCACAACAGCCCTGGGCATCTGTGCTTTCCCAGAGACGGAAGGTCTCATGGTGCCGGTTCTCGGCAGAGCCTTTTTCCGAAACAGCAAACGTCCGGCTCCTTGTAAAACCGGGAAGGGGCCAGCCCTGAAAGCTGTTGCTACTCTTCACCTTCCCTGGGCAGCCTATTCACAGGCACAACAGCCCTGGGCATCTGTGCTTTCCCAGAGACGGAAGGTCTCATGGTGCCCGTTCTCGGCAGAGCCTTTTTCCGAAACGGCAAACGTCCGGCTCCTCCTCCCACCAGGAAGGGACCAGCTCGGAAAGCTGTTGCTGCTCTTCGCCCTCCCTGGGCAATATATCCACAGGCACAACAGCCCTGGGCATCTGTGCTTTCCCAGAGACGGAAGGTCTCATGGTGCCCGTTCTCGGCAGAGCCTTTTTCCGAAACGGCAAACGTCCGGCTCCTTGTAAAACCGCGAAGGGGCCAGACCTGAAAGCTGTTGCTGGTCTTTGCCTTCCCTGGGCAGCCTATTCACAGGCACAACAGCCCTGGGCATCTGTGCTTTCCCAGAGACGGAAGGTCTCATGGTGCTCGTTCTCGGCAGAGCCTTTTTCCGAAACGGCAAACGTCCGGCTCCTCCTCCCGCCAGCAAGGGGCCAGCCCTGAAAGCTGTTGCTGGTCTTCGCCCTTCCTGGGAAACCTATCCACAGGCACAACAGCCCTGGGCATCTGTGCTTTCCCAGAGATGGAAGGTCTCATGGTGCCCGTTCTCGGCAGAGCCTTTTTCCGAAACGGCAAACGTCCGGCTCCTTGTAAAACCAGGAAGGGGCCAGCCCTGAAAGCTGTTGCTGCTCTTCACCTTCCCTGGGCAGCCTATTCACAGGCACAACAGCCCTGGGCATCTGTGCTTTCCCAGAGACGGAAGGTCTCATGGTGCCCGTTCTCGGCAGAGCCTTTTTCCGAAACGGCAAACGTCCGGCTCCTCCTCCCACCAGGAAGGGACCAGCTCGGAAAGCTGTTGCTGCTCTTCGCCCTCCCTGGGCAATATATCCACAGGCACAACAGCCCTGGGCATCTGTGCTTTCCCAGAGACGGAAGGTCTCATGGTGCCCGTTCTCGGCAGAGCCTTTTTCCGAAACGGCAAACGTCTGGCTCCTTGTAAAACCGGGAAGGGACCAGCCCTGAAAGCTGTTGCTGCTCTTCGCCCTCCCTGTGCAATATATCCACAGGCACAACAGTACTGGGGATCTGTGCTTTCCCAGAGATGGAAGGTCTCATGGTGCCCATTCTCGGCAGAGCCTTTTTCCGAAACGGCAAACGTCCGGCTCCTTGTAAAACCGGGAAGGGGCCAGCCCTGAAAGCTGCTGCTGCTGTTTACCTTCTCTGGGCAGCCTATTCACAGGCACAACAGCCCTGGGCATCTGTGCTTTCCCAGAGACGGAAGGTCTCATGGTGCTCGTTCTCGGCAGAGCCTTTTTCCGAAACGGCAAACGTCCGGCTCCTCCTCCCACCAGCAAGGGGCCAGCCCTGAAAGCTGTTGCTGCTCTTCGCCCTCCCTGGGCAGCCTATTCACAGGCACAACAGCCCTGGGCATCTGTGCTTTCCCAGAGACAGAAGGTCTCATGGTGCCCGTTCTCGGCAGAGCCTTTTTCCGAAACGGCAAACGTCCGGCTCCTCCTCCCGCCAGCAAGGGGCCAGCCCTGAAAGCTGTTGCTGCTCTTCACCTTCCCTGGGCAGCCTATTCACAGGCACAACAGCCCTGGGCATCTGTGCTTTCCCAGAGACGGAAGGTCTCATGGTGCCCGTTCTCGGCAGAGCCTTTTTCCGAAATGGGAAACGTCCGGCTCCTTGTAAAACCGGGAAGGGGCCAGCCCTGAAAGTTGTTGCTGGTCTTCACCTTCCCTGGGCAGCCTATTCACAGGCACAACAGCCCTGGGCATCTGTGCTTTCCCAGAGACGGAAGGTCTCATGGTGCTCGTTCTCGGCAGAGCCTTTTTCCGAAACGGCAAACGTCCGGCTCCTCCTCCCGCCAGCAAGGGGCCAGCCCTGAAAGCTGTTGCTGCTCTTCACCTTCCCTGGGCAGCCTATTCACAGGCACAACAGCCCTGGGCATCTGTGCTTTCCCAGAGACGGAAGGTCTCATGGTGCCCGTTCTCGGCAGAGCCTTTTTCCGAAACGGCAAACGTCCGGCTCCTCCTCCCACCAGGAAGGGACCAGCCCTGAAAGCTGTTGCTGCTCTTCGCCCTCCCTGGGCAATATATCCACAGGCACAACAGCCCTGGGCATCTGTGCTTTCCCAGAGACGGAAGGTCTCATGGTGCCGGTTCTCGGCAGAGCCTTTTTCCGAAACAGCAAACGTCCGGCTCCTTGTAAAACCGGGAAGGGGCCAGCCCTGAAAGCTGTTGCTGCTCTTCACCTTCCCTGGGCAGCCTATTCACAGGCACAACAGCCCTGGGCATCTGTGCTTTCCCAGAGACGGAAGGTCTCATGGTGCCCGTTCTCGGCAGAGCCTTTTTCCGAAACGGCAAACGTCCGGCTCCTCCTCCCACCAGGAAGGGACCAGCTCGGAAAGCTGTTGCTGCTCTTCGCCCTCCCTGGGCAATATATCCACAGGCACAACAGCCCTGGGCATCTGTGCTTTCCCGGAGACGGAAGGTCTCATGGTGCCCGTTCTCGGCAGAGCCTTTTTCCGAAACGGCAAACGTCCGGCTCCTAGTAAAACCGCGAAGGGGCCAGACCTGAAAGCTGTTGCTGGTCTTCGCCTTCCCTGGGCAGCCTATTCACAGGCACAACAGCCCTGGGCATCTGTGCTTTCCCAGAGACGGAAGGTCTCATGGTGCTCGTTCTCGGCAGAGCCTTTTTCCGAAACGGCAAACGTCCGGCTCCTCCTCCCGCCAGCAAGGGGCCAGCCCTGAAAGCTGTTGCTGGTCTTCGCCCTTCCTGGGAAACCTATCCACAGGCACAACAGCCCTGGGCATCTGTGCTTTCCCAGAGATGGAAGGTCTCATGGTGCCCGTTCTCGGCAGAGCCTTTTTCCGAAACGGCAAACGTCCGGCTCCTTGTAAAACCAGGAACGGGCCAGCCCTGAAAGCTGTTGCTGGTCTTCGCCTTCCCTGGGCAGCCTATTCACAGGCACAACAGCCCTGGGCATCTGTGCTTTCCCAGAGACGGAAGGTCTCATGGTGCCCGTTCTCGGCAGAGCCTTTTTCCGAAACGGCAAACATCCGGCTCCTCCTCCCACCTGGAAGGGGCCAGCCCTGAAAGCTGTTGCTGCTCTTCACCTTCCCTGGGCAGCCTATTCACAGGCACAACAGCCCTGGGCATCTGTGCTTTCCCAGAGACGGAAGGTCTCATGGTGCCCGTTCTCGGCAGAGCCTTTTTCCGACACAGCAAACGTCCGGCTCCTCCTCCCACCAGGAAGGGGCCAGCCCTGAAAGCTGTTGCTGCTCTTCACCTTCCCTGGGCAGCCTATTCACAGGCACAAGAGCCCTGGGCATCTGTGCTTTCCCAGAGACGGAAGGTCTCATGGTGCCCGTTCTCGGCAGAGCCTTTTTCCGAAACGGCAAACGTCCGGCTCCTCCTCCCACCAGGAAGGGGCCAGCCCTGAAAGCTGTTGCTGCTCTTCGCCCTCCCTGGGCAATATATCCACAGGCACAACAGCCCTGGGCATCTGTGCTTTCCCAGAGACGGAAGGTCTCATGGTGCCCGTTCTCGGCAGAGCCTTTTTCCGAAACGGCAAACGTCCGGCTCCTTGTAAAACCGGGAAGGGGCCAGACCTGAAAGCTGTTGCTGGTCTTCGCCTTCCCTTGGCAGCCTATTGACAGGCACAACAGCCCTGGGCATCTGTGCTTTCCCAGAGACGGAAGGTCTCATGGTGCTCGTTCTCGGCAGAGCCTTTTTCCGAAACGGCAAACGTCCGGCTCCTCCTCCCGCCAGCAAGGGGCCAGCCCTGAAAGCTGTTGCTGCTCTTCACCTTCCCTGGGCAGCCTATTCACAGGCACAACAGCCCTGGGCATCTGTGCTTTCCCAGAGATGGAAGGTCTCATGGTGCCCGTTCTCGGCAGAGCCTTTTTCCGAAACGGCAAACGTCCGGCTCCTTGTAAAACCGGGAAGGGGCCAGCCCTGAAAGATGCTGCTGCTGTTTACCTTCTCTGGGCAGCCTATTCACAGGCACAACAGCCCTGGGCATCTGTGCTTTCCCAGAGACGGAAGGTCTCATGGTGCCCGTTCTCGGCAGAGCCTTTTTCCGAAACGGCACACGTCCGGTTCCTCCTCCCACCAGGAAGGGGCCAGCCCTGAAAGCTGTTGCTGCTCTTCGCCCTTCCTGGGAAACCTATCCACAGGCACAACAGCCCTGGGCATCTGTGCTTTCCCAGAGACGGAAGGTCTCATGGTGCCCGTTCTCGGCAGAGCCTTTTTCCGAAACGGCAAAAGTCCGGCTCCATGTAAAACCGGGAAGGGACCAGCCCTGAAAGCTGTTGCTGCTCTTCACCTTCCCTGGGCAGCCTATTCACAGGCACAAGAGCCCTGGGCATCTGTGCTTTCCCAGAGACGGAAAGTCTCATGGTGCCCGTTCTCGGCAGAGCCTTTTTCCGAAACGGCAAACGTCCGGCTCCTCCTCCCACCAGCAAGGGGCCAGCCCTGAAAGCTGTTGCTGCTCTTCACCTTCCCTGGGCAGCCTATTCACAGGCACAACAGCCCTGGGGATCTGTGCTTTCCCAGAGACAGAAGGTCTCATGGTGCCCGTTCTCGGCAGAGACTTTTTCCAAAACAGCAAACGTCCGGCTCCTTGTAAAACCGGGAAGGGACCAGCCCTGAAAGCTGTTGCTGCTCTTCACCTTCCCTGGGCAGCCTATTCACAGGCACAACAGCCCTGGGCATCTGTGCTTTCCCAGACACGGAAGGTCTCATGGTGCCCGTTTTCGGCAGAGCCTTTTTCCGAAACGGCAAACGTCCGGCTCCTCCTGCCACCAGGAAGGGGCCAGCCCTGAAAGCTGTTGCTGCTCTTCGCCCTCCCTGGGCAGCCTATTCACAGGCACAACAGCCCTGGGCATCTGTGCTTTCCCAGAGACGGAAGGTCTCATGGTGCCCGTTCTCGGCAGAGCCTTTTTCCGAAACGGCAAACGTCCGGCTCCTCCTCCCACCAGCAAGGGGCCAGCCCTGAAAGCTGTTGCTGCTCTTCGCCCTTCCTGGGAAACCTATCCACAGGCACAACAGCCCTGGGCATCTGTGCTTTCCCAGAGACAGAATGTCTCATGGTGCCTGTTCTCGGCAGAGCCTTTTTCCGAAACGGCAAACGTCCGGCTCCTTGTAAAAGCGGGAAGGGGCCAGCCCTGAAAGCTGTTGCTGCTCTTCACCTTCCCTGGGCAGCCTATTCACAGGCACAAGAGCCCTGGGCATTTGTGCTTTCCCAGAGACGGAAAGTCTCATGGTGCCCGTTTTCGGCAGAGCCTTTTTCCGAAACGGCAAACGTCCGGCTCCTCCTCCCACCAGCAAGGGGCCAGCCCTGAAAGCTGTTGCTGCTCTTCACCTTCCCTGGGCAGCCTATTCACAGGCACAACAGCCCTGGGCATCTGTGCTTTCCCAGAGACGGAAGGTCTCATGGTGCCCGTTCTCGGCAGAGCCTTTTTCCGAAAGAGCAAACGTCCGGCTCCTCCTCCCACCAGCAAGGGGCCAGCCCTGAAAGCTGTTGCTGCTCTTCACCTTCCCTGGGCAGCCTATTCACAGGCACAACAGCCCTGGGCATCTGTGCTTTCCCAGAGACGGAAGGTCTCATGGTGCCCGTTCTCGGCAGAGCCTTTTTCCGAAACGGCAAACATCCGGCTCCTCCTCCCACCAGGAAGGGACCAGCTCGGAAAGCTGTTGCTGCTCTTCGCCCTCCCTGGGCAATATATCCACAGGCACAACAGCCCTGGGCATCTGTGCTTTCCCAGAGACGGAAGGTCTCATGGTGCCCGTTCTCGGCAGAGCCTTTTTCCGAAACGGCAAACGTCCGGCTCCTTGTAAAACCGGGAAGGGGCCAGACCTGAAAGCTGTTGCTGGTCTTCGCCTTCCCTTGGCAGCCTATTGACAGGCACAACAGCCCTGGGCATCTGTGCTTTCCCAGAGACGGAAGGTCTCATGGTGCTCGTTCTCGGCAGAGCCTTTTTCCGAAACGGCAAACGTCCGGCTACTCCTCCCGCCAGCAAGGGGCCAGCCCTGAAAGCTGTTGCTGCTCTTCACCTTCCCTGGGCAGCCTATTCACAGGCACAAGAGCCCTGGGCATCTGTGCTTTCCCAGAGACGGAAGGTCTCATGGTGCCCGTTCTCGGCAGAGCCTTTTTCCGAAACGGCAAACGTCCGGCTCCTTGTAAAACCGGGAAGGGGCCAGCCCTGAAAGCTGCTGCTGCTGTTTACCTTCTCTGGGCAGCCTATTCACAGGCACAACAGCCCTGGGCATCTGTGCTTTCCCAGAGACGGAAGGTCTCATGGTGCCCGTTCTCGGCAGAGCCTTTTTCCGAAACGGCAAACGTCCGGCTCCTCCTCCCACCAGGAAGGGGCCAGCCCTGAAAGCTGTTGCTGCTCTTCACCTTCCCTGGGCAGCCTATTCACAGGCACAACAGCCCTGGGCATCTGTGCTTTCCCAGAGACAGAAGGTCTCATGGTGCCCGTTCTCGGCAGAGCCTTTTTCCGAAACGGCAAACGTCCGGCTCCTTGTAAAACCGGGAAGGGGCCAGCCCTGAAAGCTGTTGCTGGTCTTCGCCTTCCCTGGGCAGCCTATTCACAGGCACAACAGCCCTGGGCATCTGTGCTTTCCCAGAGACGGAAGGTCTCATGGTGCCCGTTCTCGGCAGAGCCTTTTTCCGAAACGGCAAACGTCCGGCTCCTTGTAAAACCGGGAAGGGGCCAGCCCTGAAAGCTGCTGCTGCTGTTTACCTTCTCTGGGCAGCCTATTCACAGGAACAACAGCCCTGGGCATCTGTGCTTTCCCAGAGACGGAAGGTCTCATGGTGCCCGTTCTCGGCAGAGCCTTTTTCCGAAACGGCAAACGTCCGTTTCCTCCTCCCACCAGGAAGGGGCCAGCCCTGAAAGCTGTTGCTGCTCTTCGCCCTTCCTGGGAAACCTATCCACAGGCACAACAGCCCTGGGCATCTGTGCTTTCCCAGAGACGGAAGGTCTCATGGTGCCCGTTCTCGGCAGAGCCTTTTTCCGAAACGGCAAACGTCCGGCTCCTTGTAAAACCGGGAAGGGACCAGCCCTGAAAGCTGTTGCTGGTCTTCGGCTTCCCTGGGCAGCCTATTCCCAGGCACAACAGCCCTGGGCATCTGTGCTTTCCCAGAGACGGAAGGTGTCATGGTGCTCGTTCTCGGCAGAGCCTTTTTCCGAAACGGCAAACGTCCGGCTCCTTGTAAAAGCAGGAAGGGACCAGCCCTGAAAGCTGTTGCTGGTCTTCGCCTTCCCTGGGCAGCCTATTCACAGGCACAAGAGCCCTGGGCATCTGTGCTTTCCCAGAGACGGAAGGTCTCATGGTGCCCGTTCTCGGCAGAGCCTTTTTCCGAAACGGCAAACGTCCGGCTCCTCCTCCCACCAGCAAGGGGCCAGCCCTGAAAGGTGTTGCTGGTCTTCACCTTCCCTGGGCAGCCTATTCACAGGCACAACAGCCCTGGGCATCTGTGCTTTCCCAGAGACGGAAGGTCTCATGGTGCCCGTTCTCGGCAGAGCCTTTTTCCGAAACAGCAAACGTCCGGCTCCTCCTCCCACCAGGAAGGGGCCAGCCCTGAAAGCTGTTGCTGCTCTTCACCTTCCCTGGGCAGCGTATTCACAGGCACAACAGCCCTGGGCATCTGTGCTTTCCCAGAGACGGAAGGTCTCATGGTGCCCGTTCTCGGCAGAGCCTTTTTCCGAAACGGCAAACGTCCGGCTCCTCCTCCCACCAGGAAGGGACCAGCCCTGAAAGCTGTTGCTGCTCTTCGCCCTCCCTTTGCAATATATCCACAGGCACAACAGCCCTGGGCATCTGTGCTTTCCCAGAGACGGAAGGTCTCATGGTGCCCGTTCTAGGCAGAGCCTTTTTCCGAAACGGCAAACGTCCGGCTACTTGTAAAACCGGGAAGGGCCAGACCTGAAAGCTGTTGCTGGTCTTCGCCTTCCCTTGGCAGCCTATTGACAGGCACAACAGCCCTGGGCATCTGTGCTTTCCCAGAGACGGAAGGTCTCATGGTGCTCGTTCTCGGCAGAGCCTTTTTCCGAAACGGCAAACGTCCGGCTCCTCCTCCCGCCAGCAAGGGGCCAGCCCTGAAAGCTGTTGCTGCTCTTCACCTTCCCTGGGCAGCCTATTCACAGGCACAACAGCCCTGGGCATCTGTGCTTTCCCAGAGACGGAAGGTCTCATGGTGCCCGTTCTCGGCAGAGCCTTTTTCCAAAACGGCAAACGTCCGGCTCCTTGTAAAACCGGGAAGGGGCCAGCCCTGAAAGCTGTTGCTGCTCTTCACCTTCCCTGGGCAGCCTATTCACAGGCACAACAGCCCTGGGCATCTGTGCTTTCCCAGAGACGGAAGGTCTCATGGTGCCCGTTCTCGGCAGAGCCTTTTTCCGAAACGGCAAACGTCCGGCTCCTTGTAAAAGCAGGAAGGGACCAGCCCTGAAAGCTGTTGCTGGTCTTCGCCTTCCCTGGGCAGCCTATTCACAGGCACAAGAGCCCTGGGCATCTGTGCTTTCCCAGAGACGGAAGGTCTCATGGTGCCCGTTCTCGGCAGAGCCTTTTTCCGAAACGGCAAACGTCCGGCTCCTCCTCCCGCCAGCAAGGGGCCAGCCCTGAAAGGTGTTGCTGGTCTTCACCTTCCCTGGGCAGCCTATTCACAGGCACAACAGCCCTGGGCATCTGTGCTTTCCCAGAGACGGAAGGTCTCATGGTGCTCGTTCTCGGCAGAGCCTTTTTCCGAAACAGCAAACGTCCGGCTCCTCCTCCCACCAGCAAGGGGCCAGCCCTGAAAGCTGTTGCTGCTCTTCACCTTCCCTGGGCAGCCTATTCACAGGCACAACAGCCCTGGGCATCTGTGCTTTCCCAGAGACGGAAGGTCTCATGGTGCCCGTTCTCGGCAGAGCCTTTTTCCGAAACGGCAAACGTCCGGCTCCTCCTCCCACCAGGAAGGGACCAGCTCGGAAAGCTCTTGCTGCTCTTCGCCCTCCCTGGGCAATATATCCACAGGCACAACAGCCCTGGGCATCTGTGCTTTCCCAGAGACGGAAGGTCTCATGGTGCCCGTTCTCGGCAGAGCCTTTTTCCGAAACGGCAAACGTCCGGCTCCTTGTAAAACCGGGAAGGGGCCAGACCTGAAAGCTGTTGCTGGTCTTCGCCTTCCCTTGGCAGCCTATTGACAGGCACAACAGCCCTGGGCATCTGTGCTTTCCCAGAGACGGAAGGTCTCATGGTGCCCGTTCTCGGCAGAGCCTTTTTCCGAAACGGCAAACGTCCGGCTCCTCCTCCCACCAGGAAGGGGCCAGCCCTGAAAGCTGTTGCTGCTCTTCGCCCTTCCTGGGAAACCTATCCACAGGCACAACAGCCCTGGGCATCTGTGCTTTCCCAGAGACGGAAGGTCTCATGGTGCCCGTTCTCGGCAGAGCCTTTTTCCGAAACGGCAAACGTCCGGCTCCTTGTAAAACCGGGAAGGGACCAGCCCTGAAAGCTGTTGCTGCTCTTCACCTTCCCTGGGCAGCCTATTCACAGGCACAACAGCCCTGGGCATCTGTGCTTTCCCAGAGACGGAAAGTCTCATGGTGCCCGTTCTCGGCAGAGCCTTTTTCCGAAACGGCAAACGTCCGGCTCCTCCTCCCACCAGCAAGGGGCCAGCCCTGAAAGCTGTTGCTGCTCTTCACCTTCCCTGGGCAGCCTATTCACAGGCACAACAGCCCTGGGCATCTGTGCTTTCCCAGAGACGGAAGGTCTCATGGTGCCCGTTCTCGGCAGAGCCTTTTTCCGAAACGGCAAACGTCCGGCTCCTCCTCCCACCAGGAAGGGACCAGCCCTGAAAGCTGTTGCTGCTCTTCGCCCTCCCTGGGCAATATATCCACAGGCACAACAGCCCTGGGCATCTGTGCTTTCCCAGAGATGGAAGGTCTCATGGTGCCCATTCTCGGCAGAGCCTTTTTCCGAAACAGCAAACGTCCGGCTCCTTGTAAAACCGGGAAGGGGCCAGCCCTGAAAGCTGTTGCTGCTCTTCACCTTCCCTGGGCAGCCTATTCACAGGCACAACAGCCCTGGGCATCTGTGCTTTCCCAGAGACGGAAGGTCTCATGGTGCCCGTTCTCGGCAGAGCCTTTTTCCGAAACGGCAAACGTCCGGCTCCTCCTCCCACCAGCAAGGGGCCAGCCCTGAAAGCTGTTGCTGCTCTTCACCTTCCCTGGGCAGCCTATTCACAGGCACAACAGCCCTGGGCATCTGTGCTTTCCCAGAGACGGAAAGTCTCATGGTGCCCGTTCTCGGCAGAGCCTTTTTCCGAAACGGCAAACGTCCGGCTCCTTGTCCCACCAGGAAGGGACCAGCTCGGAAAGCTGTTGCTGCTCTTCGCCCTCCCTGGGCAATATATCCACAGGCACAACAGCCCTGGGCATCTGTGCTTTCCCAGAGACGGAAGGTCTCATGGTGCCCGTTCTCGGCAGAGCCTTTTTCCGAAACGGCAAACGTCCGGCTCCTTGTAAAACCGGGAAGGGGCCAGACCTGAAAGCTGTTGCTGCTCTTCACCTTCCCTTGGCAGCCTATTGACAGGCACAACAGCCCTGGGCATCTGTGCTTTCCCAGAGACGGAAGGTCTCATGCTGCTCGTTCTCGGCAGAGCCTTTTTCCGAAACGGCAAACGTCCGGCTCCTCCTCCCGCCAGCAAGGGTCCAGCCCTGAAAGCTGTTGCTGCTCTTCACCTTCCCTGGGTAGCCTATTCACAGGCACAACAGCCCTGGGCATCTGTGCTTTCCCAGAGACGGAAGGTCTCATGGTGCCCGTTCTCGGCAGAGCCTTTTTCCGAAACGGCAAACGTCCGGCTCCTTGTAAAACCGGGAAGGGGCCAGCCCTGAAAGCTGCTGCTGCTGTTTACCTTCTCTGGGCAGCCTATTCACAGGCACAACAGCCCTGGGCATCTGTGCTTTCCCAGAGACGGAAGGTCTCATGGTGCCCGTTCTCGGCAGAGCCTTTTTCCGAAACGGCAAACGTCCGGTTCCTCCTCCCACCAGGAAGGGAACAGCCCTGAAAGCTGTTGCTGCTCTTCGCCCTTCCTGGGAAACCTATCCACAGGCACAACAGCCCTGGGCATCTGTGCTTTCCCAGAGACGGAAGGTCTCATGGTGCCTGTTCTCGGCAGAGCCTTTTTCCGAAACGGCAAACGTCCGGCTCCTTGTAAAACCGGGAAGGGACCAGCCCTGAAAGCTGTTGCTGCTGTTTACCTTCTCTGGGCAGCCTATTCACAGGCCCAACAGCCCTGGGCATCTGTGCTTTCCCAGAGACGGAAGGTCTCATGGTGCCCATTCTCGGCAGAGCCTTTTTCCGAAACAGCAAACGTCCGGCTCCTTGTAAAACCGGGAAGGGGCCAGCCCTGAAAGCTGCTGCTGCTGTTTACCTTCTCTGGGCAGCCTATTCACAGGCACAACAGCCCTGGGCATCTGTGCTTTCCCAGAGGCGGAAGGTCTCATGGTGCCCGTTCTCGGCAGAGCCTTTTTCCGAAACGGCAAACGTCAGGCTCCTCCTCCCACCAGCAAGGGGCCAGCCCTGAAAGCTGTTGCTGCTCTTCGCCCTCCCTGGGCAGCCTATTCACAGGCACAACAGCCCTGGGCATCTGTGCTTTCCCAGAGACAGAAGGTCTCATGGTGCCCGTTCTCGGCAGAGCCTTTTTCCGAAACGGCAAACGTCCGGCTCCTCCTCCCACCAGGAAGGGACCAGCCCTGAAAGCTGTTGCTGGTCTTCGCCTTCCCTGGGCAGCCTATTCACAGGCACAAGAGCCCTGGGCATCTGTGCTTTCCCAGAGACGGAAGGTCTCATGGTGCCCGTTCTCGGCAGAGCCTTTTTCCGAAACGGCAAACGTCCGGCTCCTCCTCCCGCCAGCAAGGGGCCAGCCCTGAAAGGTGTTGCTGGTCTTCACCTTCCCTGGGCAGCCTATTCACAGGCACAACAGCCCTGGGCATCTGTGCTTTCCCAGAGACGGAAGGTCTCATGGTGCTCGTTCTCGGCAGAGCCTTTTTCCGAAACAGCAAACGTCCGGCTCCTCCTCCCACCAGCAAGGGGCCAGCCCTGAAAGGTGTTGCTGGTCTTCACCTTCCCTGGGCAGCCTATTCACAGGCACAACAGCCCTGGGCATCTGTGCTTTCCCAGAGACGGAAGGTCTCATGGTGCCCGTTCTCGGCAGAGCCTTTTTCCGAAACAGCAAATGTCCGGCTCCTCCTCCCACCAGGAAGGGGCCAGCCCTGAAAGCTGTTGCTGCTCTTCACCTTCCCTGGGCAGCGTATTCACAGGCACAACAGCCCTGGGCATCTGTGCTTTCCCAGAGACGGAAGGTCTCATGGTGCCCGTTCTCGGCAGAGCCTTTTTCCGAAACGGCAAACGTCCGGCTCCTCCTCCCACCAGGAAGGGACCAGCCCTGAAAGCTGTTGCTGCTCTTCGCCCTCCCTTTGCAATATATCCACAGGCACAACAGCCCTGGGCATCTGTGCTTTCCCAGAGACGGAAGGTCTCATGGTGCCCGTTCTAGGCAGAGCCTTTTTCCGAAACGGCAAACGTCCGGCTCCTTGTAAAACCGGGAAGGGCCAGACCTGAAAGCTGTTGCTGGTCTTCGCCTTCCCTTGGCAGCCTATTGACAGGCACAACAGCCCTGGGCATCTGTGCTTTCCCAGAGACGGAAGGTCTCATGGTGCTCGTTCTCGGCAGAGCCTTTTTCCGAAACGGCAAACGTCCGGCTCCTCCTCCCGCCAGCAAGGGGCCAGCCCTGAAAGCTGTTGCTGCTCTTCACCTTCCCTGGGCAGCCTATTCACAGGCACAACAGCCCTGGGCATCTGTGCTTTCCCAGAGACGGAAGGTCTCATGGTGCCCGTTCTCGGCAGAGCCTTTTTCCGAAACGGCAAACGTCCGGCTCCTTGTAAAACCGGAAAGGGACCAGCCCTGAAAGCTGTTGCTGCTCTTCACCTTCCCTGGGCAGCCTATTCACAGGCACAACAGCCCTGGGCATCTGTGCTTTCCCAGAGACGGAAGGTCTCATGGTGCCCGTTCTCGGCAGAGCCTTTTTCCGAAACGGCAAACGTCCGGCTCCTTGTAAAAGCAGGAAGGGACCAGCCCTGAAAGCTGTTGCTGGTCTTCGCCTTCCCTGGGCAGCCTATTCACAGGCACAAGAGCCCTGGGCATCTGTGCTTTCCCAGAGACGGAAGGTCTCATGGTGCCCGTTCTCGGCAGAGCCTTTTTCCGAAACGGCAAACGTCCGGCTCCTCCTCCCGCCAGCAAGGGGCCAGCCCTGAAAGGTGTTGCTGGTCTTCACCTTCCCTGGGCAGCCTATTCACAGGCACAACAGCCCTGGGCATCTGTGCTTTCCCAGAGACGGAAGGTCTCATGGTGCTCGTTCTCGGCAGAGCCTTTTTCCGAAACAGCAAACGTCCGGCTCCTCCTCCCACCAGCAAGGGGCCAGCCCTGAAAGCTGTTGCTGCTCTTCACCTTCCCTGGGCAGCGTATTCACAGGCACAACAGCCCTGGGCATCTGTGCTTTCCCAGAGACGGAAGGTCTCATGGTGCCCGTTCTCGGCAGAGCCTTTTTCCGAAACGGCAAACGTCCGGCTCCTCCTCCCACCAGGAAGGGACCAGCTCGGAAAGCTCTTGCTGCTCTTCGCCCTCCCTGGGCAATATATCCACAGGCACAACAGCCCTGGGCATCTGTGCTTTCCCAGAGACGGAAGGTCTCATGGTGCCCGTTCTCGGCAGAGCCTTTTTCCGAAACGGCAAACGTCCGGCTCCTTGTAAAACCGGGAAGGGGCCAGACCTGAAAGCTGTTGCTGGTCTTCGCCTTCCCTTGGCAGCCTATTGACAGGCACAACAGCCCTGGGCATCTGTGCTTTCCCAGAGACGGAAGGTCTCATGGTGCCCGTTCTCGGCAGAGCCTTTTTCCGAAACGGCAAACGTCCGGCTCCTCCTCCCACCAGGAAGGGGCCAGCCCTGAAAGCTGTTGCTGCTCTTCGCCCTTCCTGGGAAACCTATCCACAGGCACAACAGCCCTGGGCATCTGTGCTTTCCCAGAGACGGAAGGTCTCATGGTGCCCGTTCTCGGCAGAGCCTTTTTCCGAAATGGCAAACGTCCGGCTCCTTGTAAAACCGGGAAGGGACCAGCCCTGAAAGCTGTTGCTGCTCTTCACCTTCCCTGGGCAGCCTATTCACAGGCACAACAGCCCTGGGCATCTGTGCTTTCCCAGAGACGGAAAGTCTCATGGTGCCCGTTCTCGGCAGAGCCTTTTTCCAAAACGGCAAACGTCCGGCTCCTCCTCCCACCAGCAAGGGGCCAGCCCTGAAAGCTGTTGCTGCTCTTCACCTTCCCTGGGCAGCCTATTCACAGGCACAAGAGCCCTGGGCATCTGTGCTTTCCCAGAGACGGAAGGTCTCATGGTGCCCGTTCTCGGCAGAGCCTTTTTCCGAAACGGCAAACGTCCGGCTCCTCCTCCCACCAGGAAGGGACCAGCCCTGAAAGCTGTTGCTGCTCTTCGCCCTCCCTGGGCAATATATCCACAGGCACAACAGCCCTGGGCATCTGTGCTTTCCCAGAGACGGAAGGTCTCATGGTGCCCATTCTCGGCAGAGCCTTTTTCCGAAACAGCAAACGTCCGGCTCCTTGTAAAACCGGGAAGGGGCCAGCCCTGAAAGCTGTTGCTGCTCTTCACCTTCCCTGGGCAGCCTATTCACAGGCACAACAGCCCTGGGCATCTGTGCTTTCCCAGAGACGGAAGGTCTCATGGTGCCCGTTCTCGGCAGAGCCTTTTTCCGAAACGGCAAACGTCCGGCTCCTCCTCCCACCAGCAAGGGGCCAGCCCTGAAAGCTGTTGCTGCTCTTCACCTTCCCTGGGCAGCCTATTCACAGGCACAACAGCCCTGGGCATCTGTGCTTTCCCAGAGACGGAAAGTCTCATGGTGCCCGTTCTCGGCAGAGCCTTTTTCCGAAACGGCAAACGTCCGGCTCCTTGTCCCACCAGGAAGGGACCAGCTCGGAAAGCTGTTGCTGCTCTTCGCCCTCCCTGGGCAATATATCCACAGGCACAACAGCCCTGGGCATCTGTGCTTTCCCAGAGACGGAAGGTCTCATGGTGCCCGTTCTCGGCAGAGCCTTTTTCCGAAACGGCAAACGTCCGGCTCCTTGTAAAACCGGGAAGGGGCCAGACCTGAAAGCTGTTGCTGCTCTTCACCTTCCCTTGGCAGCCTATTGACAGGCACAACAGCCCTGGGCATCTGTGCTTTCCCAGAGACGGAAGGTCTCATGCTGCTCGTTCTCGGCAGAGCCTTTTTCCGAAACGGCAAACGTCCGGCTCCTCCTCCCGCCAGCAAGGGTCCAGCCCTGAAAGCTGTTGCTGCTCTTCACCTTCCCTGGGCAGCCTATTCACAGGCACAACAGCCCTGGGCATCTGTGCTTTCCCAGAGACGGAAGGTCTCATGGTGCCCGTTCTCGGCAGAGCCTTTTTCCGAAACGGCAAACGTCCGGCTCCTTGTAAAACCGGGAAGGGGCCAGCCCTGAAAGCTGCTGCTGCTGTTTACCTTCTCTGGGCAGCCTATTCACAGGCACAACAGCCCTGGGCATCTGTGCTTTCCCAGAGACGGAAGGTCTCATGGTGCCCGTTCTCGGCAGAGCCTTTTTCCGAAACGGCAAACGTCCGGTTCCTCCTCCCACCAGGAAGGGAACAGCCCTGAAAGCTGTTGCTGCTCTTCGCCCTTCCTGGGAAACCTATCCACAGGCACAACAGCCCTGGGCATCTGTGCTTTCCCAGAGACGGAAGGTCTCATGGTGCCTGTTCTCGGCAGAGCCTTTTTCCGAAACGGCAAACGTCCGGCTCCTTGTAAAACCGGGAAGGGACCAGCCCTGAAAGCTGTTGCTGCTGTTTACCTTCTCTGGGCAGCCTATTCACAGGCCCAACAGCCCTGGGCATCTGTGCTTTCCCAGAGACGGAAGGTCTCATGGTGCCCATTCTCGGCAGAGCCTTTTTCCGAAACAGCAAACGTCCGGCTCCTTGTAAAACCGGGAAGGGGCCAGCCCTGAAAGCTGCTGCTGCTGTTTACCTTCTCTGGGCAGCCTATTCACAGGCACAACAGCCCTGGGCATCTGTGCTTTCCCAGAGGCGGAAGGTCTCATGGTGCCCGTTCTCGGCAGAGCCTTTTTCCGAAACGGCAAACGTCCGGCTCCTCCTCCCACCAGGAAGGGGCCAGCCCTGAAAGCTGTTGCTGCTCTTCGCCCTCCCTGGGCAGCCTATTCACAGGCACAACAGCCCTGGGCATCTGTGCTTTCCCAGAGACAGAAGGTCTCATGGTGCCCGTTCTCGGCAGAGCCTTTTTCCGAAACGGCAAACGTCCGGCTCCTCCTCCCACCAGGAAGGGACCAGCCCTGAAAGCTGTTGCTGGTCTTCGCCTTCCCTGGGCAGCCTATTCACAGGCACAAGAGCCCTGGGCATCTGTGCTTTCCCAGAGACGGAAGGTCTCATGGTGCCCGTTCTCGGCAGAGCCTTTTTCCGAAACGGCAAACGTCCGGCTCCTCCTCCCGCCAGCAAGGGGCCAGCCCTGAAAGGTGTTGCTGGTCTTCACCTTCCCTGGGCAGCCTATTCACAGGCACAACAGCCCTGGGCATCTGTGCTTTCCCAGAGACGGAAGGTCTCATGGTGCTCGTTCTCGGCAGAGCCTTTTTCCGAAACAGCAAACGTCCGGCTCCTCCTCCCACCAGCAAGGGGCCAGCCCTGAAAGCTGTTGCTGCTCTTCACCTTCCCTGGGCAGCCTATTCACAGGCACAACAGCCCTGGGCATCTGTGCTTTCCCAGAGACGGAAGGTCTCATGGTGCCCGTTCTCGGCAGAGCCTTTTTCCGAAACGGCAAACGTCCGGCTCCTCCTCCCACCAGGAAGGGACCAGCTCGGAAAGCTCTTGCTGCTCTTCGCCCTCCCTGGGCAATATATCCACAGGCACAACAGCCCTGGGCATCTGTGCTTTCCCAGAGACGGAAGGTCTCATGGTGCCCGTTCTCGGCAGAGCCTTTTTCCGAAACGGCAAACGTCCGGCTCCTTGTAAAACCGGGAAGGGGCCAGACCTGAAAGCTGTTGCTGGTCTTCGCCTTCCCTTGGCAGCCTATTGACAGGCACAACAGCCCTGGGCATCTGTGCTTTCCCAGAGACGGAAGGTCTCATGGTGCCCGTTCTCGGCAGAGCCTTTTTCCGAAACGGCAAACGTCCGGCTCCTCCTCCCACCAGGAAGGGGCCAGCCCTGAAAGCTGTTGCTGCTCTTCGCCCTTCCTGGGAAACCTATCCACAGGCACAACAGCCCTGGGCATCTGTGCTTTCCCAGAGACGGAAGGTCTCATGGTGCCCGTTCTCGGCAGAGCCTTTTTCCGAAACGGCAAACGTCCGGCTCCTTGTAAAACCGGGAAGGGACCAGCCCTGAAAGCTGTTGCTGCTCTTCACCTTCTCTGGGCAGCCTATTCACAGGCACAACAGCCCTGGGCATCTGTGCTTTCCCAGAGACGGAAAGTCTCATGGTGCCCGTTCTCGGCAGAGCCTTTTTCCAAAACGGCAAACGTCCGGCTCCTCCTCCCACCAGCAAGGGGCCAGCCCTGAAAGCTGTTGCTGCTCTTCACCTTCCCTGGGCAGCCTATTCACAGGCACAAGAGCCCTGGGCATCTGTGCTTTCCCAGAGACGGAAGGTCTCATGGTGCCCGTTCTCGGCAGAGCCTTTTTCCGAAACGGCAAACGTCCGGCTCCTCCTCCCACCAGGAAGGGACCAGCCCTGAAAGCTGTTGCTGCTCTTCGCCCTCCCTGGGCAATATATCCACAGGCACAACAGCCCTGGGCATCTGTGCTTTCCCAGAGACGGAAGGTCTCATGGTGCCCATTCTCGGCAGAGCCTTTTTCCGAAACAGCAAACGTCCGGCTCCTTGTAAAACCGGGAAGGGGCCAGCCCTGAAAGCTGTTGCTGCTCTTCACCTTCCCTGGGCAGCCTATTCACAGGCACAACAGCCCTGGGCATCTGTGCTTTCCCAGAGACGGAAGGTCTCATGGTGCCCGTTCTCGGCAGAGCCTTTTTCCGAAACGGCAAACGTCCGGCTCCTCCTCCCACGAGCAAGGGGCCAGCCCTGAAAGCTGTTGCTGCTCTTCACCTTCCCTGGGCAGCCTATTCACAGGCACAACAGCCCTGGGCATCTGTGCTTTCCCAGAGACGGAAAGTCTCATGGTGCCCGTTCTCGGCAGAGCCTTTTTCCGAAACGGCAAACGTCCGGCTCCTTGTCCCACCAGGAAGGGACCAGCTCGGAAAGCTGTTGCTGCTCTTAGCCCTCCCTGGGCAATATATCCACAGGCACAACAGCCCTGGGCATCTGTGCTTTCCCAGAGACGGAAGGTCTCATGGTGCCCGTTCTCGGCAGAGCCTTTTTCCGAAACGGCAAACGTCCGGCTCCTTGTAAAACCGGGAAGGGGCCAGACCTGAAAGCTGTTGCTGCTCTTCACCTTCCCTTGGCAGCCTATTGACAGGCACAACAGCCCTGGGCATCTGTGCTTTCCCAGAGACGGAAGGTCTCATGCTGCTCGTTCTCGGCAGAGCCTTTTTCCGAAACGGCAAACGTCCGGCTCCTCCTCCCGCCAGCAAGGGTCCAGCCCTGAAAGCTGTTGCTGCTCTTCACCTTCCCTGGGCAGCCTATTCACAGGCACAACAGCCCTGGGCATCTGTGCTTTCCCAGAGACGGAAGGTCTCATGGTGCCCGTTCTCGGCAGAGCCTTTTTCCGAAACGGCAAACGTCCGGCTCCTTGTAAAACCGGGAAGGGGCCAGCCCTGAAAGATGCTGCTGCTGTTTACCTTCTCTGGGCAGCCTATTCACAGGCACAACAGCCCTGGGCATCTGTGCTTTCCCAGAGACAGAAGGTCTCATGGTGCCCGTTCTCGGCAGAGCCTTTTTCCGAAACGGCAAACGTCCGGCTCCTCCTCCCACCAGGAAGGGACCAGCCCTGAAAGCTGTTGCTGGTCTTCGCCTTCCCTGGGCAGCCTATTCACAGGCACAAGAGCCCTGGGCATCTGTGCTTTCCCAGAGACGGAAGGTCTCATGGTGCCCGTTCTCGGCAGAGCCTTTTTCCGAAACGGCAAACGTCCGGCTCCTCCTCCCGCCAGCAAGGGGCCAGCCCTGAAAGGTGTTGCTGGTCTTCACCTTCCCTGGGCAGCCTATTCACAGGCACAACAGCCCTGGGCATCTGTGCTTTCCCAGAGACGGAAGGTCTCATGGTGCTCGTTCTCGGCAGAGCCTTTTTCCGAAACAGCAAACGTCCGGCTCCTCCTCCCACCAGCAAGGGGCCAGCCCTGAAAGCTGTTGCTGCTCTTCACCTTCCCTGGGCAGCCTATTCACAGGCACAACAGCCCTGGGCATCTGTGCTTTCCCAGAGACGGAAGGTCTCATGGTGCCCGTTCTCGGCAGAGCCTTTTTCCGAAACGGCAAACGTCCGGCTCCTCCTCCCACCAGGAAGGGACCAGCTCGGAAAGCTCTTGCTGCTCTTCGCCCTCCCTGGGCAATATATCCACAGGCACAACAGCCCTGGGCATCTGTGCTTTCCCAGAGACGGAAGGTCTCATGGTGCCCGTTCTCGGCAGAGCCTTTTTCCGAAACGGCAAACGTCCGGCTCCTTGTAAAACCGGGAAGGGGCCAGACCTGAAAGCTGTTGCTGGTCTTCGCCTTCCCTTGGCAGCCTATTGACAGGCACAACAGCCCTGGGCATCTGTGCTTTCCCAGAGACGGAAGGTCTCATGGTGCCCGTTCTCGGCAGAGCCTTTTTCCGAAACGGCAAACGTCCGGCTCCTCCTCCCACCAGGAAGGGGCCAGCCCTGAAAGCTGTTGCTGCTCTTCGCCCTTCCTGGGAAACCTATCCACAGGCACAACAGCCCTGGGCATCTGTGCTTTCCCAGAGACGGAAGGTCTCATGGTGCCCGTTCTCGGCAGAGCCTTTTTCCGAAACGGCAAACGTCCGGCTCCTTGTAAAACCGGGAAGGGACCAGCCCTGAAAGCTGTTGCTGCTCTTCACCTTCTCTGGGCAGCCTATTCACAGGCACAACAGCCCTGGGCATCTGTGCTTTCCCAGAGACGGAAAGTCTCATGGTGCCCGTTCTCGGCAGAGCCTTTTTCCAAAACGGCAAACGTCCGGCTCCTCCTCCCACCAGCAAGGGGCCAGCCCTGAAAGCTGTTGCTGCTCTTCACCTTCCCTGGGCAGCCTATTCACAGGCACAAGAGCCCTGGGCATCTGTGCTTTCCCAGAGACGGAAGGTCTCATGGTGCCCGTTCTCGGCAGAGCCTTTTTCCGAAACGGCAAACGTCCGGCTCCTCCTCCCACCAGGAAGGGACCAGCCCTGAAAGCTGTTGCTGCTCTTCGCCCTCCCTGGGCAATATATCCACAGGCACAACAGCCCTGGGCATCTGTGCTTTCCCAGAGACGGAAGGTCTCATGGTGCCCATTCTCGGCAGAGCCTTTTTCCGAAACAGCAAACGTCCGGCTCCTTGTAAAACCGGGAAGGGGCCAGCCCTGAAAGCTGTTGCTGCTCTTCACCTTCCCTGGGCAGCCTATTCACAGGCACAACAGCCCTGGGCATCTGTGCTTTCCCAGAGACGGAAGGTCTCATGGTGCCCGTTCTCGGCAGAGCCTTTTTCCGAAACGGCAAACGTCCGGCTCCTCCTCCCACGAGCAAGGGGCCAGCCCTGAAAGCTGTTGCTGCTCTTCACCTTCCCTGGGCAGCCTATTCACAGGCACAACAGCCCTGGGCATCTGTGCTTTCCCAGAGACGGAAAGTCTCATGGTGCCCGTTCTCGGCAGAGCCTTTTTCCGAAACGGCAAACGTCCGGCTCCTTGTCCCACCAGGAAGGGACCAGCTCGGAAAGCTGTTGCTGCTCTTAGCCCTCCCTGGGCAATATATCCACAGGCACAACAGCCCTGGGCATCTGTGCTTTCCCAGAGACGGAAGGTCTCATGGTGCCCGTTCTCGGCAGAGCCTTTTTCCGAAACGGCAAACGTCCGGCTCCTTGTAAAACCGGGAAGGGGCCAGACCTGAAAGCTGTTGCTGCTCTTCACCTTCCCTTGGCAGCCTATTGACAGGCACAACAGCCCTGGGCATCTGTGCTTTCCCAGAGACGGAAGGTCTCATGCTGCTCGTTCTCGGCAGAGCCTTTTTCCGAAACGGCAAACGTCCGGCTCCTCCTCCCGCCAGCAAGGGTCCAGCCCTGAAAGCTGTTGCTGCTCTTCACCTTCCCTGGGCAGCCTATTCACAGGCACAACAGCCCTGGGCATCTGTGCTTTCCCAGAGACGGAAGGTCTCATGGTGCCCGTTCTCGGCAGAGCCTTTTTCCGAAACGGCAAACGTCCGGCTCCTTGTAAAACCGGGAAGGGGCCAGCCCTGAAAGATGCTGCTGCTGTTTACCTTCTCTGGGCAGCCTATTCACAGGCACAACAGCCCTGGGCATCTGTGCTTTCCCAGAGACGGAAGGTCTCATGGTGCCCGTTCTCGGCAGAGCCTTTTTCCGAAACGGCAAACGTCCGGTTCCTCCTCCCACCAGGAAGGGAACAGCCCTGAAAGCTGTTGCTGCTCTTCGCCCTTCCTGGGAAACCTATCCACAGGCACAACAGCCCTGGGCATCTGTGCTTTCCCAGAGACGGAAGGTCTCATGGTGCCTGTTCTCGGCAGAGCCTTTTTCCGAAACGGCAAACGTCCGGCTCCTTGTAAAACCGGGAAGGGACCAGCCCTGAAAGCTGTTGCTGCTGTTTACCTTCTCTGGGCAGCCTATTCACAGGCCCAACAGCCCTGGGCATCTGTGCTTTCCCAGAGACGGAAGGTCTCATGGTGCCCATTCTCGGCAGAGCCTTTTTCCGAAACAGCAAACGTCCGGCTCCTTGTAAAACCGGGAAGGGGCCAGCCCTGAAAGCTGCTGCTGCTGTTTACCTTCTCTGGGCAGCCTATTCACAGGCACAACAGCCCTGGGCATCTGTGCTTTCCCAGAGGCGGAAGGTCTCATGGTGCCCGTTCTCGGCAGAGCCTTTTTCCGAAACGGCAAACGTCAGGCTCCTCCTCCCACCAGCAAGGGGCCAGCCCTGAAAGCTGTTGCTGCTCTTCGCCCTCCCTGGGCAGCCTATTCACAGGCACAACAGCCCTGGGCATCTGTGCTTTCCCAGAGACAGAAGGTCTCATGGTGCCCGTTCTCGGCAGAGCCTTTTTCCGAAACGGCAAACGTCCGGCTCCTCCTCCCACCAGCAAGGGGCCAGCCCTGAAAGCTGTTGCTGCTCTTCACCTTCCCTGGGCAGCCTATTCACAGGCACAACAGCCCTGGGCATCTGTGCTTTCCCAGAGACGGAAGGTCTCATGGTGCCCGTTCTCGGCAGAGCCTTTTTCCGAAACGGCAAACGTCCGGCTCCTCCTCCCACCAGGAAGGGACCAGCTCTGAAAGCTGTTGCTGCTCTTCGCCCTCCCTGGGCAATATATCCACAGGCACAACAGCCCTGGGCATCTGTGCTTTCCCAGAGACGGAAGGTCTCATGGTGCCCGTTCTCGGCAGAGCCTTTTTCCGAAACGGCAAACGTCCGGCTCCTCCTCCCACCAGGAAGGGACCAGACCTGAAAGCTGTTGTTGCTCTTCGCCCTCCCTGGGCAATATATCCACAGGCACAACAGCCCTGGGCATCTGTGCTTTCCCAGAGACGGAAGGTCTCATGGTGCCCGTTCTCGGCAGAGCCTTTTTCCGAAACAGCAAACGTCCGGCTCCTCCTCCCACCAGCAAGGGGCCAGCCCTGAAAGCTGTTGCTGCTCTTCACCTTCCCTGGGCAGCCTATTCACAGGCACAACAGCCCTGGGCATCTGTGCTTTCCCAGAGACGGAAGGTCTCATGGTGCCCGTTCTCGGCAGAGCCTTTTTCCGAAACGGCAAACGTCCGGCTCCTTGTCCCACCAGGAAGGGGCCAGCCCTGAAAGCTGTTGCTGCTCTTCGCCCTTCCTGGGAAACCTATCCACAGGCACAACAGCCCTGGGCATCTGTGCTTTCCCAGAGACGGAAGGTCTCATGGTGCCTGTTCTCGGCAGAGCCTTTTTCCGAAACGGCAAAAGTCCGGCTCCTTGTAAAACCGGGAAGGGGCCAGCCCTGAAAGCTGTTGCTGCTCTTCACCTTCCCTGGGCAGCCTATTCACAGGCACAACAGCCCTGGGCATCTGTGCTTTCCCAGAGACGGAAAGTCTCATGGTGCCCGTTCTCGGCAGAGCCTTTTTCCAAAACGGCAAACGTCCGGCTCCTCCTCCCACCAGCAAGGGGCCAGCCCTGAAAGCTGTTGCTGCTCTTCACCTTCCCTGGGCAGCCTATTCACAGGCACAACAGCCCTGGGCATCTGTGCTTTCCCAGAGACGGAAGGTCTCATGGTGCCCGTTCTCGGCAGAGCCTTTTTCCGAAACGGCAAACGTCCGGCTCCTCCTCCCACCAGGAAGGGACCAGCCCTGAAAGCTGTTGCTGGTCTTCGCCCTCCCTGGGCAATATATCCACAGGCACAACAGCCCTGGGCATCTGTGCTTTCCCAGAGACGGAAGGTCTCATGGTGCCCGTTCTCGGCAGAGCCTTTTTCCGAAACGGCAAACGTCCGGCTCCTCCTCCCACCAGCAAGGGGCCAGCCCTGAAAGCTGTTGCTGCTCTTCACCTTCCCTGGGCAGCCTATTCACAGGCACAAGAGCCCTGGGCATCTGTGCTTTCCCAGAGACGGAAGGTCTCATGGTGCCCGTTCTCGGCAGAGCCTTTTTCCGAAACGGCAAACGTCCGGCTCCTCCTCCCACCAGGAAGGGACCAGCTCGGAAAGCTGTTGCTGCTCTTCGCCCTCCCTGGGCAATATATCCACAGGCACAACAGCCCTGGGCATCTGTGCTTTCCCAGAGACGGAAGGTCTCATGGTGCCCGTTCTCGGCAGAGCCTTTTTCCGAAACGGCAAACGTCCGGCTCCTTGTAAAACCGGGAAGGGGCCAGACCTGAAAGCTGTTGCTGGTCTTCGCCTTCCCTTGGAAGCCTATTCACAGGCACAACAGCCCTGGGCATCTGTGCTTTCCCAGAGACGGAAGGTCTCATGGTGCCCGTTCTCGGCAGAGCCTTTTTCCGAAACGGCAAACGTCCGGCTCCTCCTCCCACCAGGAAGGGGCCAGCCCTGAAAGCTGTTGCTGCTCTTCGCCCTTCCTGGGAAACCTATCCACAGGCACAACAGCCCTGGGCATCTGTGCTTTCCCAGAGACGGAAGGTCTCATGGTGCCTGTTCTCGGCAGAGCCTTTTTCCGAAACGGCAAAAGTCCGGCTCCTTGTAAAACCGGGAAGGGGCCAGCCCTGAAAGCTGTTGCTGCTCTTCACCTTCCCTGGGCAGCCTATTCACAGGCACAAGAGCCCTGGGCATCTGTGCTTTCCCAGAGACGGAAAGTCTCATGGTGCCCGTTCTCGGCAGAGCCTTTTTCCAAAACGGCAAACGTCCGGCTCCTCCTCCCACCAGGAAGGGGCCAGCCCTGAAAGCTGTTGCTGCTCTTCACCTTCCCTGGGCAGCCTATTCACAGGCACAAGAGCCCTGGGCATCTGTGCTTTCCCAGAGACGGAAGGTCTCATGGTGCCCGTTCTCGGCAGAGCCTTTTTCCGAAACGGCAAACGTCCGGCTCCTTGTAAAACCGGGAAGGGGCCAGCCCTGAAAGCTGTTGCTGCTCTTCACCTTCCCTGGGCAGCCTATTCACAGGCACAACAGCCCTGGGCATCTGTGCTTTCCCAGAGACGGAAGGTCTCATGGTGCCCGTTCTCGGCAGAGCCTTTTTCCGAAACGGCAAACGTCCGGCTCCTCCTCCCACCAGCAAGGGGCCAGCCCTGAAAGCTGTTGCTGCTCTTCACCTTCCCTGGGCAGCCTATTCACAGGCACAACAGCCCTGGGCATCTGTGCTTTCCCAGAGACGGAAAGTCTCATGGTGCCCGTTCTCGGCAGAGCCTTTTTCCGAAACGGCAAACGTCCGGCTCCTCCTCCCACCAGGAAGGGACCAGCTCGGAAAGCTGTTGCTGCTCTTCGCCCTCCCTGGGCAATATATCCACAGGCACAACAGCCCTGGGCATCTGTGCTTTCCCAGAGACGGAAGGTCTCATGGTGCCCGTTCTCGGCAGAGCCTTTTTCCGAAACGGCAAACGTCCGGCTCCTTGTAAAACCGGGAAGGGGCCAGACCTGAAAGCTGTTGCTGGTCTTCTCCTTCCCTGGGCAGCCTATTGACAGGCACAACAGCCCTGGGCATCTGTGCTTTCCCAGAGACGGAAGGTCTCATGGTGCTCGTTCTCGGCAGAGCCTTTTTCCGAAACGGCAAACGTCCGGCTCCTCCTCCCGCCAGCAAGGGTCCAGCCCTGAAAGCTGTTGCTGCTCTTCACCTTCCCTTGGCAGCCTATTCACAGGCACAACAGCCCTGGGCATCTGTGCTTTCCCAGAGACGGAAGGTCTCATGGTGCCCGTTCTCGGCAGAGCCTTTTTCCGAAACGGCAAACGTCCGGCTCCTCCTCCCACCAGGAAGGGGCCAGCCCTGAAAGCTGTTGCTGCTCTTCGCCCTTCCTGGGAAACCTATCCACAGGCACAACAGCCCTGGGCATCTGTGCTTTCCCAGAGACGGAAGGTCTCATGGTGCCTGTTCTCGGCAGAGCCTTTTTCCGAAACGGCAAAAGTCCGGCTCCTTGTAAAACCGGGAAGGGGCCAGCCCTGAAAGCTGTTGCTGCTCTTCACCTTCCCTGGGCAGCCTATTCACAGGCACAAGAGCCCTGGGCATCTGTGCTTTCCCAGAGACGGAAAGTCTCATGGTGCCCGTTCTCGGCAGAGCCTTTTTCCAAAACGGCAAACGTCCGGCTCCTCCTCCCACCAGCAAGGGGCCAGCCCTGAAAGCTGTTGCTGCTCTTCACCTTCCCTGGGCAGCCTATTCACAGGCACAAGAGCCCTGGGCATCTGTGCTTTCCCAGAGACGGAAGGTCTCATGGTGCCCGTTCTCGGCAGAGCCTTTTTCCGAAACGGCAAAAGTCCGGCTCCTTGTAAAACCGGGAAGGGGCCAGCCCTGAAAGCTGTTGCTGCTCTTCACCTTCCCTGGGCAGCCTATTCACAGGCACAAGAGCCCTGGGCATCTGTGCTTTCCCAGAGACGGAAAGTCTCATGGTGCCCGTTCTCGGCAGAGCCTTTTTCCAAAACGGCAAACGTCCGGCTCCTCCTCCCACCAGCAAGGGGCCAGCCCTGAAAGCTGTTGCTGCTCTTCACCTTCCCTGGGCAGCCTATTCACAGGCACAAGAGCCCTGGGCATCTGTGCTTTCCCAGAGACGGAAGGTCTCATGGTGCCCGTTCTCGGCAGAGCCTTTTTCCGAAACGGCAAACGTCCGGCTCCTTGTAAAACCGGGAAGGGGCCAGCCCTGAAAGCTGTTGCTGCTCTTCACCTTCCCTGGGCAGCCTATTCACAGGCACAACAGCCCTGGGCATCTGTGCTTTCCCAGAGACGGAAGGTCTCATGGTGCCCGTTCTCGGCAGAGCCTTTTTCCGAAACGGCAAACGTCCGGCTCCTCCTCCCACCAGCAAGGGGCCAGCCCTGAAAGCTGTTGCTGCTCTTCACCTTCCCTGGGCAGCCTATTCACAGGCACAACAGCCCTGGGCATCTGTGCTTTCCCAGAGACGGAAAGTCTCATGGTGCCCGTTCTCGGCAGAGCCTTTTTCCGAAACGGCAAACGTCCGGCTCCTCCTCCCACCAGGAAGGGACCAGCTCGGAAAGCTGTTGCTGCTCTTCGCCCTCCCTGGGCAATATATCCACAGGCACAACAGCCCTGGGCATCTGTGCTTTCCCAGAGACGGAAGGTCTCATGGTGCCCGTTCTCGGCAGAGCCTTTTTCCGAAACGGCAAACGTCCGGCTCCTTGTAAAACCGGGAAGGGGCCAGACCTGAAAGCTGTTGCTGGTCTTCTCCTTCCCTGGGCAGCCTATTGACAGGCACAACAGCCCTGGGCATCTGTGCTTTCCCAGAGACGGAAGGTCTCATGGTGCTCGTTCTCGGCAGAGCCTTTTTCCGAAACGGCAAACGTCCGGCTCCTCCTCCCGCCAGCAAGGGTCCAGCCCTGAAAGCTGTTGCTGCTCTTCACCTTCCCTTGGCAGCCTATTCACAGGCACAACAGCCCTGGGCATCTGTGCTTTCCCAGAGACGGAAGGTCTCATGGTGCCCGTTCTCGGCAGAGCCTTTTTCCGAAACGGCAAACGTCCGGCTCCTCCTCCCACCAGGAAGGGGCCAGCCCTGAAAGCTGTTGCTGCTCTTCGCCCTTCCTGGGAAACCTATCCACAGGCACAACAGCCCTGGGCATCTGTGCTTTCCCAGAGACGGAAGGTCTCATGGTGCCTGTTCTCGGCAGAGCCTTTTTCCGAAACGGCAAAAGTCCGGCTCCTTGTAAAACCGGGAAGGGGCCAGCCCTGAAAGCTGTTGCTGCTCTTCACCTTCCCTGGGCAGCCTATTCACAGGCACAAGAGCCCTGGGCATCTGTGCTTTCCCAGAGACGGAAAGTCTCATGGTGCCCGTTCTCGGCAGAGCCTTTTTCCAAAACGGCAAACGTCCGGCTCCTCCTCCCACCAGCAAGGGGCCAGCCCTGAAAGCTGTTGCTGCTCTTCACCTTCCCTGGGCAGCCTATTCACAGGCACAAGAGCCCTGGGCATCTGTGCTTTCCCAGAGACGGAAGGTCTCATGGTGCCCGTTCTCGGCAGAGCCTTTTTCCGAAACGGCAAACGTCCGGCTCCTTGTAAAACCGGGAAGGGGCCAGCCCTGAAAGCTGTTGCTGCTCTTCACCTTCCCTGGGCAGCCTATTCACAGGCACAACAGCCCTGGGCATCTGTGCTTTCCCAGAGACGGAAGGTCTCATGGTGCCCGTTCTCGGCAGAGCCTTTTTCCGAAATGGCAAACGTCCGGCTCCTCCTCCCACCAGCAAGGGGCCAGCCCTGAAAGCTGTTGCTGCTCTTCACCTTCCCTGGGCAGCCTATTCACAGGCACAACAGCCCTGGGCATCTGTGCTTTCCCAGAGACGGAAAGTCTCATGGTGCCCGTTCTCGGCAGAGCCTTTTTCCGAAACGGCAAACGTCCGGCTCCTCCTCCCACCAGGAAGGGACCAGCTCGGAAAGCTGTTGCTGCTCTTCGCCCTCCCTGGGCAATATATCCACAGGCACAACAGCCCTGGGCATCTGTGCTTTCCCAGAGACGGAAGGTCTCATGGTGCCCGTTCTCGGCAGAGACTTTTTCCGAAACGGCAAACGTCCGGCTCCTTGTAAAACCGGGAAGGGGCCAGACCTGAAAGCTGTTGCTGGTCTTCCCCTTCCCTGGGCAGCCTATTGACAGGCACAACAGCCCTGGGCATCTGTGCTTTCCCAGAGACGGAAGGTCTCATGGTGCTCGTTCTCGGCAGAGCCTTTTTCCGAAACGGCAAACGTCCGGCTCCTCCTCCCGCCAGCAAGGGTCCAGCCCTGAAAGCTGTTGCTGCTCTTCACCTTCCCTGGGCAGCCTATTCACAGGCACAAGAGCCCTGGGCATCTGTGCTTTCCCAGAGATGGAAAGTCTCATGGTGCCCGTTCTCGGCAGAGCCTTTTTCCGAAACGGCAAACGTCCGGCTCCTCCTCCCACCAGCAAGGGGCCAGCCCTGAAAGCTGTTGCTGCTCTTCACCTTCCCTGGGCAGCCTATTCACAGGCACAACAGCCCTGGGCATCTGTGCTTTCCCAGAGACGGAAGGTCTCATGGTGCCCGTTCTCGGCAGAGCCTTTTTCCGAAACGGCAAACGTCCGGCTCCTCCTCCCACCAGGAAGGGACCAGCCCTGAAAGATGTTGCTGCTCTTCGCCCTCCCTGGGCAATATATCCACAGGCACAACAGCCCTGGGCATCTGTGCTTTCCCAGAGACGGAAGGTCTCATGGTGCCCGTTCTCGGCAGAGCCTTTTTCCGAAACAGCAAACGTCCGGCTCCTTGTACATCCGGGAAGGGGCCAGCCCTGAAAGCTGCTGCTGCTGTTTACCTTCTCTGGGCAGCCTATTCACAGGCACAACAGCCCTGGGCATCTGTGCTTTCCCAGAGACGGAAGGTCTCATGGTGCCCGTTCTCGGCAGAGCCTTTTTCCGAAACGGCAAACGTCCGGCTCCTCCTCCCACCAGGAAGGGGCCAGCCCTGAAAGCTGTTGCTGCTCTTCGCCCTTCCTGGGAAACCTATCCACAGGCACAACAGCCCTGGGCATCTGTGCTTTCCCAGAGACGGAAGGTCTCATGGTGCCTGTTCTCGGCAGAGCCTTTTTCCGAAACGGCAAACGTCCGGCTCCTTGTAAAACCGGGAAGGGACCATCCCTGAAAGCTGTTGCTGCTCTTCACCTTCCCTGGGCAGCCTATTCACAGGCACAAGAGCCCTGGGCATCTGTGCTTTCCCAGAGACGGAAAGTCTCATGGTGCCCGTTCTCGGCAGAGCCTTTTTCCGAAACGGCAAACGTCCGGCTCCTCCTCCCACCAGCAAGGGGCCAGCCCTGAAAGCTGTTGCTGCTCTTCGCCCTCCCTGGGCAGCCTATTCACAGGCACAACAGCCCTGGGCATCTGTGCTTTCCCAGAGACAGAAGGTCTCATGGTGCCCGTTCTCGGCAGAGCCTTTTTCCGAAACGGCAAACGTCCGGCTCCTCCTCCCACCAGGAAGGGGCCAGCCCTGAAAGCTGTTGCTGCTCTTCACCTTCCCTGGGCAGCCTATTCACAGGCACAACAGCCCTGGGCATCTGTGCTTTCCCAGAGACGGAAGGTCTCATGGTGCCCGTTCTCGGCAGAGCCTTTTTCCGAAACAGCAAACGTCCGGCTCCTCCTCCCACCAGGAAGGGACCAGCTCGGAAAGCTGTTGCTGCTCTTCGCCCTCCCTGGGCAATATATCCACAGGCACAACAGCCCTGGGCATCTGTGCTTTCCCAGAGACGGAAGGTCTCATGGTGCCCGTTCTCGGCAGAGCCTTTTTCCGAAACGGCAAACGTCCGGCTCCTTGTAAAACCGGGAAGGGGCCAGACCTGAAAGCTGTTGCTGGTCTTCGCCTTCCCTTGGCAGCCTATTGACAGGCACAAGAGCCCTGGGCATCTGTGCTTTCCCAGAGACGGAAGGTCTCATGGTGCTCGTTCTCGCCAGAGCCTTTTTCCGAAACGGCAAACGTCCGGCTCCTCCTCCCGCCAGCAAGGGGCCAGCCCTGAAAGCTGTTGCTGCTCTTCACCTTCCCTGGGCAGCCTATTCACAGGCACAACAGCCCTGGGCATCTGTGCTTTCCCAGAGACGGAAGGTCTCATGGTGCCCGTTCTCGGCAGAGCCTTTTTCCGAAACGGCAAACGTCCGGCTCCTCCTCCCACCAGGAAGGGACCAGCCCTGAAAGCTGTTGCTGCTCTTCGCCCTCCCTGGGCAATATATCCACAGGCACAAAAGCCCTGGGCATCTGTGCTTTCCCAGAGACGGAAGGTCTCATGGTGCCCGTTCTCGGCAGAGCCTTTTTCCGAAACGGCAAACGTCCGGCTCCTTGTACATCCGGGAAGGGGCCAGCCCTGAAAGCTGCTGCTGCTGTTTACCTTCTCTGGGCAGCCTATTCACAGGCACAACAGCCCTGGGCATCTGTGCTTTCCCAGAGACGGAAGGTCTCATGGTGCCCGTTCTCGGCAGAGCCTTTTTCCGAAACGGCAAACGTCCGGCTCCTCCTCCCACCAGGAAGGGGCCAGCCCTGAAAGCTGTTGCTGCTCTTCGCCCTTCCGGGGAAACCTATACACAGGCACAACAGCCCTGGGCATCTGTGCTTTCCCAGAGACGGAAGGTCTCATGGTGCCTGTTCTCGGCAGAGCCTTTTTCCGAAACGGCAAACGTCCGGCTCCTTGTAAAACCGGGAAGGGGCCAGCCCTGAAAGCTGTTGCTGCTCTTCACCTTCCCTGGGCAGCCTATTCACAGGCACAAGAGCACTGGGCATCTGTGCTTTCCCAGAGACGGAA